>CM075966.1:51746113-52346113 GCA_038048745.1 Coluber constrictor foxii
ATCCTTCATAACTATCTATCTATCTATCTATCTATCTATCTATCTATCTATCTATCTATCTATCTATCTATCTATCTATCTATCTATCTATCTCTATCATATCTTTCTTTCTATCTCTTTCTTTCTATCCATCTATCCATCCATCCTATCTATCTATCTATCTCTATAATATCTATCGATCTATCTATCTATCTGTCTGTCTGTCTTTCTATCTATCTATCCATCTATCCATCTATCCCTCCATCCATCTATCCTTCATATCTATCTATCTATCTATCTCTATCATATAAAACTATATATCTATACATCCATCCATCATATCCATCCAATCTATCTATCTTTCTATCTATCTATCTATCTATCTATCTATCTATCTATCTATCTATCTATCTATCTATCTCTCTATCTATCTCTATCATGTCAATATATTTATATGCATCCATCCATACTTCCATCTATCATATCTATCTGTCTACCTAACTACCTATCGATCTATCTATCCATCCATTCATCCATCCATCCATCCATCCATCCATCCATCCATCCATCCATCCATCATATCTATCTATCTATCTATCTATCTATCTATCTATCTATCCATCCATCCTTCCATGCATGCATGCATCCATCAATCAATCCATCTATCCATCCAGCCATCATATCTATCCTATTTATCCATCTTTCTATCGATCTTTCTATCTATCTATCTATCTCTATCATGTCAATATATTTATATGTATCCATCCATCCTCCATCTATCATATCTATCTGTCTACATATCTACCTATGGATCTATCTATCCATCCATTCATCCATCCATCATATCTATCTATCTATCAGTCTCTCTGTCTGTCTTTCTGTCTATCTATCTATCCATCCATCCATCCATCCATCCATCATATCTATCTATCTATGTATCTATGTATCTATCTTTATATCTATCTATCTATCTATCTATCTATCTATCTATCTATCTATCTATCCATCCATTCATCCATCCTTCCATCCATCCATCCATCCATCCATCCATCCATCCATCCATCATATCTATCTGTCTACATATCTACCTATGGTTCTATCTATCCATCCATTCATCCATCCCTCATATCTATCTATCTATCTATCTATCTATCTATCTATCTATCTATCTATCTATCTATCTATCTATCCATCCATCCATCCATCCATCCATCCATCCATCATATCTATCTGTCTACATATCTACCTATGGTTCTATCTATCCATCCATTCATCCATCCCTCATATCTATCTATCTATCTATCTATCTATCTATCTATCTATCTATCTATCTATCTATCTATCTATCCATCCATCCATCCATCCATCCATCCATCCATCCATCCATCCATCCATCCATCATATCTATCTATCTATCTATCTATCTATCTATCTATCTATCTATCTATCTATCTATCTATCTATCTATCAAACTATCCATCCATCCATCCATCCATGCATCCATCCATACATCAATCCATCCATGCATCCATCCATTCATCCATCCATCCATCCATCATATCTATCTATCTACCTATTTACCCATCCATCCATCCATCCATCCATCATATCTATCTATCTATCTATCCATTCATGCATCCATGCATCCATGCATCCATCCATCCATCCATCCATCCATCAATCATATCTATCTATCTACCTATTTACCCATCCATCCATCCTATCTATCTATCTAGCCATCCATCCATCCATCCATCCATCCATCCGTCCATCATATCTATCTATCTACTTATCTACCTATCCATCCATCCATCCATCCATCCATCATATCTATCTATCTATCTATCTATCTATCTATCTATCTATCTATCATCTATCTATCTATCTATCTATCTATCTATCTATCTATCTATCTATCTATCTATCTATCTTTCTATAAAACTATCTATTAGTCTCTATCATATCAATCTGTAGGGGCCAAGTTCACCACCAATGCGCCACAGAAACTCCCCCTGGGTACAGAGGTCTTCGCCCATCTGACCAAAACAAGGGGGACCCCACATGATGGAAATCAATCCCCCGAATCATATGACAGTGAGGTTGATGTTGAAGATGACCCAATGGTCAGTGGACCCATCCACCCTTTTCTCTTCCCCATACGCCTAACGGCCCCAAAAACAGGGACCCTAGGGAGTTTCCAAGCCCCAATAGATTTGGGCTGCACGAGGTGCCTGATTAACCTACCCACAGTCCTAAAGTTGGGGATCCGAGCTGAAAAGCTCAACCACCCAATTCGATTTGAGCAAGTTGATGGATCCCTAGTGGGGGGTCTTACACCACACACTTGACCGAGCCAGTGAAGCTGGAGCTAGCAGATCACTGGGAAACGATTTGATTCATAATAGCCCCCAAAATGACAGACCCAGTCATACTGGGACTCTCTTGGCTAGACAAGTGGGGCCCAATCATCTGGTGGCAAGAGGGGACCCACAGATTGAGGATAGCAAAGGGCCCCCAACCCCTGCCACTCCAAACAGGGAAGACGCCCCCCACGCAGGGGCCCCAATCCCTCCCACCTATGCAAAAGAAGACGCCACTGACACAAGGGTCCCTCTCTAAGGGTACAGCAGAGCAACTGGCGGCCGCTTCCAACAGCTCCCATGAAACAGAACAGATCTCAAAGAAGTACCAAGACCTTGCAGAGGTATTTAGCGAGGCCGAGTGTGATGTTCTACCCCCCCGCACTGCGAGGCCGATTGCGCCATCGAGATCATCCCTGGGGCGAAACTACCTAAACCCAAATTGTATGACATGACGCCCCATGAAATGCAAGAAATGCAAAACTACTCTCAGACATTCTGAGCAAGACGCAAGCAAAACACAGCAACTTCAGTTCAGCTCTTTCCTGTATGCTGGTTTATTCACGTCGGCTTCTAGCACAAACTGGGATTCGCTCGGGCAAACGAAATCGGCGCTATGATTTTCTGGTAAACAGCTTTTTAAATAGCCCACCTGTGAATTGCCTCAGTCCTCCTTAAATACCGCGCCACGGCTAGTATCACTACGCCCCTCCTTTCTCCATGGGCGTGCCGGGCGGCGGGGAGCGCTGGCGTGCTTCTCCGCGTTGTTCCAGGAAACGCCCTACACCCGGCGCACCCGACACGTCCACCCCGCACCCCGCACACGACCGCCTGCACCCAACACCACCGTCACCCTGTGTGCATATGTATGTATGTCGTTCGTTGCCGTCATCACTCTGTAGTGTGTCAAGCGTGCTGCGAGGCTCGACAACTACATAGACAAAAACCTACAAAGGGTTGAGCCAGCCAAACCACGGGTCGTGGCATTGGTCCTCTTCAAAGAGAAGAAAGACGGCTCTATACGCCTGTTTGTTGATTTTAGGGGTATCAACACAGTCTGCAAAGAGAACTTATATCCCCTTCCCCTCATGAAAGACATGCTAGCCCACCTGGCCAAAGGAAAAGTTTTCACCAAACTAGACCTCCGCGAAGCCTACTACCAAATATGCATCAGGGAAGGAGATGAGTGGAAAACAGCATTCAACTGCCCCCTAGGGAGTTCCCAATTTAAGGTGATGCCATTTGGACTGCAGGGAGCCCCCGCGGTATTCATGCAGTTGATAAATGAGGTTCTACGTGAGCACCTCTATCAAGGGGTCCTTGTCTACCTAGATGACATTCTCATTTACACGGAAACCATAGATGAACACATACCCCTCGTCCGCCAAGTGCTGGAGAAACTACTGCAGGCGAACCTCTATGTCAAACTATCAAAATGCGAGTTCCACCAATCATGGCTAGACTACTTAGACTACCGAGTTTCAAATGAGGGGATAGAAATGGACCCAGCCAAAGTACAATCAGTCCTAAACTGGCAACCCCCTCGCACCCGCAGACAACTGCAAAGCTTCCTGGGGTTCGCGAACTTCTACAGACAATTCATCCCCTCTTTTACAAGAATTGCCAAAACTCTGATGGACCTCCTAAAAACAGGGAGTCCAGCAACAAAACCCCGCCCAGGACAACATCTACAGTGGGACCTGGCCTGCCAACGGGCATTCGAAACACTAAAAGAAATGTTTGCAAAAGAACCAGCCTTAAAGTATCCTGACCCTGAACAACCCTTTGTCATCCAAGCAGATGCCAGTGATGTGGCAGTGGGGGCTATCCTACTCCAAAAGAACAGCCAAGGAAATCTACAACCTTGTGCCTACACATCCCGCAAGCTCACCAATGCAGAGAGACGATGGGTGGTGTGGGAAAAGGAAGCATTCGCAGTGAGATGGGCGCTGTTGACCTGGTGACACCTGCTAGAAGGAGGCCAGAGACAGTTCGAAGTTTGGACTGACCATAGGAATCTGGAGGCCCTCAGGACCCCACGGAAGTTGTCGCCTAGGCAAGTCCAGTGGGCTCAATACTTCAATCATTTCAACTTCAAGTTGAAGCACATCCCAGGGGGGAAGAACTTTCTGGCCGATGCTCTCTCCTGGATGCCCCAATACAACAGTGAGCGGGAGCAGGTGGTGAATGCCATCATCCCCTCTGCCCAAGGAGTGGGTCAAGTAGTCACTAGACGGCAACGTCGCGACCAGCATGGTCAATCGGCAAGTGACTTAACAACAAGACTCAAAACGGAAACATTAGCGGACCCCTGGTTTTGAGACAATAACATCTCTTGACAAAAAGGGATGACCTAGCATGGAAGGGGACAAAACTCTATGTCACAGAGACTCTACGAACCCTGATCCTCAAGAGGAGCCATGACGTTAAACCGGCAGGGCATTTCGGCTTCCTAAAGACTCTGCACTTAGTACGAAGACAGTTCTGGTGGCCCCACATGAGAAAAGACGTAGACAGTTATGTAAAAAGTTGTACCATCTGTGCCACGATGAAAACCCAACCAGGACAACCTCCTGGGCTACTGCAGCCAGTAGCTGAACCGACAAGACCATGGGAGGAGATTGCAATGGACTTCGTAGTAGAACTGCCGAGGAGTGGTGGAAACACAGTGATCTGGACTGTAATAGACTTATTCTCCAAACAGGCACATTTCATACCCTGCAGCGGGCTACCCTCAGCCCGCCAGTTGTCCAAACTGTTCCTGAAACACATCTACCACCTGCATGGAGTACCCAGAAGAATCATCTCTGATCGAGGTGTCCAGTTCACAGCAAAATTCTGGAGGGAATTCCTACGATCCATAGGGTCATCCCAAGGCCTCAGCTCAGCGTTTCACCTGAGCACCAATGTGGGGGTGGAGAGACTGAATGTCATGATAGAGCAATACCTAAGATGCTACGTCGACTACCAACAGTCGAACTGGGCGGACCTCCTATCTTTTGCGGAGGTCGTGTACAACAATGATGTCCACAGTAGCACAGGACTAACCCCATTTAAGATAGTGAGTGGTATGGATTTTGTCCCATGCCAGAGTACCCAAGAGAGCCCCCTTCCTCAGTCAGCTTGACCGATTGGATGGAAATGTTGAAAGAAACCTGGGAGAACGTCAAGAAGGCATTAGCCAAGGCAGCACAATCCTGTAAGAAACAAGCAGATAAGCACCGAATTCCCCAAAGACCATTCCGAGTGGGAGAGAAGGTCTACCTCTCCACCAGGTATTTGAGACTCAGACTCCCGAGCAGGAAACTGGGCCCGAAATTTATAGGACCGTTCCCTATAGTAAAAGTAATCAACCCGGTTACAGTACAACTGCAGTTGCCCCGACTACTAGGGAGAATACACCTCATTTTCCACAGTAGCCTCCTGAAGCCTGTGGTGGGGTCAACTTTAAGGCCGGTGCCACGTGACCCCCAGGGCCCCTGGTCATTGGGGGCCACACTCACTATGAGGTACAGCAAATTCTCGATTCGAGGTGGCAAAGGGGACACCTCCAATACTTAAGTGGAAGGGTTACCCCTTGTTAGAGGCTTCCTGGGTGAAAAGCAGAAACATCCAAGCTGACCGCCTTATAGCCAAATTCCATGCAGATCACCCGGGCAAGGCAGGAGGGGGCGGGACACCCCCCACCCCCCCGGACGGGGTAACAGTACTTAACTTGTTGTTTGTCTTACACAGGCCACCCTGGAAAAATGAAGGGGGAGGGGCTGGATGTCAGCACTTCAAGCTGCATTCGCTCCAGTGCTGACATAAGGAGGAGAAGAGGGGGCATCTGGCAAGAGGACGTTTGACTTTTCACCTACTTATTTTCTCTGGAGATGATATCCTCTAGGAGATGGGATGGGAGGGAGGAAATTCCTTTGAGCTGGAGTAGTAGATTAGGGGCAGAGTGACTTGGAAGATGGCCAATGAGACCAGAGGAGTGGGGAAAGGAAAGGGAGGGTTTGGGCCAGGAAGTCAGTGTTGGCTGCAACAGAGTCGGAGATCGATTGTTGTGCTTAATAAATGAGAGATTTTCATCAAAGACTATTTGTTTGAAATGCAATTTGTTTGAGACGACATCGAAACCTGACACTTTGTGTGGCAAGAAAATTCTATAGAAGTTTAAAAGCTCCAAGAACATCTAGAGTTCCATCTTGTTCTTGGGTGTGGGAAGTTCCTGGATGGCTTGGACCTTTGCCCATGTAGGGTGTAACCCAGAGGCATCAATAAGGTACTCGAGGAACTCTACATGTGGAACAGCGATCTTGCACTTTTTTGTTTGTTTTTTTAATTATTTTTTTATTGAAAAGTTTTAATAAATTTTACAAATGTTTCCCCTTCCCCCTCCCTCCTCCACCCCCAACCTTCCCCCCTCCAACCCTCCCTCCCCCCAACTTCCCAGAGCAAAATACAGGGTATAGCATTTGACAATCATACGCTAACATAAGCTAACAAACTATAGCCTCCTATCTCCCTCTTCTACTTTAACTCCCCTTTTATTAGACTAAATTTAGGTAAATTATAACATTTCTTTGTTCATTCATAGGCTAATTGAAATTTCTTAGTCCGATATTTGTTTTGAATGTAGTCAATCCATCTTCTCCATTCCAACATACAGTTGCAAGAAAAAGTATGTGAACCCCTTGGGATTATGTGGAGTTTTGCATGAATTGGTCATAAAATGTGCTCTGAACTTCATCTAAGTCACAACAATAGAAAAACACAGTCTGCTTAAAATAATACTACACAAACATTAGATGTTGCCATGGTTTAATTGAACATAACATGTACACATTCACAGTGCAGGGAGGAAAAAGTATGTGAGCCCCTAGCCTAATGACTTCTCCAAGAGCTAATTGGAGCCAGGAGTGAGCCAACCTTGACTCCAATCAGTGTGATGATATTGGATGTGTTGCTGACAGCTGTCCTGCCCTTTAAAAACACACACCTGTTTTGGGTGTACTGGTTTCAAGAAGCACTGTCTGATGTGAACCATGCCTCGCAGAAAAGAGCTCTCAGAAGACCTACGATCAAGAATTGTTGACTTGCATGAAGCTGGAAAGGATTACAAAAGTATCTCCAAAAGCCTTGATGTTCATGTGTCCACGGTAAGACAGACTGTCTACAAATGGAGAAAGTTTAGCACTGTTGCTACTCTCCCTAGGCGTGGTCGTCCTGTAAAAATGACTGCAAGAGCACAGCGCAGAATGCTTCATGAGGTAAAGAAGAATCCTAGAGTGTCAGCTAAAGACCTACAGAAATCTCCGGCACATGCTAACATTTTTGTTGATGCATCTACAATAAGGAAAACATTAAACAAGAATGGAGTACATGGGAGGACACCACGGAGGAAGCCATTGCTGTCCAAAAAAAATATTACAGCACGTTTGAAGTTTGCAAAAGAGCACCTGGATGTTCCACAGCACTACTGGCAAAATATACTGTGGACAGATGAAACCAAAATTGAGTTGTTTGGGAAGAACACACAACACTATGTGTGGAGAAAAAAAGGCACAGCACACCAACATCAAAACCTCATCCCCACTGTAAAACATGGTGGAGAGAGCATCATGGTTTGGGGCTGCTTTTGTTCTGTCCCCGTCTCCCACACACACAGAGACAGACAGCCGGGGGTTAAATAAACTGGCAGACAACCAATTCTTCCAATAAGACACTTGGCAGCCACCCAGTAGCTGCTTGCCAAGAACTTTTATCAACAAACAGAAATACCCACAGTAAGAATTGTCCAGTTTCGTCAGAATAATTCCAAAGCCAAGATTGCTGTTTTCCAGAAATGCAATGTGACTCGATAAGAGTTAGTTTTGTCCGTCACAGAGTCTGAAAGGCTAACTCACCCCCCTTTTATACCCTGTGGGGTGTGGTCCAGTGACTCAGCCTAATCTCGGGCACGCCTTTTCTTCTGTTGTGCGCGCCTATCCCTGCGATGCTGCCGAGGATCCAGCCAAGACTCATTACCCTCATCACTGTCCACCTGTGGCTGCGTGGACGTGCTTGGCTCTGGGCCTATCACTTGCCCTTCGGTGTCCTCCGGAGGCATTGCCAGAGAGGAGGGTCCTGGAGAGGGAGGCCTTGCCAATTCCTCCCCCTCACTCTCAGAGTCTGTCTCTGCCGATGACACAGGCTCAGGCAACGGAGCCACAACAGCTTTGCTGCCTCAGGGGCTGGGCGGATTGTTGTCATTGATGGGAAAATGAATTCCAGAGTTTATCAAGACATTTTGCAGGAAAACGTACAACCATCTGTCCACCAACTGAAGCTCCGCAGAGGATGGGTGATGCAACAGGACAATGACCCAAAGCATACAAGCAATTCAACAAAAAAATGGCTTCAACAGCACAGAATACGCCTTCTGGAGTGGCCCAGTCAGAGTCCTGACCTCAACCCAATTGAAATGCTGTGGCATGACCTTAAGAGAGTGATTCACACCAGACATCCCAAGAATATTGCTACACTGAAACAGTTTTGTGAAGAGGAGTGGTCCAAAATTACTCCAGATCATTGTGCAGGTCTGATCTGCAACTACAGGGAACGTTTGGTTAAGGTTATTGCTGCCAAAGGAGGGTCAACCAGTTATTAAGTCCAAAGATTCACATACTTTTTCCTCCCTGCACTGTGAATGTGTACATGTTATGTTCAATTAAACCATGGCAACATCTAATGTTTGTGTAGTATTATTTTAAGCAGACTGTGTTTTTCTATTGTTGTGACTTAGATGAAGTTCAGAGCACATTTTATGACCAATTCATGCAAAACTCCACGTAATCCCAAGGGGTTCACATACTTTTTCTTGCAACCGTATATTTCTCATTTGAATGGTCCTTCAGATATGCTGAAATTTTGGCCATCTCTGCTAAATTTACTACTTTTAACGTCCATTCTTGAATAGTAGGCAAATCTTCCTTCTTCCAATACTGCGCCACCAACAATCTTACTGCCGTTATTACGTTCAGAATCAAATTAGTCTCTATAACTGTACAATCTGTAATTATACCTAACAAGAACAACTGTGGAGTAAACTTTATCTTCTTTTTAAGGATATTTTGGATAATCCACCATATTTTTATCCAAAATGCTTTAACTTTTTTACAAGTCCACCATACATGATAATACGTAGCGTCAACACAATCACATCTCCAACATTTGGATTGTAGATTCGGATACATACAAGCTAGCTTTTTGGGAACTAAATGCCATCTATAAAACATTTTATAAAAGTTCTCTCTCAAATTTTGAGCTTGCGTAAATTTTACATTTCTTACCCAAATCTTTTCCCATGTTTCCATCATTATTGGTTCCTCAAAGTTTTGTGCCCATTTTATCATACAATCTTTAACTAACTCTGTTTCTGAATCTATTTCTATCAATATATCATACAACCTTTTTATATGCATTTGACTCTGATCCCTAATTTGTTTTACCAAATTTTCCTCATTTTGTGTGATACCAATTTTCTGGTCTTTTTTCCATCTAGCCTGTAACTGTCCATACTGAAACCAGGTTTGAATTACCCTTTCCTCTCTTAATACATTCAAAGGCTTTAACTTTTTAACTAAAGGCTTTAATACACCTCTTTCTATGTCAAGAAGCTCTTTATATGTAATTACATCCTGTTTTTGTTCTATACTTATGTTCTCTATTGCGTGTCTGGGTACTACCCACGTAGGTATCTTCTCATTTAATTTATATTGATATTTTTTCCAGACACGTAATAGAGCATTCCTTAATATATGGCTTTTAAAAATCCTATCCACCTTCTTATCATACACTAGGTAAGCATGCCACCCATATACCAAATCATATCCCTCAATATTCAATATTCTATCCTCTGTTAAATTAATCCAATCACTAATTGTTGATAAAACAACTGCTTCATAGTATAATTTTAAATTGGGCATTTTCAAACCTTTTCTTTCACGTATATCTTGCATTATTTTAAGTTTTATTCTCGGTCTCTTCTCTGCCCAAACAAAGTTGTTAATACCTTTCTGCCATTCTTCCAAATTTGCATCTCTTTTGAGTATTGGTATCATTTGAAAAAGAAATAAAAACTTAGGCAAAACATTCATTTTTACTACTGCTATCCTTCCCAACAAAGACAATTGTAATTTTTTCCATTTATCCATCTCTATCTGTATTTTATGCCATAATGGTTCATAATTATACTTATATAATTTCCCATTTGATGTTGTGATATAGACTCATAAATATTTAACCTTTTTTACTACCTCACATCCTGTTACTCTTTCTAGTTCTTTTTTTTTATTTGTAGTCATATTTTTAACTATCATCTTTGTTTTCCCTGTATTTATTTTAAACCCAGATATTTGACCATATTGATTAATTATGTCCATTAAACCTATAGCTGATTTCCCCGGTTGGGTTAAAGTTACAACCAAGTCATCTGCAAATGCTCGTAATCTATATTCATGATACCTAATCTTAATTCCCTGTACATCATCTGAATCATGTATTCTATTCAGCAATAATTCCAGAGTTAAAATAAACAATAATGGAGACGGGGACACCCCTGTCTTGTTCAATTTTAAAAGATTCTGTTAAGCTACCATTAACTATAATTTGTGCTGTTTGTTTCTGTTATATTGCTTTAATAGATTGTGTAAAATACTCTCCAAACTGCATCTTTTGTATTATTTTCATTAAAAATTGCCAATTCACTCGATCAAATGCTTTCTCCACGTCCAAGAATATAAGCACTGCAGGGACTTGGTTATTCTTCCCCAAATACTCCAGTATATTAACAATTTGTCTTACATTACTTTTCATTTGTCTCCCATGTATAAAACCTGATTGGTCATTGTGAATCACTTGTTGCATAACTGACATTAACCTGTTTGCTAATATTTTAGCAAAGATCTTATAGTCTGTATTAAGTAATGATATAGGCCTATAGTTTTTTGGCTGACTATGATCTTGATCTTCTTTCAGAATCAAAGAAATGAAAGCTGTTCTCCAAGATGGTGGGATCTGTCCTCCAAGTTGTATTTTAATAAGTAATTCCCTAAGAGGTTCTACCATTTCCAGTTAGAAATTTTTATAATAAGCCGCTGTCAGTCCATCTGTGCCAAGGGCTTTACCAACTTTTAATCTTGCACTTTTTAAACCTTGAGGCCAACTTCCTGGAAACGGTTGAGTACTGCTTGCAGACGGTCGAGGAGTTTGGCATTGTTGGCCTCTGACACTAGAACGTCATCGAAATAAGGAACAACACTTGGGATGCCTTGCGGGAGACACTCCATCAGGCTCTGGAAGAGTCCTGGTGTCACGCTCACCCCAAATTGTAGCCGGCAACATCTAAAAGCTCTTCAATGTGTTACAATCATCTGAGCCTCCACTGTGACATCATCAACTGGTAGCTGTTGATAGGCTTGGGCAAGGTCCAGTTTACCAAAGACCTTACCCTCACCCAAATAGTGCAGTAGATGTTGGACCACGGGCACTGGGTATGCATTTTTCTGTATTGCTTTATTTAATGTACATTTATAATCTGCGCAAATGTGGACAGAACCATCTGGTCCACTACGAGCAGTCGCAGTGGGCCTGAAAAGTCCTTAAAAGATACTCTAGAAGTGCCTGTCAGGTTCCAGAATGGTGCAGTAGGAAAAAACCCTCCAAACCACTATTTGTCTTTTATGTAGAGAGTTCTTTATTTTGCGCTCCAGCACGTTCTGGCAATCACCCCTGAAAAGTGAATCATTGTCAGCGCTAAAGAGCCTTGGTGGCACAGTGGACTAAAGTGCTGTTAAAGTAGCACTTAGCTGCCAGCTGCCTGCAATTACTGCGTGTTCAAATCTCACCAGGCTCAAGGTTGACTCAGCCTTCCATCCTTCCAAGGTAGGTAAAATGAGGACCCGGATTGTGGGGGCAAAAAGCTGACTTTGTATAAAAAAGAACACCACTTATGGGGGGCCAAAAGCCCTACTAAGCAGGTATATACAAAAGTATGAAGGCTATTGCTTAACACATTGTAAGCCGCCCTGAGTCTCTGGAGAAGGGCGGCATATAAATCGAACCAATAAATAAATAAATAAATAAATTTGCACAGTGGTCCCCACCACCTTTGAAGTCTTCCATCCCATGACTCCACCCTGTGGCTCCACCCATAGCCCAACTTCTGCCTTCCACACCCCCTCCAGCCGACATCTAGTCCTGGTTTGTTCTCCTTGGTGGCCATTCACTGCTTAGCTTCCTGCATGTGAACGCCCTGAACATCAGCTGGTTCCAGGCCTGCCCCTCAGCTGTGCGGTGGTTGCGTTAGCAGCAAAAATGGTGGCACCCATAGCCACAGCACCAGTCCTTGGAGGCTGCAGCGGTGATGGCGATGGTTCCAGCCAGAGGGGAAGGTACCAGGGGGTCCGGAGTCCACTGTGGTCTCAATGGCAGCAATGGCAGCAGCGGGCGTGGTGGCGGCTGCAGCGGTGGCAGGCTCTGGGCAGTTAGACTGGCGGTCTCCCCCCTCCAGAATTGCAGCCCCATTGCATCGGGGCTGACAATGCCCATGCTGACAACAGTGATGCTGTTCGCCTGGTAGTCTCGGAGATGAGTGTGGTGGAAGTCCAACTGTCTTTTTGAGATTTTAGGCACCAATCCCCTTAATGTACCCCAAGAGATGATGGTCATTGATGACCCCATATCCACCTCCATACGGCAAGGGGACCCCTCAATCAGGACGGTGACATGGACCTTCTTGCAGGAGGAGAGTGTTGTGGCCTGCCAGCGGCCTGCACGGATTGTGGCCTCTGGAGGTTCTGAAGGCCCTGGCTGAATCCCTGCCTCTGGCACCACATCTTCTTCAGCCTCCTCGCTGTCCGACTCGAGCGCCGGCTGCACAGGCTGCTGGCGCGACACCACACCAGCCTCCTCCTCATCCAGATCAGCAACAATCCACGCAGGCCGCTGGTGGGCCACAACAGACCCTAGCCAAATGTCCTTTCTTTTCATACCTTTGGCAGATGGCATTCTTGAACTTACACGCCCTTCGCGGGTGATTTCCGTCACAACCAACACATACTGGTTGCCTCTTTCCGGTGGCCACATTCCTCCCCTTGGAGGATTTGAGGCAATGAACATCATCGTCCTCATCTGCTGATTCACCGTGGCTAGCATCTTCATGGTGCACAGTGACTGGTTTCTGTGATGCTAGTGGGCTGTTTGATTTTTGAATCTCAGCCATTGACTGATTGGACATTTCGGCTGCTTGTCCCTTGTCGAGCACCATCTGCAGTGTGAGGTCTGTTTTTGCAAGCAGGCACCGCTGTAGCTTGGCATCCCTCACATCGCAGACCACTCTGTCCAAAAGAGCAGTCCCTTGGGAGTTGGATGGCATAGAAATGCGATAAATTAAATTAAATTAAATCATCTAGGTCCCTGAACTCACAATACAGGGCTGCCTTCCAAAGGGCGGCAGCGTATTTTTTGATAGATTCACCTGTAGCCTGATTCCGATGATGAAAAGCGTGCCAACGTGCTATTCACGAAGGTTTGGGTGCATAATGACTCTGTAGCTTGCTCTGCAGCACGTCCCATGGCGCAGCCTGAACGGCCAATGGAGCAAAGAGAGCCCTGGCCATCTCAAAGATCTCTGGGCCACAGAAGTTTAGGAAAAGTGCCCTCTTCCTGTTGTCAGTGATCTCAGCAAAGTCATTTGCTTCAAGGAAGCAGTCAAAATGAGCAAGGTAGGAATCCCATGTCTCAGAGGCTGGGTTGTATGGAGCAAAGGACAGTAACGCAGCCATTTTCCTAGGGACCGGTATGAGCCCCAGGCAATCTGGGTTTAGGCAGCTGTGGCAGCAACTGTAAATCAGCTCTGGTAATTCAGCTCTGAGTGAGTCAGCTCGCAATAATCAGCTCTTTACAGCCTCCGTTCCATTGATCCCACCTTTGTTGCCAGTGTTAAGTTCTGGGCGAAGAATGGAGGTGAGGCCAGAGTTATCTGTAACAGCTCTTTATTTATTTCTGTCTGTAAGCCAACTTAAAAACTCCCTAGCTGACATAGTTCTTTTTATAGGGAACTAATCAGCCAACAACCAATCAGGAGCGAGTATTTCCCCACTCCAACAGATAACCAGGATAAGACCTTCAACCAGCAATTATCTCCAATACATAACACCCAAGGTTGAGAAACACTGAACTGTTAGTTTTGACTTTATGATCCCATCTTCCCACCTCTCTTCTCTTTCTCAAAGCAAATTTTAGACTGTGTATCGATACTCTTTTAAATGCATCTCATATTATTTCTTTAACTGGTGGCAGGAAAATGTAAATATTTCTTCTGGTTTTTTTCACATTTGTTGTTATCTAGAGAGAGTATGCTGATCTGGGAATGATATTGAACAATACCTCTTCTCTTAGAACAGGGGTGTCAAACTCGCATCATCACGGTGGCGTCATATGATGTATCATGACTTTTCCCCTTCACTAAACTGGGCATGGGCATGGCCAGCACATGACGCATCCAGCCCATGGGCTGTGAGTTTGACAGCCCTGTCGTAGAGGAAAGAATGGGAGGGAAATGATCAGGAAATAACTAAATATTCAGTCCTAAGAAATTTTGAAGCATTTGGCACATTGACAAGGATTGATGATTTCCTGTTTGATTTTTATCCCTTGGATGCATCTCTGTGAGTCCCACTGTAGCCATGAAAGCCAGCTGGGTGACCTTGGGCCAGTCACTCTCAGCCCAACCCACCTCACAGGGTTGTTGTTGTAGGGAAAATAGCAGGACGAAGTAGTGCTGGATATGTTCGCTACCTTGATTTATTTGTAAAAATAATAAAAGTGGGATATAAATAAATAAAATAAATAAATAAAGTCTCAATGTTATCTAATCTTACAAGGATTCTTCTATAGAACAAACTTGTTTTACCTGCACAGAAAATATTATTACAAGAGTGTGGATAAATAAAAAAAGAATACCAGATCCAGAAATATCCATGTCATGCTACTCTCCTCCTGACTTGGTTGAAAAACATTGTGACCTATTATCTTACTGAACTGCATTAAAAGACCTTGGAGCAGTGCAAACTGAGCTCTTAATCAGTGACAGAGATTTATAAGGGCCTATCTCAGTATAAAAATATTTAACACCAAGTTCCTAAACTTGGAAGTGCAAGAAGCTTTCTTCATTCCTCTCTCTCTCTCTCTCTTTCTCTCTCTCTCTTTCTCTCTCTCTCTCTCTCTGTGTGTGTGTGTGTGTGTGTGTGTGTACATTTTGTTCACTTCTGCCAGCTCTGATATTTGCCAGAATACTAAGAAAAGTCAAATCATTCACATGGGAATTATTCTGATTTTTTTTACACAGGCTATGGAAACTCTGTGTCAGGGTTCTGACCAATGCCCTAATTAAATCATGAGCCTCAAGCCAAGCTTCAAAAGAAATCCAGTTATTTATTAGGAGCTTCATGTCGGCACGAACCAAGTGATGCCAACTCTGACCTCACTTAATTTGCGCCTTGGCTCTGACCCTGTTTCCCCCTCTCCCCAAGGTGTGTCATCAGTCACATTCCCCAACGAAGCAATTTTGCAGGTTGTAGAAGTCACTCCCTCTGGCCACTGTGGGTCCCCCTGGAGATGACCTTGACGTTGCCAGCTGGAATGTGCTTTGTTTTGACTGAAATGCAAGTTCCTTGATGCAGCTGTGAGGCTCGGTTCCCTATCCCCCTGCCTATGGCAACTCGAGATCAGGTCAGGAATGCTTCATGAGTTGACACTCTGCTTCTCCAAATACAGTATTTTCTAGATGTGGCAATTTGGCCATCTTTTTTTTTACCAAGATCTACTGCTGAAGTGGATATTTCTCTTTTTTTAAAAGTTTTTTATTTTTATTTTTTATCAACATATTCAAATGTACAGTCTTTTGTCCATCATTAATCATTATTCATTCATCTTATTCTTTAATTTCCATTTGCTAATTAGTTGTTCAGGTCTGCTCTTCTACCATCTCCTTCCTTTATTTTAATACAACCTTTCCTTTTCTTCCCTTCTCTCTCCTCTTCTGTTTCTACTTTCCTCATTCCTCCTCTCTTTCCCTTTTCTACTTCCTCTCCTCTTTATCCTCTCCTCTCTTCTTCCTCCCTTTCTTACCCTCTCTCCTCCTCTTTCCCCCTTCTTTCTTCCCTCCTTTTCCCATACTTCTTTTCTTTTCTTCTCTTCTCACCTCCCAACTCTACTCCCTCCTATCCTTTACTCCTCTCCCCCTCCCTTGTTGTTTCCTTTTTCAATTCAATCTGAGATGGTATTTGAGCAGCCCCGATTTCTATTCACATACATCTTCATTTCAAATTCCTTTTTTACTTTATAATTATATTCTTACATTCCTGTACATTATTAATCAATCCATGTGTCATCTGGGTATAACATTTTTGTGCCATCATTCTTCATAATTTATCATCATTTCTTAATACATACATTTGTCTTTCCTTTTTCATTTAATTTTAATATACTACAACTTAATCATCCCAAAGTTCTTATCTTTACCAAGTTTATTGTCTATACTCATTTTCTATCCATTGATAAAATTTTCCCCATATGTTACAATACTCCGACTTCTTTCCTTTTAATTGCCAATGTCAACCTATTCATTTCTACACATTCCAATATTTTCTTAATTACATCTCCCTTTGTAGGAATTTTTTCTGCTTTCCAATTTTGTGCAAATACAATTCTCGCTGCCGTTATTACATGTATTATCAAATGTGTGTTCTTTACTATACTTCTCTGAAAGAATACCCAACAGGAACAATTCTGATTTTAAGTCTGGGCTGGCTTAAATAAGAAATTGGATTGGGTGTTTTAAATTTGTGGGTTTTTAACTGGGCAGCCAAAATATTTAATTTTTTTAAAATTGCTTTTAAATTTTGTATTTCATGGTGTTTTTATTGTGGCTGTACACCGCCCTGAGTCCTTCGGAAGAAGGGCGGTATAAAAGTTTAATAAAGAAAGAAAGAAAGAAAGAAAAAAAGAAAGAAAGAAAGAAAGAAAGAAAGAAAGAAAGAAAGAAAGAAAGAAAGAAAGAAAGAAAGAAAGAAAGAAAATAAGTCAATATGTTGCTGTGTCATTTTCTCTAGCCATATTCTAATCTTTGCCCAATAGTTTCTCACTTCTGGACATGTCCACCACATATGATAATATGATCCTGGCATCTGATGACATTTCCAACATTTAGCTGATTTATCTTTAAACATTTTTGCCCATCTTTCTGGTGGCATGTGCCATCTATAAAACATTTTATATAGGTTCTCTTTATATGCTGTGGGCATTGTTAATTTATAATTTCTTTTCCATAATTGCTGCCATTTATCTAACTCAACCGTATATCCAAAATTTTTTGCCCATGCTATCATTGCTTCTTTGACTTGTTCTTCTAACTTCACTTCAAGTAAATAACTATACAATTTCCTAATCATTTTTTCCTCAGTTCCTGTGAGTATCTCATCCAATACTGTCATTTCCAAGTAAAAACTATATAGCTTTACATCTTTTTCATATCTCGATTGTATTTGCAGCAGAGTATACCACTCCATTTCAATCCCTTGTTCATCTAATTCTTGTTTTGTTTTCAATTCCCCTGTTGCTGATAACATGTCTTTATATCTTATAATATTTCTCATCTTAATAAGATTTGGATGTACAAATGCTTCCATTGTTGAAAGCCATATTGGTATTTTCAAATAATGTTTCTCTCTATTTTTTCCCATACTAGTAATAATGCATTTCTTACATAGTGCCTTTGAAAATAGCTATGCATCTTGTTCTTCCCATACCATAAAAAAGCATGCCAAACTAGTTGTAGATCATACCCTTCTAAAGTTAATAGTCTTGTATTTCTCAACACAATCCATTCTTTTATCCAAGATAATGCTGCTGCTTGATAATATAGTTCCCAGTTTGGTAATCCAAATCCTCCTCTTAGTCTTGAATCTTGTAACATTTTCATATTAATTCTTGCTTTTTTCAAATCCTCCCTTCTTCATCAGCATATATTTGTTTAGGTTCTAATCTCTTTTTAATGTATAATACTACACCTCTTTTGTTTGATGTGTCAATGTGGTAAACAAATCACCCAATTTTGGATACTCCGATAATTTTTTGTATTGCTTTCTAATATGAACTTCTTGTAGGCATACACTGTCCATTTTTAATTTCCCCAATTTATTAAAAGTTCTTTTCCTTTTTATCACCGAATTCAAACCATTAATATTTATTGATATTGCTTTGGTTTCTTCTTCCATATTTTACTTGTTACTAGTTTTTGTTGATCTTGTCATTCTTATTTCTCTTTGATCCTTGGACTCTTTTGACCTTGCCCCCTCTCTTATTGCCTTTTCTTGTTGTTCTTTTGTCATTTCTCTTTTTTGATCTTCTTTTTCTTTCACTGCTTCATCTTGGACTTTAGTTTCTTTGTCCTCTCTCAATCTTTGTTCTCCTTGGGGCCCCAAATATTGGTCATAAAATAATTCCGCTTTCTCTATCGAGTCTAGTCTATGTCTTTGCGCTTGCCAATAAACCAATATTCCTTCTGGTATTAACCATCTGAAATTTACTCCTTTTTGGATTAAGAGATGTCAGAAATTGATATTCTCTCCTCAGATCTCGCACTCTTCTGGGTATCTGTTTCAGCACCACAATCTCTTTGTCTTTATATTTTATTGGAGTATTTCTTGCTACCTGTAATATTTCTGTTTTTATTGCTTTCCTGGTAAATCTTACATGCACCTCTCTTGGAAGTTTATTTCTCATTGCATATCAAGTATGCACTCTGTATATCTCATCAATCCCATTTAATATCTTTTCCTTGGGTTCCTCCACCACTTCCACCAGTATCTCCACCATCACTTCTGCCAAGTTCTCTCCCTTCTCTTCTTCTATATTTTGAATTCTTAAATAGTACTCTGCTCTGTCCATTTCAAGAGAAATAATTTTTTCCCGGTTTTTGTCAGCCATTGTGAGTCTGTCATCCATTTCCTCCACTTTTTTTCTGTTAAATCTGTCTTTTCCTCCACTTTCTGTATTCTTTCTTCATTCTTTCCCATCATCGCCTTCTCTTCTTTAAGTTCTCCTTCTACCTTCTCCATTCTTTCTTTGAAGTCTTCATGAAAAACCTGTATCATATTTTTAAATTCCAATTGCATGGCCATGGTATCTAGTGTCCTCTGCACTGCAGGGCTTGAAGCTGGTGTTGTGAATTCTTCCTGATTCCAGTGTTATAGTAAGTACAATATTCAAGAGTAAAGCAGAACAAGAAAAAATGTACTGCTTCAGTCCCCTTTTTCAGATGTAGAAAATAATCAACTAAACGGTGACCGTCTGCCTATCAAGTGCCTATCACCCCCACCACCATGTCTGTGTCCCCCCTCCCCATTGCAGCTTTGTCCTCGCTCATCCCGGTCTTGCATGGTGCGTTCTTTTTGCTTTAAAACCCGATGTGTGTTGAGCAGGGTAATCTCGACAGGCGGCTCCCTCTACCAGGAGTCCCCCTGCAAAACAGAAAGGAGACGGTTATACATATTCTTTAAACATTCAGTTATACATGGGGCCCGGGTTTCTGAGGATATTTTCTGTGATACTTTCGACGTAGGCTATTCGCGCTAAGGTTTTCAACCAAAACCCATGATGCCTCTTCCAATGGGTAACCCTTCCATCTAACTAGATACTTCAACTTTCCTCTACTTACTTTGGAGTCCAATATGTCATCAATTTCATAGTGTCCCCCACCCAACGGTCCGGGATGTTCTAAGGAGTCTCGTACCATCTCTACAGGTTTGAGTAAGCTGCTGTGAAACACCAGGTGGATTTTATCCCGTAAGGGTGGTAGTTTTAGCTCAATTGTTACTGGGTTTATTACTTTTGTAATAGTGAACGGGCCAAGGTATTTGGGACCTAATTTTTTACTGGGTATTTTTAACTTAATGTATTTAGTAGACACATGTACTTGGTCCCCCACCCGGAATGGTTTGTGATCTTTTCTCTTTCTATCAGCATATGTTTTATATTCATCAGCCGCTTTCGGCAAAGCTTCCTTAATCTTGGGCCATAGGTGCCCAATCTGCACTCCCCACTCCCTCGGAGTCGCCTGTTCTTGTTTTGCTATGTCAAGTTCAGGGATAGCAGCAAACTCTCGTCTATAAACTACCTGGAAAGGCGTAACACCGATGCTGCGGTGTACTGCGTTGTTATATGCCACTTCAGTGAATGGTATGAGATCTGACCAGTCAGATTGCTGGTAAGAGATATAGCAACGTAAATACTTTTCTACCATGGCATTGGTTCTCTCTACAGCCCCATTGGTACTTGGGTGGAACACTGAACTCAAGCCTTGGGACGACCCTATCAAGGCAACGAATTCTCGCCAAAAGTGTGCCGTAAATTGTACACCCCTATCTGATATGATCCGACGAGGGACCCCATGCAAACCATATACATACCAAATAAACAGTTGTGCTAACTTCCTTGCAGAAGGCAGACCTCGGCACGGGACAAAATGAGCCTGCTTAGGGAAGAGATCAACTATGGTCCATATGACCGTGTGTCCTTTACTCTCAGGGAGGTCAACTATGAAATCCATTCCTATTTCATCCCACAGCCTACTGGGTCTGGAAACCGGTTGTAACAAACCAAGTGGTTTGCCGGACCTTGCTTTTGTTGCCGCACATATCTTACAGCTTTTTACGTATTGCTCAATATCCTTGCACAAGCAAGGCCACCAAAACTGTTGCTGGGTGAGGTGTAAGGTCTTGAGGAACCCAAAATGACCTGCGATTTTTGCGTCGTGACACCTGTTTAACAGTGTTGTTCACAACGGTTTGGGTATATACAATTTTGACCCCATCCATGCTAGACCATCACAAAGTGTTACTAGTGTCTTATGTTCTGGTATCCATGGATCACGGGCCACTTCTTGCTGTACCTCGTCCTTCCACTTAGAAATCGGTGGCTTACTATACGTTTGAGCTGCCTGTTGAGGGTTTGGTATTATAGCTTGTACTATGTCCTCTCTTTTGCTGTTAAATTGAGGCATCCTTGACAACACATCGGCCAGGAAATTCCTCCCCCCAGGAACATACTTCAGCTCGAAGTTAAAACGCTGAAAATATTGTGCCCAGCAAACCTGTTTCGGTGACAGTTTTCTGGGGGTTTGGAGGGCCTCAAGGTTCTTATGATCCATCCAGACCTTGAATCTGTTACTGACCCCTTCCAACAAATGTTGCCAGGTAAGCAACGCCCACCTGACCATGAATGCCTCTTTCTCCCAAATAGCCCAACCCCTTTCTGTTGGTGTTAACTTGCGTGACGTGTATGCACAGGGATGTAACTGTCCGTCCTTACTCTGCTGTAACAACACGGCTCCGACAAACACAACACTAGCATCGGCCTGTACAATAAACTGCAATGTAGGGTCTGGGTGTTTTAATACTGGTTCCTGAGAGAACAGCTCCTTTAGTTGCTTGAACAAGCGTTGGCATTCAGGCGTCCAAGACAACAGTTGTCCTGGTCTTACTTTACAGGCCCCCAAATGTTTGGTTTTCAACAGATCAGTTAAGGGAAGGGCCACATGGGCAAAGGAGGGAATAAACTGATGGTAAAAATTGGCAAAGCCTAAAAAACTTTGTAATTGTTTTCTCGTCTTAGGTGCCTGCCACTCCAAAACCACCGATACCTTTTTTTGGGTCCATTTCCACCCCACCTGCTGAAATACGATACCCAAGATAGTCCAATTGGGTACGATGAAATTTGCACTTCGATAACTTTACAAACAGCTTTGCGCGTAGCAATTTCGTTAAGACCTGTCTCACTAATTGTATATGTTCCTCCATGGTTTCAGAATATATTAAAATGTTGTCCAGGTAGACGAGCATCCCTCGATATAGATGTTCATGCAGTACTTCGTTAATCACCTGCATGAACACAGCCGGTGCACCCTGCAACCCAAACGGCATTACACGAAACTTGAAGCTACCCAGGGGATAGTTGAAAGTGGTTTTCCAATCATCACCCAGCCATATTCTTACTCTGTAATACGCCTCCCGTAAATCGAGCTTCGTAAACACCTTTCCTGTCAACAATGTGGCTAGAAGGTCCTTCATCAAAGGCAGGGGGTAGAGATGTTCAACACAAACTGCGTTCAGGCCCCTAAAATCCACACATAAATGCAAACCCCCATCCTTCTTTTCTCGAAATAGTGCTGGCGCAGCTATGCGTGCTCGGCTGGGTTGAATGAAGCCCCTAGCTAAATTCTTATCAATATACCGTCGTAACTCCTCCAGCTCGTTTTTAGTCATTGCATACACATGGGGCTTTGGTAACTTAGCCCCAGGCACTAATTCAATAGCGCAATCAGTCGCCCTATGAGGAGGTAACATTTCGCACTCCTCCTCAGCAAATACCGCTGCTAAGTCCTTATAGACATCTGGATAACTAGATTGTGGAGACGCCTGACCGTCCTCTCCATTCCTGCCACACTGTTGGGTTTGCTGTTGAGGCTCAGGGGCCGGATCAGGGCCCAGACCTAAACGTAACTTTCTGAAACCCCCTTCCCACCAGATAACAGGGTGCCATTTATCTAACCACGCTAACCCCAATATGAGTGGTTCAATCATGTGATCGACCACTATAAACCGGATCTGTTCCCTATGGCCCCCTATCTCCAGCTGGACCGGCTCGGTTACGTGTTTAGCCGGTGCCCCTCCCAAGAGAGACCCATCCATCTGTTCGAACCGTATAGAGGACCATAGCCCACTAAAGCAGAGACCCAGATCCTCTACTACTGTCTTCCGAATGAGGCAATGGGTACATCCGGAACCTATCAGGGCTCCCTGGTGTACCCTTGCAAAAGTGTGCATGCTCTGTAGCACCACTGGTATCACAGAAGGCCGTACTGGGTTGCTTACCATAGGATCATCTGGTGCGCTATCCTTGCTATCCGACAGCTGACCATCTCCTCCTGAGGGACTCTTGCTATCAGGTAGCGTGGGACGAGAACAACTGGATGGCGTGGGGGTGGACATTTTTGACCGCTCTGATGTAGAACGAACCCTCTCTTGTATCTTGGCCCCAGTTGATGAAACCCTTGCAGGAGTGGCTTGCAAGGGGGGTATAGGACATTTGGCAGCCCGATGCCCTAACTGATTGCAGCGAAAACAATGAAATATTGTCCCCCTTCCACCAACTTTCAGGGCCAGGACGGGTCTGAGGCTGCTTGTCCCGGGTTCCTTTGGGGCCATTGGCTTGGCTACTGGGAAACGTTGCGGTTGGTTTACCTGTGGCCGGAACTCCCTCAACCCCACTTCCAGTTCCACCGCCACCTTGAACCATTCCGATAATCTTGGCGGTAGGCCACGGTATACGCATGCCTGTCGGACTTCTCTATCTAGGCTGGACCGAAACTGGTGTACTAACAACTTTTCAGGCCAGGAGTGTAGTCTCCCCGCTAGAGTACGGAACTCCTTTACATATTCCTTGACCGGGCGACCCCTCTGTTTTAGTGCCAATAGCTCTCCTTCAGTCACTTGGACTCTTGTACTGTCTTCAAAACGTACTCGTAGAGCCTCGAGGAACAAACCTACATCAGCTAACTCTTTGGCGTGCTCACTATGCAGGTCTGCAACCCAGTTAGCTGCTTCTCCATGCAAAACTGCTGTTATGGCAATAACCATAGCCCACTGCGAAGGATACAGTCGTCCATATAAATCCATATGGCTGAGTATTTGGCGCAGAAAAATAGATACCCTGTCGGCAGTACCATCAAAGGAGGCTTGGATAGGAGGAGGACCCCACAATTGTTGTTGCTGTTGGGTCCAGACTCCAGGCGCCCACATGGGAGGGAGACCGGTTCCACGACCCCCGGGCATATCCCTCTCCTCCACCCAGTGCTGGTTCACATCAGGTCGAGCACCTGCTTGGGTCACCTCCCGACCTCCCACCTTCCAATGCCCCTCTTGGCTATCATGTGAGGCTTCACCCAAGGAAGCTGTTCAGAACCCCGGGAAGTCCTGCTCCATGGCCCTAGTTCTGCTGGTCCTCTTATCCACTCTCAACTTAGGGCTCGCCAAGTGAAAAAGCATTTCAGGGCCAGTTCTTCCTTGCCACGAGCTAGCCGTCTCTCCTCCTGCCACCCAGGGCTGCCATAATACTGCATCCCGGAAACTAGCCTCCCTGAATTTCTCTCTCAGGACGTCCAAGGTAGATGCTCCCAAACTCCCAGTGGAATAACTCCACTCCCCCTCATTGTCTTCTATCCACTTCCTCTCCTGCCAGCCCTGGAAGGTGGCTTCAGGTTGGTAAGGAGTCGGGGGTTTCTGAGTCCCAGTTAGTGCAGGGTTATGCCATCAGTCCCCGGAAGAACTCTTCGCCCCACTCGCTACAGCTTGCTCCTGCTCCTCACCGCCACTCTCCGCTCGCTGGGGTTTCTTTTCTTTTGGCCAAACTGCTGGCAGCTCACCAGCGCTTTGTGCCTTTAACGTATCCAGGATGGTAGTATCCTCCTCCGCCTCTCCAACTCCTGATGACACGTCCGTTGTGCCCACAGCCATCGTCTCCGACGGGTAGTGCAAACAACGGCAAAAAGCAACGCCGGCTTTCTCTCAGACCGCTCAACAAACCTGGGCACTCCAACAAACCACACTGCAAGTAAGGGACGAGTGTAAGCAGGAAATGGTTTATTCGTTCTCCAGGCTTGTCGCAGACAACGCTGAGTTCAATAAACAATAACACAAAGCCGGCATTGGGCTCTACTGCAATCCAACACCGTTTAAATAGCTGTGCTAATTAGCCTTCCAATCGGCTATACTTCCGGGCTCCAGCTCCGCCGCCTGCGTGAGTTGCCATGTCATCTATAAGCGTTATCCAGCGGCAGTAGACGACCGAATGCCCTAGACCAACCGCAAGGTGACCGTCCGCCTATCGAGTGCCTATCACCCCCACCACCATGTCCGTGTCCCCCACCCCAATTACAACTTTGTCCTCGCTCATCCTTGTCTTGCATGGTGCGTTCTTTTTGCTTTAAACCCCGATGTGTGTCAAGCAGGGTAATCTCGACAACAGGTAGTCCTCAATTTATGACAGTTCATATAGTGACCATTCAAAGTTACAATGCCACTGATGACCATTTTTCACACTTACGACCATTGCAGTATCCCAATGGTCACATGATTTACAGTAGAATGCGTAGCAACTGCCTTGCATTTATGAGGAACGCAGCATCCTGGGGTCACGTGATCTCCCTTTTGTGACTACCTGACAAGCAGTCACTGGGGGGAGCCAGCTTCGCTTAACCATTGTCTGACTGACTTAAACAACGATCCACTTAACAGCAATGGCAAGTAAGCTCGTAAAATGGGTCCAAGCTCACTGAACAGCTGTCTCTCTTAGCAATAGAGATTTGAGGAAGCCAGAATCACTTAGTGACTGTGTGACTGACTTAGTGACTGTTCAAGTTACAACGGCACTGGAAAAAGGGACTTATGACTGTTTTTCACACTTAACGACTGTTGCAGCATCCCCACGGTCAGGTAATCCAAATTCGGATGCTTGGCAACTGACTTACTTATGATGGTCTCAGTGTCCCAGAGTCACATGATCTCCTTTTGCAACCTGACCAATGAAGTCGACGGGGATGCCGGATTCACTTAATGACCATGTGACTTACTTAAGAGCTGCAACTATTCGCTTAAGAATGGTGGCAAGAAAGGTCGTAAAGTGAGTGAAAGCTCACTGAACAGCTGTCTCGCTTAGCAACGGAGATTCAAGGCTCAATGGTGGACATATATTAAGTCGAGGGGTACCCTTCCACTTCCCTTACGAGTGTGTCAATCACCGGTAATCCGGCAGGCCTTTGCTTTCAAATTCTCAATCTGGTCCACAGTGATTGACATCCACTGTTGGAGGATGGATTGAGTAAAATGCATTGAACTCACTTTAACAATGCTTTTGATTTTGGGCTCAATTGTGGTCGTAAATTGAGGACTATCTCTGCTTTCCTCTGCATGGCAGCCTTGTCCTAGTAAACGCCTTCCCTTTTCTGGGAATTTTCCTCTCTGTTAGAGGCACCAAAATGACCCAGATGATATAAGGTCTCCTGCTGGAGCAGGAAGTTGGACTAGATGACCTCCAAGGTCCCTTCCAGCCCTGGATTGCTGTGCTGTTTCAAAGTGTCCTCTGAAGCTGCGTCTAGTGCCAGGGTTTGTGGTCCTTCCTTCCTCTCCTTTTCCCTCCCTCGCTCCCTCCCTCTATACATCCATCCATAACTCATTCACTTTCCCTTCCTTCCTTCCTTCCTTCCTTCCTTCCTTCCTTCCTTCCTTCCTTCCTTCCTTCCTTCCTTCCTTCCTTTCTCTTTCTTTCTCTCTTCCCTCCCTCCCTCCCTCCCTCCTTCTTTCTTTTTCTTTCTTTCTCCCTTCCCTCTTTCTTTCTTTCTTTCTTTCTTTCTTTCTTTCTTTCTTTCATCTCTCCCTTTTCTTTCTTTCCTTTCTTGTTTCCCTTCTCCCTCTCTCTCTCTTTCTTTCTCTCTCTCTCTGTGTCTCCCTTCCCTTCCTCCTTCCCTCTCTCCTTCTAAGGCTAGGATACCCACCTGAAACAAAAACTCCTTTCAATGAAGCCGTCTTACCGCCCACCCCACCCCCGCTCTTCCCTTCCAAACAAACCCGGGTGGCAGTCGCAGTGACAAACACTGCCCGTTCAATGTCAGGGAGGCACAATCAGGTACAGGGCGCTTCCACCCCCTCCCCTTCCTTCTCCTAACAAGCGCCTGAGGCCGTTTGGCTGCAGCACCTCCCCAAAGCCCTCCAGACCCTGTGATCAATTGCACCGTGGCTTCTGGCTGCCAGCATTGGCAGTTAGCCGATTGTCTGGTGGCTAACTGTCCCAGATCGGCAAAAGCATGGGACAAAAGCTGTTTCACCGAATGGGCCACGCCGAAGGGGCCGTGGCCCATTGGCCAGGGCAAACAGCTAGGGGTGGGCCAGCTGAGGAGAAAAGCTAGATGTTAATACATGGAGGTGGGACCATGGTGGAGAAGCAGGTGCGGCCAAGGGTAAGAGCCGAAAAGTCCTAGACACATGATGGTGAACCTATGGCACGCGTGCCACAGGTGGCACGCAGAGCCATATTGGTGGGCACACGAATGTTGCCCTAGCTCAGCCCCAGCTTCCAGGCCCACCAGCAAATGGGCTGTTTCCAGCCTCCGGGGGGTGGGGAGAGCCCTTTTTGGCCCTCCCCAGGCTCCTAGAAAGCCTCTGGAGCCCAGGGAGGGCAAAAAAATTGGATTTCTGGTCCCACCAGAAGTTGGCAAATGGGCCATTTCTAGCCTTCTTGGAGCCTGGGGAGGGTGAAAAATGGGCCTACCGTGTCCACCGTGCCATCATGTGCTGAAAGCGGGGGGAGTGCGGGGGGTTGCATGCGCATGGCACATTGAATTATGGATATGGGCACACATGCACACGACCCCCCCCCCGCGCTCCCCCCGCTTTTGGCACGTGACGGCAAAAAGGTTAGCCATCACTGTCCTAGACCCACTGAATCAGCCTCCTGAAACCCCTCTCCAGTCAGCTTTTCAACTGGCTACATTCAACAACAGCTGCCAGTAGTAGTTGACAATATTTATCTGCATGGAGTTCATCTCAACTTTTGTATAGTGACCTGAGATTGAAATCACAGGTTATTTAAACCTAGTTATTTTTCCTGTAAATTGCTATCCCACTTTAGATTGCTATATTCATGTAGTTCCAGGGCTAGCAACAAAAAAGTAGCATGGGTTTTGAATCACCAATCTGAGAGTGACCCATTAATGCAAGTTCTTTTGTTTGTATGTGCCTCATCTGTTCTTCCTGTTTTAGGGAGAGAAGCTCTATTCATATGCATTTCAGTCTTTTCCACTGCTTTTTGTCCTGCCTTCAGGTGCTTTGGAGAATAGGTTGACCCCCCCTCTTCTTTGTGGCAGCCTCTTAGATATTGGAAGACTGCTATCATGTCACCCCAGTCCTTCTTTTCATTAAACTAGACATACCCAATTCCTGCAACCATTGTTCATAAATTTTAGCCTCCAAGCCCCTAATCACCTTTGTTGCTTTTTTCTGCACTCTTTCTCAAGTCTCAACATCTTTTTTATATTGTGGTGACCAAAACTGGATTCAATATTCAAAGTGTGGTCTTACCAAGGCATTATAAATAGGTATTAACCAGAAGTGGTATTCAGACGGTTCTGACCGGTTCTGTTGAACCGGTAGGGGAAATTCTGAGTAGTTCAGAGAACTGGTAAATACCACCTCTGCCTGGCCATGCCCCCAATCTATTCGCTGCCTCCCAGCTGATCGGCTAAAAGGAAAAAATCAGGGCTCGCTTTTCAGCCAGGAGATCACTTAACAAAGAAGAAAAAAAGACACAAGACACCCCTTTAAATTGACAAGCCAAGAAGCCTCCCTGCTGGTCAGCTGGAAAGAAAAAATCAGGGCTTGCTTTTCAGCTGGGAGATCGCTTGGCAAAGAAGAAGAAGAAAAAGAAAAAAAACAAGACACCGTCTCTTTAAATTGACAAGCCAAGAAGCAGCTGCTGGAAGGAGGTTTTTACTTGCAGAAGCAAAGTGACATTCAGCAGTTCGTTTCTGGGTCAGCTGAACAACAAACTGGATAAGAGGAGGGATGCTTATATGGTTCTATGTTTTTGAAGTTTTGGGGTTTCTGCAATATGAGCTTTGTGTTTCTAAAAGGGTTTGGGCTATTCCCATTGTGAAATATCCTGTCTTTTTTTTATTAAAAGTTTTATAAAAGTACAAAAATATAACCCCCCCTCCCCCCTTCAACCCCCCCATCCCTCCCCCCCTTCAACCCCCCTCCCCCCCCCCCGACTTCCCAGAGTGAAATACAGGGTTTCTCTTCTTCAACAAAAATTTTTAGCCAACCATTAACCTATCCAATTTCTAGTTTACAAACACTATCAAAATCTTAACTCCAATCTAATAAAAAAAAATTACAACTCTATAGTTCCTCTTCATTCATACGCAATTTGATGTCTTCTTATATGGTATTTGTTCCAAATATAGTCAATCCATTTCCTCCACTCCAAAATGAATTTTTCTTGCGTATGATCCTTCAAATATGCTGAGATTTTGGCCATCTCAGCTAAATTCATTACTTTTACAATCCATTCTTCTACTGTGGGCAAAGAGTCTTTTTTCCAGTGTTGTGCAACCAACAATCTAGCTGCTGTTATTAAATTTAAAATCAACTTAGTCTCCAATAATGTACATTCATTTATAATACCCAATAAAAAAAATTCGGTGTAAATTCCAACCTTTTTTATAAATATTTTGCATTACCCACCAAATCTTTATCCAAAATGCTTTAACCTTCTTACAGGTCCACCAAATATGAAAATAAGTTGCATCTTCACAATCACACCGCCAACATTTAGCTTGTACATTAGAATACATACAGGACAACTTTTTTGGATCTAAATGCCATCTATAAAACATCTTATAAAAGTTTTCTCTAAGGTTTTGTGCTTGAGTAAATTTAACATTTCTAACCCAAATCTTTTCCCATGTCTCCATCATTATTGGTTCTTGAAAATTTCTAGCCCATTTAATCATACAGTCTTTAACCAACTCTGTTTCAGAATCTATCTCTAATAATACATTATATAATCTTTTAATATGCATAATACCCTGGTCCCTGATTTGCTTTACCAAATTTTCTTCGTTTTCCATAAGACCTGTTTTTTGATCCTCCCTCCATCTTGCTTGAAGCTGACCATATTGAAACCAGGTATAAATTATCCCTTCCTTCTTCAAAACCTCTAAGGGTTTAAGTTGTAGTTTACCCCTTTCTCTAAATAAAAGTTCTTTATATGTGATCACCTCCATCTTTTGTTCTATACTTATATTTTCTATTGCATGTCTGGGATTTGCCCAATAGGTATTTTATAATCCAGTTTATATTGATATTTCTTCCAGACTCTCAACAAGGCATTTCTAAGCATATGACTTTTAAAAACTTTATCCACTTTCTTTTCATACAATAAATAAGCATGCCATCCATAAAGTAAATTATATCCTTCTAAATTCAAAATTCTGTCCTCTGTTAAATTAAACCAATCACTAATCTGAACTAATACTGAAGCTTCATAATATAATCTTAAATTTGGCATTTTTAAACCACCTCTCTCCCGAATATCTTGTATAATTTTTAATTTAACTCTAGGTTTTTTACCTGACCATATAAAAGTATTAAGACCTTTTTGCCATTCCCTCAGTTGTTCATCCTTCTTCAACACCGGTATCATTTGGAACAAAAATAAAAACTTAGGTAATACATTCATTTTAATTGCTGCTATTCTACCTAATAAAGATAATTGTAACTTTTTCCAATCCTCCATTTCTTTCTGCACCTTTCACCATAAGACTTCATAATTGTTTTTAAATAACTTTGTATTTGACCCAGCAATAAACACACCCAAATATTTAACCTTTTTAACTATTTCAAATCCCGATATTTGTTGAAGCTCTTCTCTTTGATTAAAAGACATATTTTTGGTCACTATCTTAGTCTTATGTTGATTTATTTTAAATCCCGAAACTTTACCATATTGTTCTATCAATTCCAACATATATGAAACTGTATCTGTAGGTTGCGTTAATGTAACAACTAAATCATCTGCAAAAGCCCTCAGTCTATAATCTTGCTGTCGAATCACTATTCCTTTTAATTCTTTAGATTCACGTATCTTTTTCAACAAAATTTCCAAGGATAAAACAAACAATAAGGGAGATAATGGACAACCCTGCCGCGTTCCCTTTTCTATCTTAAAACTATCCGTTAAACTTCCATTAATAATTATTTGTGCAGTTTGTTCCCTATATATTGCTTTAATTGAACTCATAAATTGCTCCCCAAATTGCATTTTATTTATTATTTTGAATAAAAATTGCCAATTCAATCTATCAAAAGCTTTCTCTGCATCCAAAAAGAAAAAAGCTGCAGGAATCTGATTATTTTTCTCCAAATATTCAACCAAATTTATTATTTGTCTCAAATTGTATTTCATATATCTCCCCTTTATAAACCCTGATTGATCATTATGAATTGTTCATTGCATAATTGGCATTAATCTATTTGCCAATACTTTAGCAAAAATCTTATAATCAGTATTTAAAAGTGAGATAGGTCTAAAATTTTCAGGTTTAACACAATTTTGGTCCTCTTTAGGAATCAGTGATATAAAAGCTGTTTTCCATGAGGGTGGGGTTTCTCCCCCAGATTGAATTTTATTAAAAAGCATCCTAAGCGGTTCCACCATTTCCATCTGCAAGTTCTTATAATAAATAGCTGTCAACCCATCCATTCCTGGTGTTTTACCTACTTTTAACTGTTTAATTGCTAAGATAATCTCTTCAGAGTTTATTGGTTGATTCAAACCTTCTCTTTGATCCAAAGTTAATTCCTGGATATCAACCTCTTTAAGATATCTATCTATATCTTGACCTTGTATCAAATCTCCTGCATATAATTTTGCATAATATTCTAAAAAAGCTTTTTTAATCAAATTTTGTTGATAAACTTCTTTGCCTTTATATTCCATCTTACTAATAATACGTGATCTTTGCTTTTTCCTTAACATATAAGCTAACCATCTGCCTGGTTTATTAGTATTGCAAAATGTATTATGTTTGGCATATTGTAAATTAGTTGCAATTTGATCAGCCATTAGCATATTAAATTGCTGTCTTAATATACCTATTGCTTCTTTTACTCTTTTATCTTCTGGATTATCTATTAACAATTGTTCTTTCTTCTTTATTTCTTCCTCAATATCCTTCCGTTTCTTTGCCTGCTTTTGTCTATATTTATTATTCATATATATCAACACTCCCCTCATATAAGCCTTACTTGCATCCCAAACCATTTCCATAGAAGTACCTTTATACATATTATTATCAAAAAACTCCTTCATATATTTTTTAAGTTCTTTAACATTTTCTTCATATCTAAATAAATTTTCATTTAATCACCAAGACCTCCTTTCTTTTCTCTCCTGTTCTAATTCCAACCAAACTGGGCTATGATCAGCTAGAATCCTTGGAAATATCTTGACTTTCTTCACCCTAGAAAGGAAATCAGATGTTAACAAGATAAAATCTATCCTAGAAAAGGATTGATGTCTATCAGAAAAAAAAGTAAAATCTTTTTCATCTGGATTCAATTCTCTCCAAACATCCCTTAATTCTAAATCATCCATAATTTCAAAAAAAGGTTTGGGTAATTTGGCACGCGAGGCAACTTTAGATATAGTCTTCTTATCCTTAGAAATATCAATTACTCCATTCCAATCACCCATCAAAATAATTGATTTATAATCCCATTGTGATATTTTGGTATGTAAAAATTTATAAAAATTTTCTTGGTGCTGGTTCGGTGCATAAATTGCAATCAAAAGCATTGTTCCATTTTGAGTCCTCATTTCAATTGCTATATATCTTCCTTGATCATCCGCCTCTACCAAGTTTGCTGTTATGTTCTTTTTTATATATACCACTATTCCATTTCTCTTTTCCAAAGATGATGCCACAAAGTGAGTCCCTAATTTGGCATTAATTAAATATTTCTGATCTGATAATTTAATATGTGTCTCTTGTAAGCATACAACATCGTTATTAAATTGTTTCAAATAATGATATATTTTCTTTCTCTTTTGTGGTGAGTTCAAACCATTAACATTCCAAGACAAAAATTTAACTGGCATCTTTGCGAGACTGAAGCACATGGAACATATTTTGAAGATCCTCTTTGACCTTGATCTTCGGTCTTGCCCCCCCCCCCACAGCTTCTGATTTTGTATCCAGTTGTTGTTGTTGTTGTTGTTGTTGTTTAGTAGTTGATCTTGTCACATGTTGTGCCCTTGGTTGCTCCAGTTTTGCAAATTCCAATGGTCCTTCCAGTTGACTTAAAGGAAAAGGAAGTGATGTTGGATCCGATTGGTTCTGGTCATCTTGATTCTTAGATTCTCCAACCACTGCCTCAGCATATGTTAAAGACTGTTGCTTTCCTTTTCCTGCTTTTTTATCATCTTTCGGGGGGTTTTCCATTTTCAGCACACTACGATAAAATTCTCTTGCTTTCTCAACGGTGTTCATTCGATACCTCTCTCCAGCATAATCCACTATTATGCCTACTGGTACATCCCATCTGTACACTATTTGTTGTCTTCTTAGTTCATCCACTAAAAAACCAAAATTCTTTCTGTCTCTGAGCATTTTAGGAGGAATCTCTTTCAGCACCTTAATTTCCTGCCCAGACACTTGTACTTTATTATTGTAAGAGGCTTGCAATACATCATTTCTAATTCTTCTCTCAGTAAAATAAATCACAACATCTCTTGGCAAATTTCTATTTCTTGCAATCCATGAGTTAACTCTGTAGACTTTGTCCAGGTGACCAATTATTTCATCCTTTTTCATTCCAACCACTGAGGCAATCACTTCACCACATTTCTCTCTTAAGTTCTCCCGCCCATCCTCCTTCAACCCTCTCAGCCTCAGGGCGAACTCCATTGACCTGTATTGCATCATAGTAATATCACCTTCCATCCTCTCCGATTTGGTCTGGAATTCTCCCATCTTATCCTCCAAATCTTGAGTAACCTCACTGATTTCTTCCACTCTTTCATCAAGCTGCACAAGAATTTTAGACAAACCAGAAACAGCCAACAAAATATCTTCTCTTATTTCATCATGTTTCTCTTCAACAGTCTTTTTAATTTCATTTCTGATTTCTTTTACATCTTTCAGATCCTCCTCAAATTTCCCCATTCTCTCTTCTATTTTAGCTGTTTGAGCAATCGTGATTTGCGTTATAAACTCCTTAAGCTCACTCATAAAGTCCTCTCTACTTGTAACCTCCCCCGGAAGTTGTGTCTTTTGAGTCACAGTAGAAACTGAAGGAGAAGCCCCTCCTGCTTTGGCTGATGCTGGCTTGGTTTGTTTAGAAGCCATTTTAATTTCAAAAAAACTTTTTTCCTCTTCACCCCAATTTGCAATTACTTAGCCTTAAATGTCTCTAAATTCAGTCCAAATTATTTTAAATTGCTGCTTTCAATATCTTTCCCAGGTTACTCTCTTCTGGCAGCTTAGTTTCTCTTTAAGAATAGCAAAAAAATCCTTTTCAGTACTCACTTTCTCTTCTCAGCACAGTCCCGATACTCTTAATTGGATACTTCCTCTTTCAATTAGGCTCATTCAAACCAAAGTACACAGGAGTTAAGCTCTGTAACTTTGTTGCAAGCTCTCCTGCTCCACTCCGTCTGCTGCCGAAATCACTTAATCTTTCAATTTGCTTGCAGAGCTGGTCGCGTCCCTCTAATGCTGCTTATGCAGCAGCGCTTTGAATCCGGAGTCGTTCCCCTGGGGAGCCCACCTTTCAAGCCCCTGAACTTAATCCCAGGGGCTTTTTTGGCGGCTCTACCTGCCGGGAACCTCTCTGCCTCTCTCCTTTTCCCGGAGAGGGGGCTGCAAAACCGCCAGACAGCTGTTTTTCGCTGTCAAAGGTGGTTTAACGGAGTTCAAAGCTGGCGACCTAACAAGAGGTCGTCAGCGAGGATCGCGGCGCCAAGCGGAAGTTCCGTGAAATATCCTGTCTTGAATGGGTTTTCTACTGATCTGTTTGCCTGCTCGTAAATGGAACTGAAGGCTTCCACTTTCTATTATCTCTAAGCACCGGTAGCTGTTTTCTTGTTACAAAGTTTCCTTTATGCAGCTGGCAGGAATGTGGAATGAGCCTCAGGCAGGTTCCTTTGTTAGCAGCTTGATTTTTCCTTGCTTTTCTGGGAGCCTTTTCTTATGAGTAATATTTTATTTGGGGAAATGAAGGGGGGGGGGGTTCGATTCCTTCCCAGAGCAGGTTAGTGGGGTGAGGAGGGAATGGAGATTTTGAAGTAACCTTCCCCTGCCACGCCCACCAAGCCATGCCATGCCCACCAAGCCACGCCCACAGAACAGGCAGCAAAAAAAATTGAATCCCACAACTGGTATTAACACTTCATGTGATCTTGATTCTCTCCCTCTGTTAACACAACCTAGGACTGTGTTGGCTTTATTTGCAGCTAGAATAGCTGTGCTTCATTATAGCTTTGGTCCTATATTTTGAGAATGCACGTGTTCTGTATTGAATGTATATAATTGTTTTAAAATGAAACTAACCTTTAGATGACCCTAACTGTAACTGTGCCAAAGTGAAACTAACCTTTAGATGACCACAACTGTTTTGGAGGGAAATTTAAAACATTTATATTTGGGTGGGCTTTATCTAGTTCTATGATTGGTTAAGACCCTGTGGGCCTAGAGCCGTGATGGCGAACCTATGACATGTGTGCCAGAGGTGGCATGCAGCGCCCTCTCTGTGGGCACATGAGTCATTGCCCCAGTTCAGCTCCACTGTGTATGCGTACCACCTGCCAGCCAGCTGGTCTTCAGATCTTTGCCGCACATGCGTGGGGTGTGGGGCGTGTGCAGGGGGCACAAGTGGGGGCCCGCACATACACAGGGGGGGCACATGCGGGGGGTGCACGGATAGCATTTTGGGGTTCAAGCACACGTACATGCATTCATGTGCACATACACACACTTTGGGCACTTGGTCCAGAAAAGGTTAGCCATCACTGGCCTAGAGTATAAATAACAGGTATTTGCCTGCAGTTCCTCAGTTCCCTTTTTGAGTCAATAAATACTGCTACAGCTATGCTGGTCTGGTTCTTGCTTACTGAAGCCCACTACAAAATAGTGGTGACGAAGGTGGGATGCTGGAGGGGAGAGAGCTGCTACTAACCAAGAGACTGAAGTCACTGGGTGATAGGCTGGGTAACGAAGCCCTGTCAGGACTAGTCCTCACCCCGCCTGCCAGTAAGCCACACTGGAGGCACGCTGAAATCACTGGGTGTCACTGTCAGACCAGGTAAAAAGCCCTGGTGGGACCATGCTCCCCACCCTGCCTGCCAGTAAGACACACTGGAGGCACAGACACACCTGAGGGATCCGTCCCCAGGACTCCTAAGTGCAGCCCAGCTCCACCCACAGTAAGACAGGCATTAACCAGCAGCACAGGGGCCTTCTCAAAATGGCTAAACTGAGAAGACTCAACGAGTTTGACATTAACAGTGAAGCTCATATGTCTCCCGAGTAGACAACTATCTCTGGGCCAACCAGATCACGGATGACGGCCTGAAGGCAGCAACCCTGTTATGTGTCTGTGGACAAGCCACATTTGATATCGCTGAAAATTTGGTAGCACCAGCAAGCATAGAGACAGTGGCTTACGCAGACCTCAAGAAAAAATTAAAGGAACATTTTGAGCCTAGACTCTCGATCATTGCCCAGTGCCATGCATTCAAGCAACGAGAACAGAGATCAGGGGAATCTGCAGCAGAGTTTGTTGCAGCCCTTCACCAAGCTTCACACCAATGTCAGTTCCCTGATCTGGAATACCATCTCAGAGACAGGCTCATTTGCAGCCTGTCAGCCTCCGCTTTTCTCTGCTTTGGCTGCCATAGTAACGGAGGGAGGGGGCAAGCTTACTGGGATGTGTATTGGGGGATGTGTGCTGGAAGCGGAAAAACAAAAGGGAATCTTAAGACTTATTGCTGCACTTTTGAAGCTGCTATCGGGTCAACGGCCACAGCATTCCTGATTGATGACACTGCCAGACATCTGCTCCCACCTGACCTCTGGGAGACCTTTGGATTGGATGATTTACGGTGGACAGTGCGAGGGGATGCTTTCTATCTGTAACTTTTGCGCTTTTTGCCTTAGATTCTGCTTTTCCTTGGTTGCGTTCACTTCATTTTCTAGTAAAAGTACCATACTTTATTTTCAGTGGAGTCTGGGTCATTCTTTCCTGGATTTTGAAGGAAGCATACCTGACACAGCCTGCATAATAGTGAATTACAGCAGCACCTATGCACCATGGAGAAACTGACTTTCCAAGACACGTTGAAGGAAGTCATGGCAGATGAGACTGCCAGAGGAGCCATGAAGACTCTCTGGCCACCAAAAACACATACCAGCCCCACAGCAATCCACCAAGAGACTGAAGAAGGCTTGGAGGAGGTCAGTGAGAGACACCCAGACCACCATGCTCCACAGAGCAAGTAACTCCCCTACACAGCTGTGCAAGCTGCGCGGGACAACATGAAAGAGTAGAGTGCAGATTCTGCACAGCTGTATGCCGTGCCTGTGGGAAGCAAGGGCACATTGCCAGAGTTTGCAGAGGTCGTCGGGGGAAACAAAACCTGAGACACAGCAGCACAAGTGGAAAAGGCCCCCAGGACAGAACCAAGTTGACTACTGCTTGGGAAGGCATAGCATCCAACTCACAGGGGCCCAATGCTCCATCAAAGAAAAGATAAAACTCCAACTAAAACTTCAAGGGGTCCCATGCTCCATGGAGCTTGATACTGGCTCAGCCCTGTCCATTATATCGTCCACGACTTTTGACCACATTCGCAAATGTAGCCGATGGTGAGTCCTGCTCAAATCATCGAGTTTAGTGCTAATGGACTTCCAGAGTCTCCATGTTCCTGTAAGGGGTAAAGCAACCATTAGGGTACAATTTAGAAAATTTGAGGGTCCCCTCAGCATAGTGGTCATATAGGGGCCGCACACCAACCTCATAGGACTGGACTGGTTCGAGGCCCTGGGCATCAGGGTAATGGACATTCATTGAACCCAAATAGCCGATCAAGAAGCAGTATGACAACAATACTCTGACGTATTCAGCGCTGAGCTGGGACAATACAAAGGGGTACCCATTTCACTCAACCTCAATCCAGCAGTAACTCCAATTCAATTAAAACCACGCAGGGTTCCCTTTGCATTGAAGCCTAAAATTGATGCGGAACTAGACAAGCTGGTACAGCAGGGAGTGCTCCAATTGTGGACTGTAGCCATTGAGAGACTTCCACAGTGACCCCAGTTAAGCCTAATGGGGACGTTCGCATCTGCACAGACTACAAGTGCACCATAAATAAGCCACTACAGCAGCATGCTTACCCTGTGCCAGTGGTAAGCCACATCCTCGTCTCGCTCCAGGGAGGCCGAATCTTCGCTAAGCTAGACCTTGCCCAGGCCTACCAGCAACTGCCAGTGGATGATGCTACTGCAGAGGCCCAGACAATAGTCATACACAGAGGTGCATTTGGAGTGCACCACTTGCAGTTTGGGGTAAGCATAGCACCAGGGTTGTTCCAAAGTATTATGGAATGAACACTGAAGAACATTCCTGGCATCTGTCCGTACTTTGATGACATCCTGATCATGGGGGAAGCAGCAGCAGTCCTGGCAGAACGTCTCCACACAGTACTCCAATGTTTCCACGAGGCAGGCCTAAAACTCAAGAAGAAAAAGGGCCAGATCGGCATGGAATCCACAGAATTCCTGGGTTTCCACATCAACACTGCTGGAATCCACCCATCTGAAGCAAAGCTAAAGACAATTCAGCAAGCCCCCACACCAAAATCATGCTTCAAGCATTCTTGGGCTTGCTCAATTTTTACCACTCTTTCTTACCACATAAGGCTGCCCTGGCAGAACCTCTACACTGCCTACTGGACAAAAAAGCACCCTGGGTCTGGTCAAGCACTCAAGACAAAGCGTTGAAGGCAGTAAAATCATTGCTATCTTCGGACTCCATACTAGCTCATTTCAATGAAACCCTAACAGTAACACTAGCCTCTGAAGCTTCACCATATGGCATTGGGGCAGTACTAAGCCACAGGATGGTAGACAGGCCCCCATCGCATACTATTCTAGAAGATTATCATCGGCTGAAAGGAACTATGTCCAGATAGACAAGCAAGCCCTCGCCATAGTGGCTGGCATTAAGAAGTTCCACGATTTCATATATGGACGAACCTTTACCATCTTTATGGACCACAAACCTCTGCTTGGTCTCTTCACAGCCGACAAACAGACATCGCAGGTCCTGTCGCGGCGAATGCTACAATGGTCCATTTTCATGGCTGCATACTAGTAACGGCTAGTCCACAAGCTGGGCAAGGAAATGGGCCATGCTGACGCTCTTAGCTGATTCCCTCTACCATAGATTGAGCCGGATCCAGCCCCAGCTTGTCGTATTCTGGTGATCCAGGACCTGCCTGAAGCACCCCTACATGCAGGGGACATTGCAGCTGAAACAACCACGGACAAAATGCTTAGCCGCATTCTCAATTGGGTGTTAAGGGGATGGCCAGAGGCCCAGCCAGGCCCTGAGTTCCAGCACTATGCTTCTCAGAAAAATGAATTGTCGGCCCACAAGGGATGTGTGCAGTGGGGCAGCAGGGTCATCATTCCACCCAGTCTTCACTACAAGGTCCTGGATTCCCTACACAAAGGGCACCCAGGAATTGTTTGGATGAAGGCTCTAGCCAAGAGCTACTTGTGGTGGCCAGGCTTGGACAAAGAAATTGAGAATCAAGTAAGGAGTTGCTAGGCCTACCAAGAAACCTGACCAGAGATGCCACAAGCACCTGTGCACCGCTGGGAGACCACGCCCGCCCCATGATCTTACATGCACATTGACTTTGTGGGCCCTTTCCATGGGCAGGTGTTCCTGATAGTAGTGGACAGTTATTCCAAGTGGTTGGAAGTGGCACTGGTCTCATCGATGATAACAACCAGAGTCATCTGAGAGTTGCGCCGGTTGTTTGCCACACATGGTCTGCCAGATGTGATTGTGTCCAACAACAGGGAACAATTCACAGCAGAAGAGTTTCAGTCATTCTTCAATGCCAACATGATTCGGCATGTAACATCAGCTCCATTTCACCCTGCAACCAATGGTCAGGTCAAACGAATGGTCAGGACCACAAAGGAGGTGCTCAAGTGGATGATGACTGGGAATTGGAATTACCGCCTGGCAAACTTCCTCCTGTGTCAACACACGACTCCCTGTACAACAACAGGTCACAGCCGAGCGGAGCTGATGTGGGGCTGCTGGCTCACAATGAAGCTTCACTGACTTCACCCAGACAGAATAGCGGTGGAGATGGCTCAGCCAAACACCCCCCCCCCCCCGGGTACTTACAGCTGAGTGACTTGGTCTGGGCCAGGAACTATGGGAGTGGGACACTTTGGGTGGCAGCAAAAGTAACTAAGGTAATGGGTCCCTTGTCATACAAGGTTACTCTGGGGGATGATCGTACAATCAGACACCACATTGATCAGTTATGGCATCAGCAGGCCAGTCCAGTCCCAGATGAGGATCCCAAGGTTTTATCAGACCCAAGAGAAAACTGTTTTCCTCCAGGTCTGCCTACACCACCCGAGGCCACCTCCGGAGAAACAGAGGTACCAAGGGTCGTAGAGCCGCCACCACTCATGGGTGACCAAAACGGCCCTCAAGACTCTGTCCAATTAGAGATGGACAATACTCCAATTCAACGGGACTCTCCAGTAATATTGCAGCGGTCCACCAGGATTTGTGGGCCCCCAGCCTATCTCAAAGACTATGAATGCTGAACAGACTGAGGATAAGAACTCTCATAGGGGGGAGGGGTGTTATGTATTGAATGTATATAGTTGTGTTAAAATGAAACTAACCTTTAGATGACCCTAACTGTAACTGTGCCAAAGTGAAACTAACCTTTAGATGACACCAACTGTTTTGGAGGGAAATTTAAAACATTTATATTTGGGTGGGCTTTATCTAGTTCTTTGATTGGTTAAGGCCCTATGGACCTAGAGTATAAATAACAGGCATTTGCCTGCAGTTCCTCAGTTCCCCTTTGAGTCAATAAATACTGTTGCAGCTAATGCTGGTCTGGTTCTTGCCTGCTGAAGCCCACTACACAATAACATGAATATCATATAATGAAACTGGCTGCAGTTGGGGAGCGGAAACCCATTCACAAAATGACTGCTACAGTTTGTGTAACCAGTCACCAAATGCTAGTTTGCATTTAACAACCACTCATTCAGTGACCATTTAAACTGATGATGGTGTTGAACAAGTGGCAGTTATGACTGGTCCTTGTACTCATGACCAGCATAACATCCCCATGGTCACTTGATTGCAATTTGGGCACTTGGTGCCTGGATCATGATTACAATGTCATAGCATCCTGCAGTCACATGATTGCAATTTGCAACATTCCCTGCTGGCTTCCCACAAGCAAAGTCAACAGAGAAGCTGGCAGGAAGGAGGACGTTGCAGTCATGTGAGGTCCTCACTTAATGATCACAGGTGATTTGCTTAACAATGGCAACCAGAACTGCCAAAACAGCTGTTTTTCAGTTTATGACCATGGCACTTAATGACAGAGTTTCAGGTCCACATTACTGGTGTTAAGTGTGGACTACCTGTAATTTTCTCTGGGCAAGTGAGAAAGGTTTAATGTAGACACACTGTAAGATTATATATCTCATCCCACCTCCAGATTTATTTTTAAGGGAAATTGGAACTTTGAAACATGACCATATTCAGCATCTCCTTTTATTTTTATTTATTTATTTATTTATTTATTTATTTATTTATTTATTTATTATCGAATTTATATACCGCCCTACTCCCAGAGGGACTCAGGGTGGTGAACAGCCAAAATAAGATACCAATAACATACAAAAGTTAAAAACTATTAAAATAGATTAAATAATTTGGGCTCCAAAAGAATTTAAAACATCCAATTTAAGTAAAAAATTTAAAACCCAATTTAAAAGGGAGAGTTAGGCCAACCCCGCCTGTTGAAATAAAAACGTTTTTAGGGCGCGGCGGAAAGTGCGCAGGTCTTGAATCCTCCTTATCTCCGGAGGGAGCTAGTTCCAGATGGCAGGTGCCCCCACAGAGAAGGCTCTCCCCCTGGGGGCCGCCAGCCAGCACTGTTTGGCTGACGGCACCCTGAGGAGCCCTCTCTATGGAAGCAGACTGGTCGGTGAGAGGCTACTGGTGGCAGAAGGCGGTCCCGTAAGTACCCTGGTCCTAAGCCATGGAGCACTCTAAAGGTGGTAACCAAAACCTTGAAGCGCACCTGGAAGACCACTGGGAGCCAGTGCAGCTCGCACAGGAGGGGGGGGGTCACATGGGAGCACCCCGTCACTCCCATCACCACCCACGTGGCCACATTCTGGACCAGTTGGAGCCTCTGGGTACTCCTCAAGGGGAGCCCCATGTAGAGAGCATTGCAGTAGTCCAGGTGTGAGGTGACAAGGGCATGAGTGACCGTGCGTAACGAGTCCCAATCCAGAAAGGGGCGCAACTGGCGAATCAGGTGAACCTGATAAAAAGTCCTCCTGGCCACGGCCATCATATGCTCTTCTAAAGACAGCCATGAGTCCAGGAGGATGCCCAAGTTGTGAACCCCTTCCGTGGGGGCCAATGATTTGCCCCCAATAGTCAGTGATGGCGTCAGCTGACTATATCAGGACGTCGGAAACCACAGCCACTCGGTCTTCGATGGGTTGAGCCTGAGTTTGTTTCTCCCCATCCAGATCCATACGGCCTCCAGGCACCGGGACATCACTTCGAGGGCATCATTGGGGTGGTCTGGGATGGAGATGTACAGCTGGGTGTCATCAGCGTACTGGTGGTACTTCACCCCAAAACCACGGATGATCTCACCCAGCGGCTTCACATAAATGTTGAACAGAAGGGGCAAGAGGACCGATCCTTGTGGCACCCCACATAGAAGGGGCCGTGGGGTCGACCTCTGCCCCCCTGTCAACACAGACTGGGACCAGTCGGAGAGAAAGGAGGAGAACCACCGTAAAATGGTGCCTCCCACCCCCAACTCTTCCAACCGGTGCAGCATGATATCATGGTCGATGGTATCAAAAGCCGCTGAGAGGTCTAATAGGACCAGAACAGAGGAGCAACCACTGTCCCGAGCCCTCCAGAGATCATTAACCAATGTGACCAATGCCATCTCCATGCTGTACTCGGGCCTAAAGCCCGACTGGAACAGATCTAGATAGGTCGATTCATCCAGGTACTGAGGCAGCTGTCGCACAACCACACTCTCAATAACCTTCACAACAAAGCGAAGGTTGGAGACAGGACGATAATTTACCAACATTGCCGGGTCCAGGGAAGGCTTCTTGAGGAGGGGCCTCACCACCGCTTTTTTCAGGGCAGCGGGGAAAACACCCTCACTCAAGGAAGCATTTATAATCGCCTGGAGCCAGCCTCGTGTAACCTCCTGGGAGGCCAGCACCAACCAGGAGGGACACGGGTCCAATAAACATGTGGCCGCGCTCAGTCTGCTCAGTATCCTGTCCACGCTTTCAGGAGTCACAGAATCAAACTCTTCCCATATAATCTTCTCAGGACCTGCCCTTGTCATCCCCTCTGGATCTACCCAGTCAGAGTCCAGCTGTTCCCGAATCTGAGCGATTTTGTCATGCAGATATTGTACAAAGTCCTCAGCTCTACCCTCCAAGGGGTCCTCCCACGCCCCCCGTTGGAGCAGGGAGCGGGTCACCCTAAACAGGGCGGCTGGGCAATTATCTGATGACGCAATAAGAGCAGAAAAGTAGTTTCTCTTCTCTGCTTTTATTGCCACTAGGTAATTCTTAATATGAAATCTTATCAGTGTCCGGTTGGATTCAGAATGACTAGCCCTCCAACTACTCTCTAGGTGCCTTTTCCGGCATTTCATCTCCCTCAGCTCCTCGGTATACCAAGGAGCCAGGTGAGACCGGCGCCGGGTCAGAGGCCGCAAAGGCACAACTTGGTCCAAAGCCCCAGCAGCTGCTCTATCCCAGGCGGCTACTAAGTCCTCAGCCGAGCTGTGTGCCAGAGCCTCAGGAAATGGCCCAAGCTCCGTCTGGAACCTATCAGGATCCATCAGGCGCCTGGGCTGGAACCATCTCATCGGTTCTGCCTCCCTGCGGCGGGGTGTGACGGTTCGAAGGTCCAGGCGAAGGAGGGAGTGATCTGACCATGACAAGGGTTCAATCGCTATATCCCCTATCTCCAGATCACTCAACCACTGTCCAGAGACAAAAACCAGGTCCAGTGTGTGTCCCCCCATGTGAGTAGGGCCATAAATTAATTGGGTCAGGTCCATGGCCGTCATGGAAGCCATGAACTCCCGAGCCATCTCACACGTCTTGCTGACTGATGGCAGGTTAAAATCCCCAATGACCATAAGCCTGGGGGTATCAACCGCCACTACAGCTATAACGTCGAGCAACTCAGGCAGGGCTGCTGCCACGAGGCAGGGAGCCAGGTACGTGACTAGCAAGCCCGACTGCACCCTATGACCCCACTTCACAAGGAGGGACTCACATCCAGCCATCTGAGGAACAGTGGCCTCCCTCGGACCAAGACCCTCATTAATAACAACCGCCACCCCCCGCCCCTCCCCTGTGACCTTGGCTGATGAAATGCATGGAAACCGGGTGGGCACATATCAACAAAGGGGGCTCCTCCCTCCTGGCCCAACCAGGTCTCCGTAATACCTGCCAGGTCCACACACCCCTCCTAAATAAGATCACAAATGAGGGGGGCTTTATTTACCACGGACCTGGCATTGCACAACATCAGCCGAAGGCCCAGGGCCCGAGGGTCCGTGCAACCGGGGGAACGAGGGGAGCACTTGGGGCCGGAGCATGCCACCGCTTGTAAACAGCGGGGACACACTCCCACAATATGATGTGGCCCCCTACCCCCGCCATATCTACCCTTCCCACCTACTGTATCGATGTGATGGCCATCCGCATGACAAGCTCTAACCCCCTCCTTGGCCCCAAAGCCCACACCTCCCATGCCGTACCCCTCAGCTGGCCCAGATGCCCTCCCCCGTGGGTCCTCCCCCAAACCCACGCAACCCACCCCGCTCCCCGAATCCTTTAAAATCCTATTATAAAATCTATCTAAAATACCTCGTTTTGCATCATGCCATCTCTCTGGACTCCAAAGTCTGTCATCGAGATAGGCCCTCGATAAAGTGGAGGGCCATGCCTGCGAGAGGGGAGAATCTCGCAGTTTGAGAAGTTCTCCCAATGAGTAAATTCCGTAGTTCCATGGCTGGGGGCGTATCCCAGCTATCCAGGGTCCCCTGGAGAAAGAGTCAGTCAGAGGCACCAGTCAATTTCATTCCCAATGCCCTCTCACGGCAGTGGGAGAGTCCTCAACTGTTATGCACTCAGATGTAAACATCAGCCACCCTCTCACGGCGACTGAATAAGGAGAAAAACAGCAGCCTTAGTCCGGTTCCTTAAATGTTTGTGCCTAGACCTAGATGTAATAGCCAATCACTGGATCAGAGACACGGATAGTCTGTAGCAAGTGAGTAGTACACGAATCCAGCGCGATTCAGAGTAGAAATAAGGTAGGGAAGTCCTTATCCTGGCAGATAGGAAACAACACACCTGGGTAATAAGCAGTCACAAAAGGCCAAATATCCGGCCATAAAAGGCAAGGAGGATGAAATACAGGGAGAGGGAAAATGGAATAAGGCGGTGATATAGCAGAGGCAAACAACCCATGGTAGACACCACTGTCCCTTCCCATCCCCTTAACCACCTTCAGGTCTTCCGTGCATACACACAATCCCGGTTTCAGCCCCCTCCCCCCGATATAAAAAAGGGGGGCCTCTGGGCAACAATCCAGGGCTGGCCCTACAATGAATGGGTCAGCATCCCCTGGTCACCCAGGCAGCTTCCGTTGGAAAAAATGCCAGGCAGGTCCCCTACTCTCCCATCGGTGGCCTCTTTGGCCTCTGCTGCTTCCACTGCCGCCACCGGGAGCCGCCATTTTTGGTGCCATCGTTGCCGCCACCATTGTCACCAGCCTCCTCTGCTCCTACCCTGTCCACCACTGGCCTCCGCAAGTAACTCCTGCCTTCGCCAGGGTCCAACAGCATCTCGCAGTGGAGCCACATGACCACTGCCGCCGCACACCACTGCCATCCCTCCAGCAGCCTCCAGCAATGCAGAGCCGGCCACCACGGAGCCCCAGGCCGCCCTCGCCATCCTACGCCGCCAACAGCGCTGCTCTTCTCATTTCGGCTGTTCCGGAGAGCCAGCTGCAGCCTGCTCTCAAAAAAAGGTATACCGGGCCGAAAATTGGCCCCTCGGATCGGTGAGTCGACTCTCTCACCAGTCATGGGCCATAGATGGTCGGTCTGGCCCTGGGGACCCCTAAAAAGCCAGGAACATCATCCCTGCAGAACCGGAGCTCCGTCGGGAGCCGCCATCTTGGGCATGCGCAAATTATGCCTATTGAACATCTGGAAGGAAAGAACACTAGTGGTTTCAGAAGAAATTAGAGAATGATATGAGTGTTCCCTTCACATACTTTATCTTAATTGTGAACTGTAGAAAAAGTGGATACTGCATAGGGCAGGCCTGTCAAAACGGTGGCCCATTGGCTAGATACGTCACATGCAGGTCACACCCATCCCAGCTCCGCAAAGGCAAAAAAGTCACAATACATCATGATCCAGTCCATGACACAATTGAGTTTGACACCCATTGTCAAGCCTGAATTTGATTGGGGTGTGGGATTGTTTGTATCCTTGGGTATTCTGACATGAATTCAGGTTGGCACAGTTTGGAGCTGAAGGAGGATAGAACCTTCAGTCAAAACATCATAGCTAGCCGATGAGTCAGGCACATTCCAACGACTGGCTGACATGAGGAGAGAAGTCGTCAAACAACCACCTCCCATCTTGGACAATGTGACAGTTTGTTTTGGAAACTTGAGAAACTGAAACTTATATTGGGGTGAAAAGCCCGGGAACTTCAGTACTGGCTTTTCACTAATTAGTGCCAAGATGGTGTATCTAAATAAATTTGTTCTTTGAGAAAATGGAATGCCTCGGAGATCAATTTGTGATGGATGCATTACTTGGAACCTGACACCCGTGGCATAGGGGAATAACTGTAGAAAGAGTTAGAAATACAATAGACCAACTGTTAGGGTTCTGACCGATGCCGTAATTAAATCATGAGCCTTGAGCCAAGCTTCAAAAGAAATTGTTAATTAGGAGCTTCATGTTTCATTTTTTCATTTTTCATTTTATTAGATTTATATACCGCCCTACTCCCGAAGGACTCAGGGCGGTGAACAGCCTTAAGATAAAACACATAAATACAAAAAATTTAAGATAGAATAAAAACGAATTAAATACTTTGGCTGAGACAAATTTAAAACCCTCATAATTTAAAACACATTAAAATTTCCATTTAAAAGGGGGACAGACTTAGGTCAGGCCAGCTTGATGGAATAAATGAGTCGTGAGCGCGTGACGGAAGGTGCGCAGATCCGGGATCCTCCGTATCTCCGGGGGGAGCTTGTTCCAGATGGTAGGTGCTCCCACAGAGAAGGCTCTCCCCCTGGGGGCTGCCAGTCGACATTGTTTGGCCGATGGCACCCGGAGGAGCCCCTCTCTATGGGAGCGCACTGGCCGGTGGGAGGCTATTGGTGGTAGCAGGCGGTCCCGAAGATAACCAGGTCCTAAGCCATGGAGCGCTCTAAAGGTGATAACCAAAACCTTGAAGCGCACCCGGAAGGCCACCGGGAGCCAGTGCAGCTCACGCAGGAGGGGCGTTACATGGGAGCGCCACATCGCTCCCATCACCACCCGCGTGGCCGCACTCTGCGCCAGCTGGAGCCTCCGAGTGCTCCTCAAGGGGAGCCCCATGTAGAGAGCATTACAATAGTCCAGGCGGGAGGTGACGAGGGCATGAGTGACTGTGTGTAAAGAGTCCCGATCTAAAAAGGGACGCAACTGGCGGATCAGGCGAACCTGATGAAAAATCCTCCTGGTCACGGCCGTCAAGTGTTCTTCTAAAGAGCCGTGAATCCAGGAGGACACCCAAGTTGCGAGCCCTTTCCGTGCGGGCCAATAATTCTCCCCCAATAGTCAGCGATGGCACCAGCTGACTATATTGGGATGTCGGAAACCACAGCCACTCGGTCTTGAATGGGTTGAGCCTGAGCCTGTTTCTCCCCATCCAGATCCGCACGGCCTCCAGGCATCAGGACATCACTTCAAGGGCATCGTTGGGGTGGTCTGGGGTGGAGATGTACAGCTGGGTGTCATCAGCGTATTGGTGGTACTTCACCCCAAAACCACGGATGATCTCGCCCAGCGGCTTTACATAAATGTTGAACAAAAGGGGCAAGAGGACCGATCCCTGCGGCACCCCACATATAAGGAGCCTCGGGGTCGACCTCTGCCCCCCTGTCAACACTGACTGCGACCGGTCGGAGAGAAAGGAGGAGAACCACCGTAGCATGGTGCCTCCCACCCCCAGCTCTTCCAACCGGTGCAGCATGATACCATGGTCGATGGTATCAAAAGCTGCTGAGGGATCTAACAGGACCAGGACAGAGGAGCACCCCCTGTCCTGAGCCCTCCAGAGATCATCAACCAATGTGACCAATGCCATTTCTGTGCTGTACCCAGGCCTGAAGCCCGACTGGAATGGATCCAGATACGTCGTTTCATCCAGGTACTGGGGAAACTGTCATGCGACCACACTCTCAACAACCTTTGCAACAAAGCGAAGGTTGGAGACTGGACGATAATTAGCCAATACTGCCAGGTCCAGGGAAGGCTTCTTGAGGAGAGGTCTCACCACCGCCTCTTTCAAGGCGGCAGGAAAGACACCCTCACCCAATGAAGCATTTATAATCCCCTGGAGCCAGCCTCGCGTCACCTCCCGGGAAGCCAGTACTAACCAGGAGGGACACGGGTCCAACAAACATGTGGTCACATTCAGTCTACCCAGAATACTGTCCACGTCCTCAGGGGTCACAGGATCAAACTCATCCCAAACAACATTCTCAAGACCTGCCCCCATCATCCCCACTGGATCTACCCAGTCGGAGTCCAGATCTTCCCAAATCTGAGTGATTTTGTCATACAGATACTGAACAAAATCCTCAGCTCTTCCCTCCAAGGGGTCCTCCCGCGCTTCCTGGTGGAGCAGGGAGTGGGTCACCCTAAACAGGGTGGCCGGGCGATTATCTGATGAGTACATTTCGCTGCTTTTATTGCCACTAGGTAATTCTTAATATGAGAGCTTACCAGTGTCCGGTCAGATTCAGAAAGACTGGCCCTCCAACTACTCTTTAGGCGTCTTTTCTGGTGCTTCATCTCCCTTAGCTCCTCGGTGAATCAAGGAGCCAGGTGGGATCGACACTGGGTCAGAGGCCGCAAAGGCACGACTCAGTCCAGAGCTCCAGCAGCTGCCCTATCCCAGGCGGCCACTAGGTCTCCAGTCGAGGCGTGAGCCAGACCCTCGGGGATTGGCCCAAGCTCCATCTGGAATGTTGGCACGTTCCAAGTGAAGCCAACTCTGACCTCGCTTAATTCACACCCCGGCTCTGACCCTGTTCTCCCCTCCCCCCAAGGTGTGTCATCAGTCACATTCCCCAACAAAGCAATTTTGTGGGTTGTAGAAGTCCCTCCCTCCGGCCACTGTGGGTCTCCGTGGAGATGGCCTTGACATAGAGATGGCTGGAATGTGCTTTTGTTTTGACTGAAGTGCAATCCCTCGCTGCAGCTGTGAGGCTCAGTTCTCCATCACCCTGCCTATAGCAACTCAAGAGCAGGTCAGGAATGCTTCGCGAGTTGACACCAACTGAAAGAGATTAGACATTATTAGGCATCATGATATCTTTCACTTTCAATTTTTTTCAGTGAATTAGGGATAACTGAGACTGGGTCTGTGTATGAAGAAAAGGTGGTGAGGAAGATACAGAGGCCTGCCATTTTGGCCATAGATCTTTCCTTTATTGCTTTGTTTCAAAGAGATGCTGCTCAGTTTTTCTACAGTCTAGGCTGCAAAAAAGGCTTGATCATGCTGGTTTATTAAGTCACTGCAGGTTAATAATCCTTAATGAACTACTTCAGCAACAGCCATCCTTTGAGGGATTCAGAATCAAGTCGATACTATTTGATTCTTCTTCCTTAGCTCTCTTACATTCTCCATCTTCATTTACTGTGACTTTTCATAGTTCCTGCTATGGAGCTGAAATTGTCTACAAATCACCCACTGTTTCTGGAGATACTTCTCCGCATTGCCTTAGCAATGTCTCTTCAAGTGGAAGCATCAACATTGTAGACTCCTCTCAGCTAGCCACATTGGCAGATGAAATGTCTGCTTCTTTGGCCAAGCAAGGCTTGTGATTGTGTTGAAGTGTGTGGAGATAATAAGACAAAAATTAACGCTGGCCTTTCTGGGTTTTTTTTTTTTTGTCTACATCCCCCCATCATTCCTATTTTAAATTACTGTCTACTCTTTTAAAAATCCTCCCTCTCCTTCCTCCAGTTATACATCCATCTCTTGTCTCAGGATTTCATAGTTGTTAACAACTTGGAAGCAAAGATTTCCATTCTATATTGCATAAGCTATTTAAAGTCTCCCACATCATTTCACCTCCTAACCCCAAACAAAAAGAAATGTAATTGATTACCGGATAAACTTGTGTTGTTTTAAATCTCAGTCTTGGGGGTGTAAAATGGTATCTTGTGTTGTACATGCTCATTACTTGGCCAGGTTTTTTTCTGCATTGAAATTTAAGACACAGAACCCTCTTGACAACCTTGAAGAATCATTGCTACTGATTTAGTATAGAGGTTAATGCAGGTGTACATATATTTCCACTGTACAAGCAGACCTTTTATTTCAAATGTTTCCCCCTGCTGGAGTTGGAAAGCTAGGCTTTAGTATTTCACCTTTGAAGGAGGAATTTTCAAAAGGACCATGTTACATGCACACCCATTCTTTTTGGTACTGAGAATTTTTGCAAACCAGGTTAAGTCCAACACGAGGCTGGCTCCAGAGGATTATAAATGCTTCTTTGAGCGAGGGTTTCTTGCCTGCCGCCTTGAAAGAGGTGGTGGTGAGGCCCCTCCTCAAGAAGCCTTCTCTGGACCCGGCTGTTTTGGCAAATTTTCGTCCTGTCTCCAACCTTCGCTTCATTGCGAAGGTTGTTGAGAGTGTGGTTGCGTGACAGCTCCCACAGTACCTGGATGAAACCGTCTATCTAGATCCGTGCCAGTCTGGCTTCAGACCTGGGTACAGCACGGAGACGGCATTGGTCACATAGGTGGATGATCTCTGGAGGGCTCAGGACAGGGGTTGCTCCTCTGTCCTGGTCCTGTTAGATATCTCAGCGGCTTTTGATACCATCGACCATGGTATCATGCTGCGGCGTTTGGAGGGCTTGGGGGTGGGAGGCACCATGTTGCGGTGGTTCTCCTCCTATCTCTCCGACCGATCGCAGTCTGTGTTGGCAGGGGGCAGAGGTCGACCTTGAGGCGCCTCGTTTGCGGGGTGCCACAAGGGTCGGTCCTCTCGCCGCTCCTGTTCAACATTTATATGAAGCCGCTGGGCGAGATCATCCGTGGTTTGGGGTGAGTTGCCAACTGTACACTGATGATACTCAGCTGTACATCTCCACCCCTGACCACCCCAATGATGCCCTCAAAGTGATGTCCCAGTGCCTTGAAGCCGTGCGGGTCTGGATGGGGAGGAACAGGCTTCGTCTCAACCCTTCCAAGACCGAGTGGCTGTGGATGCCGGCGTCCCGGTATAGCCAGCTGGTGCCATCGCTGGCTATTGGGGGTGAGTCATTGGCCCCCACAGAGGGGGTTCGCAACTTGGGTGTCCTCCTGGACTCACGGCTGTCCTTGGAAGGGCATATGGTGGCCGTGGCCAGGGGGGCCTTTTATCAGGTCCGCCTAATGCGCCAGTTGCGCCCCTTTCTGGATTGGGACTCGGTGTGCACAGTCACCCATGCACTCGTCACATCTCGCCTGGACTACTGTAATGCTCTCTACATGGGGCTCCCCTTGGGGTGCACCCGGAGGCTCCAACTGGTCCAGAATGAGGCCGCGCGGGTGATTATGGGAGCGACAAGGCGCTCCCACGTGACACCTCTCCTGCGCGAGCTGCACTGGCTTCCGGTGGTCTTCCGGGTGCGCTTCAAGGTGTTGGTTCTCACCTTTAAAGCGCTCCATGGCATAGGGCTGGGGTATTTGCGAGACCCCCTGCTTCTACCGATAACCTCCCACCGGCCAGTACGTTCACACAGAGAGGGCCTCCTCAGGGTGCCATCAGCCAAGCAATGTCGGCTGGTGGCCCCCGAGGGAGAGCCTTCTCTGTGGGGGCACCCGCCCTGTGGAATGAGCTACCTCCTGAAATTCGATTGATCCCAGACCTCCGCACTTTCCGAAAGGCCCTTAAGACTTACTTATTTCAACAAGCCGGCCTAGCTTGATTGGTTTTAATGGGGGTTTTAAAATTTTGATATTATCAACTTTTGGGTTTTTAAATTAGGTTATTTTAACTTGTAGATTTGAGATTTTTTATACTGAAATGCCAATGATTTAATTTAATTTTAAACTTTTTTAATATTTGTACTATATGTGTTTTAATTTGGCTGTTCACCGCCCTGAGTCCCCTTGGGGAGAAGGGCGGTATATAAATTGAAATAAATAAACAAATAAAATAAATGACTGCATGCATTGGATAATTAAAACATAAGCTAAAACTGCCTTGAAAGCCTGCAGAATGCCAGTTTTTATTCTAATTGAAATGATGTATTTTAAGTGGTAGGGTAATAGCTTATCTATTTACTGTTCCTAAAATTAACCAGTTGACTTTAGGTTACATATTCATACCTAAAATAATTGGATTTAATTGCTTCCTTAAATTTATTTATTTATTTATTTACAAATATTTATATGCCGCCCTTCTCCCAAAGGACTCACGGCGGCGAACACAAGTTAAAAACATATAATAATAAAAGAAAATCCTAACTAAAAACCAATTAAAACAGAGACAAATAAATAATAAAACCCAAGAATCAGAAACAGCCAATTTGTTGAAACAGTCAAGTCTTTAGGTCTCGACGGAAGGAACGGAGATCAGGGGACATCCAGAGCTCGGTGGGTAACTCATTCCAGAGGGCAGGAGCGCCCACAGAGAACGCTCTACCCCAGGACGTCGCCAGCCGACATTGTCTGGTCGATGGTACCCTGCGGAGGGCAGCCCTGTGTGAGCGGACAGGACGGTGGGAGGCGGGTAGGAGATGGTCCTGCAAATACCCCAGACCTAAGCCATGTAGGGCTTTATAGGTGAGTACCAGCACCTTGAAGCAGATCCGGAGGACCACTGGTAACCAGTGCAGCTCGCGTAGGAGAGGTGTTATACGGGAGTAACGGGGAGCTCCTGTAACAACCCGCGTGGCCGCATTCTGGGCCAGCTGGAGCCTCCAGGTACACCTCAAGGGCAGCCCCATGTAGAGGGAGTTGCAGTAATCCAAGCGAGAAGTAACCAGGGCATGAGTGACTGTGCGAAGGGCATCTCGGTCTAGGAAAGGGCGCAACTGGCACACCAGGCGAACCTGCGCAAAAGCCCCCCTGGTCACGGCCGTCAGATGGTCTTCCAGCAACAGCCGGGAATCCAGGAGGACACCCAAGTTGAGGGCCCTTTCAACGGGAGGAAGTACCTCCTCCCCCCCATCAAAATTGATGGCACCTCTAGAACACGAGGTGCCGGCATCCACAGCCACTCAGTCTTGGAGGGGTTGAGTCTGACCCTGTTCCTACCCATCCAGGCCCGCACCACCTCCAGGCATCGGGACATCATGGAAAGGGCATCCCCGGGGTGGTCAGGGGTGGAAATGTATAGCTGCGTATCATCAGCATATTGATGATACCTCACCCTGAAACCACGAATGATCTCGCCCAGCGGCTTCATATAGATGTTAAAGAGTAGGGGGGAGAGAACCGACCCCTGAGGCACCCGACAGGTTAGGGGTCTCGGGGTGGACCTCTGCCCCCCCGCCCATACAAACTGCGAGCGACCTAAGAGGTAGAAGGAGAACCACTGTAAGACAGTGCCTCCTACACCGAACCCCCCAATCATTCAGAGCAACCAATGCCGTTTCCGTGCTGTGCCCACGCCGGAACCTCGATTGGTATGGGTCTAGGAACTCCGTTTCCTCCAGGAACTGTGGGAGCTGTTGCGCCACCACGGACTCAACAACCTTCGCTATAAAGCAAAGGTTGGAGACAGGCCGATAGTAATTAAGTGAGTCTGGATCCAGGGCAGGCTTCTTGAGGAGGGGTCAAACCACCGCCTCCTTAAGAGAGGCAGGGAAGATCCCCTCCCTCAAAGAAGCATTGACAATTGCCTGGACCCAGTCCCCAGTCACCTCCCGGGCGGCCGAAACAAGCCAGGAGGGACACGGATCCAACAAACACATGGAGGCACCCAGTCTACCCACAATCCTGTCCACTTCATCGACGGAAACAGGGTCAAATTCAACCCAGATACTACTCCCAAGACTTACACCAGTCTCTTGGATGGAATCTGCCCAGTCAGAGTCCAATCCGATCCAGATCTGAGCGATTTTATCTTGCAGAAACTGTACAAAATCCTCAGCTCTGCCCTGTAAGAGGTCTTCCCTCGCTCCCTGATTGAGGAGAGAGCGGGTCACTCTAAACAGGGCTGCCGGGCGGTTTTCTGCAGATGCAATGAGAGCGGTGAAGTGATCCCGCTTCGCCGCTTCCATCGCCACAAGATAAGACCTAATATGGGTTCTTAACTGTGTTCAATCAGATTCAGACTGGGAGGACCTCCAACACTCCTCTAGGTGTCTTTTCCAATGCTTCATTTCCCGGAGCTCCATGGAGAACCAAGGAGCCACCCGGGATCTGCATTGGGTCAGAGGCCGCAAAGGTGCGATTCAGTCCATGGCCCTGGCAGCTGCCCGCTCCCAGGATGCTACCACTGCCTCAGCTGAATTGCGGGATTGGGAAGCGGGGAATGTCCCAAGCTCCGTCAGGAATCTCTCTGGATCCATCAGGCGCCTGGGGTGGAACCATTTTACTGGCTCCGCCTCCCAGCAGCGAGGGTTGGTGGGTTGAAAGTCCAGTCTAAGGAGGGAATGGTCGGTCCATGACAGGGGGGGCAATGGAAAGTTCCCCCCTACCCCGGCCATTTATTCACTACCCAGAGAGAAAAGACAGGTCAAGTGTGTGTCCACCCCTATGAGTTGGGCCCTGAACCACCTGAGTCAGGTCCATGGCCGCCATGGAGGCCATGGACTCCCGAACCATTTCAGATGTCTCACCAATTGATGGCAGATTGAAATCTCCCACAACCAGAAGGCTGGGGAGTTCAACTGCCACTTCAGCCAAGACATCGAGCAGTGCGGGCAGGGCAGTGGCCACACAGCTGGGAGATAGGTATGTGACCAACAAACCCGACTGAACTCCAGGATCCCACTTCAATAGGAGAGACTCACACCCGCTTATCTGAGGGACAGTGACCTCCCTAGCACAAAGACTTTTTCTAATTACCACTGCCACCCCCCCCCCTTCCCTGGCGTCACAGCTGCTGCAGTACATGAAAGCCTGGGGGGCATAAATCAGAGAGAGGAACTCCCCCCTCCTGCCCCAAACAGGTCTCCGTAACACAAGCCAGGTCCGTGCCCTCCTCTTCGACAAGATCTTGTACGAGGGGGGCCTTATTCGCTACGGACCTGGCATTCACATACACCAGTCAGAGTCCAGGGTTCCCTGATCTCACACCCCCAGGGCAGCAGGGTGAGCAGTAAGAGTGGCAACACTCCACCACCCGAATACAATGGGTGCGGCGTCCCCGGCCCCCACTCTTCTGGGCTTGTGGCACGATCGTTTGACCTTGGCCATCTTGCAGCTTTGCCGGAGGAGGGGTGGGGGGTTGAGGCACCGAGACATCCAAGCTGGCTGGAATCACAACTGGCTCTCCTCCAGTTGCCTGAAGTAAGCTGTCTTCGGACAGCTTCTAATCTGCCATGACGTCCGGACTGCTCCTCCACTCACTCCATAGATCTGGGAGGGAGCTGGAGATCTGGAGGTCAGCCAGCTTGGCTTTAGAAAGGAGAGTTGGCTGTCTGTCAGGTTTCGAAGTCGTCTCAAATAAATTGCATTTCAAACAAAGTCTTTGATGAAAAAAACTCTTATTTATTAAGCACAAACATTCTAGCTCCGACTCATCGCAGCCAACTCTGGCTTCCTCAGCCAAAAATCCTCCTTTTCCTCTCCCCACTCCTCTGCACTCATTGGCCATCTTCCCAGTCACTCTGCCCCTAATCTACTGCTCCCACTCAAAGGAATTTCCCCCCTCCCCTCCCCTCCCATCTCCTAGATGATATCTCTCCACGGAAAATAAGTAGGCGAAGAGTCAACCGTCCCTTTCCAGATGCCTCTGCTTCTCCTTCTTATGTCAGCATTAGAGTAAGTGCAGCGTGAAATGCTGACACCACCTTTCTCTTGGCAATGCCCCATAGATTCTCTATAGGGTTCAGGTCAGGCGAGTTTGCTGGCCAATCAAGCACAGGAATCCCATGGTCATTGAACCAGGTTTTGGTACTTTTGGCAGTGTGGGCAGGTGCCAAGTCCTGCTGGAAAATGAAGTCAGCATCCCCATAAAGCTCGTCTGCGGAAGGAAGCATGAAGTGCTCCAAAATCTCCTGGTAGACGGCTGCGTTGACCCTGGACTTAATGAAGCACAGTGGACCAACACCAGCAGATGACATGGCTCCCCAAATCAACACAGACTATGGAAACTTCACACTGGACTTCAAGCATCTTGCAGTGTGTGCCTCTCCATTCTTCCTCCAGACTCTGGGTCCTTGGTTTCCAAATGAGATGCAAAAGTTGCTCTCATCAGAAAAGAGGACTTTGGACCACTGAGCAACACACCAGTTCTTTTTGTCTTTAGTCCAGGTAAGACGCTTCTGACGTTGTTTGTTGTTCAGGAGCGGCTTGACAAGAGGAATACGACATTTGAAGCCCATGTCCAGGATCCATCTGTGTGTGGTGGCTCTTGATGCACTGACTCCAGCCTCAGTCCACTCCTTCTGAAAGTCCCCAACACTTTTGAATGGCCTTTTCCTGACAATCCTCTCCAGGCTGCGGTCATCCCTGCTGCTTGTGCACCTTTTTCTTCCACACTTTCCCCTTCCACATAACTTTCTATTAATGTGCTTTGATACAGCACTTTGGAAACATCCAACTTCTTTTGCAATTACCTTTTGAGGCTTTCCCCACTCATCCACTGCAATGCAACCAGCACTACTTCTAAAAGACATTTAATTTGATTGATCCACTGTGAAGAAGGGTAATATGACATTTAATTTAATTGATCCACTGTGAAGAAGGGTACTTACGGGACCGCCTTCTGCCACCAATAGCCTCCCACCGGCCGGTGCGCTCCCACAGAGAGGGTCTCCTCAGGGTGCCGTCAGCCAGACAATGTCGGCTGGTGACCCCCAGGGGGAGGGCTTTCTCTGTGGCAGCCCCCACCCTCTGGAACGATCTCCCTCCAGAACTGAGAAGAATTCCCGACCTCCAGACTTTTCGTCGGGCCCTGAAAACCCATCTCTTTCAGCTTGCTGGTCTAGCCTGACCCCTTAAATTTTTTAAGATTTGTATTATATGGTTGGGTATTTTAATATTTAATGGTTTTAATTTCTTAGCCAAAGTTATATGCCTTTTTAAGAAATTTTTAACTTTTGTGTATTGTTTTTATTTGGCTGTCCACCGCCCTGAGTCCGCAAGGAGAAGGGCGGTATACAAATCTAAACAAATAAATAAATAAATAAATAAATATCATAGGGCACGTTCCATGAAAACACTGGTTTAACAAGTTAGCATGCCTTTGCTGTTGGGACAAATTGTTGTGTGATAAGGGGGATGGTACTTGATGTTCCATCCAATATTGCTGGATTACAATACCCATCATCCTGCCATTACTTGTTATAGTGTTTGTGAGTAAATTTGGAGTCTGACAATATATAGAAGCTGATTTGCTCCAGTAAGAGTTCTGTAAATGAAAGGGCTCTTCTCCTCCCCCCCCCCCATTTTTTAATTTCAAAGCAAGACATACCCCTCCAAGCATCTACATTACATAATATACCTGTGGAGGGCAGCAAATTGGATTGCTAATAACTTGTTTGTCCTTTTCTATCAAATGTAGTTGTAGGTGCTTGAAAGCATGTGAAAATTGCCAGGAGAGGTTTTTACCAGTTGTGAAATTCAATTTTTTTTACTACTGGTTCTTGGTGGGCGTGGTGTGGCTTGGTGGGCATGGCTTGGTAGGTGTGGCAGGGGAAGGATACTGCAAAATCTCCATTCCCACCCCACTCCTGGGGGAAGGATATTGCAAAATCTCCATTCCCATCCCACTCTGGGGCCAGCCAGAGGTGGTATTTGCCGATTCTCTGAACTACTCAAAATTTCTGCTACCAGTTCTCCAGAACCTGTCAGAACCTGCTGGATTTCACCCCTGGTGTCAGGTATGCCTCCTTTCAGTACTCAAGAAAGAAAACCCCCGACTCCATTTTCATAGAGAAAGGTACTTTTACTGAGTATGAACTGAATGCAACCAAAGAAAAGCAAGGTCTGAGGCAATAGGCGTGAAAATTACATATAGAAAACATCCTTAAAACCCTCCCCCCAATGGTCCAGTCAGGATTATCCAATCCACATCCCCCCGAGAGGTCATGTGGGGTGCAGCTTCCGATGGTTCCATCCTTCTGGTATGCCAGGACGGTTGACCTTGACTGGTTATCAGCACACCTCCCAGCTGCAGAGAAACGCTGAGGAAACTTTCCCCAATTTACTCCACCAGCTCACTTCCCCCCTCCCAACTATCCGGACAGCTCCCCCCTCCCCCCGTTTCAATGGCAGCCGTAGCAAGCAAGTAATATAAAAGCGGAGGCTGACACCTGGTTTTTACGATGATTTGATCACAAATTTAAAATACCATAAAAATAGTGAGTTTTGTAGGGTGGGTGTCAGCGTTCCAGAAAAAAACCCAACTCCAAGTAAAGACTCTGAAGCAAGCATTTTCAAAGTTCTATTTACTAGAATAGGTAAACTGGCACATCTGGGAAAACCCGAATCTGAGAGGTCTGGGGTTTCCCTCAGTAAATCAAAACCCCCAAAACCATCCCCTCACTCCTCAGTCGATCACATGCTCCAATCACCATCTGTCCATCTCGAGACAGCACTCCGACCACTCCTTCTCCAGATGCAGAATTGGCCTGACCTTGACCAAAAGGAAGAATGCTATTATGTCTAAAGGCAACTGCTCTACTAAATCCTCCCTCCTACTTTCCCACACATGAGAAGGTGGCAGCATGGAAGCTTCCGGCCTAATATGGCTTCCAAAGCTGACAGGCGTCCCCCTCTGCAGAAAAAAACACACCCTGAAAAATAAAACAGACAAAACACAAAAGATGGGGTTAATGCATTGTACATAACCTCTTAATCCCCTCTCCCCCCACCTCCAGGAGGACCCTTTGGTTTCTCAGGGAATTTATCATGAAGTTGCTTTACTAGAGTATCAGCATTCACATCCCAACTTTTCACCCACGTAGCTTCAGACAACGGGTACCCTTTCCAGTGTACCAAATACTGTAACTGGCCCCAGTATAGTCTAGCGTCAAGGTTCTTAACTTCATAATGAGTCTCCCCTTGTACTACCAAAGGGGGTGGGGGGAGCAGCTGGTAAGGGCCTTAAGTTAGATCCTCATGCTGGTTTCAATAAACTACTGTGAAAAACTGGGTGCACTTTCCCTGATATGCGAGGGAGGCTAAGTTGGACAGTCACTGGGTTAATCACTTTCACTACAGGGAAGGGACCTATGAATTTGGATCCAAACTTCTTGCTAGGAAACCTCAATCTTAGTTATTTGGTTGACAAATACACCTTATCTCCTATTCAGAAAGGTGGTTGGAGAGACCGGCTTTTGTCGGCCTGGGCCTTATATTGTTCCGCTGATTCAGCTAAAGCTTTTTTAGTATTCTCCCAACCCTTTTTTAATGAGGTCATCCATTCTGTTAGGGACATGGAAGTGCATGGCTCTCTAGGCAACTCAGGCATTGGCACAAAATCCATGCCTGTAGTTATCTGAAAAGGAGTCAACCCAGTACTACTGTGTACTGCATAATTATAAGCCACTTCTGCGAATGGTAATAACTCTGCCTAGTTTTCTTGTTGATAATTTACATAACATCTAATGTATTGTTCTACCATTGCGTTCAATTTTTCAGCATATCCGTTAGTCGATGGGTGGAAAGCTGAGCCCCTGGGACGACCCAATGGACTGCAGGAACTCCTTCCAGAACTTAGCAGTAAACTGGACCCTGTGATCTGATATTATTCTCCTTGGAACCCCATGTAGTCTGTAGATACGCTTCATGAAAAGTTTTGCCAGCTTCTTGGCCGAGGGTAGTCCATTGCAGGCAGTGAAGTGTGCTTGTTTGGAGAATAAATCAATGACAGTCCAAATCACCTTGTTCCCTCCACTGTCAGGGAGTTAGACTATGAAGTCCATTGCAATCTTCTCCCAGGGTTTTGTGGGTTCGACCACGGTCTGGAGAAGCCCAGGGGGCTTCACTGGTCTGGCCTTCATGGTGGCGCAGGTGGCGCAGGTGGCGCAGCTTTTAACATAGTCCTCTACACCGGCTTTCATTCTTGGCCGCCTGTTCTGCCCCAGCTACAGATCCCAAAGAACACAGCATACACAAACACTGAACCAAACTTAGTTTACTCAAAAATGCAGTTAGCAAATGCCGGCTGTTAATAAAGCGTTCTTAACAGCCTGCCAGAATTCCATAGATAAGATATTCAGACTCTTACTGGAGTTGGCAGAAAGCCCAGAAACAAGGTTAGCGAACTAAAATTGTTTCCTGCAGCTTGTTACCAGCTGTGTACTTTCTTAAATAGGCTAAGGGAGTGGCCAATTAGCCCCAAGCCTTACTCTCGAGGAGACCTTCTCCTGAGGAACCACTCCTGCCTTTTGGCAGCTCTGCGTGCCCATGCATTGAGAAGAGGCTCCTCCTCTTCATCCTCTTCACTTAAAGGAGCCTCTGGAGGTTCTGAAGGCCCTGACTGAATCCCTGCCTCTGGCACCATCTCTTCTTCAGCCTCCTCGCTGTCCGACTCGAGCGCCGGCTGCACAGGCTGCTGGCGCAACACCACACCAGCTTCCTCGTTGTCGGGATCAGCAACAATCCACGCAGGCCACTGGCGGGCCACAACACCACCAGAATTGTCTTCTAGTCAAATGGAGGGTTTTTAAAAATCCAAAGTGGCCCCCTAGTCGAGAATCATGACTCTGCTTTAGCACCAGAAGTCACATGCTGCTGGGCACATAAACCTTACTCCCCTTCCAAGCCAATCCCCTTCTTAGGGTTAGGTCCGTCTGGTTTTCCTCGAACCAGGCATTGGTTGAGAACGCTGCTTTTAGCTCTGCTGTCAACTTGTCTTCAGGGAGGTCGGAACCACAGCGTGTTTGCGCTCTAGTGCATGCTTGGGCTGATGGTTGGGTTTCAGAGATCATGGTGTGAACTACCTCTTCCCGTCAGCTGTCAAAATGGGGCTTCCTTGATAGAGCATCAGCTAATAGGTTTTTCCCCTCTGGAATGCATTTCAGGTTGAAGTTAAAGCGTTTGAAATACTGAGCCCAGTGAACCTGCTTGGGGGAAAGCTTCCGAGGGGTCTTCAGCGCCTTGAGGTTTTTGTGGTCAGTCCACACTTCGAAAGGCTCCTTAACTCCCTATAGGAAGTGTCTCCAGGATAAGACAACCCATCACACCACAAAAGCCTCCTTCTCCCATACCGCCCATCTGCACTCCGTGTCCATTAACTTTTTTGATACCTAAGCACACAGCATTAGTTCATTTTGGGTCTTCCTTTGCAGTAGAATAGCTGCCACTGCCACATCACTAGCGTCAGCCTGGACTACAAATCGGTTATTTGGGTCAGAGTGCTGGAGGATTGGCTCCACTGCAAATAGGCATTTTAATTGTTCAAAGGATTTTTGACAGTCCATTGTCTAAAATAGAGGTTGGCTAGGTTTTGGCTTGGTAGGAGATGGACCAGTTTTTTTGTAATTCCATTAAGGGGAGAGCAACCTCAGTGAAGGAAGAGATGAATTGTCTGTAAAAATTTGCAAACCCCAGGAAGCTTTGAAGTTGCTTACGGGTTCGTGGGGGTTGCCAGTCTAGCACTGCCTTCACCTTTCCCAGGTCCATTTCGATTCCTTGATTCAACACCCTGTAGCCCAGGTAGTCCAAGGACTCCTTATGGAACTCATATTTTGACAACTTTGCATAAAGTTTGTCTCCTAGGAGTTTTTTCAGCACTTGCCTAATTTGGCATGTTCTTCCATATTTTTGCTGAATATAAGAATGTCATTCAGGTAAACAAGGATCCCCTTATACAGGTGTTCATGCAGAACTTCATTGATCAGTTACATGAAGACTGTGGGGGCCCCTTGGAGTCCAAAAGGCATGACCAGAATTGGAAACTGCCCACGGGGCAGTTAAAAGCAGTCTTCCATTCGTCTCCCTCCTTTATGCGAACCTGGTAATAGGCTTCCCTTAGATCTAACTTGGTGAAAATCTTGCCTTTTGACAAGTGGTTCAGCAAGTCTTTCATTAGTGGTAAGGGGTAGGTGTTTTGTATGCAAACTGCATTGATATTATGAAAATCAACACATAATCTCAGCCCCCCCCATCTTCTCTTTAAACAATACGGGGGCGGCCACCCTGGATTTTGCAGGCTCGATGAACCCTCTGGCTAGGTTGGTGTCAATGTATTTCCTCAGCTTGGTCATTTCAGCAGGCGTCATGGAATACATCCTGGGTTTTCGTAACTTGGCTCCCAGTTCTAATTCGATGGCACAATCTGTGGCCCAATGAGGGGGGAGGATGTTACATTCCTGCTCGCTAAACACTTCGGCTAAGTCTGTATATACCTTAGGAATCTGGTGTTCGCCTGGAGGCCTGTCTGAACCAGCGGCTACTGTTTCTGACAGCTGGCTCTTATGGGTTGGGTGTTCCTTGGGAGGAGGGACAGGGGGCCGACACCCATTATGATTTTCCGGTATCCATCTTCACATTTAATGGTGGGGGCCCATTTGTCCAGCCAAGCCAGGCCCAGTATGACAGATCCTGACATCTTTGGGTTACTATAATTTGTATAAATTCATGATGTCTTCCAATTTCTAATCTTTTTCTTTTTTACATAATTTTTATTGTAGTTTTTCTTTTCCAAAACTCTAATACATATTCAAACAGACAGTGTCATTTTTATATACTTTGGATTAACAATTCACATAAAATCTACATTATATGCATACGTCCATCCTCAGCTTCCTTATAAATATTACCTATTTTTGTTTCTGTTGTCTATCCATCTATACCAATTTTCCCAAATCGCATAGTATTCCGAATCCTCTTTTTTTAAAAAATTCTAAAGTTAGTTTATTCATTTCAGCACATTAAAATATTTTTTGGATAATCAATCCCTCTGGTGGTAAGTTATGTTCTTTCCAATATTGCACAAATGCAATTTTTGCTGCTGTTAGTATATGTAGGATCAGATATCTCATTTTTTTATCAAATTTAGTTTTTAATATTCCCAGGAGGAATGTTTCCAGATTTAACTCAATTTGGCAGTTTATTAAATCTTGTAGCCAATCTCGTATTTTGATCCAATACTTTTTCGCTTTGGGGCATAACCACCAAGCATGAAAGAAGGTACCTTGATGTTCATTACATTTCCAGCACTTGGGGCTTAGATTTGGGTACATTTTGGCCAGACTTGCTGGAGCTAAGTGCCAACAATAGAGCATTTTATACTGATTTTTCTTATAGGCCACCAATTTTGTTAACATATAATTTTTGTTCCAGATAGTTTCCCAATCGTCTAGGTTTATGTTATGCCCTATCTTTTTAGCCCATGTGATCATTGGTTCTTTTACCACCTCCTCTGCTCTATCGAATTCTAATAAATAATTGTATAATTTGGATATTCATTTTTTTTCAGGGCCAATCAGCAATTTATCTAGTTGTCTTAGTTCCAAATCTATTCCATATTCTTCCACATTTTTTTTGTATCTGGATTGTAGTTGCAAGAATGACCACCAATCAATGGATAGTCCCTGTTCTTTTAATACCTGGTTACTTTTAAGCTTTCCCTGTTTATTTAAGATTTCTATGTATCTAGGCATTTTACTAATGTCTAATGTGTTGGAGTGGATCATAGCTTCCATGGTAGATAGCCAACCAGGAATTTTCATGTAATATTTCTTCTTTATATCTTCCCAAATTCGTATCAGTACACCTTTTATTTTATGTCTGTAAAAGTAAGAATGTATCCTATTTCCTTTGTCCCACATAAAAGCATGCCACCCCTTTTGTAGATCGTGTCCTTCCAGAGTTAAGATTCTTCTATTTATTTTTTTATTTATTCGATTTGATTTTTATACCGCCCTTCTCCAACTGGACTCAGGGCGGTGAACAGCCAAGATAAAACACAGCATACAAAATTTAAAATAGTTTAAAAGATGATTAAATAATTTAGGCCCACAATTTAAAACAACCCAGTTAAAATCGATTACGGATTAAAACCAAAAGGATAGGATCAAGCCAGCCCAGCTAGATGAAATAAGTGAGTTTTTAGGGCCCGACAAAAAGTCCGGAGGTCCGGTATCGTGCATATCTCGGGGGGTAGGTTGTTCCAGAGGGCAAGTGCCACCACAGAGAAGGCTCTCCCCCTGGGGGTCGCCAGCCGACATTGTCTGGCCGACGGCACCCTGAGGAGGCCCTCTCTGTGCCCTCTCATGAATTAATTCATGAACCCACTCACACGGGAGGACACACTCTGGACTTGATTTTTGTCTCTGGTCAGTGGATAAATGATCTTGAATTAGGGGAGATAGTGATTGAGCCCTTGTCATGGTCAGATCATTCCCTCCTTAGGCTCGACTTTCTAACCGCCACACCTCGCTGCAGGGAGGCGGAACAGATTAGATGGTTCCGCCCCAGGCGCCTGATGAGGTTCCAGACGGAGCTTGGGCCATTTCCTGAGGATCTGACACATGGCTCGGCTGAAGGGTTGGTGGCCGCCTGGGATAGGGCGGTCGCTGATGCTTTAGACCGAGTCGTGCCTTTGCGGCCTCTGACCCGTCGCCGAGCTTACCTGGCTCCTTGGTTCTCCGAGGAGCTAAGGGAGATGAAGCGCCGGAAAAGACGCCTAGAGAGCAGTTGGAGGTCCAGCCGTTCCGAGTCTGACCGAACACTGGTAAGAGCTCACATTAAGACTTACCTAGTGGCGATAAAAGCGGCAAAACGTAACCATTTTTCCGCTCTTATTGCATCGGCAGATAACCGCCCAGCCGCCCTGTTCAGGGTGACCCGCTCCCTCCTTCATCCGGGAGCGCAGGAGGACCCCTTGCAGGGTCGTGTTGAGGATTTTGTTCAGTTTCTGCACGATAAAATCACTCAGATTTGGGATGGTCTGGTCTCCAACTGGGTAGATACGGGTGGGATGACGGAGGCCGGTCTTGAGGATGTCATCTGGGAGGAGTTTGATCCTGTTGCTCCCGAGGACGTGGACAGAATACTGAGGCGGCTGAACGCAACCACATGTTTATTGGACCCGTGTCCCTCCTGGTTGGTGCTGGCCTCCCAGGAGGTTACACGAGGCTGGCTCCAGAGGATTATTAACGCTTCTTTGAGTGAGGGTGTCTTGCCAGTTGCCTTGAAAGAGGCGGTGGTGAGGCCTCTCCTCAAGAAGCCTTCTCTGGACCCAGCTATTTTGGCTAATTATCGTCCAGTCTCCAACCTTCCCTTCTTGGCGAAAGTTGTTGAGAGTGTGGTGGTGCATCAACTTCCTGGGTATCTGGATGAAGCTGTCTATCTGGATCCGCTCCAGTCCAGCTTCAGGCCCGGGTACAGCACGGAAACGGCATTGGTCGCGTTGGTGGATGATCTCTGGAGGGCTCGGGATAGGGGTTGCTCCTCTATCCTGGTCCTGTTAGATCTCTCAGTGGCTTTTGATACCATCGACCATGGTATCATGCTGCGCCGGCTGGAGGGGTTGGGAGTGGGGGGCACCGTTTTGCGGTGGTTCTCCTCCTATCTCTCTGACCGGTCGCAGACGGTGTTGGCAGGGGGGCAGAGGTCGACCCCGAGGCGCCTCTCTTGTGGAGTGCCGCAAGGGTCGGTCCTTTCGCCCCTTCTGTTCAACATCTATGTGAAGCCGCTGGGCGAGATCATCCGTGGCTTTGGGGTGAAGTTCCATCAGTACGCTGATGATACTCAGCTGTACTTCTCCACCCCAGGCCGGTGGGAGGCTATTGGTGGCAGAAGGCAGTCTCATAAATACCCAGGCCCTAAGCCATGGAGCGCTTTAAAGGTGGTCACCAACATCTTGAAGTGCACCCGGAAGACCACTGGGAGCCAGTGCAGCTCGCGCAGGGGAGGTGTCACATGGGAGTGCCCCGTCGCTCCCATAATCCCCTGCGCGGCCGCATTCTGGACCAGTTGGAGCCTCCAGGTGTACCCCAAGGGGAGCCCCATGTAGAGAGCATTGCAGTAGTCCAGGCGAGAAGTGACGAGTGCATGAGTGACCATGCGTAGGGAGTCCCGATCCAGAAAGGGACGCAACTGGCATATCAGGCGAACCTGATAAAAAGCCCCCCTGGCCACAGCCATCATATGCTCTTCTAAAGACAGCCATGCATCCAGGAGGACGCCCAAGTTGCGAGCCCTCTCCGTGGGGGCCAAAGACTCACCCCCAATAACCAGCGATGGCACCAGCTGGCTATATTGGGACACCGGAAGCCACAGCCACTCGGTCTTGGAAGGGTTGAGTCGGAGCCTGTTTCTCCCCATCCAGGCCCGCACGGCCTCCAGGCACCGGGACATCACATCAACGGCATTGTTGGGGTGGCCTGGGGTGGAGATGTACAGCTGGGTGTCGTCAGCGTACTGATGGAACTCCACCCCAAAGCCACGGATGATCTCACCCAGCGGCTTTACATAAATGTTGAACAGAAGGGGTGAGAGGACCGACCCCTGTGGCACCCCACAAACAAGGCGCCTCGGGGTCGACCGCTGCCCCCGTCAACACAGATTGCGACTGGTCAGAGAGATAGGAGGAGAACCACCGCAAAACGGTGCCCCCCACCCCCAACCCCTCCAACCGGCGCAACATGATACCATGGTCGATGGTATCAAAAGCCGCTGAGAGATCTAACAGGACCAGGATAGAGGAACAACCCCTATCCTGAGCCCTCCAGAGATCATCCACCAACATGACCAATGCCGTTTCCGTGCTGTGCCCAGGCCTGAAGCCGGACTGGAGCGGATCTAGATAGACAGCTTCATCCAGGTACTGCAGAAGCTGCCGCACCACCACACTCTCAACAACCTTTGCAAGAAAATGAAGGTTGGAGACTGGACGGTAATTAGCCAAAACAGCTGGATCCAGAGAGGGCTTCTTGAGGAAGGGCCTCATCACTGTTTCTTTCAAAGCGGCCGGCAGGACACCCTCACTCAGAGAAGCGTTAATAATCCTCTGGAGCCAGCCTTGTGTAACCTCCCGGGAAGCCAGCACCAACCAGGAGGGACACGGGTCCAATAAACATGTGGTCGTGTTTAGCCGTCCCAGAATCCTGTCCATGTCCTCAGGAGCCACAGGATCAAACTCCTCCCAGATAACACTCTCAAAACCTGTCTCAATCATCCCGTCCAGACTTACCCAGTCAGAGGCCAAGCCTTCCCAAATCTGAGCGATTTTATCATACAGATACTGCACAAAATCCTCAGTTCGACCCTGCAAGGGATCATCCCGCACTCCCGGATGGAGGAGGGAGCGGGTCACCCTAAACAGGGCGGCTGGGTGGTTATCTGATGACACAATAAGAGCAGAAAAATAGCTAGATTTTGCCGCTTTTATTGCCACTAGGTAGGTCTTAATATGAGACCTCACCAGTGTTCAGTCAGATTTGGAACGGCTGATCCTCCAACCGCTCTCCAGGCGTCTTTTCCAGCACTTCATCTCCCTCAGCTCCTTGGAGAACCAAGGAGCTAGGTGAGTTTGGTGCCAGGTCAGAGGCTGCAAAGGCACGACGCGGTCGAAAGCCCCAGCGGCCGCACTATCCCAGGTGGCCACCAAGTCTTCAGCTGAGTCATGAGCCAGAGTCTCAGGAAATGGCCCAAGCTCCATCTGGAACCTATCAGGATCCATCAGGCGCCTGGGGTGGAACCACCTGGTTGGTTCGGCCTCCCTGCGGCGGGTTGTAGCGGTTAGAAAGTCGAGTCAAAGGAGTGAGTGATCAGACCATGACAAGGGTTCAATGACTATATCCCCTGTATCAAGACCACTTGACCACTGACCAGAGATAAAAACTAAGTCGAGTGTGCCCGCCCGTGTGAATAGGGCCATGTATTAACTGAGTCAGGTCCATGGCCGTCATGGAAGCCATGACCTCCCGGGCCACCTCAGACATTTCACCAATGGATGGCAAGTTGAAATCCCCCATGACCAAAAGTCTGGGGGTATCGACTGCCAACCCGGCTATGACGTTGAGCAGCTCAGGCAGGGCTGTTGCCACATGGCAGGGAGCCAGGTACGTGATCAACAGGCCCATCTGCACTCCACGACCCCACTTCACAAGAAGGAACTCACATCCGGCTATCTGTGGTACAGTGGTGTCCCTCAGATCAAGACCTTCCTTTATAATTACCGCCGCCACCACCCTGCCCTGAGCTCTCGGCTGATGGAATGTGCGGAAGCCTGGTGGGCACATATCCACGAGGGGAACTCCCCCCTCCTGGCCCAACCAGGTCTCCGTAATACCTGCCAGGTCCGCTCCCCCCTTCTGAATAAGATCACTATTCCTTAAATTGACCCAATCCCTTATCCAAACTAACGGAGCTGCTTTGTGGTATAGTTCCCACACCGGGAGACCAAAACCACCCCTACTTCTACTGTCTTGGAGAAAGCGTAATTTTATCCTTGCCTTTTTCCCAGACCAGACAAATTTAGTAATAATTTTATTAAATTCCATGAAAAATGTTCTATCTAATGGAATGGGGATTGTTTGAAATAAATATAATAATTTAGGTAGGATATTCATCTTAATAGTTGCTATCCTACCTAAAAGTGATATTTGTAATGTTTCTCACTTTTCCAAATCCTTCTTAATTTTTTGGACCAAAACCATATAATTATCCTCCTTTAGTGAGGAACACCTCGCTGTTAACCATATTCCTAGGTATTTAATTTTCTTAACAATTTCTTTTTCTAATTCCTTTTTCTGTGTTGTTAGGTTTTTAACTATCATTTTGGTTTTCCCTTTATTAATTTTAAGTCCTGATACTTCCCCATATGTTTCTATTTCTTGTATCCTGTGCCTTGTACTCTTCTCTTTTAATTTTCATTCCCTTTATCTCTCAGTTTGCTCTAATTCTATTTAATAGTATTTCTAATGTTAGAATGAAAAGCAGTGGTGACAATGGGCACCCTTGTTGTATTGCTTTAGTTATCTGAAATATATTCGTAATATCCCCATTTACTATTACCCTTGCCTTTTGTGACTTGTAAATTGCCTCTATCGTATTCTCAAATTTGGTTCCCATCTTCATTTGTCTAATTTGCCTAATCATAAATTGCCAATTTAAGTTGTCAAAAGCTTTTTGGGCATCCAGAAAAACTAATGCCATTTGTTTCTCTGGATGAGCTTCGTAGTATTCCAGGGTGTCTACAATTATTCTCGTGTTGTCTCTTATTTGTCTATTGGGATGGAAGCCATTTTGGTCAGGGTGTATAGTCTTGTTCAATACTTTTTTACAGTATAATCAACTTCAATTGAGATGGAGGGAAGATCAAAAAACTGGTTTGATGTTGTACGAAGAGGAATTGGTAAGACAGATAAAAGAGAAAGGCCCAATGCATATTAAGAGGGTCTATAATATTTTGTTAGAGAGAGACTCTGAAAATGAACTGGTTAAAGACTGTATGATAAAGTGGGCGCAAAACTTTGAAGAACCAGTTATGATGGAAACATGGGAAAATATATGGGTCCAGAACGTTAAATTTACACGGTCACAGAATTTGAGGGAAAATTTTTATAAAATGTTTTATAGGTGGCATTTATATCCTAAGAAATTGTCATGCATGTATCCTAATGTTCAGCCAAAATGTTGGAGATGTGATTGCTTAGATGCTACATATTACCATATATGGTGGACTTGCAAGAAAGTGAAGGCTTTTTGGATCAAAATTTGGTGGGTAATGCAAAATGTCTTGAAGAAAAAACTCCAATTTTCTCCTCAACTGTTTTTACTGGGTATAGTTAAGGATTTCTCAGTGAATGAAACAAAACTGATATTATATATGGTTACAGCAGCTAGGTTACTGATTGGTCAATATTGGAAAAAAGATGTTTTACCTACTATTGAAGAATGGACTTTGAAGATGGCTAGTTTTGCAGAAATGGCAAAGATATCAGCATATTTAAAAGACCGGACTCAAGAAACTTTTGTGTGGGAATGGAAGAAATGGATAGACTATGTGCAGAATAAATATCAAACAAAGAAGTATCAGATTGCTTTTAGCTGAATGCTATGTAGAAATTTATAGTATATACAGGGTGCAGAGTAGTTGGGGGGAATTATGATATGATTTGGATTTCACTTTTTAATATTTGGGATAGACTATGTGCAGAATAAATATCAATCAAGGAAGTATCAGATAGCTTTTACTTGAATGTTATGTAGAAATTTTTAGTATTGACAGGGGGTAGAATAGCTGGGGGGAATTGTATGACATGATATGATTTGGATTTCACCTTTTAATATTTGGGGAGTTAAAAATGAATTGTAATTTTAAGGTTATAAGGGAAGTCAAGGGTGGGGAGGGATGGGTCAGGGAGGGTTAGGGAGGGGAAGGGGGGGAAAGGGGGGGAAATTTGTATTTGTAAAACTTTTTCAATAAAAAAAATACTTTTTTCAGCCTTTCTGCTATTATGTTCATAAATATTTTATAATTTGCGTTTAAGAGGGATATTGGTCTATAATTTCTAATTTTGTTTTTATCTGTACCTTCTTTCGCGATTAAGGTGATATATGCCTCCCTCCACGATTCTGGTATTTTCCCTTCATATAATGCTTCATTACAAAGTTCCAATAACACTGGTTCTATAATTTCACTCAATTTCTTATAGACTTCCCCTGGGAGACCATCTGGCCCTGGTGTCTTGTTATTTTTAAGCCTTGAAATTGCCCCTCTCAGTTCTTCTAATGTTATTTCTTTATTTAACATTTCCCTTTTTTCCTCCTCTAATGGTATAATCCCTTCTTCCAGCAAATAATTATCAATTTTGTCCTTTGGTATTTTCTCTTGTTTATAAAGATCCACATAGTAATCTTGTACTATTTTCTTTTTTTCTTCTTCATTGTTTTGTGTGATCCCCATCTCGTCCTCTAGTTGTTGGATAATCTGTCCTTCTTTCTCTTTTTTCAACTTGTAAACCAGCCACCTTCCGGTTTTGTTAGCATGTTCAAAGTAAAATTGTTTGGAATAGTTTTGATTTCTTGCTATCTCCTCTTGTTCTAATAAATTTAATTTGTCTCTTGCCAGGATCAGGTTCTCTTTATCAAATTCATCTCCTGGTTTTATTTGGAGTCGCTTCTCCAGATTTCCAATTTCTTCCGATAAGGTGTTATGCTGTTTCCATTTTTCCTTATTTTTCTTTGCATTGAAAGCTATTGTTATTCCCCTTATATAGGCTTTCACGGTATCCCATAAGTTTATTAAGGAAGTATGGTGTTGTTTATTTTCTTTTAAAAAATCTCAATTCCTTCGTTAGCCTTTCAATATATTCTGTTTCCTTTAAAATTTGGGGGTTTAATGTCCATCTTTTACTTCTTTTTTTGGGGCCTCTCCATATTATTTCTAGGGGATTGTGGTCTGCCCACGTGTTTGGGGAAATCTCCATTTTTCCTATTTCTAAACCTAATTCCCTATTCATCCACATCATATCAATTCTGGACCAGGTTGCATGGAGATTGGAATAAAATGTGTATTTGTTTCCTTTTGGATGTAAAGTTCTCCACATATCTATCAAATTTAGTTCATCTATCATATTGAAGAAAGTTTTGGGTAATATATTTCTTTTCTTCTTATTTTTATCGCAGGCAGTGTCTTTCTGGGTATCCACTATCCCATTATAATCACCCACAATACATATATTCCTATAGCCTGTCATAGTTATCTTTTCATGTAGTTTCTTATAATATTCCCCCTGATTTTTATTAGGTGTGTAAATAACTACCAACAAAATAGGTGTATGCCCTCTCTTTATTTCCATCATTAAAGTTCTTCCTTTTGAATCCGCATAAATTTGGTTGGCTTTTATTCCTTCCTTAATGTATATCACCACCCCTTTCTTCAGTCCATCATTTTCTTAATAATTTCTTCATCGGTAGGTATCTTCTCTCCTTTCCAATTTTTAGCAAATACAATTCTAGCTGCTGTTAAAACATTCACAATTAAGTGTTGCAATTCTTTATTATATGTCTCTGGTAAGATCCCTAATAGAAATATCTCTGGTTTAAAGTCAATATGTCTCTTTGTCATTTTTTCTAACCACATGTGTATCTTAGTCCAATATCTCCTTGCTTCTACACATGTCCACCCCATATGGTAATAAGATCCTGGAGTCTGATGACACTTCCAACATTTCTCCGATTTATTCTTGAACATTCTGGCTATCCTCGTTGGGAGTAAATGCCACCTGTAAAACATCTTATACAAATTCTCTTTATATGCTGTAGACATGGTCATTTTATAATTATGTGACCACAATTTTTGACATTTCTCTAAATCAATACCATAACCAAAAATTTTCCCCCATGCTATCATTGATTCTTTAACTTGTTCTTCTTCCAGTTTTACTTCTAACAGATATCCATACACATTTTTAATTACATGATCATCAGAGCCCATTAAAATCTTATCTAAATTCATCAAAACCTTGTAAAAACCTTCTTGTTTGAGATCTTCTCGATATCTAGAAAATATTTGCATATATGAAAACCAGTCCATTTTACATCCCTGATCTTCTAATTCCTGCTTTAATTTAAGTTCACCCTTTTCATCCAATAATTCACTATACCTAATAATTTGTTCCCTTTTAAATATTACTGGATATGAAAAAGCTTCAATTGTAGATACCCGGACTGGAATTTTCAAATAATGATATTTTTTGACCTTCTCCCAATTCAGCCATAAAGCTTCACGTATCTGATGTCTTCTAAAATACCCTTGAATTTTTGTTCCTTTAGACCATAAAAAGGCATGCCACCCCATCAACAAGTCATGTCCCTCCAAATTCAATAATCTGGTATTTCTCAAAGTTATCCATTCTTTAATCCACATTAAAGTTGCAGCTTTAATATTATGAGGTGCATCCAGAGAGACAGGTGGCACTGATCTTTCTGGATGCACAGAAAGCTTTCGACCAAGTAAATTGGAAATTTATGATTCACCAAATCCAAAATATGAACTTTGGAGATAAATTTACAAAAATGATAGCATCAATATATCAGAATCAAAAGGTATGCATCCTGGTAAATGGGGATCAAACAAAAATTTTTGGAATAGATAAAGGAGTAAGACAGGGATGCCCATTATCGCCTTTACTATTTATTTTAACCTTAGAAAACCTGTTAATTAGAATTAGGGCAAATGAGGAAATACCAGGACTAAAGATTAAAAAAGAAGAATACAAGGTCCAAGCTTTCGCAGACGACCTTGTCTTCTTCATAGAAAACCCAATAGAAACAACCCCGGAATTAATAGAAGAGATCGAGAAATTCGGAAAGGTAGCAGGATTAAAAATTAATAAAGAAAAGACGAAAATGATGACGAAAAATATGACAGTTAAACAAGTAGATAAATTATCAAAAGACTCAGGATTACAGGCAATTAAAAAAGTAAAATATTTAGGGATAAATTTGACAGCCAAAACTGTGACAATAAAAGAAAATAATTATGAACCTTTAGTCCAGAAAATAAAAGAAGATTTAAATAAATGGGGAAAATTAAATTTAACCTTGTTGGGGAGAATAGCAGCGATAAAATCGAATATACTTCCAAGACTCCTTTATCTATTCCAAATGATTCCAATAAAATTAGATAAGAAATTTTTTACCAATCTGGATAAAATAACTACAAAATTTGTGTGGGAGGGGAATAAAAGAATAAAGAATAAAATTAAAGATATTACAAGATGATAAAACGAGAGGTGGATTTGGGTTCCCGGCATGGGAAAAATATTATAAGGCGGCAAGTTTATCATGGATCAAGGAATGGATAACTCTAGATAATCAAAGACTTTTGAATCTGGAAGGACATGACTTAATGAAGGGATGGCATGCCTTTATATGGAGTCCCGGAAATAAAACATATAAACATTTCAACAACCATACCATGAGAAAATCTTTAATAAATACATGGCAACAGATTAAATCCAAACACTATATGAAAATCCCCGGTTGGCTATCAACAATAGAAGCAATAACCCACCCTAATACACTAACAAAGCATAAAATTCTAAGATACAGAGAAATATTAGATGTACAGGGACAACTGAAATCAAGAGAAGAACTTAATGATCAAGGAATAAAAATCGATTGGTGGCCCTATTCACAAATAAAGTTAAGATATAGAAAAGACCAAGAGGAAGAAGGAATTGACCTAAAACCAAATCAATTGGATAAATTACTAGAATCTAAAGAAGGGAAATTAATCTCAAAAATCTACAAATATTTATTGGAATACGATTTGGCAGAAGAATTGGTTAAAGGTCAGATGATAGCGTGGGCGAGAAATATAGGGCATAATATACAATTAGAGGAATGGGAAAGGGTATGGGAAAGCAATTATAAGATGACAAAATCGGTAGCCTATAAAGAAAATCATTATAAAATGTGGTATCGGTGGTATCTGGCTCCTGTAAGACTAGCCAAAATATTCCCAAATGTAAATCCGACTTGTTGGAAATGTAAAAAAACACAGGGGACTTTCTACCATGTTTGGTGGCTCTGCCCAGTAGTTAAGAAATTTTGGAGTAAAATAAAAACATGGATAACAGAAATAACAAAATACGAAATTGTATTAGAACCTGAGGTTTTCCTATTAGGCATGATTAAAGGGAATATTAGAAAAGATATTATTTAATTTTACATATAATCACGGTGGCTAGGTTATCATTAGCGCAATTGTGGAAAAGTGATCGCTTGCCAACAGAACAGGAAGTAATACAGAAAATATTTTCATGCGCAGAAATGGACAAATTAACTTTACAACTAAAAGATAAGGAGGACTCAAATTATTATATTATATGGAATAAATGGTACCAGTGGACAAATCAGAGGAAGAGGAAAAATGAGTAAAGATGGAATCTAGAAGAAATTAACGCAATTAAAAACAGCACTGTCAGATGGATATAGTTGGAATAAATTATTGGGTGTATGTATATATGTATATGTATATAAAAAAATATAGAAATTAGACAATATGTGAAGTTGAGTATAGTATAAGTATATTTGTCTTTTGTTTTTTTTTTCTTTTGTTTGACTAAGAAATTTGTGTATTTTAAATGTTTGTTTTTAAAGTCTTAATAAAGGTTTGTTTTTAAAATTAAAAAAAAAATAAAGTTGCAGCTTGGTAATACAATTCAAAATTAGGCAAACCAAAACCACCCCTAACTTTAGCGTCTTGTAACAACTTTAATTTTATTCTCACCTTTTTTCCCTGCCAAATATATTTCAATATAATTTCATTTAAATCTACAAAAAATTCCTTACCCAACTTGATTGGAATTGTCTGAAATAGGTACAAGATTCTAGGCAAAATATTTATCTTAATAGTTGAGTTCCTACCAATCAAAGATAACTGCACATTTCCCCATTTCATCAAATCTTGTCCTATCTGTTGTTTAAGCTTATTATAGTTATTATCCTTAAGTGCGCTACATCTTGGTGTTAAATATATCCCCAAATATTTTACTTTATTTGTAACCTGCATTTTTGAAGTCTCCATCAATTCCTCTTTTTGCTTTTTCAACATATTTTTAGTCATTATCTTCATTTTATCTTTATTAATTTTCAATCCAGCTACTTTCCTAAACTCTCCAATAGTTTCTATCAATTTATTTATTGTTATTAATGGTTCTTCAATAATAAAGACCAGGTCATCTGCAAAGGCTTTTAATTTGTATTCTTCTTTTCATATTTTCATACCTTTTATCTCTTTTTCTTCTCTAATACAGTGGGGCAAAAAAGTATTTAGTCAGCCACCAATTGTGCAAGTTCTCCCACTTAAAAAGATGAGAGAGGCCTGTAATTGACATCATAGGTAGACCTCAACTATGAGAGACAAAATGAGAAAACAAATCCAGACAATCACATTGTCTGATTTGGAAATAATTTATTTGCAAATTATGGCAGAAAATAAGTATTTGGTCACCTACAAACAAGCAAGATTTCTGGCTCTCACAGACCTGTAACTTCTTCTTTAAGAGGCTCCTCTGCCCTCCACTCATTACCTGTATTAATGGCACCTGTTTGAACTTGTTATCAGTATAAAAGACACCTGTCCACAACCTCAAACAGTCACACTCCAAACTCCACTATGGTGAAGACCAAAGAGCTGTCGAAGGACACCAGAAACAAAATTGTAGACCTGCACCAGGCTGGGAAGACTGAATCTGCAATAGGCAAGCAGCTTGGTGTGAAGAAATCAACTGTGGGAGCAATAATTAGAAAATGGAAGACATACAAGACGACTGATAATCTCCCTCGATCTGGGGCTCCACGCAAGATCTCACCCTGTGGGGTCAAAATGATCACAAGAACGGTGAGCAAAAATCCCAGAACCACACGGGGGGACCTAGTGAATGACCTGCAGAGAGCTGGGACCAATGTAACAAAGGCTACCATAAGTAACACACTATGCCGCCCGGGATTCAGATCCTGCAGTGCCAGACGTGTCCCCCTGCTTAAGCCATTACATGTCCAGGCCTGTCTGAAGTTTGCTAGAGAGCATTTGGATGATCCAAAAGAGGATTGGGAGAATGTCATATGGTCAGATGAAACCAAAGTAGAACTGTTTGGTAGAAACACAACTTGTCGTGTTTGGAGGAGAGAGAATGCTGAGTTGCATCCAAAGAACACCATACCTACTGTGAAGCATGGGGGTGGCAACATCATGCTTTGGGGCTATTTCTCTGCAAAGGGACCAGGATGACTGATCTGTGTACAGGAAAGAATGAATGGGGCCATGTATCGTGAGATTTTGAGTGCAAACCTCCTTCCATCAGCAAGGGCATTGAAGATGAAACGTGGCTGGGTCTTTCAGCATGACAATGATCCCAAAACACACTGCCCGGGCAACGAAGGAGTGGCTTTGTAAGAAGCATTTCAAGGTCCTGGAGTGGTCTAGCCAGTCTCCAGATCTCAACCCCATAGAAAACCTTTGGAGGGAGTTGAAAGTCCGTGTTGCCCAGCGACAGCCCCAAAACATCACTGCTCTAGAGGAGATCTGCATGGAGGAATGGGCCAACATACCAGCAACAGTGTGTGCCAACCTTGTGAAGACTTACAGAAAACGTTTGACCTCTGTCATTGCCAACAAAGGATATACAGTATAACAAAGTATTGAGATGAACTTTTGATATTGACCAAATATTTATTTTCCACCATAATTTGCAAATAAATTCTTTCCAAATCAGACAATGTGATTGTCTGGATTTGTTTTCTCATTTTGTCTCTCATAGTTGAGGTCTACCTATGATGTCAATTACTGGCCTCTCTCATCTTTTTAAGTGGGAGAACTTGCACAATTGGTGGCTGACTAAATACTTTTTTGCCCCACTGTATTTCTGTTTAAAACTTCTAGAGTCAATATAAACAACAATGGGGACAGCGGGCATCCTTGTCTAGTACCTTTTTCTATCTCAATAGGATCAGTCAATTCTCCATTTATCATTACTTTTGCCGTCTGTTTAAAATATATGGCTTCAATTGCTTGGATGCATTTCCTACCAAAGCCCATCTTTTCCATTTGGAGTATCATAAATTGTCAGTTTACATTGTCGAAAGCTTTTTGAGCATCTAAAAATACCAAAGCCATCTGCTTTTCAGGATGTGTTTCATAATACTCTAAGGCATCCAGAATTATTCTTATATTTTCTCTAATTTGTCTTTTTGGGAGGAATCCATTTTGATCTGCATGTATAAAGTTATTCAAATATCTCTTGAGTCTTTCTGCCAGTATTGACGCAAAGATTTTATAGTCTGAATTTAGCAGGGATATAGGCCTATAGTTTTTGATTTGTTGTGGGTCTGTATCTTCCTTGTGAATCAATGTAGTATACGTCTCAGTCCATGATTTGGGTATCTTCTTCTTTATCAAAGCTTCATTCATAACATCCAATAATGGGAGGCTTAGAGATTCTTGTAATGTCCTATAATATTCAACAGGTAGGCCATCAGGCCCAGGTGTCTTTCCATTCTTCTGTTTCTTAATTGCTTCTGTTAATTCCATCATCGTGATACTCCCCTCCAACATCTCTTCAATCTCTTTGGAAATCCTGGGTAATTTTGCATTTTCTAAATACCTTGCCACTTTTTCTTCCTCTATCATCTTTCTCTTATAAAGTTGCCTATAATATTCTTGTATTATTTTTGCCATCTCTTTATTTTCAAATTTACTTTGTCCTTGTTCATCTATTAATTGTGTTATTTTTCTTGCTTCTCTTTCTTTTTTCAGTTTATATGCTAGCCATCTTCCTGGTTTATTCGCATTTTCAAAGTAATTTTGTTTAGCACTTCTTATTTTTTGGGCTAATTCTTCCTTCTCCAGTAGGTCCATTTTGTGCTTTATTATATCCATTTTCATTTTAACTTCTTTCTTACATGGATCTTTCTGATTCTGTTCCTTTTCAAGCCTCTTATGTTCATCAATTAATAGTTTAGAAGTTTGTCTTTTCTTTACATTTCTTTTCCTTGTACAGTCCATTATTAGATCTCTAGCATAGGCCTTCATAGTATCCCAAAGATTTTGTGCTGATGTATCCTCTTTCTTGTTCTCCTTGAAGAAAAAAGCCAGCTCTCTCTCCATTTTCAGTATAAAGTCTTTCTCTTTTAAAATTGTATTATTTAGAGTCCATCTGGGTTTTCTTTCTCGACCTTTCCAAGAGACTATCACGGGATTGTGGTCAGCCCATAAATTTGTTTCTATTTCCACATGTTCTATTTTCAACATCAAGTCCATTGTTGTCCATACCATATCAAGTCTAGACCAAGATGAATGTCTATCTGAGTAAAAAGTATATTGTCTATTTTTTCACATTTCTATCTCTCCATACATCTTTCAAATTCATTTCTTCTGTCATATTAAAAAAATATTTTGGTAGTGTCTTTCTATTATGTCTCACTGTTTTAAGTGTTTTATAGTCCAAGTTCTCATTCACTATTCCATTAAAATCCTCCATCATACATATATTGTTTATTTATTAATCAAATTTGTATACTGCCCTACTCCCAGAGGGACTCAGGGCGATGAACAGCCAAAATAAAATACAATTTACATGCAAAAGTTAAAAACTATTAAAAACTTTTAAATTTAGGCTCGAAAAATTTAAAACCATCAATTTATATAAACATTTAAAAACCCAATTTAAACCCAATTTAAAAGGGAGAGTTAGGCCAGACCCGCCTGTTGGAATAGAAGTGTTTTTAGGGCGTGGCGGAAAGTGCGTAAGTCTTGAATCCTTCGTATCTCCGGGGGGAGCTCATTCCAGATGGCAGGTGCCCCCACAGAGAAGGCTCTCCCCCTGGGGGCCGCCAGTCAACACTGTTTGGCCGACGGCACCCTGAGGAGCCCCTCTCTATGGAAGCGGACTGGTCGGTGAGAGGCTACCGGTGGCAGAAGGCAGTCTCATAAGTACCCTGGTCCTAAGCCATGGAGCGCTCTAAAGGTGGTAACCAAAACCTTGAAGCGCACCCGGAAGACCACCGGGAGCCAGTGCAGCTCGCGCAGGAGGGGGGTCACATGGGAGCGCCACGTCGCTCCCATCACCACCCGCGCGGCTGCATTCTGGACCAGTTGGAGCCTCCGGGTGCTCCTCAAGGGGAGCCCCATGTAGAGAGCATTGCAGTAGTCCAGGCGTGAGGTCATACTCCATCTCAATTATTTTCAAATGCAGCTTTCGATAAAAATCACTTTGGTTGCTATTTGGAGCATATATTGCTACCAAAAGAATTTTCATATTATTATCAATTATTTCCACCATCAAGATTCTTCCTTCTGGTTCTGCATATATTTGCTCCGCCAATATTGAATTCTTAATATATGAAACAACTCCTCTCTTTTTACTTTGTGACAACGATAAAAAAGTTTTCCCAAGTTTAGGTTGTATCAATAATTGTTCATGTTGCTTTTTAATATGGATTTCTTGTAGACAAATTATATCAAATTTTAATTTCTCTAATTTATGGAATACCTTTCTCTTTTTCACTCCCGAATTAAGTCCATTTATATTTATTGAAATTAATTTTGTTCCTTCCATCTTCATACTTTATATGTAGGTTTTGTTGCTATAGTTGATCTTACTTCACGTTGTTCCTTGTGTTCCACAATTCCGCCTACTGCCTCCTCTGTTGATTCTATCATTGCCAATTCCTCTTCTGTGAATTTTAATGGTACTACTGTAGTTTGAGTTTCCATTTCCATTTCCATTTCCTTGTCTTTTAACATGTCTTCATAGAAAGCTCTCGCTTTATCAATTGTATCAAATCTATAACTTTGAAGTTGTCATGTTAAAATCAGCCCTTCTGGTATCAGCCATCTGTAATTAATTCCTTTTTGGATTAATATTTTGGTCAAAAATTGATATTCTCTTCTCATCTCTCTCACTTTCCTTGGAACTTGTTTCAACACCACTACTTCTTTCTCCTTATGTTTCAAGGTTTTTTCTCTGGCCGTCTGAAGGATTTGTGCCTTCATCGATTTCTTAGTGAATCTTATATGTACTTCTCGTAGCAATTTATTACGCATTGCATATATAGTGTATACTCGATAAATCTTGTCCACACCGTCCATCATCTTCTCTTGGGTAATTTCTAATGCATCAGCTAGCAACCCAATCATAATATCAGACAAATTTTCTCCTTTTTCTTCCTTAACATTTTGAAGGTAGAATTCCGCTTTATCCATTTCCCATCCGATTAAACCACTCCTCTCTCGTTCAACCTGAGTCTTCAGAGAAAGCCGCCCTGAGTCTTCAATGAAAGGCGGCATATAAATTGAACTAATAATAATAATAATAATCTCTCCCAGTCTATTATCTATGTCTTTCATTTTTTCCTCTTTTTGATTGTCCTTTTTCTCCAATTTTTGCAATCTTTCTTCATATTTTGTCATTTGCTGAATGTTGACCACTTTTTCATCTGTTTTAAGTAATTATTGTTCCATTCTTTGAACCTTTTCATCTGTTCTAAGAAGTTGCTGTTCTATCCTTTGATCCATATCTATGTGTCTTTGTCTTTATCTTTCTCTTGCTGAATCATCGCCTGGATGGTGCGTTGTCCTCCCAATGGTGATGAAGAAAGTGTGGATGCAGCCGCTCCCACTGTCGCAACTTTTCTGCTAATTTTATTCAGTGATCAGACAAAACCCAAGCCAAAAAAGAGAGAAGAAAAATAAAATAAAATAAAATAAAATAACCTAATGTAAAAAGGAAAAGGAGAAAAACAAACAACTCTTCAGGTTCTTCCAAACCCTAATCCATTAAATGTGGGTCCAATAAGAGGAAAGAGTTTAAAAAAAAAACAAGGCAAAAAAGGGAAGAAAAAAAACCAGGCCAGCCAAAATCAAAACCAAAAGAAAAAGAAAAAGAAAAAGAAAAAGAAAAAGAAAAAGAAAAAGAAAAAGAAAAAGAAAAAGAAAAAGAAAAAGAAAAAGAAAAAGAAAAAGAAAAAGAAAAAGAAAAGAAAAAAAGAAAAACACAAAAAATAAAATAATATAAAAATCCAAATTCAAAAATCAACAATAAATCTTCAGGCTCTTGGGTGCCTTAATCCAATTGAGTTGTATAAAAATCTCAAAAAAAAAAAAAAAAGGAAAGATCTTTCAAACACATTTGTACCCGGAAAGCATGCAGAGAGTTGTCTTAGTCACCAACAAAAAGAAAGAAAAAAAAAGAACTGAAGAAACTGCCCAAATGAAGAAAACCAGAGAGATTCCTTCTATAGTTTTCTATGACACCTACTTCAAATAAATCCAGCAAGAACACCTGTATAAACAGTACTGTTATTTCCACTTCCTCAGATGTTCTCTTCACTTGCTTATCAGTCTGAGAGTTCAGAGTCCTTATTATGTCTACAATGTATCTCTCAGCTTATTGCTTATATAAACATAGCAACAAAGTTTCTTTTCTTTTTCCTTTTCCAGCAGATGGCAGCACTATGACCTCTCCTAGCTTTCCTGCACTTTAAAATCCAGATCTTCTTTAGAAAAAATTAATAAAACCTTACAAAAACAAAACAAAACAAAACAAAACAAAACAAAACAAAACAAAACAAAACAAAACAAAACAAAACAAAACAAAACAAAACAAAACAAAACAAAACAAAACAAAACAAAACAAAACAAAACAAAACAAAACAAAACAAAACAAAACAAAACAAAACAAGAGGAAAGGCTTCAATCACAAAAAAAAAAAATCAAACCCAAATCAAACAGTCATTTTAAAAAGGCAGGGCTCAAAAAAAAGAAAGAAATTGCCAGTATTAACCTCTCTCTTTCAGTCCAGTCCCGGTCAATGGTAAGAAAAAAAAAACTAGTTTTAAACTCCTCTGTTAAATAATCAGGTATAAAAAAACCATTCCAAATTAAATTTGCCACTTAATTTCTCTTCCTCTTACTCTCCAAGTCTCTTATCTCTCAGGGTGTTCTTTGTATTAGTTAAGGAAAAAAAGCTCTCTCACCGCATCAATTACTGTCATTCTTCCTGAAAGCTGTCCCAGCCTTGGCAGCCGCGATGGCTGCTACCCCGCTGCCGGAAAAAGGGCTTTCCTGAATCAACCAGGGACTTTGTGGTGTCCCTGGGATCGACAGGACGTGCCCTCTGCTACCACAGTCAAAACTAGACTGTGGGGTCCAGGATGGACTGTCCTGCAGCGGGGCTATCAGCGGGGATTCTGGAGCCCCAAAATCACCCATCCGTTTCTCCGCGACGTCAACTTCCGGTCCAGGTCCATTAACATTTATCGATATGAGCTTTAAAGCTTCCATTCTCTGGTCTATCTACCGGGTGTTAGTATCTATTAGCCCTTTTAACTCTTTGAGTTCTTGTTTTACTACCTCTTATTTCTTGGTTTTCTTTTTCTTCCTTGTTTCTCTTTTCCCGGGCTCCTTCTTTAGTTTCCAGGTGTTGTATCGGATCTTCTTCCTGGTTTATGGTCTCCACCTCCTCCTTACTGCTCTGTTCCTCTTTGTTTCCCATCAGTTGATCAAAAAAGTCTTGTGCCATCACTAAGCTATCTATCTTTATCTTCTTACCTTGCCAAGAAACAAGCATCCCTTCTGGAAGTATCCATCTGAACATAATATTTCTTTTATTCAATTGTATAGCCAAGAAACAACAATCCTTGTGCTGCTCTCGAACCCTTCTGGGAACTTGTTTCAGAGTGATGATTTCCTTCTCCTTATAGATCATAGGTTCTTCTCGGGTTATGTTATATATTATATCACGATCCTCTTTCGGACAAACCTAATATGAACCTCTCTGGGCAGTTTATGGCGTCTAGCGTAGTTCATTTGGATTCAATATACTTCATCTGTTTCATTCATAATTTCTTGTTTGTCCCTCTGTAGGGATTCTGCTATAATCTCTGCCATTATCTGTCCTAGATCTTCATCTTTTGCCTTTATCACATTTTGGAATCTTAGGTAGGCTGAAGCTCTGTCCATTTCCAACTGGATTACTGAGTCCTCAAAATCTTTATTTAGTGCCATCATCTTCTGATCTACCAGATTGCTTCCTGGATTGAGTTCATTTTACTATCTAGTTTTGAATATCAATTTTTATGTCACCATAATTGTTAGACATTGTTTCTTACATCTTTACCATTGTTTCCTGAATCAGCGTCAGGGTGGTTTGCATTGTTTGCATGCTTGGGACCGTGTTAGTCTTTTCTGCCTCTGTCAACCGTTGATTTAAAGGGGAAGCCATCGTTATCATTGGGTTTGATGCTGTTTTTTTTCCTGCCTTTAAGGTTGTTGTTGTAAGACTAGTCAGCTCTTTCAGTACTCTACTTTACTCTCCCAATATTTTATAGATGTTTTTCCACACTATCATCAACCAATTACTGTCTATTTATTGTTGTTATTATTTTTCCCCCTTTCCCTTCTTTTGCCCTCCTTGTTATTAATTATTAAATACTGTTTAGTCACTTTCACTAAAAACAACTGAAAACAACTATCTCTAGTTCTTAATCCAATTTAACAAATTATTCAGCATATATAACAACTATCAAAGAAATATATGACTATAAATATACAAAAATACAGATACAGATGAATAACAGTACTGGTGCTCTATATTAATTAATCCGACTATCTTAAATCAATAAACAAGTCTATATATATCAAAGTTGGAATCAGGGTCAGAAATTAGGGTTGGGATAAGTATTGGAAATCAATTAAATATATATTTCAAATTAATTCAAAGTTATAATTATCAATTTGTACAAAGTTAAGCAAGTTGATTATAACTGTCAATATATAGTAAATTCACAAAATCTATAATATCTATATCTAATATCTAAAAAAATACTTTAACTCTCTATTACGTAGTTTTATCAATATTTCTACCTAAAATTAAATATTATTTTACTAATAATAATTAATATTATTATTAATAATATTATTAATAAAATATTAAATAATACAAATAATTAATAATAATAATTAATAACTTTATTAATTAAATTAATAATTAAATAAGTAATAATGTATTTATATTTATATTTATCTATTTACTTAAATATATAATATAAATATTATAATAAATTATGAAAATTAAAAATTATAATTTAATAATAATAATAATAATAATATGCCAAATATAAGAATATTTAAATCTTCTTAGTTGATTTGCTGTTGTTCAATTGTTCAGTAAAGACTTGTAAATATCCACTAAGTGTACATTAAACCCAAAGTTTAGAGGAGTATAGATCTTTGTCTTCTCTTGATTGTAGCTCTTAGCTCCTCCCAGGTCTCTTTTGCTCCATTTATATAGATAATGTATAATGTATAATAGTTTCTTAAGTCTGTTTTCCCCCTCCTTCTCTTTTCTTCCATCTCAATCTCCTTTGGATCTTCTGTTCAAAAGTTCAAATAGAACAGAGAGTTCTTTCCTTTCTTTTTCCGGCTCGAGCACTCGTCCAATCAAACTTCTCTTACTGTTAATTCATGGCAATGTCCGTCCTCGCTTCTTCTTCTCCTTTCCTTTCCTGTCACTCTACTATGCCAAGTTTCTCTCCTTCTTCGCTTTCTCTTTCCCTTTAATTCTCAGTTCACACCAGATATCTACTGTCTTGCTGAAACATCACAATCTTCCTCCCTGTCGCCACCTTAAAGGTTAGATGTATTGTGCTGACTCATTTCCCCTCCGCCAAATCGCCGCTCACTCTCTCCACTGGAATTCTTTTAACCAGAAAAGTCAGGCTTCACTCTTCAAATCGATCATTAATCTTGCAGTTTTCACATGAAATGACACCGTCTGCTGTAAAAATCTTCTCCTCTCTGTACTCACTGGCTCATCGCAGCCTCAGGTCTGCCATAGCAAGCTGGCAGACACCTTCACGCTGCTTTGACAGGGGTGTCCGTTCATGCAACGAGTGATCGCCCTTCACTTCGCTGCACTCTAGACTTCCCCTCTAGTCCACAATGCCCTACAGGCTTTTTGCTCCCCAAAGGGTCCCCAAAACGTGAAAAATTCGGGGTTAGAGAACAGAGACTGTTCTCTTCCCACCGCACCGCTGCGATACCACCCTCCAATTTCTAATCTAACCAGTTCTGTAATTTGGGTGGCTGGGACTCCTCCAATTAATGTCCCATCCACCTGGTGAAACTTAATTGGGTGCTTTAAGGCTCTTGTTTTGATCCCCAATTGTTCAACAATTGGAAGTCCAATTAAACATCTGGTACAGCCTGTGTCTATTATTGCTGGTGCTTCGCCTTGCTCCCCCATCTCTGGCACCACCAGTCTCAGTTTAATTGAAATGGGAGGCGGCCTGGGAGCAGGCTGCGGTAGGGGCCTTGGATCGAATCGCACCTATGCGGCCTCTGATCCGGCGCAGATCCTGGGTGGCTCCATGGTTCACCACGGAGCTCAGGGAAATGAAGTGTCGGAAAAGATGCCTGGAGGGTGGTTGGAGGTCCTCCCGAGCTGAATCCGACCGAACACAGTTAAGAACCTTCATTAGGTCTTATCTTGTGGTGATGGAAGCAGCGAAACGTCAATATTTCGCTGCCCTCATTGCATCTGCAGAAAACCGCCCAGCCGCCCTGTTTAGGGTAACTCGCTCCCTTCTGAACCAGGGAGCAAGGGATGACCCCTTGCAGGGTCGAGCTGAGGATTTTGCACAGTTTCTGCAAGATAAAATCGCTCGAATTCAGACTGAGCTGGACTCCGACTGGGCAGAATCCACTGAGGAGACCGGGGCTAGTCTTGGTGAAGTTTTCTGGGCGGAGTTTGAGCCTGTTTCGTTGGATGAAGAGGACAGGATTATGGGTCGGCTGGGGGCCTCCATGTGTGTTTTGGACCCGTGTCCCTCCTGGCTCGTGACTGGAGACTGGATCCAGGCAGTTGTTAACGCTTCGCTGAGGGAGGGTTTTGTCCCCGCCTCATTAAAAGAGGCGGTGGTACGACCTCTCCTAAAGAAGCCTAACCTGGATCCGGACTCACTTAACAACTATCGTCCTGTCTCCAACCTTCGCTTCTTAGCGAAGGTTGTTGAGACCGTGGTGGCACAGCAATTCCCTCATTTCCTGGAGGAAACGGACTACCTGGATCCTTACCAAACTGGCTTCAGGCGCGGCCACAGCACGGAAACGGCATTGGTCATCCTAGTGAATGATCTCTGGCGGGCCCGTGATGGGGGCTGTTCCTCCATCCTGGTCCTTCTTGACCTCTCAGCGGCTTTCGATACCATCGACCATGGTATCCTACTGCAGCGACTCAGGGGGTTGGGGATAGGGGGCACTGTGTTGCAGTGGTTCTCCTCCTACCTCTCGGGCTGCTCGCAGTATGTATTGGCGGGGGGTCAGAGATCCTCCCAGAGGCCTCTCACTTGTGGGGTGCCTCAGGGATCGGTTCTTTCCTCCCTGCTCTTTAACATCTATATGAAGCCGCTGGGTGAGATCATTCGTGGCTTTGGAGTGAGGTATCACCAATATGCGGATGATACCCAGCTTTACATCTCCACCCAGGGCCACCCTGGGGATGCCCTTTCCGTGATGTCCCACTGCCTGGAGGCGGTGCAAGTTTGGATGGGTAAGAACAGGCTCAGACTGAACCCCTCCAAGACTGAGTGGCTGTGGGTGCCAGCATCTCGGGATCCTGAGATACCATCTCTAGTGATCGGTGGGGAGACTCTTACCCCATCTGATAGGGTTCGCAATCTGGGTGTCCTCCTGGATTCTCGGCTATCCTTGAATGACCATCTGACGGCCGTAACCAGGGGGGCCTTCGCGCAAGTATGTCTTGTGCGCCAGTTGCGCCCTTTCCTGGACCATGATGCCCTCGCCATGGTCACTCACGCCCTTGTTACTTCTTGGTTGGATTACTGTAACGCCCTCTACATGGGGCTGCCCTTGGGACATATCCGGAGACTCCAGTTAGTCCAGAACGCGGCCGCGCGAGTAGTTATGGGGGCCCCTCATTACTCCCATGTTACACCTCTCCTGCGCGGGCTGCACTGGCTACCGGTTGCTCTCCGGGTCCGTTTCAAGGTGCTGGTTCTTACCTATAAAGCCCTACATGGCTTAGGCCCGGGGTACTTACAGGACCATCTCTTGCCTTCCTCCCATCGCCCGGTGCGCTCCCACAGAGTTGGCCTCCTCCGGGTGCCATCAGCCAAACAATGTCGGCTGGAGGCCCCCAGGGGGAGGGCTTTCTCTGTCAGAGCCCCGACCCGCTGGAATAGTCTGCCCACCAACCTCAGGACGGCCGCTGACCTCCTCTCCTTTCGCCATGAATTAAAGACGTGGCTGTTTCAACAATATTTTGATCGTGGGGTTGTATAGTTTCCTTTTTAGAATGATTTTAATGGGGATTTTAGTTCATTTTAATTTGTTTACTGTGATTTGTATTTATGATTCTTGTATGTAAGCTGCCCTGAGTCCTCAGGGAGAATGGCGGCATATAAATCACAATAATAAATAAAATAAATAAATAAACTCACTATTGGGTCATCTTCTCTGCTAGCCTCATTGGGAGGGGCTTCTTTGGCCGGAGATTCCTTGCTCTCTTCAGTGGGAAGGGGAACCTCTATGGCTTGTCTGGCAAATTGACTGGTGTCTGGGGCCTTCCTTGGAGCCCTTCTGCCTTGGGCGGCCATGGCCAGATATTGTTGTTGTGGAACTGGGGCAGGGGCCAGGCACTCAGAAGCTCGATGTCCTGTTTGTCCACACTGATAGCATTTTTTTAAAAAAAATTGATTTATATGCCGCCCTTCTCCAGAGACTCAGGGCGGCTTACAGTGCGTTAAGCAATAGCCTTCATACTTTTGTATATTTATATTTATATTTATGACCTTGAGCCTGCCTGGGATTGAACTCGCAAGTAATTGCAGCAGCTGGATCTTAAATGCTGCCTTTGTAGGAGGCATTACTCCCCTACGCTACTCAGGCTCCTCACCCCTGCTGGTGTGTGTGGTGGGGGAGACTTCAGCAGGCTTTGAAAGGGGCTGTCTAGCTAAAGCGCTCTGATGAGGCTTTTCTTCTGGAGTTTTGCGGTGGGGGTGAATTTCTCTGTCCAGAGTTATGGACATGGTGTACCAGTCGTGCAGTCGTTCAGGCACCCCCCAGACCCCTGACTTCTTGATCAATGGCTTCTTTAAAATAGTGTAGGAGTACGTGGTCTGGCCAATGCCCCAGGTTCCCTGCAACCCATCTAAAGTCCCATACAAAGTCTTTTATGGGTTGATTACCTTGCTTCATCACTTTTATTGTGGCTTCATTTTCATTGATTTGGTCTGGGTCTTCAAATCTGGTCCAGAGCAGTGCAAGAAATCCATTGGCATCATTTAGTTCCACAGCGCCCTCATTGTGCAGCTGGGCTATCCATTCAGAAGCCTCCCCTTCATTCATCTCATCAGAAATCGCTGATACCAAGTCCCAATCTGATTCATATTGGTCTCCATATTGATCTGTATGAGCCCAGACCCTGCTGAGGAAGTAAGCCAGTTTGGCAGGCGAGGGGGGCCAGCAGGGGGGATTTGAATTCCCCAAGCCGGCTGTGTCTGATGTCTCCCAGCTGCAGATGGCTCTGCTGCGCTGAGCCACTCCTCGTTTCATCCCTGGCTGGGTAGAGAGGTGCCTGTGTCCTGCTGATTCCTCTGCCAGGTCCTGGATCGGGGAAGGTGAACATAGGTTGTGCTAAGATCCATCTCACTTGAAGAGATTTGGAGGGGTGTGCATAACTTCCCACTTCCATCTGTTCAAAATGCTCAGGGAGCCCGGTTAATGATTGGCTTCACGATGGGGGCAACAGGTTCCAGTCCCGGGAATCTCCAGATCCCAAAGCTGTCCCCCTCCTCCACTCTGGCTCATGGGGCAACTTCATTGGGTTGGGAGTGGCACGATATCCAGGTGGTCTCTCCTCTAGTCCCCTTTCTGGAGTTGGATCAGACTGGCAACTTTTCCAGGAATCCGACTCCTTGGGCCGAGCGCCTAGCCTTCGGGCCTCCTCTGCAGCCTCAATGGATCACAACATTTCTTCAGAAGGAGAAAACAGGGTGTCGATAAATCCTTGAGTATCCGTCCCCACAGCCCCCTCTCCGATCTCCTCTTTCTCCTCCATTTTCACTGAGTCTTTGCACCACCCGAGGTTTAGGTAGATGCTGGGGTTCAGCACCCGACAGCCCCCTTTCAGGGTGCCGTTATGCTTTAAGGGAGATTTGGGTTAATGTCAGCATTCCAGAAAACCCCCCAACTCCAAGTAAAAACTCTGAAGCAAGCAGTTTTCAAAGTTCTATTCACTAGAATAGGTAAACTGGCACATCTGGGAAAACCCGAATCTGAGAGATCCAGGTTTTCCCTCAGTAAATCAAAAAACCCCAAACCATCTCCTCACTCCTCAGTCAATCTGTATCATTTGCTTTATGATCTTTAACACCTGTCACATCCTGAGGGCAGGATAGAGGAACAGCAGCTTGAACCAATCACATGCATTAAAAGTTGACTTTGTCAGCATTACCCTTTTGATTTACTGAAAAACAAGTTCATCCATGGCACTTGAATCCCTTTTAGTACAGAGATTGATTAAAGGTCATTTGCTCAATCAGTTCAGAATGAGGGCTGGAGCTGCAGTTTCCTGTTTTTTTCTTTGCAAATAATTTGAATCAGGTGAAGAAAGTTTTGACAAGAACTTGTGGGATCTGGAGGGGAGTAGCTAGACCAGGGGTCGGCAACCTTAAACACTCAAAGAGCCACTTGGACCGGTTTTCTACAGAAAAAAAAACCACACACAGAGCCACAAAACCTCGGTGGGCATGGCCAACTCGATGTCACTCACCCCCACCCAGTCACATGACCCCTAGCCATGCCTACCCAGCCGCAAAACCATTCTCTATGTCTCTCTCCCTATCTCCCCCTCCCCCCTCTTTCTGTATCTCTGTATCTCTGTGTCTCTGTCCCTCTCCCCATCTTCCCCTCTTTTCCCCACTGTGTCTCTCTCCCTCTGTATCTCTCTCTCCCCCACTCTACGTATTACTGTGTGTGTCTCTATGTCTCTCTCTCTCTCTCTCTCTCTCTCTGTATGTATGTGTGCGTGTCTCTCTCTCTCTCTCCCCCTCCCTTCAGGCAACTGTCCTCCTCCTCCCCTCTCCCCTCGTAACCCCCTGGCCGGCTGTGGCTGAGCCAGGAGCATGTGCATGCGCGGGGACACCCTCCTCAAGCAAGCTCCAAAGTGCAGCAAAGGTGTGCATGGGGTGGGCGGCTGCTTCTTAGGAGGGTCTTAAAAGGATGCGGCTTCTCTCCTGAACTAATGCTCCGGCCATCACCTTGCCATGTCATCCCCCATCCCTGGCAGCTCTTCAGCCGAGTGCAGAGGGTGCGAACTCCAGCCCAAAGCGGCAGGAAGTGAAGGCTGCCTTACGTGCAAATGTGGAGCGAAGGCAGGTACAGGACTGTTTCTGTTGTGACTTCGGCCCCAGAGGCTAATTTATCTTTGCAGCTGAGTCAGAGGATGATATGGAGGAAGCTGGCACGAGCTATGTGCCGGAGGGGCCGTCTTCACTGGTGAGTCAGCAAGAACTGACAGTTGCTGATGTGCCTCTGGACCCCAGCCAAATTGAGGAGGAAACAGAGGCCGGTAACGAGGAGAGGGAGCTCCTATTGGATGCAAGAGAGAGACGTAGGAGACGTCGTAGAGAACAGCTATTGCCACGTCCCAAGAGGTGTGGTCAGGAGACGTAGGGCCACACCCTACAAAGTATAAAAGGGGTGTGGCTGGGCCAGAAAGGCGTGGTGAACAATTTGTTGCTGTTTTGGATGTAGTGGAGTTTAGAACTGCTAGTTTTGAGTTTTGAAAAGGAGTCTGCATTCCTGCCTTAGCCTGCTGGCCGTCTGCCAAGACCTCTGGAATATTGCCCAGTAATTACTGAACTGATATACTTTTGAAAGAGAACTGTTTATTAAAGGGCCAGATTCAATCTCTCTAGCCTGCGTTTGTTATTGCCGGGCTATTTGAGCTTCTGCAAGGCCACTCGTGGGAGGGGACAGAACAGTTTCGCTCCTGCACTTTCTGGTGACCCTCTTCCCCCTCCTCCTCTCAGGATGCCCGGGACAGCTGCAGCTGAGCCATGAGCATGTGCACGCATGGGAAGACCCTTCTCAAGCAAGCGCCAAAGTTCAGGAAAGGCACATGCGGGGCAGGAAGCAGCTTACTTAAGGTGGTTCTCCCTGCATGTGAGCATGCTCCTGGCTTAGCCACAGCTGGCCAGGGGGTCATGAGAGGAGCGGGAAGGAGAGTGCAGGAGTGAAGTGGCCCTGTACCTGCCTTCACGCCACATTTGTGTGTAAGGCAGACTTAGCTTCCTGCCGTTTCAGGCTCGAGTCGAAAAAAATTAATTTAATTTAATTTATCGCATTTATATGCTGCCCAACTCCCAAGAGTCTCCCAAGGGACCATAAGAGGGGTGAAGGGTGGGGCCAACCAGTGATGGGACAGGGAGCTGCGGCAGAGGGCCCAAAGAGCTGCAGGTTGCCGACCCCTGAGCTAGACAGAAAGTAATGGATAGCCTCTAGAACTAAGTAGGTATTTTACTCCAAGATAGAACTCAAGTGGAAGAGAAGATTTTGCAGAGGAATCATCTCTACATCAAGTTGCTTTTCAGTCATTTAAAAGCCTGTTGTTACTGCTGTAGTTAAGTTAGGGTGGTAGGTTTATTCTTTTTTAAATCAAAATGATGAAATGGGAGAATCCTTTCACTGAGAAGCTATACACTACGCCCTTGTGATTATTTTTTTTTGCTTGCATTTAAGGTCTTTGGGCTGGAAAATCTTGTAATATCCTTACCACTTGCTGTAGTACCACAAGCCTAAAAAAAAAAAAACCCACCACCAAAGTGACAACCTTCTTCAGCATTGAACAGTTAAGAGTAGCCATGCTGTACTTCTAGAAAAAGCATTGGTCCCCATGTCCTTTTTCAGAAAATAGGCCTGGCCCATGTTCTTTTCCCCCCCAGTGCTTAAACCTTTCTCTTTCCCAAGCATTGCACACATAATTTAAGTGTTCTGAATTATTTTCCCTGCTCTCTTAGCCATTTCCTTTGATCATAGGTCCTGTTTCCTAACTGGATTTTTGTTATGTCCTTATAAGGACATCTGCCGGGGATTGGCTAGATCCACTGGCGGGAAATTCAAATTGCTGTCTCTGGGCGGTGCGACTGCCAGAGCGCTTAAAAGGAGAGCTCTGGCAGCACAGCGCCAGTCTTGTTCTAGCCTAATAAAAGGTGCTGAATGGACCTGAGTTGGTCGCGACTTCTTTTCCTGCGCCTGATCTAACACTGGCAACGAAGGACACAAAAGAACCACAGCAACGACCCTCGTGGCACAAACGCCAACTGATCTAAGAGCTGACCCAAGCAAAGTCACTCGACCGCAGCCGACTGAAGCATGGCATCGCCGCAAGCCTCGAACATTTCGCTGGCCCCATTCAACCCCGGGAAGGAGAAATGGAGATCTTACATGGTCCATTTTCGCCAATTCCTGAGGGGAAACAACTACCAGGACGTGAACGACGACCGAAAAAGAGCCCTCTTCCTGGCTCACTGCGGCTCCGAAGTCCTGGAGATGGCCATCGACCTCGTGGCACCCAGGGACATTGAGGAAATGTCCTGGACTGACCTGCAAGAGATCCTTCAGGAGTACTACGCTCCCACCACCACGCCAATCGCCAACCGGTTCACCTTCCACCAGAGGAACCAGCGGGACGGTGAACCCATAAAGGACTTCGTGGCAGCCCTACGACAAATCGCAGCAAATTGCGAATTCAACAATGTGGACAATGCCATCAGAGACCGCATTGTCTTCGGCATGAAGGATGTGGCTCTCCAAAAGAAGTTCCTGAGCCGCAAGAGAATACCGCTCAAGGAAGTCATTGAGGAGGCCACGGCAGCGGAAACGTCAGAAAAAGTGGCAGCTGTGATGTTGAAGGCAAAAGGGGTCCACAAGATCCACAAGGCTCCCCAAAGCTCCACAGACGAATCCACCGCTGCATCCGAATCTGAAGATGAGATGGCCGTCCACAAGGTCTCCAGACCCCCAAGGTGGGAAACTGCACAAAATGGCGACTGGGGGGAGTGCTGCGGCAGCTGCAGAGGAGACCATGCAAGGGCCACTTGCCGATGGAGGGATGCCACCTGCAGACGCTGCCTGAAGAGGGGGCACATCACAGAGGCCTGCAGAACAACAGACCCGGCCCCAGAACTGCCCAGACACCGGAACCGCGAAATTTGGAAAGATCACCAGAGATCATGCAAACGGTCCTCTTTCCAGCCCAGACGTGGGGACGACGAGTACTTCCGCAGTGGGGCGGTTCACCAGACGACCATCGCTCACACCAGTGATGACAGTGCCACCAAATTCCACATGACACTTCACATGGAAGGGACACCATGTTCCATGGAGGTAGATTCGGGATTGATCTACTCCATTATGGACTGGCAGCAGCTGAAGTGCTTGAAACCCAGTGTCAGCAAGAAAGACCTGAAACCTCTGCGATTGAGGCTTGTGGATTTTGGAGGGAATCCCATCGGGGTCCTGGGAAGAACCTTGCTCCAGATCTCCTACAACAAGTTCTATGGCAACCTTCCCATCACCATTGTGGAGCACAGCCGCCCGAACCTGTTAGGAGTGGAGTGGTTCAAGCCATTAGGGCTCTCGATTGGAGGGATTCACCAAATCCGTCAGGACGAACTTGACAACCTCATCAAAGAGTTCAAGGAAGTCTTCGATGGTAAGCTGGGGAAATTTGTGGGGAAGCCCATCTCATTCAATTTAGATAATACAATAACTCCAATTCGTCTTAAGCCTCGCCGGGTTCCATTCGCCTTGCAGCCCAAAGTAGATGCACAGCTTGACAAGCTAATTGCCCAGGGCGTATTGGAACCGATCGATCATGCAGCATGGGAGACCCCTATTGTGACCCCAATGAAGCATGATGGATCTGTGCGCATCTGCGCAGACTTTAAGTGCACGATCAATAAGGCGTTGCAGCAGAGCGCATACCCAGTTCCAGTGGTGCAACATCTGTTGCATTCACTGGGGACTGGGTCAATATTTGCCAAACTGGACCTCGCCCAGGCTTACCAGCAACTGCCAGTAGATGAAAAAACGGCCGAGGCTCAAACAATAGTCACCCATAGGGGTGCATTCAAATGTAACTGCCTCCAATTTGGAGTTAGCGCAGCCCCAGGCATATTTCAATCCATGATGGAACACCTTCTCCAAGGCGTTCCAGGGGTGGTGCCGTACTTAGATGATGTATTAATCTCCGGGGATTCAAAAACCCAACTAATTGAGCGGCTCAGGCTTGTCCTGCAGCGGTTCAAGGCGAAGGGTTTGAGAGTCAGGAGAGACAAATGCATCATTGGAGTCCAGGAGGTTGAGTTCCTGGGCTATCTCACTGATAGCACAGGCATCCACCCCACCAAAAATAAGGTAAAGGCCATTCATGAAGCTCCCAGCCCCAAAAACAAAGCGGAGCTTCAGGTTTTCTTAGGATTACTCAACTTTTATAGTGTTTTCCTAAAACAGAAAGCCACGACTGCTGAGCCACTCCATCGCCTGCTGGGGACAGTGGTTCCCTGGAAGTGGGAGGAAGAAGAGGAAGCAGCATTCAGAGCCATCAAAAGACTGCTCTCTTTGGATAGCGTACTCATGCAGTACCATGAGACGCTTCCCCTGAGGCTAACCTGAGACGCATCACCCTACGGGGTTGAAGCAGTGCTCAGCCATGAACTGCCGAACGGCTCTGAAGCACCTATCACCTATTTTTCTAAGGCAACGTCCAGCACTGAAAGGAATTACAGCCAGCTGGACAAGGAAGCCTTGGCCATCGTTGCAGGCATCAAGCACTTCCATGAGTACCTCTACAGCAGAAGCTTCACCATCATAATGGACCACAAGACTCCGTTGGGACTATTCGCGTACGATAGACCGACTCTGACGTTCATGTCACCAAGAATGACCAGATGGGTGATCTTCCTAGCCGGGTATTCCTACAGACTGGTCCACAAACCCGGCAAGTCCATAGGAAACGCAGACGTGCTAAGCAGATGCCCGTCCAAAGAACCGGTGGAAGACCCAGCCCCCACATTCAGGCTCTTCCATATCGATGATGACAAAGCCTGCCCAGTCACTTCTGCAGATGTGGCAGTCCACACCCAAAAGGACCCGACCCTCAAACAAGTCAAGTCATGGGTCCTGAGGGGCTGGCCTACGGAGAAGACGGCAGAGAAATTCAGCCCATTCGTCAGAAAGCAGAAGGAGCTGTCCACGATGAAAGGCTGTCTGCTATGGGGAGACAGGGTGCTGATTCCCAGTGCCCTGCAACAGAAGATGCTAGAAACCCTCCACAATGGGCACCCGGGCATCGTACGGATGAAGGGGCTGGCACGAAGTTACGTCTGGTGGCCATCCCTGGACAAAGACATCGAAGACTGGGTCTCCAGATGTGACCCGAGCCAAGAGGTACGTCCCGCGCCTCCCCAAGCCCAACCGTCGGAGTGGGAGACACCTAGCAGCCCCTGGTCAAGAATCCACATTGACTTTGCGGGTCTGATGCACGGGAAGTACCTCTTGATAGTCGTGGATGCCTTCTCAAAATGGCTAGAGGTAGTTCCCATGGCATCCACCACGTCAGAAGAAATGATCCGGGCGCTTAGGCAGCTCTTCGCAAGTCACGGACTGCCGGTCGTGTTGGTTTCCGACAACGGTCCCCAACTTACGTCCTTGCTGATGGAAGCATTCCTGGCCGGATTGGGCATCTGCCATGCTCTCTCAGCACCCTACAGACTGGCGGGAAATGGACAGGCAGAGAGGATGGTGAGGCTCACCAAGGAAGCACTCACCAAGATGGGCACGGGCGACCGGCAGGAAAGAATAGACAACTTCCTCCTCACCCAGCACATCATGCTGCACGCCACTACACACAAGTGCCCGGCAGAGCTACTGATGGGCAGAAGACTGAGGTCACCCCTGGACCGACTGCACCCCCAGTACAATTCCGAGGTGCCAGCAAACAGCTAGCTGCCCGCTTCGTGCCTTTGCCATAGGAGATCTGGTATTTGCCTTAAACGAAACCAAATAGGAAGTAGGACGAAACCAACCCGACGAGGTAGGCCTGCAACACCCCGCCGAGGTTGGCCTGCGACACCCCGGTGAGGGAGACCTCCACCACCCCGTCGAGGCAGACCCGCGGCAGCCCAACAGAGACAAGCAACGCCACCCCGACAAAGGGGGCTGACACCACCCCTGTGAGGAGGGCCTCCACCACCCCAGCGAGGGAGGCCTGCACCACCCCGGCGAGGTTGGACAGAAACCACGACGACCTGACAGTCGCCAAGGGCAAACATCACAAACAACCGAGGGACATAAATGCCAGAACCAGCCACGACAATGGGAACCGAGAGCCCAACTGGAACCCGCCACCACGGAAACTGTCAAATTAAAAGGAAACACCAGAGACTTACCGGAATTCAGCAGTTCCCCACCGGTCATCAGCAACAGTCAGCACCAAGACATCCGTCACCCAGGCCAGAGAGAAGATCAGCATCACCAGCAGATGGAGGTCCGAGACCCGGCTGGAGGTGCTGGGGCGAAGCCGGCACACTCGACGGCCGAATCCTGTCTGGTTCCAGGGCAGGAACCGGGAGACACAGGAGCTCCGCCTATCCTGGAAGGCGGCGAAGCTCAACTGGGACTGTGCAGGTCAACCAGGACTCCCAGGCATCCTGCGTACCTGCGCAACTACGTAACCCTAATGGACTTTGATGGACGGGCTAAGAACTAGGGGGGAGGAGTCCCTGCTCTCTTAGCCATTTCCTTTGATCATAGGTCCTGTTTCCTAACTGGATTTTTGTTATGTCCTTATAAGGACATCTGCCGGGGATTGGCTAGATCCACCGGCGGGAAATTCAAATCGCTGTCTCTGGGCGGTGCGACTGCCGGAGCTCTTAAAAGGAGAGCTCCAGCAGCACAGCGCCAGTCTTGTTCTAGCCTAATAAAAGGTGCTGAATGGACCTGAGCTGGTCATGTCTTCTTTTCCTGCGCCGGATCTAACAATTTTGATTGTCTTTGTGTCCTTCTAGGATTCAGACATTTCCCCTAGATGGCAAGAATCCATGGTAGTTCCAGACCAAAGTCATCTTAAACTGACTGGTTTTGAAATTAAAAAGACAATGGGGCTTTGCAAGTATAAAAAAAGGACAATTGAGTTTGGAAGTTTTTCAGGGTTGGGGAAACAGGGAGGAAGGGCATGAGTTCTCGGTATGGTCATCTTAGCATAGCTACCTGTTTGTGACTGTCCATGTTGTATATGTGTGCTTTAACAACTGGTTTACACTTAACTGTTGCTGTAAAAGTGGATTTGGAAATAAAAAGTCATTACTACAATATTAAATGTATTGGCTTTGTTGAGGAAAACCTCTTCTAAACTACCATTAAGAAAAGTTTGCAGACGCAATATAATCACCAGTAATTAAGCCTGTCTCAAAGGCAACTTTCTTTTTTACTTTTGTTGAAAGAATGGGATGGTGCTCAAACCACGCTGATTAAGGTGAGTTACAGTACTGTGACTGTCTCTCCACCTTCCATCTCTTGCAGCATTAACTTGCCCATTCCATAGATGGCACTCACTTTTATTAAGCTGGTTTACCTACCATAGAAAGTAAACATTCCGTGGAGGCCTTTTTGCCGAAGAGGAACGGTCTGTACTTAAATCTGGTGTTGGGGAACGTTAATGTCACTCTGCTAAGTGAACAGACCAAGTTTGCCTACAAAGACGAATATGAAAAATTTAAACTCTATTTAACCATCATCCTGTTGCTAGGAGCGGTTGCTTGTCGGTTTGTTCTCCATTATCAGGTCACCGATGAAGTGTTCAACTTCCTCTTGGTTTGGTATTACTGCACGCTAATAAGAGAAAGCATCCTCATCAGCAATGGATCAAGGATTAAAGGCTGGTGGGTGTCTCATCATTACATTTCTACGTTCTTATCTGGCGTGATGCTAACGTTGCCAGAGGGTCTCATGTACCAAATGTTCCAGAACCAGTTTTTATCTTTCTCCATTTTTCAGAGTGGTGTCCAGTTCCTTCAATATTATTATCAAAGTGGCTGCCTTTATCAACTTCATGCACTAGGGAAAAGAAACCACTTGGATCTCACAGTGGAGGGGTTTCAGTCCTGGATGTGGCAAGGACTAATGTTTCTCCTCCCTTTTCTGTTCTTTGGACAGTTTTGGCAACTCTACAATGCAATCACCCTTTTTGAACTGTCCAGGCACGAGAAATGTAAAGAATGGCAAGTTTCGGGCCTGGCTCTGACATTTCTGATTCTTTTCCTTGGAAACTTCCTCACCACGCTGAAAGTGGTCCATACAAAATTGCAGAAGAACAAAACCAAGAAGTTGTGAAAGAGGATGACTGAACTGGCAAACAGGACAAGTCAATGTGGGATGGAACTCTGGTTCATGGTGGCCTTCTCTACATGTCTTCTAACTAGTTCTCCAGCTTCCTGACCATCCTGCCACTAAGTAAAGCCCTGGAGGAAATTCCACTCAACGTTCTGTTGTGTCCTCCAAAAGTGACTGATTGGTCAATGCTGCTGTCTTCCCATCAATGAATGTTTTTTTTTTAAATTAAATAAATAAATAAAAAGTGAACATACCTCAAATCCCTGCTAAATCATGAAATCACATCTCTGAAAAAGATACAATTTCTTTGAAATAGTCAATGGTTTCTAAATTACTAAAACTCAAAGGTTTTAAATCCAAAAAATGGAAAACCACTGCATTATCTCTGTTGTAATAGCTTTCCATAATTCTCTGAATATCTTACAAGGTATTTTCCCCATTGTATTGCCCAAAGAAATGTAGCATTTTCCTTAACTTTTACATTTTTTAAAATCTTTTTTAATAAACACACATTGGTGCTTTGGCCAACAGAATCAAGACATTAAACAAAGATCAGCTTCTCTGAATAAAAGTGTTCCTATATAACAAGGACATTACACAGCTTGAAGCAGGAAAAGAAATATTTACAAAATACAAGGTGGGTTTTATTTTTATTTTCTGTAGATTTCCTTTATAATGCTAAGATGGTTATTCAGAATTTTCAGCCATATAAACAGAAAAGCACTTAATGCAGAGGGATATAGTAGCATTGGGTTTTTCCTTTTTAAAAAAATTGAAAATTGTGGAAAACAACAACAACCACCGTTAAGCTATTTAGCTACTATTTTGTTACAATTAAGAAATGAGAAGAGGGTCCCTCCCTTTTTTGTGATGTGTTTAATACAGAAGACAGACACAATGCTTAACAGGACAGGGACACTGCTAAGGTCAGGAAAAAGTTACAATGGATGGATGTGCAATACATGGGAGTGACAAGAAATGGGAAGTGAGGGCAGTGGCTTCCTTAAATTAAAATAAATTCAGATCTCTTCAACTTGGCAAGAGTCAGCTCAAGTCATTTTCAGAAAAGAAAATGTGACTTAGAAGATTGATTTCCAAAAACTTGTAAGCTGAAATGGAGTTAAATAAGAGATGGCGGTGAAAAACAACATCCAATCTTTCTCTGGAAAAACATTTTGGTACTCAGACATATGTTAAAATTTAAGATGCAATCTCAGCCAATGCATAGACTTTTTTTTTTAATAGTGGGTGGAAGAAAAGGAACTATGCGATTATATCACACTCACAATATGGCTTGTGGATCTCCGGTGGCAAATTGTTGAATCCTGTGACATCACCCCCAGTACTTAAGGATCAACACTGTATTGCAATCTGTTAGCTGCAGCTGTATAACCTACAGCACAGGTGTCAAACTCATGTTGTCACGGCAGCATCACGTGACGTATCGGGATTTTTTCCCCTTTGTTAAACCGGGTGTGGGCATGGCCAGCGTGTGACGCATCTGGCCCGTGGGCCGGGAGTTTGACAGCCCTGACCTACAGCTTTCAAACTAGTGGCCAGAATGCAAAAGTAAAAGGAAACACAGAAGTGTTAGTAATTAGCAGGGAAAGAGGAGAGAGTAACCCTAGTTCATATCTAGCAAAGAAAATGCATGGAAAAAATGGTTCCTCTTGAAATGGGAATGGTTGCCAGCCTTTTCCGCACTAATCTGCCATTAAAAAACAACACAATACAATATGAATAAAATGTAACCAAAACATATCCAGGCAGATTATGAAAAATTGCCTTTTCTTGCACAACTAAACTTCCTGTGTAACATAGAGAGACTGTCTTGGAAGCAACAGATAACCCCAGAACAGATCTAGGTCCCTGGAAAAGAGCTTCTTGCCATTCACAATGGGAAGCCATCCCTTAAGGAACCAAGTAATCTTGAGAGGGTTTTTTTTTGTTTTCTTAAACAGGGCAACCTGGTCTACCCAAATATGGGACGGAGCATACTGCTTCCGCTTTCACCTTTCAGCTCCAATCCAGGAGCCTTCACAGGCAGTCGCTTTTGTGACAAACTAAATTTAACATAAGTGATCTTGAGAGTCTGCATTGCAAGTGCTTTCTGTGTGGGCTGGGGGGAAGAGGAGAAGGTCTCAGTCAGGAAGCACCCCTTTTCAACAATAATTTCACTTCACTAAACTCTTAAGGGTGAGAGAGGGCACTATGAGGATGATGATGGTGGCAGGTGAGGGAAACAGACACTAAACAGCAAAAGAAAAAACAAAAACAAATGAAAATATCCTTTCACAGAGAACCAATACCAGGGTCAACCAGCCAGCTTCACTCTCCTTTCTGAGGAGTGTACACCTATGAATGGGGGAGGAAGAGGCAGCTTTGCTATCCTCATTAGACCACACGGCACTGGATAAGGTGTGTGTGTGAGACAAAGAAACATGGAAAGAAAGGGGGAGGGGGAGAAGGTGAGAAAGAAAGAAAAGAGTTTCTAAACTCCTTAAATTCACTAAAAACTGTGAAAATTCCCAGCAGGATGTTTGAATATCAAACACAGATTTCAGAAACTTTAATGCCAAGAGTTAATTTGGTGGATTGGTTCCCCCCCCCCTTTTTTTTGCTCAGTTTTCCTGTCTGTCTCTTATCTGTGGGCTGGCCGCTGAGCCATGGCTATGGCCCCTGAATTCTGACTCTTGAGGCAAGCAAGGGAAGGTGAGGTGGGGGCAGTGTCTGCTTCTTGGGAGGGCTTGCTGCCAGATGTGCGCCGTGTGCAACGTGATGACTGGTCCTGTGCTTCTGACTGGTCCTCCTGCTCTGTCTTGGGATTGCTGGACAGTGGGAAATTGCGTCGTTCCCAGGGCTGTACAGTCTGGGAAGAAAAGGCAGAATAGTTGGTAGGCTACATTGCTTCCACAATCTGGAAACCTGAAATATCCTTTCTGAATACGACTGCATCTAAGGGCACTCTTCAGCCTGTATGCAGCCCATATTGGTTCTTGTACACAAACACACACAAAATCTGAGGAGGGTGGGAAAGCATAGAAATAACCAAGCACAAGTGAACCTTCCATCAAAAATAGGCAAATAGAAACAAAGGAGCCTGTGTAGCGTAGGGGGCTAATGCCTCCTAGTAAAGGCAGCAATTAACACCAGCTGCCTGTAATTTCTCTGAGTTCAATCCTAGCCAGGCTCAAGGTCGACTCAGCCTTCCATCCTTTCTAAGGTGGGTAAATTGAGGACCCAGTTTGTGGGGGCAATAAGCTGACTTTGTATAAATATACAAAAGTATGAAGGCTATTGCTTAACGCATTGTAAGCCGCCCTGAGTCTCCGGAGAAGGGCGGCATATAAATCAAATTAAAAAAAAAAATTAACAGGGGCAATCCACCTACAAGGCTAACAAATACGTGGGTTATTTCATTAAGTGCCAGAAAGAATTCACTCACCTGCTCATCAAGGCCAGAGTCTGGTGTGGAACAGCACATGTCCTCCATGGACAGATGCCGCATGGAGTCTCGGGACAAAAGGGTATGAGGACCAGAGAACAGGTCAGGACTGATGGGGCTGCATGGAAAGCATATATGGGAGAAATCAGAATGAAGATAGCAGTTTCCAACATCAGGTGAGGCTGGCTGTGGGGTAGATGGGATCCCCAATTGAGCGGTTGTCCGTCCATCTGTAGACCTGAAATGAAAACAAATACCAATATATAAGGATGACAATTATTAAAGGGTACAATCTCCTCTCCAATCTCCTAGTACATTGTCCCATCTTAATTTAGACAAGACATAGTGAAGTGTAAAAGTAGAGAGTGGCTCCAGGAAAGCATTCAGTTATAGCATCTGTTACTTGCTAGTGAAAAGTCCCCTATTCCCAAGAATCATGGCATGGTCCTTATCATTTCCTCTTATATTGGCTACAGTGGCTAGAGAAAGTCTATACACCCCTGTTAAAATGCCAGGTTTTTAAGATGTAAAAAATCTGACCAAGATAAATCACTTCAGAATTTTTTCCACTTTTAATATACCATGTAAGTGGTACAATTCAAATGAAAAACAAACTGAAATCTTCAAGGGGGAAAATGACAATTAAAAACTTACAATAAAGTGGTTCCATAAAAATGCACACACTGTAATTATCAACTGTCCAACTAGTGAACCCAAAACAAGAAAACACTCTCGGGAGCTTTGAATTCCCAAAAGTAAAACTTTATTGGATACATCACGCAAATGTTTGCTTAGTTAAACAATAGCTTCCCTTTCTCCCCACCCCTGGGTGATCACATTGTCCAATTATGAGACGTCCTTTTGTTATGGGAACAGTCCATTTCTTTCTCAAGCACCTGCAGTGGTGATGTTGATGGTTTCCAGGGTTTAACGATCTGTTCACAGCTTCTCAGCATTCCATTCCACACTTCCCTCCCACCACTTTATTGGCAAGTTGAATAGCAATAGAGTTTGAAAGAAGCAAAGTGGTTCAATTTTGACATTAATACTTTGTTGAAGCACTGTTTGATTTTATAACAGCATTCAGTCTTCTGGGGTAGGAGCTTACCAGCATGGCACATCTTCCCTTGGGAATCTTTGCTCACTCTTCCTTGCAAAATTGCTCCAAATCTGTCTTATTGCGAGGGTATCTCCTGTGCACAGCACTCTTAGGGTCACCCCACAGATTGTCAATTGGATTCAGGTCCGGGCTCTGGCTGGGCCATTCCAAAACTTTCACCTTCTTCTGATGAAGTCATTCTTCTCTTGATTGGGAGGAATGCTTTGGGATGTTGTTGTGTTGAAGGTTGAAATTCCTCTTCATCTTCAGCATTGTAGCAGAGGCCTGAAGGTTGTTTACCACAATTGACTGATATTTGGAACTGTTCATAATTCCCTCCACCTTGACTAAAGGCCTAGTTCCATCTGAAGAAAAGCAGCCCCAAATGCTGCCACCACCATGCTTCACTGTGGGTATGGCATACTTTTGGTGATGCAATGTTGTTTTTGCAGCAACTTTTGTGGAACTTTTCTTCTTGTTTTTTCATAAATTTTGGAGGGGCATCCAGTTCTTGGTAATGTCATTGTTGTATCGTATTTTCTCCACTTCTTTATGTCTGTCTTTGCTGTGTTCCATGGTATATCCAATGCCTTGGAAATTGTTTTGTATCATTGTCCTGACTGATATCTTCCAACGAGATCCCTTTTATGCTTTGTAAGCTCCTTCTAGCCATGGCTTTTGCTATAAGAGGCAACTGAGTAAATGTCAGAAAAAAACCTGCTACAACAGTTGAACTGTATATGGGCTTGATCAGAGTTACTTTAATTGATGGCAGGCATGTACTGACTATTTAGCATTGGATTGAATGTGATTGGTTAATTCTGAACGCAGTCACATCCCTACTTATATGAGGGTGTGGACAGTTCTGCAGCCACATTATTCTACTTTTTTAATGTTATTTTATTTTTATTTTTCCCCCTAAAAGATTTCAGTTTGTTTTTCAATTGAATTGTACAGCTTATAGGTTATATTAGTGATGGCGAACCTATGGCACGCGTGGCACAGGTGGCACATGGAGCCATATTAGTGGGTACGCCAGCTCAGCTCTGGGGTGCATGGGCGCACCAACCAGATGATTTTCGGGCCTTCTGGGCCCACCAGAAGTAGGGAACCAGGCTGTTTCCTGCCTCTGGAGGGCCTGGGGATGGGGGGTGGGGGGGTGGGGAATGCCCATTTTTCTTTCTTACCTGGTTCCAGATCCTCTCTATTTATCTGGGAAGGGTGAAAACAGCCTTTCCCACTCCCATGGAGGCCTGAAAGGCCCCATTTCCCAACTCCCGGTGGAACAGGAAGTGACGTTTTTTGCTGTCCCCAGCCTCCAGAGACTCCTAGAGAGGCTCCTAGAGACTCCTAGAGAGGCTCTGGAGGCTGGGGACAGCAAAAAATGTCACTTCCTGTCCCACTGGGAGTTGGGAAATGGGCCGCTTCAGGCCTGTGGAGGGCCTCCGAGGGAGTGGGAAAGGCTGTTTTTGCCCTTCCCAGATAAATAGAGAGGATCTGGAACCAGATAAGAAAGAAAAATGGCCTACCAGGCCATTATGTGCCAGGAGCATAAAAGATTTCAGTTTGCTTTTCAACTGAATTATACACCTTATATTAAAAGGTGGAAAGAATTTTGAAGAGATTTATCTTGGTCTGATTTTTTTTACATCTCAAAACCTGGCATTTTAACAGGTGTGTGCAGACTTTCTCTATCCACTGTACATCACTGGTCATGATGGTCATTTTCTCTTCACACAGGATTCCCTTCTTGGAATTGGACTATTAGGCACTGACCCTTGGCCGTGTCCACTTCTCTCCTGGCCCCCTGCCGCAGCTGACCCACAGTGGCCTTTCATCCTCTGCTGGCCCTCTGCCAGTGCTCCTCCTCCCCAGCAATGCCCCCACCCGCCCTCCACCTCTGGTTCCTTGTCCCAGCCGATTCTCCAAGGCATGCTTGCACCCTGGCAATTTGCTGCACGGGACAAGAAGCTGCGCCTCCTGGCAGCCAATCAGGCAATGGGTAGCAGTGATATGGAGGCACGGGGGGGGGGGGAGGTTGGCGGGCGGCTGGGCAGCAGTGATTGCAGAGGCCACTGGGGGATTGCAGAGGCACTGAAGAAAGCCAGGGGTGTGTGTGCACTTTTAATTTTTCTTCACTTCTTGGTGATGTTTCTCTCTTGTCCAATGTGCCCCAAATTCTCAATTTCCTCAATTGAAGGATGGCTGTGATGCAGGGACCAGGGTTTTAGGCTATTGATCATTGAGGCAGGATAGGAAAAAGATCTTCCCACTTGGGAGAAAAGGTTGGGGGGGGGGAGGATCATGAAACACCTTGAATGTTATTTCAAGATGTCTTGGAGAGCAGAATCTTAAGACTCCCTCCTTTCTCTTTCTTTTCCTTCCTTCCTCTGTTTCTCCTCTTTCTTCCTTTTCCTTCCTTCCTTCCTTCCTTCCTTCCTTCCCTCCTCTTTCTCTTCCATTCTACCTCCCTCCCTCTCTTTTCCTTTTTTCCACTCTTTCCCTCCCTCCCTGAATGAATGAAAATTGACACAGCAAATACCAGGTAGTCCTCGACTTACAACTGGAACCAAAATTTCCATTGCTAAGCAAGATGGTTATTCAGTGAGTCACACCTGACTTTATGCCCTTTTTTTCCATGGCTGTCATGTCAAATCACTGCAGTTGTTAAGTGAATCATGTGGTCCTTAAGAAAATCTGGCTTCTGACTTCTGGTTGGCGCTGTGGCGATTTGGATGTGGAAATAGCAGGGCTCTTCGGAGCCCCGCGAAAATCCCGCCTGCCAAGCCCCCGCCAGTAGGTCTGCAGACCTCCCCTGTCCTGTAGGGACAGGGGGATAGACAGGGACCCCCTCGGACGGCCAAGAGGAACGGGCAGGTTCCTCGAGGCCGGAGGATAACCCTCTACGCTGGCGGCAGTGTGAGAGGCAGTCATGGTGGCTGCCCCAAAGCCGCAGCAGCCGGGACAAGCGAAGTGCAGGAGGAGAAGCTGGAGCAAGTTGTTTGAATACTGGGTGAGTAAGACCAGCTCAGGCGGGAACAGCTTTTAAATATTTGGGACTAACAATGTCTTGGCCCTAACAGCGGCTAAGAATCTTTGGGGCAAAAGATTTAAAATAATTAACAAGGAGAAGAGAAGACCCTTTAAAGGATGATAATATCTATTATCTGCTTTTGGAATTAAATGTTTTTTTAGATGGATTTTTGGTTATTAAAGAGAATGGATTAGCTGTAAAGAGAAAGAAGGAGAAGAGGAAACGGAATGTCTTTTTAAAAGCTGTGAGGATAATAAGCGGAGGAAGTTTAACATGGACACTTGTTAACAGAAGTGAAAGTGGAAACTGTAAATTGTGTATTCCTTGCTGTTTGAAGAAGAAACTTTGTCTCTTATTTCTCGAACTGGAATATACTGAGGAAAAACTAAGGAGGTCTGATTTTGGATGTATTCAATTTGTTTTTGAACTACTTATGGACAGTTGGGAAGAAGAAGCTATTTGGAACAGTTAAAACTGCTGATTAATGGTGTTGTAACGAAGAAGAAGGGCGTACCCCTAGAAGAGGACATGATGATACTATATATGGAATACAAAAGAACTAAATCTGTTAGTCTTTACAACTTTACGGATATTGGAACTGGAAAAAGGAGAAAAGAAGGGGGGAAAAGAAAGAAGAAGAAGAAGAAGAAGAAAGAGCTTTGACAGAATTATAACACCATAGTTTGATTAAAATGGATGTAAATGTTTTTATGTAACTAGATTCCAAGACAATGTAAGGAAGAGAGTTTCTCTCTCCTCTCTCTCTTTTCTTTTTACCTTTTTTTTTGCTCTGTATTATTTTTCTATCTCATTCCTTTCTTTTATGAATGACTTGCTGAGAATTAATAAGAATTGCTGATAGATTTAATAATTACAGAAAATTGTTTTTTCTTTTTATATATAGAAAGTAAGGAAATGTGGATATCTGAATATTGCTAAGAACTATTTATAGATGATGATTTTTAAAGCGAGGAATATTATTATAGAAAAAATGTGGATACTTTGAAAGAAATTTCTTTTAATTTTTTTTCTTTTTTATTAATAAGCATGGTTTAAAATGCTGTAAACTATAAGAAATATGAAGACTATGAATGAATCTTTGATTACCAATAAGAATTACTGATAGATTTAACAATTACAGAAAATTGTTCCTTTAAAATGGTTAAAAATATTGTGCTTTATAGAAAATAAGAAAATGTGAATGAAGCTCTGAATACTGTTAAGAACTATTTATACAAGCTCATTTTAAAGCGAGAAATGTGATTAATAGAAAAATGTGAATACTTTGAAAGAATTCTCTAAAAAATATTAATAAGTGTTTTAATGGTTATTGAAAATGGATTTGAAATTTGTTTTAAAATGTTGTTTTGCTATAGCAAACAAGAGAATGGGAATGAATTCTTGAATAATAAGATCTGTTAACGTATTACTATCTTAAATTGCTAAAGAAGTATGATTTTGGGAATTAAATGGTAAAAATTAAATTGTGAATTTGCTAAATATAAAGTTAGGAGTGGAGGAAAGCATCCCTGGAGAGCAGCTGACTAGGCTGTGAACCAGTTAAAAATAAACCTAGGAGGAGTGGAGGAGGCAACGCTGGAGAGCAGTTAGAGCCAAACTGCGAACCAGTTAATATAAGGTAAGGAGTTGAGGTAAGCATCCCTGGAAAACAGCTAATCAAGCTGTGAACCAGCCAAAACTAAACCTAGGAGGAGTGGAGGAGGCAATGCTGGGGACCAGTTAAAGCTAAACTGTGAACCAGCGAAATATAGGTTAGGAGTGGAGAGAAGCATCCCTGGAAAACAGCTGAAAAACTGTTATCCAGCTAAAAATAAAACTAGGAGGAGTGAAGGAGAAAATGTTGGAAGCAGTTAAAACTAACTGTGATCCAGCCAATAAATAAGGTTAGGAGTGGAGGAAAGCATCCCTGGAAACCAGCTAATTAAGCTGCAATGCAGCTAAAAATAAACCTAGGAGGAATGAAGGAGATACTTTTGAAGAATGGATACTGACTTTAAAATGTTTTTCAGAGAGGAATGAAATATTTTATATTGGTTATTAGATGTGTATTAGATTATTTAAAATGATAAATGAATACTATAAAGTGCTGTTTGGATTTGAAGTTTAAGAATTAGGGTGACTACATAGTAAAAACTTAAATGTTAGAATGTTAGATTGGATGATAAAAATTGGGTTTAGATTTGTTGTCTTTTGTTGTTGTTTTTTCTTTTTCTTTTTTGTTATTTTTGTTATTTTTTGTTTGTTTTAAGATGCTAATTCATGAAATTGGGAATTTATACTTACGTTATACCGGGCCAAACTCTTGCTCCAAAAAGATGTTGTTTTATGTTTTAAAAATAAATTTTAAAAAATTCAAAAAAAAAGAAGAAAATCTGGCTTCCCTCATTGGCTTTGCTTGTTGGAAGTTGGCTGGGAAGGTCATGTGAATGGTGATCGCATGATCCTGGGATGCTGCAACCAACACAAACACATGCCGGTTGCCAAGTACTTGAATTCTGATCACATGACCGTAGGTATGTGATGATCGTAAGTGTGATGACTGGTTTTAAGTCACATTTTTCAGTGCTGTTGTGACTTTATTTATTTATTTAGTTTGTCAAGCATGTATGAGAAAGCAAGTATAAGTATGAACATAACATAAACATATAAGTATAAACAGGTATAGGTATATACATAAGAAATGAGTACAAATAAATGGGAACAGTAGGACAGGGACGGTAGGCACACTGGTGCACTTACGCACACCCCCTTACAGACCTCTTAGGAATGGGGTGAGGTCCACAGTAGACAGTTTAAGGTTAAAGTTTTGGGGGTTTGGGAAAGAAACTACAGAGTCAGGTAGAACATTCCAGGCATTGACCACTCTGTTGCTGAAGTCATATTTTCTGCAGTTGAGTTTGGAGTGGTTTACTTTGAGTTAGTATCTATTGTTTGCCCGTGTATTATTGTGGTTGAAGCTCAAGTAGTCATTGACAGGTAGGACGTTGTAGCAGACAATTTTGTGTACTAAGCTTAGATCAGACTGTAGGCGGCGTAGTTCTAGGTTGTCCAGGTCCAAAATTTCAAGCCTGGTGGCATAAGGTATTCTATTGCGAGCAGAGGAGTGGAGTATTCTTCTCGTGAAATACCTCTGGACTCACTCAATTGTATTAATTTTTATTTTAATTTAATTTGATTTGATTTATATACCGCACTACTCCCAAAGGACTCAGGGCGGTGAACAGCCAAACAATAAAAATACATAAATACAAAATTTAAAAAATAGCATAAAATCAAATTAAACACTTTGGCCCAAACAAATTAAAACACCCCAATAATTTAAAGCCAATTTAAAATTGTACATATTAAAAGAGGGAAAAAGATTAGGCCAGGCCCGTCTGGTGAAATAAAAAAGTCTTAAGAGTACAGCGGAAGGTGCGCAGATCCGGGATCCTCCGTATCTCCGGGGGCAGCTCATTCCAGATAGTAGGTGCCCCCACAGAGAAGGCTCTCCCCCTGGGGGCCACCAGTCAGCATTGTTTGGCCGATGGCACCCGGAGGAGCCCCTCTCTTTGAGAGCGTACCGGCTGGTGGGAGGCTATTGGTGGTAGTAGGCAGTCCCATAGGTAACCAGGTCCTAAGCCATGGAGTGCTTTAAAGGTGGTAACCAAAACCTTGAAGCGCGCCCGGAAGACCACCGGGAGCCAGTGCAGCTCGCGCAGGAGAGGTGTTACATGGAACGCCATGTCACTCCCATTAACACCCATGCGGCCGCACTCTGTGCCAGTTGGAGCCTCCAGGTGCTCCTCAAGGGGAGCCCCATGTAGAGAGCATTACAATAGTCCAGGCGGGAGGTGACGAGGGCATGAGTGACTGTGTGTAAAGAGTCCCGATCTAAAAAGGGACGCAACTGGCGGATCAGGCGAACCTGATGAAAAATCCTCCTGGTCACGGCCGTCAAGTGTTCTTCTAAAGAGCCGTGAATCCAGGAGGATGCCCAAGTTGCGAGCCCTCTCCGTGGGGGCCAATGTTTCGCCCTCAATAGTCAGTGATGGCACCAGCTGACTATATCGGGACGTCGGAAACCACAGCCACTCGGTCTTGGATGGGTTGAGTCTGAGCCTGTTTCTCCCCATCCAGATCCGCACGGCCTCCAGGCACCGGGACATCACTTCAAGGGCATCGTTGGGGTGGTCCAGGGTGGAGATGTACAGCTGGGTGTCATCAGCGTACTGGTGGTACTTCACCCCGAAACCATGGATGATCTCACCCAGCGGCTTCACATAAATGTTGAACAGGAGGGGCGAGAGGACCGACCCTTGCGGCACCCCGCATATGAGGGGCCTCGGGGTTGACCTCTGCCCCCCATCAACACAGACTGCGACTGGTCAGAGAGAAAGGAGGAGAACCACTGCAACACAGTGCCTCCCACCCCTAACTCTTCCAACCAGTGCAGCATGATACCATGGTCGATGGTATCAAAAGCCGCTGAGAGGTCTAACAGGACCAGGACAGAGGAGCAACCCCTGTCCCGAGCCCTCCAGAGATCATCTACCAACGTGACCAATGCCGTTTCCGTGCTGTACCCGGGCCTGAAGCCCGACTGGAACGGATCCAGATATGTCGTTTCATCCAGGTGCTGGTAGAACTGTTGCGCAACCACGCTCTCAACAACCTTCGCCACAAAGCGAAGGTTGGAGACTGGACGATAATTTACGAACATTGCCAGGTCCAGGGAAGGCTTCTTGAGGAGAGGCCTCACCACCGCCTCTTTCAAGGCGGCCGGAAAGTCACCCTCGCCCAACGAAGCATTTATAATCCCCTGGAGCCAGCCTCGTGTCACTTCCCGGGAAGCCAGCACTAACCAGGAAGGACACAGGTCCAATAAACAAGTGGTCGTGTTCAGTCTGCCCAGAATCCTGTCCATGTCCTCAAGGGTCACAGGATCAAACCCATCCCAAACAACATTCTCAAGACCTGCCCCTGTCCCTCCCACTGAGACTACCCAGTCGGAGTCCAAATCTTCCCGAATCTGAGTGATTTTGTCATACAGATACTGAGCAAAATCCTCGGCTCTACACTCCAAAGGGTCCTCCCGCACTTCCTGGTGGAGCAGGGAGCGGGTCACCCTAAAGAGGGCGGCTGGGCGGTTATCTGATGATGCAATAAGAGCAGTAAAATAACTACACTTTGCTGCTTTTATCGCCACTAGGTAATTCCTAATATGGGATCTTACTAGTATCCGGTCAGATTCAGAAAGACTGGCCCTCCAACTACTCTATAGGCGTCTTTTCTGGTGCTTCAACTCCCTCAGCTCCTCGGTGAACCAAGGAGCCAATTGAGATTGGCGCCAGGTCAGAGGCCGCAAAGGCACGACCCGATCCAGAGCTCCAGCGGCCGCCCTATCCCAGGCGGCCACTAGGTCTCCAGTCGAGGCGTGTGCCAGAGCCTCAGGAAGTGGCCCAAGCTCCATCTGGAACCTATCAGGTTCCATCAGGCGCCTGGAGCAGAACCATCTTACCAGCTCCGCCTCCCTGCGGCGGGGTGCAGCGGTTTGAAGGTCGAGACGAAGGAGAGAGTGATCTGACCATGACAAGGGCTCAGTAACTATATTCCCTATCTCAAGTTCACTCAACCACTGTCCAGAGACAAAAACCAGGCCCAGAGTGTTTTCCCCCATGTCAGTAGGGCCATGAATTAACTGGGTCAGGTCCATAGCCGTCATGGAAGCCATGAACTCCCGAGCCACCTCAAATGTCTCACCCACAGACGGCAGGTTGAAATCCCCCATGACCATAAGCCTGGGGGTATCAACCGCCACCGCGGCGATGATGTTGAGTAGCTTGGGCAGGGCTGCTGCCACGTGGCAGGGAGCCAGCTATGTGATCAGCAAACCCATCTGAACCCCATGACCCCATTTCACAAGGAGGGATTCACAGCCGGCCCTCTGAGGAACAGTGGCCTCCCTCGGTCTCAGACCTTCTTTAATGATAACCGCTACCCCCCGCTACCACCCCGCCCCTCCCCTGTGACCTTGGCTGATGAAATGCACGGAAACCTGGTGGGCACATTTCAACGAGGGGGACCCCCCCCGGCCCAACCAGGTCTCTGTAATACCTTTTATTAATACCCTATTAATGTCTGTTATACAGTGTGGATTCCAGGCAGATGAGCTATATTTGAGAATTGGTCTAGCAAAGGTTTTGTATGCCCTAGTTTGCAGTACAATATTTCCAGAGAAGAAGCTTCACAAAATTAGGTTAACAACTCTTTTTGGCAATGCTATTACACCATCAGGACTGAGCTCTGGATCTTAGATCTTTTGAAATGAGTACTCCTAGGTCCTTGACAGAGTGAGGGTTGTCTACGAGGTCATATCTGTCCAGTTTGTATTTGGTGTTCTAATTTTTGTTGCCAATGTGTAAAACAGAGCATTTGTTGGTTGAGATTTGAAGTTGCCAATTGTTTGACCATTCTGACACATAGTCTAGGTTGCTTTGAAGGGCAGCAGTATTGTCGATGGTGTTAAATACTTTTACGTCATCAGCGAAGAGGATGCAGTTGCTTATAATATGATCACAAAGGTCATTTATGTAAATTAGAAAGAGAGTGGGTCCTAGAACGCTGCCTTGGGGGACACCACTGTTTACTGGTGCAGGGTTTGATAGGGCACTCCTTATTTTGACTACTTGTTGCCTGTTTGAGAGGAATGCAGCTATCCATTTGTGTAGTGATCCAGAAATGCCGTAAGAGCGTAGTTTTAACAGTAGTTTGTCGTGTACCACTGAATCAAAGGCTTTGCAGAAGTCTATGTAAATTGTGTCTATTGCTTTACCCTAGTCGAGTTGTGTAGTCCAAATGTTTCTGCAGTGTAGGAGTTGAAGATTACAAGACAATTTTTTTCTGAAACCAAACTGCTTGTTAGAGAGTAGGTTGTTTGTCTCTAAGTGGAGGGTAATGGATTGGTTGATGATTGAATCCATGACTTTGCAAGTGACACAACATAATGAGATTGGTCTGTAATTTTCAACTAGGCTGGGGTCTCCCTTTTTGAAGATAGGAATGACCGTGGCTAATGACCATAGGTCGGGCAAAGAGCTGGTTCTAAAAGATATCTCGTAGATTGTGCTTAGTGGTTCGGCTATGGCAGTGGAAAGCTTTTTCAAGAAGTAGGCACATAATCCATCAGGGCCAATAGATAGAGATGGTTTTAGGTTGTGTAGTGCCTTTTCAACGTTATCTTCTGTAAAGTCAATATGTAGCAGATTGTTGAAATTAGTTGTGGTACGACTAGGAAATGTGAGGCATGAGCCATTGCTGTTGATAAAGACTGAACTGAAGAACATGTTGAAAAGATTGGCCTTAATGGCTTCATCATTACAGTCTTTCCCGTTAGGCCCTTTAAGGGGTGGCATGGTTTTTGAGTCTTTAAGTTTGGCATTTATGAAATTATAGAAGGCACGGGTGGATTTTGTGTGTAACAGCTTTTCCTTTTGTTTGCAGTAGTAATTGGTGCATTCTGCCTTTACCTGATGGCATAAGCTTTTGAAGTGGCTTTTAAAGTTAGCTACGTTGCCAGTTTTGTTTTTTCGCCAAAGAGATTTTTTTTGTTTTTGGATTGGAGCTTCCTTATTGCTATAGGTAATTTGTTGTTTTTTTTTTTGTCTTTGGGCGTTACTATTGGTACATATAGTTTTAATTTTGACTTTTGACTTTGATCAAAAAAGTTTTATAATGGTCTTCAGCAGTATTACAGCTAGTGAATAGAATATGCCAATCAAGAGATGAGAGGTCGGCAGCTATGAGATCATAGTTGGCTTTTTTAAAGTTATAATTTGGACTCCCGACATTATGACCTTCTTTGCAGGGATGTAAATTGAGACAAAAGTCAATCATGCTGTGGTCATTAAATGGTCCCTAAACAAGTGGTTGTTAAGTTGAGGACCACCTGTAAAAGGATCTGAGCTGGAGCACCCCTTAAGCCTCTCCTTTTCATGCCTGAGTCACAAGCCTTAAGCAGACACAGATCAAGAGAAGATCCAGTCGGTCCTCTGAAATTTGCACTGCAAGCTTGGATGTCCTCAAGGGATCCAGTCAGCTGTGCCAGACAGATTCGAGCTTAATCCCAGGATCTTTTTCGAAGTCCCATAAAAAAGCGTTGCAAAGAACATTCTTTCTTTTCCTGGATACTGAATAAACAGTTTTAACAATCAGAAGATTGGAGCTGGTGCTGCTGCCTTTAAAGCTCAGGAGATAGTTGGCATGAAACTTGAAAGACCTTGATCCCTGAATCTGGGAAAGCAATACCATGTCAGCTCCGACACGTGGCCACATGTCGGGGCTGCCATTCCGGCGGGTGCGGTGGTTCCGGCAGCGCAGCAGCACCAATGGCACTCTGGCTCCTCGGTTTACCTCCTGGCCACCAGCCGATCTGGGGAGCCTCTCTGACCTGCCTCTTTGTCTCCTGGCTTGCACCCTCACCGCTCATCAGCTGAGAGGCGCACCAACAGCAGGAGACCGGGTTGGCATTGACGGCACACTTTGGAGACTGCAGGCGCCGCCTGATGACGTGATCAGGGCCACTGTGGCCTCCTCCAGACCTTTGCGGCACCCTGGGTACACTGGACTGGCAGTGGATGTTTCTGGATGACCTGGGTGGCGGTTGCAGCTGGGAGCTGCTAACTGGGCAGCTATTGCTGGCTGAGAGACTTGGAGTCATGCAGAGGTGTAGAAATGGCTGTAAGGCTTGCTATGCCTGGGGCGTGGCCAGCTGGCTGGGAGCACACGGGGAAATGCATAATTTCAGTGCCTAATTGCAAGATGATTAATGAATGGGGTGGGGCCGGATTAAGGGTCACCTGTGTGGTAAGGCTTTATAAAGTGGTGGGGAGCACGGAGCATTAGCTCCAACAATATCTTCCTGTAGTAGTTTATGGATGTCAGTTCGTGCCGGTAAAAATGATTCAAACCATCATTTGTGTGTGGTGTTTTCTTTGTACATTGGAACCTGACATACCAATTTTGCAAAGTGCTTTCTGCACACACCCCAAATACCAACCACAAGTCTAAAGTGAAAGGCCTTTATTAAGGCGGTCAAGTCTTAATATAGCATGCAGAAACAAATGATATTCTGTAGTCCTCAACCTACAACCACAATTGAGCCCAAAATTTATGTTACTAGGCAAGAGAGTTAAGTGAGTTTTGCCCCATTTTACGACCTTTCTTGCCACAGTTAAGTGAATCACTGCAGCTGTTCAATAAGTAACATTGTGAAGTGAATTAAGTGAAGTTAAGTGAATCTGGCTTATCCATTGACTTTGCTTGTCAGAAGGTCGCAAAAGGGGATCACACAACCCTGGGACACTGCAAGTGTCATAAATACATGCCAAGCCTACAATCCTAAGATCACCTGGTGGTCTCCCATCCAAATACTCTGTTTGGGAATATCAGACAAGGCCAGCCTGCTGCTGCCTCTCACAGGCAAGACAGGGAAGCATTCTTCCTGGATACCTTTGACTTCCCGTTCCAGGCTTTCCTAGTGGTGTTCCATCCAGGGTCTGCCCAAGTGGGTGAAAGGTTGCTGTGGGTTGGCTGCGGCGGGGGGCTGGGAGAGAAGTGGATGCAGCCAAGGGTCGGTGCCTAATAGTTCTAGAAACCCCCTTCTTTCAGAAAAAGCTTGCTCCTTCTTACACTTCTCTCAGAACACCTCTCTTATGCTACATCTTTCCTTCAAACCCCTTCTGAACCTGTCTTTCTTCCACAAAGCTTTTGACACAAACCCTTCTACCATTTTATGATGAACTCAACTACACTAGTGCTTTTAAAGTTTATGAACACTTTTGAATGTTCAGTATTTCTGCATAAATATGACCTAAAACCTGATATGCTCTCCACACAAGTCCTAAAACTAGATAAACAGAATCTAATTACATGAATCAAAAGCATTTGATGAAAAATATCCAAAGCTACATATTTGAGTGTGTGTGAAAGTATGCAAACATTTGTTTTCAATAACTGATGTGCTTCCCTTGGGCAGCAATAACTGCAAATAAATGTTTCTGTTAATTGATCAGTCCTGCAATGAGCTTGGAGGAATTTTAACCCATTCCTCCTTACAGAACAAGCTTCAACTCAGGGATGTTGGTGGGCTTTCCTTGTATGAATTGCCCTGTTCAAATCCTTACATACAATTTCTATAGGATCAAGATCAGGACTTAAACTTGGCAATTCCAAAACATTAAATTTCTTCTACTTCAACCATTCTTTGGTCATACAACTTGTGTATTTTGGGTCGTTGTCTTGGTCCATGACCCAGTTCCTTCAACAATGGTAAACTGTCAGACTTCCGGCTGATGTAACGGCGAGATCGGAGGTGAGGAGCAGGTCTCCATGCTCCCACACTGAGTTCTCCCTGATGGAGAGCTAAAGCCACCCTGTAGGGATGGTGAAGAAAAGAGGGGTGCCCTGCAGGTCGCAGAGAGCAGCAACTCTCCTGCTTGACCCAGGGCTTCTTCCCTCTCATCCACGACAAGAAGAGGCAGCCATCATGGCTGCCATGAAGCTGGGACAGCCGAGGCAACAAAGGACTGTGCAGGAGCAGTGTAAATGAACAGTGACTGGAGTTGGGTGAGAAGATTTCTTTTTTATTTACAATACAAAAATTTTTTTTTTCATTTTCACCCCCCCTCCCCAACCCCCACCTCCCAGCCCCTCCCACTACCTCCCTCTACCCCAACCCCTTCCCTCCCCATCCCCCCCCCGACTTCCGCTACAAATTTTAAAAGAAAAAGTTTAAAACAAGAAAAGAAAAAATTATTAAGTATTCAGATTCTAAATTGAAGAAATTTCGAAAGAGGAAGAAAAAAAGGAAAGGAAAAAAAAGAAAAAAACAAACAAAAGAAACCCAATAACTATAACCAAAGAGTAAAACAATAGACCTATAAATATTAATGTGTTTCTAAAATTAACAATGTTGTAATAAAAAAAAGAAACCAATAATAATAACCATTGTAGTATTCAGACCAATTTAAAAAATATTATACCGTTCTGTAATCCATTAACAATTCCAATAAGCTTCATCTTCCAGCTGCCCCCATCAGCAAAATGAAGCATTTCTCCACACAAACCCCCCGAGTGACTTTATATAAATAATATCCAACCACGAAGGTATTCACTCCTCTAGGTAGAATCATTCAAACTAGCTTATGCTGTACCACCTAAAAGTAGGAAAAAACCATTGCAGCTCCTCTTAAGATTCAAACCTTGAAAAAGAAAAAAAACAAACTAGGAACCGCATTCCCAGATGTTCCTTTAAAGCTCTTTCAAATCCTGTCGCCCTTTGCAATTCATTCCTTTGGGTTGTGAGATGTTTTCAATTTCATTCTCTTCTCCTAGATGATAAATTCCAAAAAAAGATGTATAATAGGGTAACCAGTGATCGCTGCTAACATTGCAGCAATCTGTTGACCTTACTCAGGATGTTAAGTCCAATTCAGGATAAACTTTATAGTAAAGTTTTTATAATCCATTTTAATATATAAGTCTAATGTCAGTCCAACTCAGGATGAACTTTTAAAAAATTATTATACGTCTCCAAAGTTTTAACAGCTATCTACAATAGCTCAAATCCTCAAAATAAACTTCTTAGAAAATTTTTATAATCCATTTTAGTAGGAAAGTCAAATATAAATCCAACTCAGGTTATAAGTTTTTTTTTTTAAGTTTAGACTATTTCCAAATCTTTCGATGCTTTCTGTTACTATGTCAAACAGTTCACGATACTCCTTAAATTTGTCATCTGTGGTTTCCAGTCGAGTTTCCTCATTAACTTCTAGTTCCTGTTGATTAGCATCACCCCCCATTTCTTGAGGAGCGCTGGGCCTCTGCTGCTGTTCATCTCGAATTGTACTTTTATTTTTTAAATCTTCCTCCAGCAGTTCAAGGTCCAGTACTCCCCCTCTAAGGTCACTGGGATGCTCAATTTTCTCATCTGAAAAATCCATAATAGAATCCTCTGGACAACCACCTAGTGCTCCTTTTTCTTTTAACACACTTTGAATTTCTTCTGTTTGCATTTTGTAGACTCTCTTTTTTGTTTTTTATTCTTGACATGTTCCGGGGCTCCTTTAAAGATATTTTTGTAAAAATATTCCGCTTTTTCAATGGTATTCAAACAATGTCTCACACCATGGTATCTAAAAGTTATACCAACTGGTAAATCCCATCTAAATGGGATTACTTCAATTCCTTGACCAAAAAAGCAAAATCTTTTCTGTCCTTTAGAACCTTTGGTGGTAACTCTTTAAAAATACTAATTTGTATACCTTCTACCTGCACTCTGGCAGAGTAGGACTTTTGTAAAATATCATCTTTCAATCTTCTATCAGTAAGATAAACAACAACATCTCTAGGCAAATTCCTTTGTTTAGCTACACGTGAGTTGACTCTGTAGACTTTCTCTATACAACCAAGAATTAGCTCATCTTCTAGCTTTAATAATTCCGCAAAGGCCTTTGCACAAATTGTTCTTAAGTTTTCTTTCTTGTTTTCTCTTATACCTCTTAATCTAATTGCTGATTCCATAGCTTTTATTTGAAGCATAATGACATCATTCTCTATGTTCTGATTTTTAGCCTCAGCTTCCAGAAATTTTTCTTGTATTTCTTGCATCTGAGAGTCAAACTTACTACTGATCTCAGTCACTTTCTTCCCCATTTCAACCACCACACTTGAAAGATCCGAGACTACTTTGGTAATAGTTTGACTTAATTGGTCATATTTCCCAGAAACCAACTCCTCAAGATTCTTCTGTGAACTTTTTATCTTGTCAACAACACTCACTAGAGACCTTGTTATAAAATCTTTTAAGTCCGCATCTGCAGATCCCTGCAGATGAGTCATTTCAGCTTTATCCTTCAACTGAGTCATGGGGGAGCCCCCCCTTCCTTTAGGTTTAGGAGTCATACTTCTGACTTATTATTTACTTTTCAAAAAGACCAAAGAAATTCTTCTTACTTCAATAAAAAAACCAGGAAAAATCTGTTTAAATCAGCCTTTGTTTCTTTAATTCTTTTCGCTATCAAAATGTTTCTTTTAAAATCTCTCGACACTAAGCTCTGCTTTCACTTTCCGCTCTCAATTTTTCTTCAAGCAGAGCCGGTCGCCATCTTAAAAACACTTTCACTATTCATCCTCTCCTTCCTTTTTCTTTCCCTCCTCCTCCAAAAAATCAATAAAAAACCCCCATACTTGCATTCTGGTTTTCTAAAGACTCCTTGTTCAGCTCGTTTAAGTTGTCAATTCAATCGTGGTGTTGCTCGCGACGTCTAGCTCCGCTAATTAGCGGAGATCCCTCATTTCTTTTTTATTTAAACCCTAACTTTAAAAGAAAAAAAAAGAAAAAAAGAGGAAAATCCAGGAAAAGAGACTCTTAGAACTATTTCTTAAAGCGGCGAACAACCATAGAAAGAAAAATCCTAGACCCAAAAGAAAGGAACCATGGGGAGAAAAGCTAGACTTTTTAAAACATAGAAAATTTGATTTTAAAACTGGGTAGGCGTTGTTTTGGAAAGGCATTATAAAATGCTGGAACTATCTACTTGAATTTACTTGAATAGCCGACTTTGCTTCCATAAATTGAACTAAATATGGATTAATCAATTTATCAGACTTGAAACAACACTGAAACCTAAGCTGAGGGCACAATCTACTGGTGAATGGAAAATATACCATACCTCTACAAGTCTAGGAATTCTTGATATGAGAAATTAATAACATAAATCTGGAGTTTTGTGGTGATACTTACTGTTCTATAACTATCTACTTTATGACTACTGGAGACTCTATTGTGACAATAAGGAAGACTCTTAAGTAAAGTGACTTTTGACTGTGGAAGCTACATGGACTACTTAAATGGAACTGATTGATAATCCTGAGATGCAAAGAACTATGATAATTGAACTTTCTGAGGAGCAACACTGGACTTGAATATATTGTTTTTGGACTTGAGGAAGAGCGGGACTTATTAAAATAAGACAAGATGCTCCCTCAGGGGGAAATGAGTGAGATTTCAAGAGAAATGGTGCTGATGTTTCAAAGCATTAGGGGTACTATGACAAAGAACCACAGAGAGATAAAGAACCTAATGCAAGACATAAATGGGAAAATAGAAAATATGCTACAACTGATAATGAATGAAGATCAAAGAGTCCAGGAAAGAGAGGATGTTAGGATATGATTTGGGCCTAACAGTTGTCCAGGCAATATATGTGTTCTGTGACTTTAAGTTTTAATGCTGCATCATGCTGTAATGCTGAGTCATGCTATAATTACTTGTAATTTAACAATGTATTTAAGAAGGATACTGTAATGTATTCAGTGGATGATAAGCTGCTATCGTGTGTGGGTGGATCTGCTACCATCCGGAGTTTGTGAACCAACTACTGTTTGTTTGGTAAGAGTTTGTTTGGAGTTAACCGGTAAAGACTTGGACTGTTTAGAGGACTACGAGATTGTTTATTTCCCATTATAAAGAAAACTTTTGATAACACCAGTTTGTATGTATCTCTATCTCATTGCTTTCAGCAACGTTTCTCTGTGCACTTTACTCTGCTAGTTGTTACACAACAACAATATCCTTAACAGAGGAGACAGTAGAAAAAACAGATCAAAAGTACTTTAAGAGATTTAAAAATGGAATCGAATAATCTGGAAGATACTTTTGAAAGGGAGATAGGGGTTTGGGTGGACACTCTGGAGACCTGGCAGCTTGGGAGGATAGAGATAGGAGAAATATTCAGACTGAATGGTGAAGACACAGATGCTGATAGAGACAAAGATCAAAGAGAGGAGTATGGGAGGCAAGCCAAAAAACAAATAAGAATTGAAGTACTAAAACGGGCAAGAGATGATAGATAGAAAAGAATTATTTTTCCCCTTTTTTCTAATATAATGATGGTCTGATTAAAAACTGAAATAGAGGTAGAAATAAGAATACATACCTTTATATAAAGCAATAGTTAGATGGAAAGATTGGAGGTTGAAAGATGGTATATTAGGTATGTTTAAATAATAAGATGACTGGTACTTGAATGGCGTAGTGTGACTTTGAACAACCAAATAATGAAGGACTATGTTTTAATATAAACATATGTATGTATGTAGGATTAGTAATGGTGGCCTGACTAGAAGCTAGAATACAGGTAAAAATAAGAAATAGGGGTGATATTAGCAGATATAATTTTCATATAATAGAATATAAGTAATAATTAGATGAAAAGATTAGAGGTTGAAAGATGGTATTACTATGTATGCTTAATAATATTACTGGCATTAAAATGGAACATTGAAATATTGAATAACTACTCTAAAACTATCATGTATATCAATACTAGGATTATGTAAGCTTGACTAATGTAACAAGAAGTTGTTGTTATTATTATTATTATTATTATTATTATTATTATTATTATTATTATTGCTCTTTGTATCAAAATGAACTATACCCAGAGACCACACTGTTCATGTATTGAGATTGATGTATATTTAAAAATAAAAATCCAAAATACTTTAAAAAAAACAATGGTAAACTGTCCTAATCTAGAGGCAGCAAAGCAAGTCCAAACCATGATACTGCCCCCAACATGTTTCAAAGATGGGATAAGCTTCTTATACTGGAATGCAGGGGTTATCTTTTGCCAGTGGTGAGCTGCTGCTGGTTCAGACCAGTTCGGGCGAACCGGTAGTTCCGACCAGCAGCTGGCTCCACCCACATGCTATCACGTCCTGTATAATGGCTGGTTTTTCAATGCATGTTCACATTTTCGATGCTGCGCGCACTCACATTTTTGGTTCCAGGTGAACTGGTTGTTACAACCAGCAGCAGCCCACCACTGTCTTTTGCCAAACATATCAGTTTTTATTCAAGCAAAAAGGTTTATTTTGGTTTCATTTGTGCACAGAACATTCTTGCAATAGCCTTCAAGGCTTATCCAGATGGCCTTTTACAAACTGTAGATGGGGAGCCATATTCTTTTTGGAGAGTAGTGGCTTTCACTTGCAAACCTACCCTGCACACCATTGTTGTTCAGTCCTGATGGTGGTCTCACAAACAGTGATATTCACCTATGCAAGAAAGGCCTTTAGTTCCTTAGACATTACTCCTGGGGTTCTCTGAGACCTCCCAAAGTATTACAAACCTTGCTCTTGGTGTGAACTTGTTTCATCGACGTCTCCTGGGGAGAACAACAAAAGTGTACAAATGGAGTCAATTGAATACCATCTGCCTGACAGTGGAGTAGTGAAGTCCAAACTCTCTGAAAATAGTTTTGCAACCTTTTCCTGTATCAACAACAGTTTTCCAGAGGTTCTCAGAAATTTCCTTTGTTTGAGCCATGACATGCCTATTTTGAAGATCAGACTTTGATAGTAAATACCCATAATTCTGTTCCTTAAATAAGGCAGGACCTCCCAAACTCACACCTGATTGTCACCCCATAGATTGAAACACTTGACTCTAATTTCCCCTCCAAATGAACTAATAATCCTAAAGGTTCATATACTTCTGCCACACAGAGATATGTAGCTTTGGATCATTTTCCTCAATAAACAGGCATACTGTTCTTGGCTCGTTTGTTTAATTTGGTTTTCTTTATCTAATTTTAGGACTTGTATGGAGAACAGATCATAGAAGAGAGTATTTGTAGCTCAGGGTTGAACTGTGGGGTCCTTGATGCTCTCTGACCTTGGTGGCTTTCTTGCAGACATTTCATTACCAAACTAGGTAACATCATCAGTGCTACACAAAAACGTCTGCAAGAAAAACACCAAGGATGGAGAGCACCAAGGACCCCACAGAACAGATCAAGTTTTAGGTCATATTTATAAAGAAATATTGAAAATTCAAAGGGGTTCACAAACTGTTAAGCACCACTGCACATGAAATGAAAAACAGCTGAGACATCTTTTCTCTATTTCAGCTTCCATTTCCCATTTTTTTCTACTGCTGTTGTCCTTCACTGAAGTTCAGACTGTAAACTTCTTGGGACGGGGATCCATCCTATTGTACTTCATAGCAGTTGGGATTCCCAAGTTATGTAAGACTGTAAAGCTTCTGAACTATTCCTGGAAAACAATGCCCCCATATGTTAGTGGCACTCATACAGATGCAGATCAACTTCATTTAATGAACGATGTCTTGCTCACCAGCATAAGCAACTTTAAAAGCCAGGAGACGCTTCTCTGCAACCTCCCATTATTCATGTCCAAATGAACTTTAGAACAATTCACAACTCAACAGGGATATGGTCTTTGCGGCAATGCTGCTGAACAGTGAACATTAGGTTCTTAACATGGAAGCATTTGGGCCGCTAAGCACTTTACTGCTGAAGCAGCAGGCAACCTTACCTGCTACCTCGCCGCTGTGGTGGCATATTTGTGTTCCACAGCCACCTGGCTCGTTCCATTTCCTCACACCTAGCATGGAGGGTGGCAAAGGCTGCATCAGACATATTCTCTATCTGGAAAAGCAATGAAAGAAGGTTAGGACTGGAATAGTCACTGAAGCTTTGCTGACTTGTCCTACTGAAGCACTCCATAAAGAGGTCAGACAGCTCTCCAAGAACAGTTGTTTTTTCATCATAGGCCTGCCTTATTCACTTCCAAAACATGTATAACTGAAGCACACTGAATTATCCAGTTACCCACCTTTACATGTAACAAACTTGAAATGCATGACTTATCTTGCCATAAAGCAAACACTTATTTTCTTTCTTGAGGAATTAAGTACAGGGCAAGAAGACTCTCCAAGCCATATCCTCTGGTTCTACCTAGAGGTAATCCTTGATTTACGACTACTACCAAGGCCACAATTTGGGTCACAAGTTCCAGTTAAGTGTGGCACCCACATGTCCACTTTGCTCAACAACCACAATTCCCAGCTTGCTCCATTGAGGTTAAATGCCTGTGCAGGGGTGCCTGGGGGAGTGGGGGGAGGCCCAGGGAGGCCTACCAGCATGTAGGTCTTTCCCCCGCCCAATCGCACGAGTCTACTTACCTTCCCTTTTCCATGCAGCTGCTGACAAGCACACCCAGCCAATGTGAGGTGCAGTTACTGTAGAAAGCTAGCCAACACAATGTTTCCAAAGTCAGGAAGAACATCAGAACATAGTGAGTGCCAGCCCTCACAATGTTTTGAGGCTCTTTCTACCTTTGGAAAATAGCGTTAACTAGCTTTCTACAGCTGAGCCTCACATTGGCTGGGCATACTTGTCAGCAGCTACATGGAAATGGCAGGTAAGCAGTTGGGCAGGGAGAAGGCCCAAGCTTTCTGGGGGAGTGGTGGTATTATGGAATTCTAGGAACTGACACGGAATTCCAGGATCAAACAGAAAAGGTTTATTGTGCAAGGTTCAGTGCAACACAAGAAGCAAAAACTGAACACCGAAGAGTTTTGATGCAGTTACTCTTATACATGATTTTAACATCTTATGATTGGTTAAAGTGCTGACAGCCCACAGCGACAATGCCCCCCCCACTTGTTGCTACACTATAGAAGCTTACTAACGTGTTTTTGCAAACCTATCTAAGTTTCCTGCCTAAGTTTCCTGTCATTATGTCTGCAGTTACCTCTGCTTGGCTAGGTGTGATATTTTGCTCATGATGGTGTTTCTTGAACTTTCCAGCTGAGGAAGGTTTGTTAATTCTGTGGTTTAACTTTTTGAACCTAGTAATTATCTCTTATATTTACTAGTGAAAGGGGTCCTTCAGAGATCCTCTAGGCTGACCCCGTATTATTTCACTTTTATATCCAATTTCTATCTTATTCCCCACTTTTGGAAGTTTTTCCATGCAGAAACTTCCACTGTTTCCCATCTGTTTCATGCTTTTCAGTAGGTAACCATTCTATACTTCTTAATAAGCAAGCAAGCATATAATATTTGACATAACATAATCAGTTCAGGATAAAGATACATAGTAGAGAGACAGAAAAGATAAGTAATACATATGATTTTCAATCTTATTCTCTGAAGCACTTTCTCTAATTACCCAGTTAGAGTTGTATATATGTTCCTGTATCAGAACCTTCATTTTCATCAAAGAGATCAGGGTCACTTTTACAGTCTATAAGGCTTTCCATCAAAATCAACTCATTTTTTTTCAACTCTTATCTCTTACACTGCTCTCATAGCTAGTTGTCTAAACAAGGAATAAAAGCCAGGCCTATCACAACAGGAATAACATCTGTCTAATCCAGCCTGGCCCAGATGACAACACCTATTTTGGGGGAAGATGTACATGTTCCAGTCCAGTTTGTAGGTACACACAAATACACATTTTTCTCACATAAGAAGAAAACTCTATTTTTCCTTACATACCCACCTATATTCATGGAAAATGTATAGGTTCAGACTTCCACCGGCGCTGCAGGCATCGCAGATGGTCTTCTTTTAGACCGCCAGCTCTGCGATCCCGTGAAGCCGTTCTGACAGCGTAAAACAGCTGTCTGACGGCTTCGAAGCCTCCTCTTCGGGAGAAGAAGGGGAGCAGAGTAGTTTGCTGAGGGTAGAGCTGCCAAAAAAGCCCGTGGGATTAATTCCAGGGGCTGGAAAGGTGGGCTCCCCAGTCAGCTAAACGGAACTCCGGATTCGGAGTGCTTCTGCAAGCGCAGAAATAGATGCCGCGACCGGCTCTGCAAGCAAATTGAAAGTTTAGAAGATCTCAAAGGCAGACGGAGCGAAAGCAGGAGGACTGGCAAGAAGGTATCGAAGCTTAACTCCGGATTACACTGTTGCTAATGAAGTCAATTGAGAGAGGAAGTGATTAATCAATGGCATCCTTGCTGTGACTGTGAGAAGTGAAAGTGAGTACTGAAAGAGCTTGCTGAGACTTTTTGTGTTTTAAACTTGAAGTAAGCTGCTGGAAAAAGAGAACTTGGGGAGAAGGATTATTTTTGTTTTAAAAGCAGCAATTTAAACCTGTTGAGAGCTGTTTTTGGTGACTTTTGGGACTTGGTGTTTGCAAAGGGGGGTGAAGAGGAAAAAAGATCTCTTTTAAACAAAGGAATTAAGATGGCTTCTAAGCAGACTAAACCAGCAGTTCCAAAAATAGGAGGGGGTTCTCCTACAGTTTCTATTGTGACACAAAAGGCTCAACTTCCGGTTGAATCACAAAATAAGGATGATTCCATGAAAGATCTTAAAGACTTCATAAAACAAGCTATGAGTAACCAAACAATGATGATAGAGGAAAAATTAGGGAAATTTCAGGAGGAAATAAAAGAAATCAAGGATGTTGTTGCAAAAAAGCATGATGATATAAAAGATGACATTTTGCTGGCGGTTTCAGGCTTGTCTAAACATCTTGTTCAGCTTGATGAGAGAGTGGAAGAAATTAATGAGGCTAATTTACATCTGGAGACTAGAATGGGTGAAATTATAATTAAATCTGAGAGGCTGGAAAATGAAGTGACTATGATGCAATATAGATCTATGGAGTTTGCTCTGAGAATGAGAGGATTGAAAGAGAATGGTTGGGAAAACTTAAGAGACAGATGTGCAGAAGTTATTGCATCAGTGATTGGATTAAAAAAGGAGGATATAATTAATCAAATTGACAAAATTTACAGAGTTAATTCATGGATTGCAAAAAATAAGAATCTGCCAAGAGATGTGGTGATTTATTTTCTGGACAGAAGAATAAGAAATGATGTTTTACAAGCCTCTTATAGCAACAAGGTACAGATGTCTGGACAAGATATTAAGATACTGAAAGAGATCCCTCCTAAAATGCTGAGAGATAGAAAGGACTTTGGTTTCCTAGTGGATGAATTGAGAAGACAACAATTAATGTATAGGTGGGACGCATCAATAGGCATAATAGTGACTTATGGTGGGGAAAGATACCGCTTGAACACTGTTTGGAAAGCAAGAGATTTTTATTCTAATGTACTAAAGGCTGGACATCCACCCCCATCTGAGGGGAGTAAAAAGGAAAAAGAAAAAGGACAACAGATACAAACCTATGCAGAGGCGGTGGCTGGAGAACCTAAGATGCAAGATGACCTCTCTCAAATTGAGCCAGCCTCACTTCCCTTTCCCTTAAGGAAGTTAGAGGGAGCAGGGTTTGATTTATCCAAGACGGAGGAACTGAGAGAACAATGAGAACAATGCCTGACAAGATCAACTTATAAACAACAACAACAACAACTCTACTTGAAAATGCAACCAACTCAAGACTTGACTCAAAAAACAGAAGCAGTGGGGGGGGGGGGGGCAAGGCCAAAGACTAAGGTGAAGGAAGATCTTCAGCAAATGCTCTTAAAGCTTCAAGGTGCCAAAAATGGCAACTAAATTCTTATCCTGGAATGTTAATGGTTTAAACTCACCACAAAAGAGAAAGAAAATATATCACTATTTGAAACAATTTAAGAATGATATTATTTGTTTACAAGAGACACATATTAGATCAACTGACCATAAATACTTAATCAATTCAAGGTTAGGGACCCACTTCGTGGCATCATCTCCAGAGAAAAGGAATGGAATAGTTATCTATGTAAAGAAGGGACTATCAGCAAACTTAATTGAGGCAGATGATCAAGGAAGATATATAGCAATCGAATTACAAGTTCAAAATGGAAAAAATGCTTTTAATTGGAATATATGCACCAAACCAGCAACAAGAGTAATTGTTGCTGGTTCAAATACGAAGTTATTTAAAAATAATTATGAGGTTTTATGGCAAAAAGTACAGAGAGAAATGGAAAATTGGAAAACACTACAGTTATCCCTTTTGGGAAGAATAGCAGCAATAAAAATGAATGTACTACCTAAATTTTTATTCTTGTTTCAAATGATACCAGTGCTTAAGAAAGATGAAAATTTGAGGGAATGGCAGAAAGGAGTTAATACTTTTATATGGTCAGGGAAAAAACCTAGAGTTAAATTAAAAATTATACAGGATATTCGGGAGAGAGGTGGTTTGAAAATGCCTAATCTAAGATTGTATTATGAAACATCTGTGTTAGTACAAATCAGTGATTGGTTTAATCTGACTGAAGAAAGAATATTGAATGTAGAAGGATATGATTTATTATATGGATGGCATGCCTATTTACTATATGAAAAGAAAGTAGATAAAGTTTTCAAAGGTCATATACTTAGGAATGCTTTGTTAAGAGTTTGGAAGAAGTACCAATATAAGTTAAATTATAAGATACCTATATGGGCAAATCCTAGACATGCAATAGAAAATATAAGTATAGAACAAAAGATGGAAGTGATTACTTATAAAGAACTTCTCTTTAATGAAAGGGGTAAACCACAACTGAAGTCGTTAGAGGCACTGAAGGAGGAAGGGATAATCTATACTTGGTTTCAATATGGTCAACTTCAAGCTAGATGGAGGGAGGACCAAAAAATTGGTTTTATGCAAAATGAAGAAAAAAACAAATTAGGGACCAGAGTCCTATGCATATCAAAAGGTTGTATAATGCATTATTAGAAATAGATTCAGAAACAGAATTGGTCAAAGATTGTATGATTAAATGGGCAAGAAACTTCCATGAACCAATAATGATGGAAACATGGGAAAAGATTTGGGTTAGAAATGTTAAATTTACACAAGCACAAAACCTAAGATAAATTTTTTATAAGATGTTTTATAGGTGGCACTTAGACCCAAAGAAATTGTCATGTATGTATCCTAATGTACAAGCTAAATGCTGGAGATGTGATTGTGAAGATGCAACCTATTATCATATATGGTGGACTTGTAAGAAGATCAAAGTATTTTGGATAAAAATTTGGTGGGTAACGCAGAACATCCTGAAAAAGAGGTTGAAATTTACTCCACAATTGTTTCTATTGGGTATAACAAATGATTGTACAGTATTAGAGATGAAATTGCCTTTAAATTTAATAACAGCAGCCAGACTGCTGGTTGCACAATATTGGAAGAAAGACTCTTTGCCTACTGTAGAAGAATGGACTCTAAAAGTAATACATTTAGCTGAAATGGCAAAAATCTCAGCATACTTAAAAGATAGTACGCAGGAAAAATATATTTTGGAGTGGAGAAAATGGATTAACTATATTCAGAATAAGTATCAAATGAGAAGACACCAAATTGCGTATGAATGAAACAAAAGTAAAGAAATGTTGTGTTAATTATATTGGAGTTAAGATTCTAGGGGGGGGTTGTTAACTTGAGGATAGATACATTAATTTAGTTGATGTTTATCTTTTTTTTTAATACCCTGTATTTTGCTCTGGGAAGTCGGGGAAGCGGGGGGGAAGAAAGGGGTGGGGGGATGTTGGGAGGGGGGGAAATGTTTTTATTTTGTACTTTTATAAAACTTTTCAATAAAAAGAAAAAAAGAAAATGTATAGGTTCATTGGTTTTTCTCATTAATCCAGACCCCTAAAGTCCATGCCACTAGCATGCCACCAGTGACTGCAATGGGACTTCTAGTGTAGGGTCCTTTTGCTTATCTCTGAGAATAGTGCCTTCAAAAACATGACGGGAGCTTGCATTGCCAAGGGGAAGTAGGACACATAAGCCTGTGTTGGATCTAATGGAGACATGTGGTGGTATTGAGAAAGTGACCTTCTGTTGAAATAAATAGTGGGCATAAGGAGAAATGCCACTAGTTAGTTTTTACATCTATAAGCGTCATTCTAGGGTCAAGTGTATTTCTGATGGACATTGATCTCCCATCATGGAATATCTGGTTCCTGATGTCACTTTACACACAAGAAGGGTGACCCTAGGATTTCCACACTAACAGCTATATGGCTAACAATGGGGAACGGTTCATTCCTAGCCTTTTGAATGCATTATAAAAGTCTCCTTGCAATTTGGCTACTGCTACTTTGGTTCACCATTTAATATCTTTCTCAAGGACTATTGTGGCCCTGGTCCTGATCCAAAGATCTGGCTCAACTGGAACAGCATTGTAAAATGAAGGACTAGCAGACAAACACAATCAGCATTTTTGGCTTAGGGTAGGGATTAACTAGGCTTTAACTCAATTCCAGTATTCTTAACGTGTAGTTCCCTTTTCTCAATTGTTACAGGGGCCCATTCTCCCTTTGTTCTACTCCACTCTGTTCTGGGATTGTCAGATGCTTGTCTTTAGGTTTTGGGGTTGGCTTAGGTCCAAGATACCGACCCATTGGTTCGCCATCAGGGACTTATAGTATGACTGGCTGCATGCCTCAACCCACAGCTGTTCTTCCCAAGGCTGTTTGTGTTGTCCTGCTCTCATGATGCTTTGGAAAGTCCTCAGAAAGATTCTGAAGGATTGTGAGAAAGGGGCATGCTAATTGGAGAACAGTGCAAGTGGCCTCAAGAAATAGAACTGGCATAGCCTGTCACTGCGTTTTTGTATTTACCAGCAGAGCTTTAATTTCTGAACTTTCAGACTTACCGTAGTTTGCCAAGTCCTTATCTCTGATCTACTGCGCATGTATACATTCCATTCTCTTCTTCTGAAAACTCTTCTTTGTTCTCCAGCCAGAGAGGTCAGGCTGGGACATTTGCCAAAATGTAACTAATTTAGATAGTGAGATGTTTTATTTTCTTTACAATAAATATGAGTTTAATTAGAAGATGTATTCCGGTTTTATTTTTCAAGAGTATACACAAGGAGAAAGTCACGATTCCACCTCTAATTGAGGGCAATTACCCCACGCAAGATAATGGGGCTGATTGCCCCTCTGACAATGGTAGCAGAGGATGGTTGATTTATGGCTTTTTCCTTGCTTGTTACTTTTGATGATAAGCGCATCGGCAATTACTTTTTAGCTACTGAGGTACGCTAATTATTTTTTGCAAAAATGCCAAAAAAGAAGAAAAAAGGAAAAACGAAACTCAGAGTACTCCCTACAAATGAACAAACGAAACTCAAAGTACTCTCTACAAATTATTTGACCTTTTTTGACCCACTCGCCTCAGCAACCCAGCTGGAAGAAGAAGAAATCATGCGAGTAGTAGGAGAAAAAAATGAAATGCTGTTACAGAAGCTTCAGGAGGAAAATAAGAGAAAAGCTGCTTTTTAAGGCGAAGTACTATGACTGAGGTCAGTAATGCCCCTCCTAATTATGCATACTCTCAAACTGTCTTCCTAGAACCTTCTGAATTTGAAACACTTGGGGCAAAGCCAAAATTTCCACAAACGGCAAAGCCTTTTTCCTCCCACACAGAGAGAGAAACAATTTATTATTCCTCTCAAACCTTCAGGGTCACTCCTAAAGAGCAAGCTATAAGAAACTATTGTGACCAGATAGAAATTTTTGAACATGAGCTATCCCAGGCAAAAATGGCTTTATCTAGGCTTGAGCCAGATAAGAGAAAGTCCCGCGCCTTTGAAATCCCTGAAAACGCCATTTTGCCTTCTTCTCCCTCAGAGCCAAAGACACCCCCCCTGGTGGATATTGTGTCAGGCAAATCAGAACAGAGAGCTGTGCACACATCACATTTGCCACTTTATACTCAAATTACATATGCCACGAATGCAGAGCTGCCTAAAACTAAAGTTGCAGCACCATCTGCTGGCGAAAGTAATTTACTAGAGAAAGCTGAAATGCATCACGATTTGAGACAGCGATTACAGGCATTACAGCAGACTTTATCAGAGATGTCCTTAACTCACTCAGATATTCAGAGTGCAATGCCACAAGTGTCTCCACAGGCTCAATTTTCAGCACCACCTGGTGGTGATGGTGTCTTTTTAGATGGAGCACAACAATGCTTAATGCAGCAAAGGCAAATGACTGCGTCTCCAGCAGGTCATGTTAATATTGCAGCTCAAATGCCAAAGCTTCAACCACAAATGCATGCACACGTGCCTCCAGCTGTACAACCAGGGCCAGCTCCTGGTCCACCTCCAGTGCAACAAGTGCCTTTACTTCCACAGCCAGAACCTCAAATGCATATTCCTCAACAGGCATACTCTGTTGCTCCACTGGCTGGTGAGTCAAAATTAAAGATGTCAGGGCAGAATTACAAGGCCTGGGTCAGTGAGATTGGACTTTTGCTACGTAGAGAAGGCACCCATCATATGGTGTTTAACCCTCCTGCCCAACCATGGACGCCTGAAATAAGAGACTTAGAGACTAAAGCCTGCACAACATTATTGATGTCCATGGATACTGAACTGCAGGTTACTTTTCCGCCTGATGCAACAGCCCAACAAATTTGGGTCCAATTGGAAAATTGCTACAGGCCTGTCTCAATTGAGTCTTCATGTTTGCTCATGTCTGAATTCCATGGTTCAGAATTGAAACCTGGTGAACAAATTGGAGGACATTTGACCAAACTGAAAGGTATGAGGAAAGAACTAAGAGAAAGGGGCTATCCTATTGAAGATATTCAAATGATCAGCATTATCATTAACTCTTTGAACTATGAATGGAAAGATGCCATTACAAAGATTAACCAAGTGCCTATCGCTCAACGCACAGTGGACAATGCATGCAGACTTTTAATTGAAGAAGAAGCACTGATGTTAGCTACGCCACATTTGAGAGGACCACCCGCATCAAGAGCTCCAGCTAGGCATCCCTTCCGAGGAAGGACCTATGCTCCAAGGATGCCAAGATGCAACATCTGTAATCATGTGGGACATGCAACCCGGGATTGTCCCCAACGAGTTCCAGCTCCCGTCACGTACCAGCCCAGAGGAACAGACTCCAGAGGCAGAGGCAGAGGTGGAAGACAAGGTCGTTGTGGTCCAAGGAGTGATTCGCAAACTCCACTCACCACATTGGCTTTAACCAATGATCCACAACCTCATCCAGAGTACAACAGACGGCTTTTGTGTACTTTGGAAAGTGGTGCAGCTTTGCTATGTTACTTACAGAAAATAACTTTTTACAGAGATGCACAAGCCTGAACCTGAACTACATGAACTTTATTCTTTTTCCAATCATCCTTGTCAGGTCAAAGGAAAAGGAACTGCTTATGTTGAAGAGCTTGATGCATTCATCCCTGATGTTTATTACATACCAACAGCAACTAGTAGTTTGCTTAGTCAGGCTCACTTGTCTAGAGTTTTAAAGTTCCAGGTTCACCACCTTGAGAAAGCAAGCTACATAGTCAAAGATGGAGATATTGTTGCTGAAACCATGTTAATTGGTGGTGTTTATTACTTAAAACCAAAATCTAAACCGCAAGCACAGGCAAGTATACAAACTCCAAAAGAGGAGAGCACAGGCCCAGAGAGAGATGTCCCAGTGAGAGATCCTGTTACTACTCCAAAGGCTCCTAAAGCCAACAAAAAGAAAATTGGGAAACAGGTTGTTCAGAGCAAGCCTGAGGTTCCTCATAAAAATGTTAATGTTGAAAATTCACTAACTGGTAAACCTTTGCATTCCAGGTGTATCCATAAGTGGCATAGAAGATTGGGACATGCCAGCTTCCGGGTTCTTAGGAAAATGCCAGAGTTCGCAAAAGGTTTGGATCTAAAGGGGTGTAAGGTGTTTCTGGATTGTGCTGTCTGCAAGAAGGCCAAATCCAAGGCAGCAGCCATTCCAAAACGCGCTACACGCCTGTCAACACGCATTTTTGATTTGGTATACACTGACATAGTTGGTCCATTTCCGCCAACAATTGGTGGTCGAAAATACTTTTTAACAATTGTTGGTAATTACTCTAGATATGGATATGTATATCCTATGAGAGAAAAATCTGAGACCTTTCAGATCTTTAAAGACTTTGCAGCCCTTGTCTCTACCCAACACGGAGTAAGCATTGCCAGAATCCAGAGTGATCGTGGTGCCGAGTTCATGTCTCAGCGTTTCCAGGACTGGATGCGTAAGAATGGAATTCTTCATCAGACATCGCCTCCTTACACGCCGGCTCATAACAGAGTCATAGAGAGAAGACAGGGGGTCCTGCAAACCATGATGCATTGTCTCCTAGAAGACACCAACCTCAATAACCCATACTGGGGTGAAGCTCTTAAATATGCAAAATACATCATCAACCGTACTTGGAGTAGTGCAATAAATCAAACTCCTTTCTTCATGATGTATGGCTATAAGCCAGATCTCAAAAACCTCCATATTTTTGGTTCGTACGCTATGGTGAACATTCCCTTAGCTCAAAGAAGGAAAGGAGGTCCAGCAGCAAAGAGACTGAGATTTATGGGTATTGATGACAATTCAAAATGGAGCAAATTTATTGACTCTAATTATGTAATTGTGACTTCCCAATCCGCCAATTTTGAGGAAGATGCTGACTGGTCCAGGATTCATTCTAATGATCCTGGAGTTTATTTTCCTAAAGTTGATGTTGCTGATGCCATGCAGCCTGATGATCAAGATTCACAGGCAAATGTTCCATCCACCAGTTCTTCCAAACATGATGTTCCGTCTTTGCAAGCTGCGGATGCTTACGTTAGTGACGATGATGAAGACAAGGACGAAACGGAAGAAGAACAGATGACTGTTCCGAGGTGTTCCAAGAGAGTCACAAAAGGAATCCCTCCACAGAGATATTCATGGCAACTGACAAAAGCACCCTTGCCTTTGATTTGTAATGTTACACTTCCTCCTGATAACTTCACACAAATCAAACATCTTCCTGATTCAGAGCAAGAGAAGTGGTATGATGCAATGCAGGCTGAAATGGACAGTCTAAAGAAACTTAAGGTGTTTACGTCTGCAAAACTGATCTGTCCCCCTCTACACACACCCACAAAAACACAGCCAGTCGAGGGTTAAAGAAGCACTTGGCACACACCACAGTTCTTATCTCCAACTTGGCAGCGATATTCACACCATCTGCCAAGTGCTTTAATTGTTCACAGAAAGAAAATCACATACGTAGCTTTGCCAAAATCCGTTCTTTTAGCAGCTTCAGGCTTCAATGACTATCAGATTGAGTTTTGTTCGTCACAGGGATCATTGACCACCACCCTCTCTTATATAGTCTCTGGGTGTGATCCAGTGACTCATTGGTCCTGTGACTCAAGTCCAGTGACTCAGGTCTATTCCCTCGCACGCCTCCTCAGCTGCTGCAAGCGCTTATCTCGCCTTCGTTGACGTGCGTCCAGGAATGACGTCTCTCCCTCACTCTCATCTGAGACACCTGTTTCCCCACTACTTTGCTCTCTTTCAGCTGGCACCTGAGACGGTGCCAGAGGGGGGGGGGCTGGGAGATCTGGCTGGCTCCTCTTCCTCATGCTCAGAGCTTCCTTCCTCCAATGGGATAGGCTCAGAGGACGGGGCCACAACAAAAACCTCCAGCAGATAAAAAGGTCATTGGCACTCGATGGGTCTACAGAATCAAAAAGAAACCAAATGGTGAGTCATTGTACAAGGCCAGACTTGTAGCTCAGGGTTTCGCTCAACGTTATCCTGAAGACTACACAAATACCTACTCACTGACAGTCAGAACTGAAAGTGTAAAAATTGCTTTAGCCACTGCAACTATCTTTGGTTTAGAAGTTTTCCAGTTTGATGTTGACACCATTTATCTACACGCTGAACTAGATGAAGAAATCTATGTGACAGGTCCTCCAGGATTCCGACAGCAAGAAGGGGATACCTGGTTTCTAAACAAAAGTCTTTATGGTCTGAAACAGTCTGGTTTAATGTGGTACTTATGTCTTACTGACAAACTAAATTCAATGGGCTTTATTAAGTCCGAAACTGATGAGTGTGTGTTCACAAAAAGATCTAACAATGCATATGAGATAGTTCTTGTTTATGTTGATGATATTGTTTATATTGGTCCAAATAAGCAGATGAGTGAAATTTTTGCCAAAGCTTTGCAGAGATAATTCACATTGAAATCTTTAGGTCATATTAGCACTTATTTAGGTGTTCAGATTGACAAAACACAGAAGGGGTTTAGTCTTTCACAAGAAGATAAAATTGAACAAGTTTTGCATCATTGCAACATGAAGGATGCTAACACAACAAAGACACCCATGCAAACAGATTTTCACAACTTGACACATGAACCAAGTTCTGAGTTCAAGGACCAAACACTTTATTGTTCAGTTATTGGATCACTGTTATACATTAGTAGTTGGACTAGACCCGACATTGCACTTAGTGTTAATCTCTTATCTCGACACGCAGGTAAGGCAAAACAGTTTCATTGGTCATGTATTAAGAAATTATTGAAATACCTAAAGCACACTAAACATATGAAGTTATTGTTAGAATCAACACATACTGATTATGCAGAATTAAGTTGTTATGCAGATTCTGATTGGGCAAGTGATAAGAAATCACGTAAAAGTACTTCAGGTTATATGATGTTCTTAAATGGATGTCCTGTTTACTGGCAAGTGCGTAAACAGAATTTTGTTTCTTGTTCATCTACTGAAGCTGAATATGCTTGTGTTTCAGATGCATGTAATTCTCTAACGTGGTTTGATGCTTTGGTCATAGATATTTGGACACGTCCGATCCGACCAATCACAGTGATGGAAGACAATGAATCGGTGGTTTATATTTCTGAATCACATTTCACAGGTTCTAGGTCCAGACACATTGACATCCGTTATAGAAATATCAAACTGACTTAATTTCGCGGATGAAATCGAAAGCTCTGACAAAACAATTAGTGAAACAAGGTTTTGTAAAATTGCAGTATGTATCTACACATGATCAGATTGCAGACATGCTCAACAAACCGCTTCCAGCAGCTCAACACGAGTATCTGTGTAAGAAGATGTGCCTTATCTGATGATGTACCTGATGTTCGCTCAACTGGCAAAAGAAGAGGTGTCACTGCATTTTTGTATTTACCAGCAGAGCTTTAATTTCTGAACTTTCAGACTTACCGTAGTTTGCCAAGTCCTTATCTCTGATCTACTGCGCATGTATACATTCCATTCTCTTCTTCTGAAAACTCTTCTTTGTTCTCCAGCCAGAGAGGTCAGGCTGGGACATTTGCCAAAATGTAACTAATTTAGATAGTGAGATGTTTTATTTTCTTTACAATAAATATGAGTTTAATTAGAAGATGTATTCCGGTTTTATTTTTCAAGAGTATACACAAGGAGAAAGTCACGATTCCACCTCTAATTGAGGGCAATTACCCCACGCAAGATAATGGGGCTGATTGCCGCTCTGACATAGCCAGCAGCTGCCTCATATATGGCCAGGCTGGGCATGCATCAGCAGTGGAAGACAGGTAATGTCAGCTGAGGGTGGCAGGGCCTGTGGAGCGCAGGGGGACGATTTTGCACTGTGGCATTTTGGACAATTGAGGCAGCATTCATTAGTAGTTAGTGCTGCTGTAACTTCAAACAGTTGCTGAAGAAATGGTCATAATTTGAGGACTACCTGCAAAACTCTTAATGGTACAAGGCTGAGTTATTTGAAGGACTGTCTATCTTCCATGAACTCTGCCTATCCAGTAGCTTTGGGTAGAATTGGTATGCTATGGATCCCATAAAATGCTACCTAGAGGGACCCAAGAAACATGACTTCTCTGTCATGGTCCCTGCCTCTGGCATAGCATCGTATTAGAAATCTATGTGTCTCCCATTATAGCATGGAATGGGACAATTGATCTTGGTGACATTGCTGCACCCACTTCAACCCGGGGCCCCCATTGCTGCTGACCTATCATGGGCATTCATTCTCAGCTGGCCCTCTGCCAGCACTCCTGTCCCACCCCTGGTCCCCTGTCCTCTCCCCCATGCTGCATGGCCAGGGGCTATAAGAGGAAAAAGAAGGGGAGGGGGTGAGCTGGGGAAAGAGAGAAATGGAAAGAAAGCCAAGCTGTGCTGTTCACCTCTGCAGCCATGGAAGGGAGAAAGAGAAAGGCGTCCTGGTGTCTGCTGCCCCTCCCCTCCCCACTCCCTGGTGCTCCACCAGCTTCTGTGGCTTTACCGCCCAAGCATTCTATTAAAACAAAATATTATCATATTTTATTTGAGATACAGTTGCAAGAAAAAGTATGTGAACCCCTTGGGATTACGTGGAGTTTTGCATGAATTGGACATAAAATGTGCTCTGAACTTCATCTAAGTCACAACAATAGAAAAACACAGTCTGCTTAAAATAATACTACACAAACATTAGATGTTGCCATGGTTTAATTGAACATAACATGTAAATATTCACAGTGCAGGGAGGAAAAAGTATGTGAACCTTTGGACTTAATAACTGGTTGACCCTCCTTTGGCAGCCAACCAAACGTTTCCTGTAGTTGCAGATCAGACCTGCGCAATGATCTGGAGTAATTTTGGACCACTCCTCTTCACAAATCTGTTTCAGTGTAGCAATATTCTTGGGATGTCTGGTGTGACCTCTTAAGGTCATGCCACAGCATTTCAATCTGGTTGAGGTCAGGACTCTGACTGGGCCACTCCAGAAGGCATATTCTGTGCTGTTAAAGACATTTTTTTGTTGAATTACTTGTATGCTTTGGGTCATTGTCCTGTTGCATCATCCATCCTCTATGGAGCTTCAGTTGGCGGACAGATGGTCGTACGTTTTCCTGCAAAATGTCTTGATAAACTTTGGAATTCATTTTCCCATCAATGACAAAAATCCATCCAGGCCCTGAGGCAGCAAAGCAGCCCCAAACCATGATGCTCCCTCCACTATGTTTTACAGTGGGGATGAGGTTTTGATGTTGGTAGGCTGTGCCTTTTTTTCTCCACACATAGTGTTGTGTGTTCTTCCCAAACAACTCAGTTTTGGTTTCATCTGTCCACAGTATATTTTGCCAGTAGTGCTGTGGAACATCCAGGTGCTCTTTTGCAAACTTCAAACGTGCTGCAATATTTTTTTTTGGACAGCAATGGCTTCCTCCGTGGTGTCCTCCCATGTACTCCATTCTTGTTTAATGTTTTCTCTATTGTAGATGCGTCAACAAAAATGTTAGCATGTGCCGGAGATTTCTGTAGGTCTTTAGCGGACACTCTAGGATTCTTCTTTACCTCATGAAGCATTCTGCGCTGTGCTTTTGCAGTCATTTTTACAGGACGACCATGCCTAGGGAGAGTAGCAACAGTGCTAAACTTTCTCCATTTGTAGACAGTCTGCCTTACCGTGGACACATGAACATCAAGGCTTTTGGAGATACTTTTGTAATCCTTTCCAGCTTCATGCAAGTCAACAATTCTTGATCGTAGGTCTTCTGAGAGCTCTTTTCTGCGAGGCATGGTTCACATCAGACAGTGCTTCTTGAAACCAGTACACCCAAAACAGGTGTGTGTTTTTAAAGGGCAGGACAGCTGTCAGCAACACATCCAATATCATCACACTGATTGGAGTCAAGGTTGGCTCACTCCTGGCTCCAATTAGCTCTTGGAGAAGTCATTAGGCTAGGGGGTCACATACTTTTTCCTCCCTGCACTGTGAATGTGTAGATGTTATGTTCAATCAAACCATGGCAACATCTAATGTTTGTGTAGTATTATTTTAAGCAGACTGTGTTTTTCTATTGTTGTGACTTAGATGAAGTTCAGAGCACATTTTATGACCAATTCATGCAAAACTCCACGTAATCCCAAGGGGTTCACATACTTTTTCTTGCAACTGTACGTTTACATGATCCATGAGCCAAGGCTGTAAGCGACTTGGTTAAAGGCGAAGGCTCCTATCTGGGCAAGCAGCAACCCTGAAGCAGACGCCTGTGCGCACTCCAAATTTCCTTGAGTGCTGCACTTTGGCAAGTCACATCACATGTGGCGGCGATGCAATTAGCCATTAACTGGAGCAGAGTAAGTTCCAGCAGCAGATGGGAAGTATCTCTGCTGGGAGTTCCCCCATGCCTGTCTTTTTCCCTTCCGCAGCTGCAGAGGCAGCCAGTGCAGCCCAGCTTTCTTTCCTCCTTTCTCCTCCCTGGCTCACTCCTTCCCCTTCTCAGCAATTCAGAACACATGCGAATTGATTCCCGGCCAGAGCACTTTGCATGATTCCTGAAAAATGCGGGCCAGTTGGGGCTCTGCATGCAGACCTGCGGCTTTGTCCCCTGCCTCCCCGGCGCCCGAGGCCGCTACTATCCAATGGGAAGGCAGAGGCCCATCCTTCAGTGTGTGGATTGGTTGGCGGATAGTTGTCGCACAATGCAAATTGGCTAGGGATAAGCGTCCCTGGGTGAATTAGCCATGGGGCAGGGGGGAGAGGATGGAGGACCAGTGGCGAGGCAGGAATGCTGGTGGAGGGCCAGCTGAAAATGAACATCCATGATAGGTTGGCTGCAATGTGGGGCCCGGGGGTGAAGTGGATGCAGCAATGTCGCCATGATCAATTGTCCTACACCAGTGATGGCTAACTTTTTCCAGCCCGAGTGCCCAAAGCGTGCAAGTGTGTGCACGAATGCGCGCACACCCGAACTCCCAAAATGCAATGCCCATGTGGGCCCCACACACACCACACGCCCCCCACCCATGCACCGCAGAGTTCTGATGACAAGCTGTCTGGCTGGAGGTGCACACTCATGCGCGGTTCGCATGCCCACAGAGAGGGTGCTGAGTGCCACCTGTGGCATATGTGCCATAGGTTTGCCATCATGGTCCTACACTCAGTCTAGCAGTGCTCTAGAAGTCTTTAAAAACATAGCACTTTTCAATATAAACTGTATAATTTTTTTCTTCTTTTTCCATTAATATCGTCTTCTTCTAAATTTTGAGTTTTAAAATTTTAAATAAATTTAAATAAAAAACTGAAAATTTTGAAATCAACTTTTAGAATGTTTAAATTTTGATTTTTTTAAAAAAAATTGGAAAAATCTTTTACATTTTTTGAACATTTTGTAAACTTTAAAAATTTTTAATCCTTCAATGAACTAGTGAAAAGAAACAGTCATGGAAATAGAACAGTGGTGGGTTGCTACTGGTTCACACTGGTTTGGGAGGACTGGTAGTGATAAATTGGCGAGGGTCACAGAACCGGTATTAATTGCTGGCTGGCCACGCCCCCAAACTGGTCCCCACCCCACCCAGTCACTTCCTTTTCCTCCTCACCACCCAGGCGGCTTGCCTGCCTAAGCTGCCTTTCTACGTGGTGCCTGCCCTGCGCCCCAACTGAGCTGCTGCCTCCTGCCTACAGGTAAGTCACACTACTCCATCCCCCCCAGAGCATGCTGCGCCACCCCCATCAGGCTCATAACCTTCCCTTCCCTGCCCCTTACAGGAGCCCCCCCGCCCCCCATTTTGGCTCCCAGGGGCTGCAGGGCGGCTTGCTAATGCCAAAATGGGGCATGAGGGGGGTGTCTAGCAAGACTCCCTGCAGCCCTCTGGAAGCAAAAACGGGCTGCGGGGGGGGGGGGGGTGGAGCTTCAAGGGAGAAAGAAACAAAGAAATCCTCACTGTTTAGGGAGATCCCCACGTGCACTGAGCTTGAGTTGAGAGCTTATTGTTAAGTGGCTGCTAGCTATCCTTGCTCAGGCTAAGATAATCAATATTGGAGCTCTAAGAATGCCAGATTATCAATGGGCATGTTCTTAGTTTCAAAACATCTGGCTTTTCTTCCTCCTACCAAAGACCTTCTGGGGTCCTTCACAGAAAGGGAGAAAGGAAAAAGAAAGAGAGAGAGAGAGAGAGAGAGAGAGAGAGAAAAGAAAGAGAGAAAGAAAGAAAGAAAGAGAAAGAGAAAGAGAAAGAGAAAGAGAAAGAAAAAGAAAAAGAAAAAGAAAAAGAAAAAGAAAAAGAAAAAGAAAAAGAAAAAGAAAAAGAAAAAGAAAAAGAAAAAGAAAAAGGGAGAGAGAGAATGCAGGTATCTCTTAACAGAGGCTTGAACTTGCCTGAGATTAGATCAAGCCCTACATCACTTAACCCAATGTATCAGATTAAATTGTTACTGAATTATTTTTGGTATATATACTACATTCTCTTGTGTAATTTAGTTACAGTGTAAAACTAGTCCATTATGTCTCAAAATAAAAGGGAGATCAAAAATCCAATTAGTGCCATGTAAATTCTGGAATCCCCAAAGACCTTTCCCATTGTATTTATTAAGCAAACTTATATAGCTACCCAACTCATATACAGTGACTTTATCACTTTTGTGTTCCTTTCATGTAGTCCTCAATGTGTCAATTTCCTCTACCAAAATTCTATTATAAATAATATTACCACACATTACAGCTCTAATTTTGTGTATTTGCGCCAGTAATTTTCAGAAAAAGATTTATTCCTCTCTTACATAGTTATTTAGAAGTAGCTTCATATGTCAGTTTACTTTTACCATTAAAAAAAATGTTTTGTTGCATTATATGACTGCAAAAGCCTTTTAGCACATTGCCTATACATTCTTTCTGGCAGCCCCTTAAAAAGCTGTTGCCTATCACACTCTTGGGCAAAGCATGTGAGCCATTTCCTCCTTTCAGTGGTCCATGAAAGTACAGCTATAGTATGTAGATAATAAAGTTGAAAAAAGATGAACAACATTTTTACAGAACTATAGATACGTTGAGGCTGGGTGTGACAAGGAATGGCTGGGAAGGGAGGGGCCAGGCAAGGCACCCCTTGATGTGAGTGACATTGATTTGGCCACGCCCACCCAGTCACATGACGAAGCCATGCCCACAAAATAAGCCACGCCCACAGAACCGGTAGTAAAAAATTGTACAACCCATCCCTGAAATAGAGACTGACACTGTCGTGATTTGCAAAATATGTTCCATGTATGGCCTTATGCCCATGGAGGACCCAGATTACACATGTACCAAATGTAGACTAAACAAATTATTGAAAGAAAAAGTAAAGTGTTTAGAGACATCTCTAGCCACTGAGACTCAACCTATGAAAGTAGAAACTCCAATCTAAGCAAGAAGACTAAATTGAACATAATAAGGAACAAACAACTACTAGAAGAAATGAACCTGTACATGAACCTTTAGAGTTAGACCGATGGAAACATGTCACTCATAGAAGGAAAAAACAACCAAGAACAATGCCACTGCTGTCTAGTTCAGCCCAGTCCAGTGAAGCCCCACTGGAGCTGAGAAATCGATTTCATATCCTCCCCCTGGAAGAAAGCACACAGACACCTGGAAAAGGGACATCATCAAGTGTTCCTGTGACTGGAAGAAAAGTAGCCCACAGACTTTCCCAAGGAAAAAAAGGCGAATGCTGGTGATAGGAGACTCAATTTTCAGGGGAACAGAATCAGCCATCAGTAGACCAGTCAATCAATGTAGGAAGCGGGTATGTTGTCTCCCTGGAGCAAAAATCAAAGATGTGGCTGAGAACCTTATTAAAATAATCAAGCCCACAGATTAGTATCCCTTTCTTCTCCATGTGGGAACAAACAACATGACAATGAACATAAAAACAGTATCAAGAGACTATGAGTAGCTCAGCAAGTAACTTAAGGAGTTAGGAGCACAAGTGGTGTTTTCAACTTCCAAAAAAAGGTCACCATCCAGTGAGGGAATAAAGGATTTTAGAAATGAACCACTGGCTCAAGGGTTGGTGCCGCCAAGAGAACTTCCTAGACCAGCGTCTGCATTACCTACAAGAAGGGCTTCTATTCACTAACACTCAAAGTTTGGGGAACAAACAGGGTGAACTTGAAGTACTAGAACATGAGCCCAGGTATGATATAGTTGCCATTACTGAAACTTGGTGGAATGAAACTTATGATTGTAATACAATGATGGAAGGATTTCAATTGTTCCAAAGAAACAGACCTAACAAAATAGGAGGTGGAATTGCATTATATGTAAGAGATCACTACATCTCTACAGAAATGCATAAAACCAAGGGTGAAAACCTCCTAGGATGCATATGGGTTAATATAAAAGGAAAAAAGAATGACATTGCCATAGGTGTATACTACAGGCCACCCAACCAAGCAGAAGAAATAGATGAACTTTTTGCTAATCAGTTAATAAACATATGTAGGAAACACATAGTAGTAATGGGGAATTTAACTACCCTGACATCAACTGGGAGACAAACTCTGCATCAAGTGGGAGATCAAACAGATTCCTAACCAACTTAGCTGGCAACTTTGTCATCCCAAAGGTAAAGTAGGGAACTAGAACGACAGCTGTACTGAACCTAATTCTTACTAACATAGAAAAAATGATAGATGGGGTTGATGTTGAAGGAATTTTGGGGAAGAGTGACCATGTCATATTAGAATTCAATACAATGCAGACACAAGCAATAGAACATAACCAAATCGGTGTCTTAGGTAGCTGATTTAAACAATTTCAACAAATCTGAGAGCGCTTGGGAAGGATTCTATGGATGAAAATCTTAAAGGAAAAAATAACACAAGAAACTTGGGAAACTCTGAAAAATATGATTATAAAAGCCCAGTCCACCACATTACCACTGAAAAAGAAAAATAAGAAATCCAAAAAGAAACCAGCATGGTTACACAAAGAACCCCCAGATAAATTGAAAGACAAAAAGGGTAAGTATAAAACATGGATAGCGGGACATATAACTAAGGCAGAATACCAGCATATAGCCCAAATTTGCAAAGATGAAGTCAGGAAAGCTAAGGCTCAGAATGAACTAAGACTAATATTAAAAGTAATTTTTAAAAGTTTCTTTCAAAATGTTAAAAAACAAGAAAAAAGCCAAAGAAACTATCAGTCTACTGATTGGACAAGAAGGCAAGGAATTGACGGGTAGCAGGGAGAAAGCAAAGCTGCTTTATTCTTTCTTTGCATCTGTCTTAACACAAAAAGAAAAATAGCCCAACCTACCAAAAACAGAACCGTAAAAGACAGACTAGGAATTCAAATTAAAATAGGCAAGAATCTGGTAAGCGAACTGTTAGGATATGATTTGGGCCAACAACAACAACAACAACAACACAACAACAACAATATCCTTAACACGAACACCTGTCCACTCTAGAGGAGTTCAACTCAGCAGGAACTGATGGATTACATCCCAGAGTTCTGAAAGAGATGGCAGTGATCTTAGAACCAATGAACCATATCTTTCATAGATCCTGGAGCACCGGGGAACAATCAGAGGTCTCAAAAAGAACTGATGTGGTCCCCATCTTCAAAAAAGGGGAAAAAAACAGATCCAGGAAACTATAGATCAGGGGTGTCAAACTGGTGGCCCACAGGCCAGATGCGTCACGTGCATGCCACGCACACCCCAGCTCCGTAAAGGGGAAAAAACGTCATGAAACGTCACGTGACAGCAGAGGTGGGTTGCTACCGGTTCTGACAGGTTTGGGTGAACTATTAGCAGAAATTTGATGTTGTTCCCCAAACTGTTAGTGACCTTTGGCTGGCCATGCCCCCAAACCGGTCCCCGCTCGCTCACCCCGCCCAGCCACTACTTGCAGAATCTAGCCCCGTACTTCTGTTCACCGCTGCTGGCAAAGGTAAGACCGAAGGGCACGGGTGGGCGGGGGAGAGAGAGCTGGTGGAGGGGTGATACCAGCAGCGGGTGGTGGACTGATGCGTGTGGGGAGGGAGGGGAGCGTGAGGGAGATCGTGGCACCAGAGCTCTTCCCGTGCATTTCCTCCAGCTGGCCTGGCCTACGAGGGAAGCACGCGGGAAATCCTAGTTGCAGTTTACTCATGAGCACCATTGGCCGGGAGAGGCAGGGAGAAAGGCCAGTGGTGCTCACGAGTAAACTGAGGCTCCTAAGGGGGGGGGGTCGAGCCTCCCCGCCCACAACATCTTCACCCGAGGGCATCGCTGGCAGCCACTTCCTGCGCCTCCCGTCCCATGCTTTTCCCGCTGCTGCTCAGCCTCCTCGATGCACGGAGGCAGGAGGCAGTGGTTTCTTTTGCTGCCTGTGATCTTCTGCCTGCCTCTAATCTGCAGTTTACTTGTGAGCATGGTGCTCACAAGTAAACTGCAGATTACAGGAAGCCGGCAGATCGTTGGTTTACTCGCTGTGCTGCTAGCCTGGCAGAACACAGACTGGCAGCTCCAGGTTGTCTCTCAGCCGTTGTGTGCAGGGAAAAACCTTGCAAAGTAAAGAAAAACTTCTGAGAGCAAGAAGTTAGTTGCCTTGCACTCCCTGCACACAATGGCTGAGAGATGACCCGGAGCTGTCACTCTCTGGTAAAATGCACGTCTCGCAGTGGGGCACAATTTGGGGTGGCAGGTGGGGCAGGGGATGGGGGGGAGATCAGCAAGCTTTGCAGCTATGCCACTAAGGCAGGACATAAAATGAAATTAGATATAAAAGTGAAATAATACAGGGTCAGCCTACATGCCCTTGTCACCTCCTGGCTGGACTACTGTAATGCTCTCTACATGGGGCTCCCCTTGAAGAGCATTCGGGGGCTCCAACTGGTCCAGAATGAGGCTGCGCGGGTGGTTATGGGTGCAACTCGTTGTGCCCATGTGACACCCCTCCTGCGCGAGCTGCACTGGCTCCCAGTGGTCTTCCGGGTGTGATTCAAGGTGTTGGTTACCACCTTTAAAGCGCTCCATGGCACCGGACCTGGGTACCTTCGAGACCGTCTTCTGCCACCAGTAGCCTCCCACCGGCCAGTCCGCTCCCACAGAGAGGGTCTCCTCAGGGTGCCATCAGCCAAGTTATATCAGCTGGCGACACCCAGGGGGAGGGCCTTCTCTGTGGGAGCCCCTGCCCTTTGGAATGAACTGCCCCCGGAAATTCGTAAGATCTCCAACCTCCGTATATTTTGCTGTGCCCTCAAGACCCTGCTATTCCGCCAGGCCGGGCTATCAATGTGATGATTTTTAAATTGGGTGTTTAAATGTTGGTTTTAAATCTGAGCCTAAATTATTTATTAATTTTAATTATTTTTTAACTGATGTCTCTTTTTGTGCTTTTAATAGGCTGTACACCGCCCTGAGTCCTTCGGGAGAAGGACGGTATAGAAATAATAATAATAATAATAATAATAATAATAATAATAATAATAATATTTCATTACAATTACAACAAAATATATAATTACTTAAAGATCGCGACGGGGACTTTACAGAGCATAATCACGTCAATCAAAATTTACATATACAAAGCAGAGACTACAGTAATTACCTTAACCTTGTCTTTTTTTAGTTTTGTTGTTCATCCATGTATACCATAGGTCCCAACATTGAAAGTATACAGAGTCCTTCTGATCTCTCAAGATTTTTGTTAATCTGTCAGCTTCCGCATATTCCATAATCTTTCCCAAAATCAGATCTTCAGCTGGTAATTCTTTCCCTTTCCAATGCTGAGCAAAACAGATTCTTGCTGCGGTAGTGATATATATACACAAACACCAAATATTCGTGCCTAACTTATCTGGCCTTATATTTAATAAATAATATTCTGGCTTTAATGGTAGTTTCCATCCCGTGATTTCTAGTAACCACCTCTGTATAGTTTTCCAAAATTCAATTGCCTTAGGACAGGTCCACCATAGATGAAAGTAAGTGCCTATCTCCCCACATTTCCAACAGTTTGGAGGGAGTCCTGGGTACATTTTAGATAGTCGAGCTGGGGGAAGATGCCATCTACACACCATCTTGTACAAATTTTCTTTGTATGAAGTTGCCATCAGAAGTTTCAAATGTTTTGTCCAAATTTCTTCCCATTTTATCATTTCAATTGGGTGACCAAAATTCCTCCCCCAGGCAATCATAGAATCTTTAACAATCTCATCCCCAATCCAATATTTTACTAGAAGTTTATAAATCTTAGATAGCATTCTATCCTCCTTTCCTAATATAATATTGTCCATTTCTTGCTGTGTCAGATTTATACCACCTTGGTCTCTGTCTTTTTTATATTTGGAGCTGATCTGGGCATAAGCCCACCAGTCCAATTTTATTCCCTGGAGCTCTAACTCAATTTTTGTTTTCAAACGGCCTTGGGGGTCCAACAGCTCCCGGTAAGAAAAGTGCTTTTCTTTATTATAAAGTGGCCTATAAATTGTGGCTTCTAATGGTACCAACCAAGACGGGGTCAAGGAGTAGAATTTGCCCTTAATTTTCCTCCAAGTTTCTATTAGAATATTCCTTACATAGTGTCCTGCAAAACTCCTATACTTTTTAACCCTATCTTGCCAAAGAAAATGGTGCCATCCTTGTTGTAACCCCGAACCTTCCAAAATCAACAGCCTCCTTCTTCTCAACAGTATCCAATCTCTTACCCAAACTAAATTTGCAGCCTGATAGTAATATTCCCATTTTGGAAGGCCGAATCCCCCTCTTTCTTTAAGCTCTTGGAGCATTTTAAGCTTGATTCTAGGCTTCTTATTTTGCCAGATAAATTTAAGAACACATTGATTTAGTCTTTTAAAGACGTTATTTTCTAATCTAGCTGGTGCTGTGTAAAATAAGTATATCCATTTTGGGAGTATGTAAGTTTTTATGATCGCTATCCTACCTAATAGGGATACCTGAAGATTTTTCCACTTCTCTAGGTCCTGTCCTGTCCGGCGGAGTAAATTCATATAATTGTCTTCTTTAATTGTTGAGCATTTGGCTGTTAATGTAATACCTAAATATCATATTTTGTTGACAATTTGAAATCCCAAGCTCGCTTCCAGTTCCTTCCCCTGCTTTGTTGTCAAATTTTTTATAATGACCTTAGTTTTGATGTGAATAAAGTAGGAATTATAGCAAATAAGAAATAAGGTGAATAAAATAGGAATCATACGAAGTCAGATACATAAAATCAGATACATGAACTCTGAAAGACCTTCTCTATTCACATTATTATAAGGGAGAAATGTGCTTGGTTGGAAATTATATTAAGAATCAGTTAAAGCCCATTATTGGTAAATATATCTTCTGATGAGGCCTAGCTGTCAAGGAAGGACAAGCCATATGGAAAACAATTGAGGGGCATCACTGTCAAAGACACAAAGACATGTATGCTACAAAGAGTCACTTATTACCTAAGGACAGCAATAACTCTCCCGTATTAGTAATTACAGAACTAAGGAAGGTTGTCTAGCTAAAGAGAATCTTATAAACTAGAAAATAATGGTTTAGTAATGGTTTAGTAATTAGGAAATGTGTCAATTATCATATAACAAGTGTATGTTAATCAAATATGGAAAATGTATGATCTCATGTTAACCATATATGGAAAATGCATGAGCTCACCAAACCCTTTGTCTTGGAAACATATATAAACTGTATATCAGAGCCCTTTTCTTGGTTCAAAGTTTCAGGTACAAATTTGGCTTTGAACCTCTGGAAATAAACTGTCTCTGGCTGACCTAGGAATGTTGTTTGGTCCCTTCATTCCATAACAGTATTACACGAATGGCTATTTTATATGTGAAATTATTACTGAAATATTTCTGCACCTATATTGGTTCTCATTGTCAGGAAGTTCCTCCTTAGTTTTAGGTTGCTTCTCTCTTTGTTCAGTTTCCATCCATTCCTTCTTGTTTTGCCTTCTGGTACTTTGGAAAATACATTGCCCCCCGCTTCTTTCTGGCAGCTCCTTAAAAGCCTGTTGCCTGTCAGACACTTGGGCAAAGCATGTGAGCCATTTCCTCCTTTCAGTGGTCCATGAAAGTACAGCTACAGTATGTACATAATAAAGTTGAAAAAAGATGAACAACATTTTTACAGAACTATAGATACGTTGAGGCTGGGTGTGACAAGGAATGGAGGGGCCAGGCGAGGCACCTCTTGATGTGAGTGACATTGATTTGGCCATGCCCACCCAGTCACATTACCATCAAGCCACACCCACAAAATAAGTCACGCCCACAGAACCAGTAGTAAAAAATTTTAGAACCCACCCCTGCGTGACTCTGGAAAGAGCGCAGAGAAGAGGTACAAACATGATGAGGGGTCTGGAAACTAAAACATATGAAGAATGGCTGCACGAATTGGGTATGTCTAGTCTAGTGAAAAGAAAAACTAGGGTTGACATGTTAGTAGTCTTCCAGTATTTGAGGGGCTGCCACAAAGAAGAGGGGGTCAACCTATTTTCCAAAGCACCAGAAGGCAAGACAAGAAACAATGGATAGAAACTAATTAAGGAGAAAAGCAACTTAGAACTAATTTACTGACAGTGAGAATAATAAACCAGTGAACCGGCTTGCCTTCAAAAGTTGTGGGTGCTTCATCACTGGAGGTTTTTAAGAAAAGACTGGACAGCCATTTGTCTGGAATGGTATAGGGTCTCCTGCTTGAGCAGGGGGTTGGACTAGAAGACCTCCAAGGTCCCTTCCAACTGTGTTATTCTGTTATATAAATAACAAACCTTCACGAGACAGTCTTCCCAGCCTGAGCTGGTGCCTTCCAAGGATTATCCAGACACAATTATAAATATTGGCTGGGAACGGCAGTTCCACAAAATCAGTGGGTGCTGGGGTGGGGAAACCTATGCTCAGAAAATCAGTTGGCTATCCAATTTTAGTATTTTAACAGTGACAGCAGCCACACTGAAGTATAATTCTATTTTCTTGTCCAAAAATGCCCTGTAGGCAGATACTTCCATTGCTATCAGCCATTTAACATGCCCAAATAATGGCTCTGGACTGCTTCAAAAAGTATTTTTCCTTGGAAAAAGTCAACATGTGTTGATCACATGATTATTGTTATGTTCTTATAAGGACATCTGCTGGTGGTTGGCTGATCCACCTGTGGGAAGTTTAAATAGCTGTCATTGGCCGGCTGGCTTGCTGGAGCCGCATATAAGGAAGGCTCAGCAGCTCAGCCGGCAGTTCTGTTTTCCCATAATAAAGTGCTGAACGGACCTCTCGCTGCTTGTGTATTCTTTCCTTGCGCCAATCTAACACTGGCGACGAAGGATTTCAAGAACCACAGCGAAGGACCTCGTGGCACGATCGCTACCCAACCCGACTCAACAGAGCAAGCCATTGAGCTGGAGACACTGAGAGCTGATAGCACGAGAACCATGGCAGCACCACAAATCTTGCTGGCACCGTTCAACCCCGATCAGGAGAAGTGGAAATCCTATATGATTAGGTTCCGCCAATTCCTGACCGGCAATGGCTATCAAGACCTGGAGGACAACCGCAAACGAGCCTTGTTCCTGGCACATTGCGGATCAGCAGTCCTGGAGATGGCCATTGACCTCATGGCACCCCAGGACATCGAAACCATGGTGTGGAGTGACCTCCAAGATGTTCTGCAGGAACACTAAGCCCCGACTGGCACACCACTGGCAAACAGATTCTCCTTCAGCCAACGGAATCAACTGGAGGGCGAATCCATAAAGGACTTTGTGGCAGTGTTGCGGAAGCTGGCTGCCAGCTGCGAGTTCGATCACGTGGACAACGCCATCCAAGATCGCATCGTCTTTCGGATGCGAGACATCTCCTTGCAGAGAAAGTTGCTGTGCAGGAGAAAGGTCTTGCTTAAAGACGTGCTGGAAGAGGCCACAGCAGCAGAAACTTCAGAGTTGGCAGTGGCAGCGATGCGGAGAGCTAAGGCAGTCCACAAAATTAAGAAAGCTCCCCAGACCTCATCCGAGGAATCCACCGCTGGATCAGAGTCGGACCAGGAAATGGCGGTCCATAAAGTTTCCAGACCACCAAGGCGCGAGACCACACAAAATGGCGACCGAGGGGAGAGCTGTGCCAGCTGCAATGGCGACCACATGAGAACCAGATGTCGGTGGAGAGATGCGACCTGCCGCCGTTGCCAACGAAAAGGCCACATCGCTGAGGCCTGCAGAGCTCCAGAACCAGTTCGCGAGAAAACCAAGCCGGAAAACCGCGATCACCAGAGGGCATCTAGACGGTCCTTTCAACCAAGGCGCAAGGGAGACGGGTACCCATGAAGCAGAGCAGTCCACCAAACTACCATTGCCCACACCGATGACCTCAATGCCACGAAGTTCATTGTGACTGTAAACGTGGAAGGAACTCCATGCACTATGGAAGTAGATTCAGGCTCAATCTACTCCATGGACTGGCAGCAGCTCAAAAGGCTGAAACCGCAAATTGCAAAGAGCCAACTGCAGCTGCTTCAAGCAAGGCTCGTCGATTTCGGCGGAAACCCCATTGGGGTCCTGGGGAGAACTTCACTGAGTGTCAGCTACCACAGGTTCAAGGGAAACCTACCCATCACCATCGTCAAGGACAGCCGCCCAACCCGACTTCCGGTTGGCATCGTGGCAATCCAGACGGTGGAATAGCAGGGCTCTTAGGAGCCCCGCGAAAACCCCGTCTGATATGCCGCTGCCGGCAGGTCTATGGACCTACCCTGTCCTGAAGGGACAGGGGGAAAGAGAAGGGCCCCTTGGTTGGCTGAGAGGAATGGGCAGGTTCCTCGGGGCCGGAGGATTACCTTCTGAGTCGGCGGCGACTCAGCGGCAGCCATGGTGGCTGCCCCAAGACTGCAACAGCCGGGAAAGCGATGTGCAGGAGGAGAAGCAAGGGGAGAGCAAACGGTTTGGAAGCCGGGTAAGTGAGTTTTACCCTGGCAGGAACAGCATCAATAAATCGATTTTGACAAGAGAGCCCCTAGCCTCAAATAGTGGCTACAAACTGTGGGGGCAAGAAGATTTAAATAAGCTATGTGCCAGAGGAAGAGACCCATTTGTGAATTATCTTTAATGTGGATTTTTGTGAAATGGCTGTTCGTTGGCAACTATAAAACTTTGAAACTTTTTGTTATGGATATGGATTGGTTTTGGAGAGAAAAGGAGGGAGGAGGCGTTGAGCAGAAACCCTTTGAAACAACCGGAAAAGTCAAGCGGAGAATTGTATATTGGCTAAAATGGAGTCATGTCGTGGAGAAGTGAAAGTTTAAACTTGTGGATTACTTTTGAATTAACTCTGACACAATGTATCTTGCTACCTAAATTGGTCTGCTACAAAGCAATCAAAGAGGTCCAACTTTGGGGATTTCTAATTTGTTTATTGGTGGTATTAAGGAAAGAAGAAATAAGATGGGACAATATAAACTGACTAAGCAGCCCTGGCAGAGGAAGCTAAAATGGTTGCCTGTTAAGAAGAAGTGAAAGTGAGAATTGTGGAACACTTGTTACTTAAAGGAGAAACTTTGACTCTTATTTTCCCAACTGGATTATTTTGAAGGGGAAAAAAAAAGTTTGACTAGATAGACAACACCATATTGGGAACATAAAAGAATTAAACTTCTTAGTTTTTATAATTTTACTGATATTGGAATTGAAAAGGGAAAAAAAATTGGGTAGCAAGACAAAAAATACTATAGTTTAATTAAATGGATGTAAATGGTTTTTATGTAATTGATGTCTAAATATAAGGAGGAGATTTCCTCTTTCTTCCTTTACTCCCTATGTTACTTTTTAATTTTTTTATTTTTTTTTTACTTTATAATTTTTTATATTTTGTTCCTCTCTTTTCTTTTTTGTTTTTTTTCTGTGAAATGTTCTTTTATCTTTTCTGCTATACCTTTATCTTTTTTTTCTTTCCCTTATTTTTTATTTATTTATTTTATTTTCTTCTCCCTTTCTCTTTCCTTTTCTACTTTTTATTATGGTTATTAAGATAAGTGATTTTTAAGATGGGAAAATGTGATCTTAGAAAAACTATAAGAAATATGAAGAGTATGGATGAATTTTTGATTATTAATAAGAATTGCTGATAGATTTAATGATTATAGAAATTTGCTTCTTTAAAAGAATTTAAAATATTGTTTTTCAAAAAAAAAGAAAATGTGAATGAAGCTTTTATCAATAAGAATTGTTTATAGATTTGATATGTTGATTTACATAGAAAAACAAGGAATGAATATGAAATGGGAGAAATTTAAATAAAATTAATAGTGCAGGAGAAAGTAGGAGAGAAGATATATATTAAAATGCATTATTATTTCATCTTGACAAGGAAGTGTGATTTTGGGGATCAGATGATCAAAACTAAATTGTGAATTAGTTAATAGATGATTAGGCTGTGAACCAGCCAAAAATAAACCTAGGAGGAGTGGAGGAGATAAATACTGGAGAGCAGTTAGGGCTAAACTGTGAACCAGTTAAGTATGATGTAAGGAGTGGAGGAAAGCACCACTGGAAAACAGCTAACTAAGCTGTGAACCAGCCAAAAATAAACTTAGGAGGAGTGGAGGAGACAATACTGGGGACCAGCTAAAACCAATTGTGAACCAGTTAAATATAAGGTAAGGAGTGGAGGGAAGCACCACTGGAAAACAGCTAACTAAGCTGTGAACCAGCCAAAAATAAACCTAGGAGGAGTGGAGGAGACAATACTGGGGGCCAGTTAAAATTGACTGTGAACCAGTTAAATATAAGGTAAGGAGTGGAGGCAAGCACCACTGGAAAACAGCTGAAAAGCCACTATCCAGCTAAAAATAAACCTAGGAGGAGTGCAGGAGAAAATGTTGGAATGCAGTTAAAATTAAACTGTGATCCAGCTAACAAATAAGGCTAGGAGTGAAAGAACATCTCTGATCCAGCCAAAAATAAAATTAGGAGGAGTGAAGGAGGTATCTTTGAAGAATAGTTATTGATTTTGAAATATTTTTAAGAAAGGAATAAAATATTATATGTTGTCTACTAGATGTGATTTAAAAGAAATATTGACTTGAATTGGGTTTCTGAAGTAAGGAGAATATACGAAATACTGATTGTTAAAATGATAAATAAATATTACAAAGAGCTGTTTAGATTTGAAGTTTAAGATTTAGGGTGATTACATAATAAAATGTTAAATGCTAGAATAAGAGGTTAAATTGAATGATAAAAATTGTATTTAGACTTGTATTGTTTTTTCTTGTGTTTTTTTTCTCTTTTTTTGTTTTGTTTTTCTGTTAAGATGTTAATTGATGAAATTTGGAATTTATACTTATTGTATACCGGATACAAACCTTTGCTCTAAAAAGATGTTCTTTTATGCTTTATGTTAAAAAACAAATAAAAAAATTTAAAAAAAAAAAAAAGGACAGCCGCCCAACCCTGCTTGGAGTGGAGTGGTTCGAGCCTCTAGGGCTGTCAATCAGAAGAATGCACCAGATTCAGCAGAACGAACTCGACAAGCTCCTCGAAGAGTTCAAGGACGTCTTCGATGGCAGCTTAGGTAAATTCTTGGGGAAACCCATATCATTTAATTTAGATACCTCAATTACTCCAATTCGGCTCAAGCCTCGCAGGGTTCCATTTGCACTGCGGCCTAAGGTAGATGCTCAGTTGGACAAACTAATTGCCCAAGGCATACTGGAACCAATCGATCATGCTGCATGGGAGACCCACATTGTGACCCCAATGAAGTATGATGGATCTGTGCGCATCTGTGCGGATTATAAATGCACCATTAACCGGGCATTACAGCAGAGCGCATACCCAGTCCCAGTGGTGCAACATCTGTTGCATTCACTCGGGAGTGGGACAATATTTGCAAAACTGGACCTGGCCCAGGCTTACCAGCAATTGCCAGTTGACGAAAAAACTGCGCAGGCTCAGACTATTGTCACCCACCGGGGTGCATTTAAATGCAACCGCCTCCAATTTGGAGTCAGTGCAGCCCCTGGCATTTTCCAATCAATGATGGAGCACCTTCTCCAAGGCATTCCAGGGGTGGTGCCATACATTGATGATGTACTGAACTCTGGCACCTCCAGATCGCAACTCTTGGAACGGCTAAAGCTCACCCTGAAGCGGTTCCAAGAGAAGGGTCTGCGCGTGAGGAGAAATAAGTGCATCATTGGGGTCCAGGAGGTTGAGTTCCTGGGCTATTTAATAGATAGCACTGTCATACACCCCACCGAATATAAGGTCAAAGCAATTCATGTAGCTCCAGCCCCCCAAAACAAGCCCAAGCTTCAGGCTTTCCTAGGATTGCTAAACTTCTATAGCGTTTTCCTTAAACAGAAAGCCACCGTTGCTGAACCACTCCATCGCCTTCTGGGAAAAGCAGCCCCTTGGAAGTGGGGTAAAGATGAGGAGACCGCGTTCAACAACATCAAGGGGCTACTATCCTCGGACAGCGTGCTGATTCAGTATCACAAGACACTCCCGCTGGTATTGACCTGCGATGCATCTCCATATGGAGTCGGGGCTGTCCTCAGCCACCGACTGCCCAACAACATTGAAGCCCCCATCGCCTTTTTCTCTAAGACTCTGGAAGCAGCTGAGTGCAACTACAGTCAGCTAGATAAGGAAACCTTGGCCATTGTGGCTGGCATCAAGCGCTTCCACGAATACCTCTACGGGAGGGCATTCAAAATCGTCATGGACCATAAGCCCCTCCTCGGACTCTTCGCAGGTGACAAACAAACAGCAACATACATGTCGCCCAGGATGACATGCTGGACCATCTTCCTTGCCGGGTATTCGTACACGCTCACACACAGACCCAGCAAGACCATCAGCAATGCAGATGCTCTCAGTAGGTGCCCAATGCAGGAACCAGTGGAAGACCCAGCACCTACCCTCAGTCTTTTCCACATCGATGGAGACCTAAAGTGCCCAGTATCGTCCACAGATGTGGCAGCCCACATGAAGAAGGAGAAGACACTCAGGCAACTCATGTCCTGGGTCCTGAGGGGTTGGCCAACAGAAAAAGTGGGTGAAGAGTTCAGCCCCTTCTTAAGAAAGCAGCAGGAACTCTCAACAATGAAGGGCTGCCTACTCTGGGGCGACAGAGTAGTAATACCTCAACTGCTGCAGAAGAGGACCCTAGAAAGCCTTCACAATGGGCACCCGGGCATTGTGAAGATGAAGGCGCTGGCCAGAAGCTACGTCTGGTGGCCCGGCCTGGACAAAGACATCGAACAATGGGTCTCCAGTTGCGCCCTGTGCCAGGAGGTCAGACCAGCGCCAGCACAAGCCCAACCCACGGAATGGGAGACGCCTAGTGCCCCCTGGTCCCAAGTGCACATCGACTTTGCGGGGCCTATGGTCGGCAAATATCTCCTCATCATGGTGGATGCATTCTCCAAATGGCTGGAGGTCATCCAAATGCCCACAATCACCACTGAGGCAACCGTCTGGGCGCTGTGCAGACTTTTCGCCACCCACGGCATTCCGGATGTCCTGGTGTCAGACAACGGGCCACAGCTCACCGCCAAGCCGATGGAGTCATTCTTAGCCGAGCTGGGCATCTGCCATGCCCTCATCGCCCCATACAGACTGGCGGGAAATGGACAAGCTGAGAGGATGGTGAGGCTCACCAAGGAAGCTCTCACCAGGATGGGCACCGGGGACTGGCAGGAGAGGATCGATAAATTCCTCTTCATGCAGCATATCACCCTGCATGCCACCACACACAGAAGTCCGGCCGAATTACTCATGGGGAGGAAGCTGAGGACAACGTTGGACTGACTACACCCTCAGTACAAACCCCAAGAACAAGCCAACGCAACCTGGCCGCTGCGCACATTCACTGTGGGAGACCCGGTCTATGTGCTCAACTTCCGTGAGTGGTTGAAGGGAGTGATCAGCAAAACAATGGGCCCGAGGTCGTACCAAGTGGAGCTGGAAGACGGGCAGATCGTCAAATGCCATGTCGACCAGCTCCGGAAAACGTGGAGGGAAAGTGGCGGAAATGGCGAAAACCAGTCGGACGAGGTAGGCCTGCGCCACCCCGGCGAGGCAGGCCTGCGCCACCCCGGTGAGGTAGACTTCCGCCACCCAGACGAGGTAGGCCTGCGCCACCCCGGCGAGGAAGACGTCCACCACCCAGACGAGGTAGGCCTACCACACCCCAGCAAGGTAGACTTCTGCCACCCAGATGAGGCAGGCCTACGCCCCCCCTGACGAGGAAGACTTCCACCACCCAGATGAGGTAGGCCTGCGCCACCCCAGTGAGGAAGAGTTCTGCCACCCCGATGAGGTAGGCCTATGACACCCCATCGAGGAAGGCCTACATCACCCTGGTAAGGAAGACTTCCACCACCCCGGCGAGGTAGGGTTCCACCACCCCGACGAGGTAGGCCGACAACACCCCGTTGAGGTAGGCCTACACCACCCCGGCAGGGTCGATCACCGCCACCCCAGCAAGGCCGACCAACAACAAACACAGAGTCCACAGCAAGCCCCACCACGGGGACGCCCCACCACGACAGTCCACCAGGGGCCCGGGACAAAAGCCAAAGAGAGGAGGAAGGAACCCAAGGACCTACTGCAGTTCAGCTGCCCAGTCCGGGTACGAGGCGAACGCCAGGGGCTGAGTCTCCGTCATCCCGGCCAGGGAGAGGGACTTAGCCATCCTCAGGACAATCCAACAAACTCAGGACCCAGCACACTCGACGGCCAAGTTCCAGGCGATTCCAGGGCGGGAGCTGGAGGGGACAGGAGCCCGACCCATCCGGATCAACATTGAAGAAGGAACTGAACCGCACAGGTCAAGTAGGGCTATTAGCCGCCCCACCTACCTGCACGACTATGTGACCTACGTCGGCCACGGATTGAAAGCCTAAGAACTAGGAGGGGAGGGGTGTTATGTCCTTATGATCCACCAGCGAGAAGTTTAAATAGCTGTCATTGGCCGGCTGGCTTGCCGGAGCCGCATATAAGGAAGGCTGGGCAGCTCAGCCGGCAGTTCTGTTTTCCTGTAATAAAGTGCTGAATGGACCTCTCGCTGCTCGCGTATTCTTTCCCTGCGCCGATCTAACAGTTATTCTTGGATGATAAGAAAGGCATACCCTCATTCAAGGAATGAGGGTAAAAGGTATGTAAGTATATTTAGAAGTCAACATATGTCAATATAATATACAGCATCAGAATCTGCACAGAATCCCATGCATGGAGATTAAGCACAGACAACAAAGGAAAGTCATTACAATTACCTCTTCAGTTTCTTCATCTGGATTCACCTTCAGAGCACCAACATCCACAACACGCCAGCTGAAACAATTATTCAAAACAAAGAAGAGTCAGTAAGGAAAGACATCCCTCCCATTGTTACCTGGATACAACAGCAAAGGGAATTCTGCTACTCTTGCCTTTGGCCTTTCCTCCATGGAGTTTATGGAGATATTTTCATTGAGGAACAAAGCAACTCAAGAAAGTAGCTGAAGACTGAGCTTAAACCTTTCTAGGGAATGTCATAGTCATGGAGGAGCCTGAACCTTAAGATGGCATTTCAGACTACCTGCCTCTTCTTATGCTAAGTGGCCCCAATTTTCAACCGCACCTTTCTAACTCTTCAGTCTTTCTCCACTCATGTTAAAGCAAATAAAAGAAATGACAGCTTCAAAAAACTTTGTTCCAGAGTTCACAAATGTTCTTAAACAGTCTTATCTCAATCTGCCCCTTTAATATGTAGTGGCAGACAAAATAGCTCATACCAACTCATTCCTCCTGCTTTCTGTATGTACTAGGTTGCAACTCCACTCACACTTTGCAAAATCTCTTGTGAGATCTGCCATTTTTTAAAAAAATCACTATTTGGAGAGTGTGTGAGCATTATTAAGGGAAAATGCCTGCTGATTGCCAATCCTCATATAACATATTCTATTAATTATATCATTGCTTCTCTAAGGATGAATTGAAAGTCTTTCACTTCCAACAGCAAACTGGTGATGGCTGAAGATGATGAAACAGATCCAAGGGATATAGCTACAGATACATAGCTATTCATCTTCACTGTGTAACGTTATGGCAGCCACTAAAAGGGATTGCTGTTGCCATGATAGCATGAAAAATAGAGCACAGCAGAAAGAAAAAGGGGTGGGAAATATTTCACATTCTCTTTCCATGATTATCCCAACCTGCCCGCCCCCCCCTTGATTTAATTCAGCTGAATTTTTCCCTCTTCCAATTTCTGGCCAAGCAATAGAGAACATTTAAACTGGTGACTGAAAGTTGCAGTTGTTAAGCAAACCCATTATTCTCTATGGGCATTTTTTTTGCTGGAAACTAGAAGAAAACACCGGTTTTGAGCAAAAAATTACATAAATTGTGGTCATGTGACTGGGGCATGGGTCTGTACTTTTCTAGGAAGAGCCATAGCTCAGCATGCTTTTAATTTAAAAGATCCAACATTCTGCTTTACAACCGCTACAAAAAAGGTCACAAAATTGGGTCTGGTCACACGTTTTTTTTTTAATTAGATTTATATGCCGCCCTTCTCCGAAGACTCAGGGCGGCTTACAATGCGTTAAACAATAGCCTTCATACTTTTGTATATTTATACAAAGTCAGCTTATTGCCCCCACAAACTGGGTCCTCAATTTACCTACCTTAGAAAGGATGGAAAGCTGAGTCAACCTTGAGCCTGGTGAGATTCGAACTGGTGTAATTGAAGACAGCTGGATGTTAATAACAGGCTTTAGTCTTCTTTTAGCCTGTTGAGCTATCCAGGCTCTGGCTTTTATGACTGTCATGACTTACTGTGTTTTCCCGAAAATAAGACCCGGTCTTCTTTTCTTTTGGCCTCCAAAATAGGCACTAGGGCTTATTTTCAGGGGATGTCTTATTTTTTTCATCGCAAGGCCCAGCCCAGCTGGGCACACACACACACACTAACACATGTGCACGCACAGGAGGCGGCCAGTGCATGGAGGCCAACAGTGTCTGGCAGCAGCCGCAGTGTCAGAGCGGCAATCAGCCCCGTTACCTTGTGTGGGGTAATTGCCCTCATTTTGAGTTGGATCGTGGCTTCTATCCTCCTGTATACTTTGATCAATAAAACCGGAATACACCTTCTAATTAAACTCATATTTATTATAAGAAAATAAAGACATATCACTATCTAAATTAGATTACATGTTGGCAAAGAATCCCCAGCCTGACCTTAGCTGGCTGGAGAACAAAGGAAAGTTTCTAGAAAAAGTGCAAAGGAATGCGGACATGTGTAGTAGGTGCTGATAAGAAATTTGGCAAACTACGGTAAGTCTGACAGTTCAGCAATAATAGCTCTGCTGGTAAATATAAAAAAGCAGTGACCCACCGGCCCCCTTGGCCAGGGCACTCTGAGGCGACTCAAGTTTCACTTGGTGTGGGAGGAAGTCTTTGGAAACTACCTTTTCATTTACATTCATCATCAATATTGTAATCCATTCCTTTATTTTTCAAAAAGATGATTTGTATTTACCACGATTAGCCTCCGTCAACGCCAATGGGAAGGTGGGGTATGAATTCTGCGCATGAGCCACAGAAGTATAGACACTCACACCCTCAAAGCTCACATTTCCTCGCTTGGGGCGCACCACTGCTAAACTCTTCAGCTATGGCGGGCTGCAGGTCCCATCACCTTCAGAAAGCCTGGGCGATGGAAAATTTAGGCCAGGCTGGCAGCTGAAGCCATCCAGTTTGCCCAGGGTCAGGTTGGCCGTCACGGGAGGCTCGTCCTGCATGTGTGGTGGAGCTGGAGGATTGGGGTGGCACCATGCTACGGCCTCTGTGTGCTCGGCCCCCGCCTTCTACGACGGCAAACCTGACCCTGGGTGAGCTGGACTGCTTCATCTTTAGAAGGGGAAAGCCGGCATGGCCATAGCTGAAGAACCGGGGAGAGGCGCGGGCGGCGAGGCAGGAGCATGGCATGGGCCAGGGGTCAGCCCCCCACCTGGCTGCAGCAGGAGGTAGAGGGAGGCAGGTGCCCAAAGGGCATTGGCCTGTGCGCCTCAGATCAGCTGCAGCATGCTGTGGAGAGTATGGCTGATGCGCACATTGACTCCGCCACATTGGCAGTGCTCCGGTGCCTGGCTGGCTAGGATGCCCCCACTTCTCACTTTGCTGCTTTCCCTCTTTCTCTTCCCCGCTCCTCCTCCTCCTCCTTCACTGCTGCCTTTTTCCCTCGCTCTGCTCTCTGTCTCTCCATTGCAGTGCAACTCCCGGGATCCATTTTGATAGCGGCGGGGTTTGGGGGATGGTCAATCCCCATTCTTGGTGTGGCCAACCATAGAGGTGGAGAAGGGGGAAGGCAATCCTGCCCACCAGACCAGCTTGGCAGGGGTGAGGTGGGGTGGGAAACTGAGTGGCGCTGGAAACAGCTGAAATTGTGGTGTTGAAGTTTTGACTGTTGGGCGGGACCTCTCCCACCAGAAACTTCTTCCCCCGCTTCCCGTCCAGAGCAAATTGCCTTTGTGTAATCAAGCCCTGGAAGATTTTGTGAGGTGTATGCTTAGAAGCAACCTGCAGCCTCTCCCAGTAATGAGAACTGCACACAACACTGTCCCTTTCAAACAATCTTCCAGGGCTACAGAAAGACAATTTACTCTGGACAGGAAGTGGAGAAGTTTCAGCTGTTTTTGGTGCCGCTTGGTTTCCCACCCCAACGCACACCCACACCCGGCTGGTCTGGTGGGCAGGATTGCCTTCCCCACCGCTGTGGTCAGCGGCCACACCATGAATAGAGATTGACCATCCCCCAAACCCCATCGTTTTCAAAGTGGATCCCGGGCGCTGCAATGGAGACACAGAAAGCAGAGCAAGGGAAGGAGGAGGAGGAGGAGGCAGCGAAGGAGGAGGAGCTCAAGGAAGAAAGAGGGAAAGTGGCCAAGTGAGAAGTGGGGCCATCCTGGCCGGCCAGGCAACAAAGCGCTGCCACCACCACAAAAAAGCGAGAGCAATCCAATCCAACCTGTTTGTGTGTGTGTGTGTGTGTGTGTGTGTGTGTGTGAGAGAGAGAGAGAGAGAGAGAGAGAGAGAGAACTGATCCAACCTCGGAGAGTTATACCAGGGCTGGCGTTGGTGTGCTCTCTTTCTCACACGCACACACAGAGAGGTTTCATTGGATCTCTCTCTCTCTCTCTCTCTCTCTCTCTCTCTCTCTCTCCCCCTTCCTTCCACCATGCAGCGATCGCCAGTCCCTACTTTCTCACCTGCATCACCCCACGTCTCCATTCTGGAAATGTCAGCCCCCTTTTTTGCCACTTCTCCAACCGGCATTGTGTTCTTCCTTCGTATTTTTTTTTCCAAAAATCATAGTTACCTCAGCTGATCAGGTGGAAAACGTGTGTGCCCTGGATTTTAAGGCAAAAAAAAAAACAAAAAACAAAGGGGGGCAATTTCAAAGACCCTGGAGAAAAAGAACTAAGCTCTTCTGTTTGCCATCCGAAGTGGGTGCCAAGGCCAACCCTGTTTGAAGCGATCTGCTCCTCCACGCAAAACCACAAGGGCTTTGCAGAGCCATTGGGGAAGGGGAACCTGGCCTTCCTCGCCCAGCTCCAAGTAGCCTAGTTTTCTCAGAGTTTAGCATCCTTCCATATGAAGGAGGAACACAATTCCGGGTGGAAAAGGGGCAGAAAAAGGGGCTGCCATTTCCAGAACGAAGACGCGGAGTGATGCAGGCTGGTGAGAAAGTGGGGACCAGCCACTAGGGCTCCTGCTGGATGGGACTGTTGGTGCTGCCACAGTGAGGAAGGTGTCAGGGCATGGGTGGCCTGGCTGTGGGGGTCCTGAGGTGCACAGGTGCAGGGTGTGTGAGGCAGCCCCAACCCCCCGCCTCGCCTCGTGGCCATGGCACCAGTGTGCCACTTGGCCTCCTGCTTGGTTAAAGTGTCAGGGCGTGGTGGCCTGGCTGCGGGGGTCCTGAGGTGCATGAGGGTGGGGCGCATGGGGCAGCTCCACCCCCTGCCACCTGTCTCACCTGATCTCGTGGTGGTTGCACAGGGTGCTGAGTAGCCAGGCTTATTTTCAGGAAAACATAGTACAACCAAAATTGTGGGTTCAGTTATGGTCATTAAGTCAAGGACTACAGTGTATATAGGAAGTCTACACTTGCCTGTTAAAATGCCAAGGTATTTAAGATATAAAAAAATCAGACCAAGATAAATCATTTCAGAATTTTTCCACATTTAATATACTATAAACTGCGCAATTCAATTGAAAAACAAACTGAAATCTTTTAGGGGGGGAAATAAAAATAAAGTGGTTCCATAAGTGTGCACACTCTCTTATAAGTAGTGGTGTGGCTGTGCTCAGAATTAACCAATCACATTCAAACTGATGTTAAACAGTAGTCAGTACACACCTGCCATCAATTAAAGTGACTGATCAAGCCCATATAAAGTTCTGCTGTTCTAGTAGGTTTTTCCTGACATTTACTCAGTTGCCTCTTACAGTAAAAGCCATGGCGGGAAAGAGCTTACAAAGCATGAAAAGGATCTCATTGTTGAAATGTATCAGTCAGGAGAAGGGTACAATCCCCCCCCCCCCCAAGGCATTGGGTATACCATGGAACACAGTGAAGACAGTCATGACACAACATGACGTTAACAAGAACTGGATGTTCCTCCAAAATTGATGAAAAAACAAGAAGAAAACTGGCTTAAGAGTCTGCCTACAGCAACATTAAAGGAGATGCAGGAATTTCTGTCAAGTGCTGGTTGTGTACTACATATGATAACAATCTCCTGTATTTTTCATATGTCTGGGCTGTGGGGTAGGGTGGCAAGATGGAAGCCTTTTCTTAAAAAATAAATAAATCCAAGCCTGGCTACATTTTGCAAAAGTCTATATAAAATCTGACAAAAGCATGTGGGACAATGTGTTATGGTCTGATGAGACCAAGGTTGAACTCAGGGTAGATAAAAATCTATGATTTAAAAAATATATATATATGATTTTTTTGAGTTAAATCAGATTTTTTTATATTTATCAAATTTATTTTAATAAAATGCTTTCAGAGTAAAAATATATCTAAAGATAGTTTTCTATTTAAGATACATTAATAATTTAGTTTATTCAGCATGAAATGGAGCTTAGTTATGTAGCATGAGGCTGTATATTCTGTAATATTTACATTTTTGGTAAACTCATTCAATGAATCCATGCTCTGCAAGCTAAATAAGAAACCTTCATTTTGTTTGCAAATAATATTAAAGATTCTAACTACCAGCAAGAATGAGACCTTACATTTAAAGAGCACCTGTCATTTCAGATCCATCGTGGCAGCGCCTCTTAGTGGGTATCTACTCACCTGCTGCCAGTCACATCCCTCACCTTGTTGTGTCACTGCTACATCACCAGCCATCCCATTAAAGTGAATGGGACTGTCAGTGAGTCAACAGCAGATCAGAGGAGGAGCCACTGCGGGACAGAGATGACAGTTGCTCTTTAAAAATTATGATTTAAATCAACTTGATTTAAAGTGTTTTTACTAGTGATTTAAATCAAGACTTAAATTGACTTGATTTAAATCAAATCCACCCTGTTTGAACTTTTTGGGCATAATTCCAAAAAGGTTGTTTGGTGTAAAAACAACACTGTGCATCACCCAAAGTACACCATATCCACAGTGAAGCATGCTGGTGGCAGCAGCATTATGCTTTGTGTCAGCTGGAACTGGGGAGTCAAGGTGAAGTAAATTATAAACAGTTCCAAATATCAGTCAATTTTGGTACAAAACCCTCAGGGGCCTCTGCTACAATGCTGAAGATGAAAAGGAATTTCATCCTTCAACATGACATCAATTTAAAACATTCTTCCTAATCAACAAAGGGATGGCGATACCAAAAGATCGAAGTTTTGGAAAGGTCCAGCCAGAGCCTGGACCTGAATCCAATTGAAAATCTATGGGGTGAGCTGGAGAGGGCTGTGCACGGGAGATGCCCTTGCAATCTGACCGATTTGGAGCACTTTTGCAAGGAAGAGTGGGCAAAGATTCCCAAGGAAAGATGTGCCATGCTGATAGGCTCCTACCTCCAAAGACAATATTGTCATAAAATCAAAGGGATGTGCACACTTATGGAACCAGGTTCTTGTAAGTTTTTATTTTTATTCCTCGCCCCCCTAAAGATTTCAGGGTTTTTTTTCCAATTGAATTGTACAGATGACAATGTTATATTAAAAGTGGTAAAAAATCTGAAGTGATTTATCTTGGTCTGATTTTTTAGCATCTCAAAAGCCTGGCATTTTAAAGGGATGTGTAGACTTTCTATATTCACTGTACCTGTAATAAGGAAATTCCATCAAGGCCACAGGTAAGGCCTAGCCTTTCTCATTCCCAAGTATAATCTTCTAAAACGGGTGTCGGCAATGTGCGGCTCCTGAGCCGCATGTGGCTCTTTTGTCCCTCTGCTGTGGTTCCCTGCCGGCTGGCTGGCCCCACCCCTTTCCCTCCCCTCCCAGTCACTCCTTGTGTGGCCTGAGAAGGTAAAGGCGATGGCGGGCATGGAGACTTGCTCCATATTCCAGAGCTGGGGGGGGGAAGCGCCCCTGTACTTGCCTCTCATCTCACGGTGCTTCTTCTGGTGCTTCTTGGTGCTGCACGCACCTCGGCCTCTCGGGGAGACGCATGACTTTCTCTCTGCCCTGAGACACTGGCCTGGCCCGGCCTGGCTGTGGTCGATGCTCCGCGGTGTAATGGGCTCCAGGAGAAGGAGGGGACGCTGTCTCCCCCATTGTGAAGCGTGCTAAATTTAAGTGTGCTGTGCAAGGCGCTGCAAGAGCAACAAGCAGGCCATGGAGGCAGTGAGAGCAAGTTGCAAGCCAAGGGCACTGGCTTGGCCTGGCTGCGGCTGACGCTGCTGCTCTCGCCGCCTCCATGGCCTACTCGCTGCTCTCGCAGCACCTTGCGCAGCACACTTAAATTTAGCATGGTTCACAATGTGGAGACAGCATCCCCTCCCCCTCCTGGAGCCCATTACAATGCAGAGCATTGGCCACAGCCAGGGCAGGCCAGTGTCTCGGGGCGGGGAGCAAGTCGCACGTCTCCCCGAGCGACCAAGGTACATGCAACACCAAGAAGTGCTGGAAGAAGCGTCCACGATATGAGAGGCAAGTACAGGGGCGCTTCCCCCCTGCTCTGGAATATGGAGCAAGTCTCCATCCCCGCCGTCGCCCTTACCTTCTCAGGCCACACGAGGAGTGACTGGGAGGGTGAGGGGCAGGGCCAGCCAGCCAACAGGGAGCCACAGCAGGGGGACAAAAGAGTTTCATTTATCTGGGAACCTGAAATGACTCTTGATTTAAATTGTATGGTAAAAAGCAGCCAAAGGAGAAGAAAGAACATCAGCAAAAAAAAAAAAAAAAACCAACAGTTGCCTGTTTTTGGAAATGGTTCAAGAAAGAACACACACACACACACCGGACAGAGAGAGAGAGAGAGAGAGAAAGGGGGGGAGAGAGTGATAGAGATGAGAGAGAGAAAAGGGGGAAAAGAGAGAGAGAGAAATGAGAACATGATGGAGGGAGAGAATGAGAGAAGAAAAAGAGAAACAACTGAGAGAGCAAGAAGGGGAGAGAGAGAGGGAAAGGGACACAGAAATGAGAGAGCTGGAGGGAGAGAATGAGAGGGAAACGAGAGAGAAAAGGGGAGAGAAAGAAAGGAAAGAAAAGAAAGGGAGGGAGGGGGAGAGAGAGAGAGAGAGAGAGAGAGAGACCCATTTCCCACAGAAAACATCCAGAGCTACAAAACCTGGGTTGGCGTGGCTGGGGGGGGTGTGTGTCATGTGACTGGGTGTGAGTGATGTTGAGTTGGCCACGCCCACCCGGGTTTTGTGGCTCCTAGTGTTTTCTTTTCTGTGGGAAACGGGTCCAAATGGCTCTTTGAGTGTTTAAGGTTGCAGCCCCCTGTTCTAAAACATGGGTGTCCAACCTTTTGGCTTGCCTAGGCTGCATTGTGTGAAGAGGCATATAAAATATATATTGTTCATGTTAAAAGTTTATGATCTTGTGGGGCCACATTACTAGCCGTCCAGGGCCACATGCAGCCTGTGAGCCACAGGTTAAACACATCTGCTCTAAAAGCCTACAATAAAGAAAATATTTTCCATCGGGTCTAGGACTATTAGGCTTGGCCATGCCCACTTCTCTCCCAGCCCACTGTCACAACCTCTGCTGGCCTTCCACCAGTATTCCACTCCTACCAATGCCACCCTGCCACCCCCCGCCCCCCGGCCCTTCATCCCGGCCAATTCCCCAAGGCACATTTTTACCTGGATGATTTGCTGCACAGGACAAGTAGCCACACCTCCCAGCAGCAAATTGGGTGGCAGGTGGTGACAGTGATGTGGAGGTGCTGGGGGGAGCGGACAGCTGGTGATTGCAGAAGCACTGGAGAAAGCCGTGTGTGTGCACTTATATTTTTTCTTTGCCTCTTGATGGTGTTTCTCTCCTTGTCCAACCCTCCCCAAATTCTCAGTTTCCTCAATTGAAGGCTGGCTAGGATGCAGGGACCAGGGTTTAAGGCTCCAGCACATTGATTGCTGTGGCAGGACAGAAAAAAGATCTTCCCACTTGGGATAAAATGTTCCTTCCTTCCTCTCTGTTTCTCTCCCTCCTCCCTCGCTGCCTCTCTTCCTTTCTTTCTTCCTCTCTTTCTTTTGCTTCCTTCTTCCTTTTCTTTCCTTCCTCTCTTCCTCCCTTAGAAAACAGTAAAAGAAAGGAAGGGAGGGTGGGTAGGAAGGAAGGAAAAGGAAGAGGAAGAAAGAAAGGAAGAGAGGCAGGGAGGGAGGAGGGAAAGAAACAGAGGAAGGAAGAAAAAGAGAAGGAAGGAAAAAGAAAAGGAGTCTAAGAGTCTGCGCTCCAAGATACCTTGAAATAACAGTCAAGTCGTTTCATGATCTCCCCTCACCTTTTCTCCCAAGTGGGAAGATCTTTTTCCTGTCCTGCTGCAGTGATTAATGTGCCAGAGCCTAAAACCCTGGTCCTTGCATCCTTCAATTGAGGAAACTGAGAATTTGGAATGGCTTGGAGGAGGAAAGGCAAAGAAAAGTGCACTCCCATCCCAGCTTTCTCCAGTGGTTCTGCAATCAGCTGCCACCCAGCTGCAATTGCCCGCCACCCAGTCACCCCCTCAGCGTCTCTGCATCACTGCCACCTGCAGCTGCCTGCTGTCCAATTGGCTGCTGGAAGGCATGGCTACTTGTCCCATGCAGCAAATCGCCTGGGTAAAAACGTGTCTCAGGGGATCAGCTGGTACAAAGGGCTGGGGGTGGAGGGCTGGGGGTAGAGTCATTGGCGGGAGAGGAGTGCCAGTGGAAGGAGGATGAAAGGCTGCTGTGGGTCGGCTGTGGTGGTGGTTGTCCAGGAGAGAAGTGGGCGCAGCCAAGGGTTGGCACCTAATAGTCCCATTCCATTTTCTATCAAGCTGCTAGACCTTATGAAATTTCACTCCCAATGGAAATGTGGCCTCCATAATGGAAAAACAAAATTTTGTAAGGCTGCCAGTGTAAGGAACATACTAGCTTCATTTCCTTTTCCTGGGAAGACCTTGACCCTCCCAAATTTGACTGGAGACCTATTCTGTAATTTATTTAGCAGAATGCTTAACCTGATCTTAAGAGAGTGGCTTTGTTTCTAGGCCACTGAGGGAGCATTGGTGGTCTTGTAGATATTATTTAGTTGTTTAACTAGCATCCTTTATTACTGGACATGCTAGCAGCTGAAAAATATAGATCAGCAACATCTTGGGGCCCAGAGCTACTCCCACACATGTCCCTATTTATCAGAGGTTCTCTGTAGTCTGCACACCACTGGTGGTCTACAAGCTTCATTCAGATGGTCTGTGGAATGGGGAAAAAAACAAGACTAATACTTGCTGTGTTAGTGTTGTGGAGCAAAAAAAAGTTTTATCAAGTAGTTCCTCAGTAATTTTCAAGCAGTCTACAGAGGAAAAATTTGAAAAATGAGACATTACACCATTCAACTGGTTTAGATGAACAGGAAAATAGATCATGGAAATTAACGGTGCTAACTAAACCTGTGAATATACCTTGGTGTAAGAATTTCTTTGTATTGAAGTTTTTCTACCCTGGTCGTTGCAGCAACAGACATTGGTATGACAATGTTGTTAATGTCAAAAGAGCTTTCCCCTCTTCTCCTCCTTGGCTGTTGCTGCAAAATAATGCAGAAAACAATAGTGAAAATCAGACAGTGATATGAAGAGGGAAAAATTTCAAAACTAACCTATAGCACCAAGAAAGAAAGGACAAATGTTCTTGTCTTTTAATCTAGTGATTTAACAGGAAAGTGGCTGTTGCCAAGAGCTCAACCTTTGGCATCATTGGACTTCTTGTCATCTTCTCACCCCTCCTGTTGGGGGAATACTAAGGACAGTGCAGAGAAGAGAGAATGAGGGTATCTATTTGTACATTGATTACATTCATGTCCTGCAGAAAATTTAGGCCAATGTCTTTGGATATGCTCATTCTCAGTCAAGATCTTAAGTATAGGCATGTAAATCTTCATGGGTTTGCAAATACGATTGGTGGGGGGGATTTATATAAGTTTTAATTCGTTTAAATATCCCAGGGAATCAACTACTAATGGAAAATTTAGAGCTTCTGATGTAAATACCAAGTTAAGCAACCTTGTAAAACTAAAGCAAAGGTACTCTTCTGGGCTGCAAAAGTCACAGGTATGAAACAACTAAGGGCTAGAATATAAAGTCAACATACACTGAATTACTTGTTTATGCAAAGAAGATAACAATCCTAGGATAATTTCTGAATACTGATTAGATAGTTTTTCCATTTAGGATGTTTGGAAGAAAAATCCTTGGGTATCTGAAGAAGCATGCAGCTTGAGGAAAAGGGGTAAATTAAGCATCTCTAGGCCATTCTAGAGAATCTGAATGGACAATGTCTTATATATACAGCTTTACATAGTTAAAGGTTTCCCAGGTCCAGTCATGTCTGGCTCTAGGGGGTGGTGCTCATCTCCATTTCTTAGCCAAGGGAGCCAGCATTGTCCGAAGATACTTCTGTGGTCATGTGGCTGGCATGACTATGCGCCGAGGCACATGGAATACTGTTACCTTCCCACCAAAGTGGTACCTATTTATCTACTTGCATTTGGGGGACTCAGTGGGTACCATATTGTGGCAGATCTATCTTTTCCTTTCAGCTGTTTTATAGTGAACAGAGTTTTGAATACAGGTGAAACTCGAAGAGTTAGAATATCATGCAAAAGTTCATTTATTTCAGTAATGCAACTTAAAAGGTGAAACTAATATATGAGATAGACTCATTACATGCAAAGCGAGATAGTTCAAGCCTTGATTTGTCAAAATTTTGGTGATTATGGCTTACAGCTCATGAAAACCGCAAATTCACAATCTCAGAAAATTAGAATATTACATGAAATCAATAAAACAAGGATTGTACATAGAACAATATCGGACCTCGGAAAAGTATAAGCATGCATATGTACTCAGTACTTGGTTTGGGCCCCTTTTATTTATTTATTTATTTTATTCAATTTGTATACCGCCCTTCTCCTGCTGGACTCAGGGTGATGAACAGCCAAGAATAAAAATATACCAATACAAAATCTAAAAATTATTAAAAGAATTACACAACTTTGGCCCAAAAATTTAAAACATCCCAATCTAAAACCCATTGACACTTTAAAAGCTAAAAAAGGTTAAAAAAGGCTAAAAAGGGGGGGGGGGATTTACGCCAGCCCTGCTTGATGGAAAAGAAAAGTTTTTAGGGCACAGCAAAAGGCCTGGAGATCTGATATCCTTTGTATATCCGGGGGCAGGCGCTACCACAGAGAAGGCCCTCCCCCTGGGGGTCACCAGCCGACATTGCCTGGCTGACGGCACCCTGAGGAATCCCTCTCTGTGGGAGCGTACTGGTCGGTGGGAGGCTATCAGTGGCAAAAGGTGGTCCCGCAAATACCCAGGTCCTATGCCATGGAGCGCTTTAAAGGTGGTAACCAACACCTTGAAGCACACCCAGAAGACCACTGGAAGCCAATGCAGCTCACGCAGGAGAGTCATCACATGGGAGCGCCCTCTCGCTCCCATAATCCCCTGCGCAGCCGCATTCTGCACCAGTTGGAGCCTCCGGGTGCTCCTCAAGGGGAGCCCCATGTAGAGAGCATTGCAGTAGTGCAGGCGGGAAGTGATGAGTCCCGATCCAGAAAGGGACGCAACTGGTGAATCAGGCGAACCTGATGAAAAGCCCCCCTGGCCATGGCCGTCATATGCTCTTCTAAAGACAGCCGTGCATCCAGGAGGACGCCCAAGTTGCGAGCCCTCTCTGTGGGGGCCAATAACTCACCCCCAATAGCCAGCGATGGCACCAGCTGGCTATATCAGGACGCCGGAAGCCACAGCCACTAGGTTTTGGAAGGGTTGAGTTGAAGCCTGTTACTCCCCATCCAGATCCGCATGGCCTCCAGGCACCGGGACATCACTTCAAGGGCATCGTTGGGATGGCCTGGGGTTGAGACGTACAGCTGAGTATCATCAGCGTACTGATGGAACTCCACCCCAAAGCCACGGATGATCTCATCCAGCGGCTTCACATAAATGTTGAACAGAAGGGGCGAGAGGACCGACCCCTGCGGCACCTCACAAACAAGACGCCTCAGGGTCAACCTCTGCCCCCCTGCCAACACCGACTGTGACCGGTTGGAGAGATAGGAGGAGAACCACCGCAAAACAGTGCCCCCCACTCCTAACCCCTCCAACCGGCACATGGTCGATGGTATCAAAAGCCGCTGAGAGATCTAACAGGACCAGGATAGAGGAGCAACCCCTATCCTGAGCCCTCCAGAGATCATCCACCAACACAACCAATGCCGTTTCCGTGCTGTGCCCAGTCTGGAAGCCGGACTGGAGCGGATCCAGATAGACAGCTTCATCTAGGTACCCAGGAAGCTGTCGCACCACCATACTCTCAATAACCTTCGCCAAGAAGGGAAGGTTGGAGACCAGACGGTAGTTAACCAAAACAGCCGGATCCAGAGCAGGATTCTTGAGGAGGGGCCTCACCACCGCCTCTTTCAAGGTGGATGGCAAGAATCCTCACTCAAGGAAGCGTTTATAATCCCCTGGAGCCAGCCTCGCATCACCTCCCGGGAGGCCAGCACCAACCAGGAGGGACACGGGTCCAATAAACATGTGGTCGTGTTTAGCCGACCCAGTATCATGTCCACGTCCTCGGTAGCAACAGGGTCGAACTCCTCCCAAATGACATTCTCAAGACCGGCACCCATCATCCTGTCTGTATCTACCCAGTCAGAGACCAGGCCTTCCTGAATCTGAGTGATTTTATTGTTCAGATACTGGACAAAATCCTCAGCACGACCCAGCAAGGGTCCAGGTGGAGGAGGGAGCGGGTCACCCTAAACAGGGCGGCCGGGAAGTTATCTGCCGATGCGATAAGAGCGGAAAAATAGTTGCATTTTGCCGCTTTTATCACCACTAGGTAGGTCTTAATATGAGACCTAACCAGAGTTCGGTTGGATTCAGAGCGACTAGATCTCCAACTGCTCTCTAGGCGTCTTTTCCGGCGCTTCATCTCCCTCAGCTCCTTGGAGAACCAAGGAGCCAGGTAGACTTGGCGATGAGTCAGAGGCCACAAAGGCACGACTCGGTCCAAAGCGTCAGGGGCCGCCCTGTCCCAGGCGGCCACCAGCTCCTCAGCCGAGCCATGAGTCAGAGCCTCAGGAAGTAGCCCAAGCTCCGTCTGGAACCTATCAGGATCAATTACTGCCTCAATGCGGCATGGCATGGATGCTATCAGCCTGTGGCACAGCTGAGGTGTTATGGAAGACCAGGATGCTTCAATAGCGGCCTTCAGCTCTTCTGCAATGTTTGGTCTCATGTCTCTCATCTTTCTCTTGGCAATGCCCCATAGATTCTCTATGGGGTTCAGGTCAGGCGAGTTTGCTGGCCAATCAAGCACAGGAATCCCATGGTCATTGAACCAGGTTTTGGTACTTTTGGCAGTGTGGGCAGGTGCCAAGTCCTGCTGGAAAATGAAGTCAGCATCCCCATAAAGCTCGTCTGCGGAAGGAAGCATGAAGTGCTCCAAAATCTCCTGGTAGACGGCTGCGTTGACCCTGGACTTAATGAAGCACAGTGGACCAACACCAGCAGATGACATGGCTCCCCAAATCAACACAGACTATGGAAACTTCACACTGGACTTCAAGCATCTTGCAGTGTGTGCCTCTCCATTCTTCCTCCAGACTCTGGGTCCTTGGTTTCCAAATGAGATGCAAAAGTTGCTCTCATCAGAAAAGAGGACTTTGGACCACTGAGCAACACACCAGTTCTTTTTGTCTTTAGTCCAGGTAAGACGCTTCTGACGTTGTTTGTTGTTCAGGAGCGGCTTGACAAGAGGAATACGACATTTGAAGCCCATGTCCAGGATCCGTCTGTGTGTGGTGGCTCTTGATGCACTGACTCCAGCCTCAGTCCACTCCTTCTGAAAGTCCCCAACACTTTTGAATGGCCTTTTCCTGACAATCCTCTCCAGGCTGCGGTCATCCCTGCTGCATGTGCACCTTTTTCTTTCACACTTTTCCTTTCTACATAACTTTCTATTAATGTGCTTTGGTACAGCCCTTTGGGAACATCCAACTTCTTTTGCAATTACCTTTGGAGGCTTTCCCTCCTTATGGAGGGTGTCAATGATGGTTTTCTGCACAACTGTCAGGTCAGCATTCTTTCCCATGATTGTGATTCCTACTGAACCAGACTGAGAGACCATTTAAAGGCTCAGGAACCCTTTGCAGGTGTTATGGCTTAATTAGCTGATTAGAGTGGGACACTTTGAGCCTAGAATATTGAACCTTCTCACAATATTGTAATTTTCTGAGGTTGTGAATTTGGGGTTTTCATGAGCTGTAAGCCATAATCATCAAAATTATGACAACTGAAGGCGTGAACTATCTCACTTTGCATGTAATGAGTCTACCTCATATTTTAGTTTCACCTTTTAAGTTGCATTACTGAAATAAATGAACTTTTGCATGATATTCTAATTTTTCGAGTTTCACCTGTATCTAAATTTACGTTCAAAAGTGCTCTAATTTCCCTAAATACCATGCCCCATATTTTTTGTGCATTATCACAATCCCACATACGTTTATATGTTCCAACCTATTTCTCGTACCTCTAACAAATATTTGTATATTTAACATGTATTTGATTTAATTTACGTGGGAAACACTATCTTAACAAGATTCTCAGACTCTGCTCTGTTGATATAGAAATTTATACCAAATAGGGTATAAATCCATTTAAGACAGTTATTCATTTAATTCATTTTTACTGTACAATTCACCTAAATTTCATACTCAAGGTATCTTTATTACTGTTCTAAATGCTTGGTGCAGAATATACTTAGATTTATTTTTTTTTAGTATCAACAAGCTTAGAAGAAAGGTTATGACTTACTAACAGGCACTTATGAAAAAAATAGCCTATTATGGGAAAATTTGAAACCATCCTTATTACATTTCAAATTTTCAAAATAGTATCCAACTTGGGAAACAAATCAGACAATACTACCAATAAACATTTACAAAGTGTCAACTCGCGAAGCCTTCCTGACCTGATCTTCAGTTGCCATAGGCAGGGGGATAGGGAATCAAGCCTATCAAATCACATTCCAGCCAGCAAATCTCAAGGCTATCTCCATGGAGATCCACAGTGGCCGGAGGGAGTGACTTCTACAATCTGCAAAATTGCTTCATTGGGGAATGTGACTGATGACACACCTTGGGGGGGAGGGGGAAACAGGGTCAGAGCCAAGGTGCGAATTAAGTGAGGTCAGAGTTCGCTTCACTTGGTATGTGCCGACATGACGCTCCTAATAAATAACTGGATTTCTTTTGAACCTCTGCTTGAGATTCATGTTTTAATTAAGGCATTGGTCAGAACCCTGACAGCAAGCCAACTCTCTCAAAAGTAATCAAAACGACTGGGATTCTTGAGCCCTGGACTCTCCATTTGCTCCCCAACACCTGGGGTGCGTGGAGAGAAACTCATGCCACCATAGCAGAAGGCAGACTATCTGAAGAAAGTGTGCTCCTGGCGACCCAGAAGGAGGCAGAACTTGCCCCCACCCCAGGGACCTCCGGGAACCAGGTTGGAACCCAATTGCAGCCCTTTCTGACCATCAAAGCTGAGACGTCCAAGATGCCCGCCTTGGCGACCGAAACAAAAAAGGATGAGTATTGGTGGAAAAGAGCCCCTAAAGCGGCAGAGGTCGAACTCTCCTACCCTAGTGCCTGTGGCTTGAGGAAACCCATAAGTGAGCTAGGAAGACTGGAATGGATGAAGGAATGGGAACAGGTCAGACTCCCAAAAACTCTCTTGGAACCCTTAGGTGGATCCTTAGGACCGCTAAGGGAGGAATTTGACTGAGGCACCCTTCGCGATGAGGGGCCATCGTGCTGCCCAAAAGAGAGGGGGTTACAACTGATCCCTTTGAAGTGAGGAGTAGCAGACAAGAACGCAGCTCCCCTTCTCCACCCATCAGAAGGAAACTGAGCCCAAGGCTGCAGCCGGTAACTCCCCTGCACCACAGGCAAGCCGCCCAAAGTGGATGCCCCCCTCTCTATGACCTAGAGCCGATGGAGGCCACCATACACACCAGGCACAGGCATAAGGTGGCCAACATGATGAGGGAGGGACAGGGTTGAACAAGCTGCCCCGATTCGGGGGAAATTTGATGGGGATTCAGATCAACTGGCTCCATTCCTTGACTCTGCTAGAGTCCACCTAGAGCATTACAGACACCTTTACCCATCACACAGAGCCATGCTGAATACCATTGCCGGGGGGCTAGAGGGGGAATCAAAGGAACAGCTAGGAGCCCTCCATAAGGGGGCCCCCCAGCTGCAAGACATTGACGACTTCCTACAAGAGCTAGAAGCCAGATTTGAGGAGGTGGAGGAGGATCAGTACGCGGAGGATGAGCTTTGAGATTTAAAGCAGAGCGGGTGACCCATCAAGGAACACATCCATGAATTCAGGGGAGTCATGGGAAAGGCACCACCTTTGCCAGAGCGGCTATTAGTTCATTTCTTCAGAACAAGCCTGGAAAAGCAAATCGGCCAAGTAACTGCCTATTGCGGCGTTCCAAACCGACTCTCTGAGTGGTTCTAAGTAGCCAGAAAAGTTGACTGTGGGTTGCGTGCCAACGACACGCAGAAGCAACCGGACACCAAGGAGAGAGAACAACCAGATCGGAGACCATCCAGCTGACAGGAGGCCGCAGCAGCACAGCCGGCCCCAAGACCAACTCTCCCACGAGGCCAGTTGAAATGCTAAAGATGCGGAGGGATAGGCCACATTACATCGGCATGCGCAACTCCAGCTCCGAAACCCAAACCAGAGCCAACACCCAGGGCGTGGCCGGAACGAGGCCCCAGGCATGCCTCTGACATGTCCTGAAAAGCCCTTCAGGCTGTAGAAGTCCCTCCCCACCCAGCTGAAGCGGGGGGGAGACTCCAGCTAACAACAACCAATTGCTGGAACCCTATGACAGTGAGAATGAGGGTGAAAATGTCCCGATGGTGAGTGAACCGATCCACCCCTTCGTCTTTCCGATACATCTCATAGCCCCAAAAACAGGGACCCGGGGGACTTTTCAAGCCCTAATAGACTCAGGCTGCACTAGATGCTTGATTAACCTAACCACGGTCCTGAAACTGAGGATTAAGAGCCTTGGTGGCACAGCGGACTAAAGTGGTGTTAATTAGCACTTAGCTGCCAGCTGTCTGCAATTACTGCGAGTTCAAATCTCACCAGGCTCAAGGTTGACTCAGCCTTCCATCCTTCCGAGGTAGGTAAAATGAGGACCAGGATTGTGGGGGCAATAAACTGACTTTGTCTAAAAAAAAGAACACCGCTGGGGGGGGGGGCAAAAGCCCTACTAAGCAGGTATATACAAAAGTATGAAGGCTATTGCTTAACGTATTGTAAGCCGCCCTGAGTCTCCGGAGAAGGGCAGCATATAAATCAAACCAATAAATAAATAAATAAATAAATAAATAAATAAATAAATAAATAAATAAATAAATAAATAAATAAATAAATAAATAAATAAATAAATAAATAAATAAATAAATAAATAAATAAATAAATAAATAAATAAATAAATAAATAAATAAATAAATAAATAAATAAATAAATAAATAAATTAGAGCGAAGAGACTGGCCTACCTGATCAGGTTTGAACAGGTCAATGGGTCCCTAGTGGAGGGAGCCTATGCCATCCACCTGACTGAACCAGTGAGGCTAGAGCTAGCGGGCCACTGGAAATCAATTCGATTTGTAATAGTCCCCCAAAAAACAGACACAGTCATACTGGGACTCTCCTGGCTAGACAAGTGGGGCCTGACCATCTGGTGGCAAGGGGGCAACCGGAGGCTGAGGATAGCAAGAGGACCCCAACCCCCTCCACACCAGGAAATAGGGGCATCGTCCACACAGGAAACCCCTCCTAAGGCCCCACCAGAACAACTGGCAGCCACCTCTGACAAAATCCCAGAGGCCGAACAGATCCCCAGAGAATATAGGATCTCACTGAAGTGTTCAGCAAAACAGAGTGCAATGTCCTACACACACACACACCCTGCAAGACGGACTGCGCCATCGAAATCATCCCCGAGGCTAAGCTTCCTAAACCCAAACTGTACGCCATGATGCCCCAGGAAATGCAAGAAATGTGCAAATACATAGACAAGAACCTAGCAAGGGGGTTCATTGAGCTGGCCAAGCCATGAGTCGCAGCCCCAGTCCTTTTTAAAGAAAAAAGATGGAACTATGAGATTATCCATAGATTTTAGGGGGATTAACTGTGCATGTGTGTACAACCTATACCCCCACCCTCTCATGAAGGACATGCTGTCTCACCTAGCCAAGGGAAAAGTCTTTACTAAATTAGACCTCAGAGAAGCATACTACTGCATCCGTATCAGGGAAGGAGATGAATGAAAAACAGCATTCAACTGCCCCCAGGGAGCTTCCAATTCAAAGTGATGCCTTTTGGACTGCAGGGGGCCCTGGCAGTGTTTATGCAGTTAATAAATGAGGTGCTGCACGAGCACCTCTATAAGGGTGTCCTCGTCTACCTGGGCAATATCTTCATCTACATTGAGACCATGGAAGACCACATACCCTTAGTCCGCCAGGTAGTGAAAAAACGTCTGGCAGCAAACCTGTATGTCAAGCTGTCAAAATGTGAATTCCACCGTGCACGGCTAGACTACCTGGGTTATTGAGTGTTAAATGAGGGGATAGAGATGGACCCAGCCAAAGTACTAGCCATCCTAGGCTGGCAGCCCCCTCGCACCAACAGACAACTACAAAGCTTCCTAAGATTTGCAAACTTTTACAGGCAATTCATCCCCTCCTTCGCAAAGATTGCCAAACCTATGATGGACCGCCTAAAGACAGGGGGCCCAGGGATGAAGCCCCGCCCGGGACAACCCCTACAGTGGGACCTAACCTGCCAAAAGGCATTTGAAACACTAAAAGAACTGTTTGCAAAGGAACCGGCGCTGAAACATCCTGACCCCGAACAATCCTTCATCATCCAAGCAGATGCCAGTGACATGGCGGTGGGAGCAGTGCTGCAGATGGGAGGAGGTAGTAGATGCCATTATCCCCCCTACCCAAACAGCAGCCCAAGTGATCATCAGATCACTTGGAGCAAGTGAGACAGCAAGACCAATCCTCAAGTGATCTAACCAAAAAACTCAAAACCGAACTGCAAGCAGACCCCTGGTTCTGTGACAACCAACACATCTTGAAAAAAAGGGAGGACCTAGTGTGGAAGGGGATGAAGTTCTATGTCCCTGAGTACCTACACACCTTAATCCTCCAGAGAAACAACGATGTCAAATCGGCGGGCCGCTTTGGATTCCTAAAGACTTTACACTTAGCGTGGAGGCAATTCTGGTGGCCCAGCATGATGAAAGATGTGGTCAGTTATGTGAAAAGTTGCACCATCTGTGCCACTATGAAAAAGAGACCAGGAAAAAACCCTGGACTGCTGCAACCAGTGGCAGAGACCATGGGAGGAAATTGCAATGGACTTTATAGTGGAGTTGTTAAAGAGAGGGGGAACACTGTGATCTGGACTGTGATTGACTTATTCTCCAAGCAGGCACACTTCATACCCTGCAGCGGACTGCTCTCAGCCCACCAGCTAGCCAAACTGTTACTGAAGCACGTCTACTGCCTGCATGGAGTGCCACGCAGAATCATCTCAGACAGAGGGGTGGGAGCAGAACGATTGAATGCCACGGTAGAACAGGACTTGAGGTGTTACGTGAACTACCAGCAGTCCAATTGGGTGGACGTTTTGCCTTTCGCTGAGGTCGCGTATAATAATGCTGTTCACAGTAGCATGGGACTAACCCTTTTCAAAGTAGTGACTGGCATGGACTTTGTCCCAATGCCAGAATACCCAAGGGATCCCCCCTCCTCAGTCAGCTTGATAGACTGGCTGTCAACGCTAAAAGTGGCATGAGAGAATGTCAAGAAAGCGCTAGCTAAGGCGGCGCAGACCTATAAGGAACAGGCAGATAAACACTGAGCCCCCCAACAACCATTCCAGCTGGGAGAAAAAGTTTACCTCTCCACAAAACTTCCCAGAGGCTGGTGGGAGGAGCTGCTGACTGTAAGTGGGGGAGACTGAGACGGAGTACAGACAAAGGTAGCGGTTGAACTGTTTGAAGTACTGCACCCAGCGGACTTGTTTGCGGGAGAGTTTTCATGGGGTCTTCAAGGCTTCAAGGTTCTTATGGTCTGACCAGACCTCGAAGGGGACTTTGGCTCCCTCTAGAAAGTGCTGCCACGATAGGAGAGTCCAAGGAACTGCAAAGGCTTCCTTCTCCCATACTGCCCATCTCTGCTCAATGTCTGTCAGTTTTTTAGACACATAAGTGAAAGGCAGCAGCCATCCCTGGGGGTCTCTCTGGAGGAGCATGGCTGCCACTGCCACGTCGCTTGTGTCAGCTTGGATGATGAACTGCCTCTCTGGGACTGGGTGCTGAAGGATCGGTTCTTCCGCAAACAGGCACTTCAAGCTTTCAAACACTTTTTGGCAGTTTAGCGTCCAGGCTAGAGGCTGCGTTGACTGCAGTTTTGCGGGGCAGGGACCCGTCTTTAAAAGTTTAGTGAGAGGCAGAGCCACTTCTGTGAAAGCTGAGGTGAATTGCTGATAGAAGTTTGCAAACCCCAGGAAACTTTGCAGCTGCTTCCAAGTGTAAGGGGGCTGCCAATCTAGTACGGCCTGCACTTTCCCGAGATCCATCTCTACACCTTCGTTTGACACTTGGTAGCCCAGGTAGTTCAGGGAGGTCTTGTGAAATTCGCACTTTGACAGCTTCACATACAGTTTTGCAGCTAGCAGTTTTTTCAGCACTTGTCGGACTAGCTCCACATGTTCCTCTAATGTCTCACTGAATATGAGAATGTTGTCTAAGTAGACTAGAACCCCCTTATATAAGTGTTCATGTAGCACTTCGTTAATCAACTGCATGAATACAGCAGGGGCTCCTTGGAGCCCAAAAGGCATAACTTTGAACTGGAAGCTGCCCAATGGGCAATTGAAGGCAGTTTCCCACTCATCCCCCTCCTTTATGCACACTCGGTAGTAGGCTTCTCTCAAGTCCAGTTTTGTGAACACCTTGCCTTTGGAAAGGTAGTTCAGTAAGTCTTTCATGAGGGGGAGGGGGTAGGTGTTTTCCATGCATACAGTATTTATTCCACGAAAATCAATGCAAAGCCTCATCCCCCCCCCCCCCCCCCATCTTTCTTCTCTTTGAAGAGCACCGGGGCGGCTACTCTTGATTTTGCAGGTTGGATGAAGCCTCGGGCCAAGTTGGTATCGATGTACTTCCTCAACTCAGCCACTTTCTTTGGGGTCATTGAGTACATCTTTGGCTTGGGAAATTTAGCCCTTGGTTCGATCTCTATTGTGCAGTCAGTCGGGCAATGGGGGGGAAGAACGTTGCAGTCTTCCTCACTGAAGGCTCCAGGCAGGTTTCTGTATTCTTTGGGGACCTGGGGAGACCCAGGAAGTGTCTCTATAGCCGTCGTGGCCATCTCTTGTTTTTTTTTTTTAAATTAATTTATATGCTGCCCTTCTCCGGAGACTCAGGGTGGCTTACAATGCGTTAAGCAATAGCCTTCATACTTTTGTATATTTATACAAAGTCAGCTTATTGCCCCCACAAACTGGGTCCTCAATTTACCTACCTTAGAAAGGATGGAAGGCTTAGTCAACCTTGAGCCTCAAACTCGCATACTTGCAGACAGCTGGGTGTTAATAACAGGCTATCTAGCCCGTCAAGCTATCTGAGGCTCCTTTTGTTGGTGAGGCCCTTGCGTGCCTACCTCTGTGTGTCCCCCTTCCAGTGTAACAGGTGGCAAGGGGCCAACGCCTATCCTGATCTTTCGATAGCCATCCTCCCATCTAATCATAGGGGCCCATTTGTCTAGCAAGGCGAGCCCCAAGATAATTGACTCTGCCATTTTGGGGACTACTATGAATTGAATGAGTTCGGTGTGGATCCCCAGCTCCAATTTGACAAGGTCAGTGACACGTGTAGCAGGTGTGCCACCTATTAAAGTCCCATCGACTTGCTCAAAGCGTATGGGGTGGTTTAAAAGGTGCGTTCTTATGCCCAGCTGGTCAACGATGGGGGGACTAATTAGGCACTGGGTGCAGCCAGTATCTATTACTGCTGTTACTTCTCCTTGTGCTCTGGCCCCGTTCCCAGAAATAACCCCCCCTCAGACAATCAGAGTCTAATGAACTGGCAGGCTACCAAGTAAGCTGATAACAAAGTTTGGCAGCAATCCGCAGCTGCTTGCCAACGTCTTTATTAATAGGTCAGTCAAATACACACCACCAAAATGTTCAGAGCTGAGACGCAGGGCCGATTCAAAACCGGGATCCATGAATCTTTGTTTTGTTCGTCACGAAGATATAGGCTGCAATCCCTCTCTTATATAGCCTGTGAGGCGTGGTCCACCAGCTAATCACGACCACGCCTTTTCCTCTGCTGGGCTCTCCTGTCTCTCCGACGCTGGCGAGGATCCAACCAAAACTCACTCCCCTCATCAATGTCCTCCTGTGGCTGCGGGGACGAGCTTGGCTCTGGGCCTATCTCCTGCTCTTCGGTGTCCTCCGGAGGCATTGCCAGAGAGGAGAGTCCTGGAGAAGGAGGCCTTGCCAACTCCTCTCCCTCACTCTCAGAGTCCTCCCCTGCTGATGACGCAGGCTCAGGCAACGGAGCCACAACACCTTGCACCCCTGTCTCTGGCACTATTAGTTTGAGTTTGACAGCAAATGGGTGGATGGTTCCACTTACCATCGGTTTGTCTTCGCCACTGCTTGCACTGGCCAGCCCAGGCAGAAGGTCTTTGGTCGAGGTTTCCTCAATCTCTCCTGGAGGAGGGGGGATCTCGACTGCCTGCCGGGCAAATCTTCCAGCTTCTGGCGGCTTTCTCGGTGCCCGTCTCTCTCACGCAGTGGGAGTTGCTTGGGGAGAGGGGATCAGCACAGGTGTCAGCCACTCAGATGCCTGGTGACCTGCTTGGCTGCATCGGTAGCACTTAACAGCCCCCGGTGGCTTGACAGGCAGTGGCTCGGCAGGGGTCTTTAGGGCCCTGCGACCCAGGGCTCTGCGGACTGGTTTCTCTGGCGTGGGCTTACGATGGGGATTTATTTCTCTGTCCAGTGCCACAGAGATCGTATACCAGTCTTAAAGCTGTTCAGGCACTCCTTGAATGCCACATGCCTTGTGGAGTTCTGGATCCAGGGCTTCTTTAAAATAGTGGAGAAGGATAGACATTAACCAGTGTCTCAAGTTTCCTGACACTCTCTGAAACTCCCAGACAAACTCTTTGGGGGCGTGCGGCCCTTGCTTCAGTCCCTTTATTATTGCCTCGTTCTCATTTTTCCGATCAGTGTTCTCAAACCTGCCTTAGAGCAGTTGTACAAACTCATCAGCATCGTGTAGTTCCGTGGCGCCCTCGTTGTGTAACTCAGCTATCCAGTCCGCTGTTCCCCACTCGTTCATTCCTTCTCTGATGGCTGAAATCAGTTCATGATCACTGTGGTATTGGTCCCCATAGAGGACAATATGGGTCCAAATTCTGTTAAGGAAGTACGCCAGCTTCCTTGGAGTCCTGTCAAAGGTTGGCCAGAATCTAGGTGGCTGGACTGCCGGGGCTGCAGGAGCCGGAGCCGGCAGTGGCGCGGCAGTGGGAGCTGGTGGCGCTGTGGCCAGGACTGGTGGTTGCACTGCGACCGGAACAGCTGGGTCTGGGGCTAGCAGCGAGGTGGTGGCTGGAGCAGGCGGCAGCACCACAGGAGGCGGCCCCGGTGGAGGCGACGGCATTGCGGCAGGTGGCGGCCTTGGCATAGCCAGTGGGAGGCACCAGCAGAACTGGTGCCGGTTGCTGGAGTTGCGCTGGCAGTGGATATTGCACTGGCATCCTTTGGCATTGCACCCAGCAATATTGTATCCTATATTTTTTTCCCAGAAACACAGTTGGTTCCTAGCTATGGTCTCTGCCCTATCCTCATGTAGTAACACGTTGTACAGTCTAGCCAGCATTTTCTTTTCTTGTCCCAGTAAAATTTTATCTAGATTTCTATATTTGGATTCTATGCCAAATCGGTCCCTATCCTTTTGGTACCTAGAATTGATCTGGAAATAAGTCCACCAATCTATATTGAGGCCTTGGTCTCTTAATAAATCTAAAGATTTTGACTTCCGGTGGCGCCTTCCTCATTGGAGGCAGGCTTTTCATGCCTGCCGGCTTCTTGGCGTGTTAGAGCCGCCGTGCAACAGGCAGGCGGCTCAAAAGACCTGCTCCTTAACGGGAGGAGCAGGGAGAGCTGCTGGGGGTGAGGCTGGGCCCCCCTGAGTTGCCCCAGGAATTTTTCCTTTGTCCTGGGGAAGGCTCAGAGGGATGGCTCCCTCCATACCCCCGGGGTATGCTCCGCGCCGAGAAGGTCCTCCGCTAATTAGCGGAGCCAGATGCTGGGAGCAACACCACAATTGAAGTGATAATTGGAGCAAGCTGGAAAAGAAAGAAGTTAAGTTAAAGCAAGTATGGATTTTTTCCTACTGATTTTTTGGAGGAGGAAGGAGGGGAAGGGGGAAGGAGAGGAAGAGAAGTGAAAGTCTTTTAAGATGGCGACTGGCTTTGTTTGAAGCAAAGTGAGAGCGGAAATGGAGCGGAGTCCAGTCCTGAAAGACTTTGAAAGAAATATTCTGTTACAGAAAAAGAATTTAAAGGAACAAGGCTGAGTTAAATAGATTTTTTCTGTTTTTTTTTCCTTTTTTTCTCTCTATTGAAGTAAGAAGGAATTTTTTTGGTCCTTTTTAAAAGTAAAGATGCCTAAACTTAAAGGAAGGGGGGGCTCCCCCTTGAGTCAGATGAATGAAGTTGAAATGACTCATTTGCAGAGACTTACAGAACTGGATTTAAAAGAGTTAATTACAAGGTCCCTAGAGAGTGTGGTAGATAAGATAAAAGGATCACAGAAGGATCTTGAAGAATTGGTTTCTGGAAAATATGACCAACTAAGTCAAATTGTTGCTCAAGTAGCTTCAGATCTTTCAACTGCGGTGGCTGCAATGGGGAAGAAAGTGACTGAGATTAGTAGTAAATTTGAAGCTCAGATACAAGAATTACAAACGAAACTTCTGGAAGCAGAGGCCAAAAACCACAACATTCAGAATGATGTTATTATGCTTCAAATTAAGGCTATGGAACCTGCAATTCGGCTAAGAGGTATAAAAGAAGACAACAGAGAAAATTTAAGAATAACCTGTGCAAAGGCCTTTGCAGAATTATTAAAGATACAAGATGGACTAATTTTGGGTTCTATAGAGAAAGTTTACAGAGTTAATTCGCGTTTGGCTAAACAAAGGAATCTGCCTAGAGATGTCGTTGTTTATTTCACTGATAAAAGACTGAGAGATGATATTTTACAAAAGTCTTATTCTGAGAGAGTGCACGTAGCAGGTACACAAATCAGGATTTTTAAAGAGCTACCATCGAAGGTTTTAAAGGACAGGAAAGATTTTGATTTCTTGGTCAAGGAACTGAAGAGAAGTAATATCCCATTCAGATGGGATTTTCCAGTTGGTATAATTTTTAGATATCATGGTGTGAGACATTGTCTGAATACTATAGAGAAAGCAGAATATTTTTACCAAAATATTTTTAAGGGAGCACCGGAATATCTCAAGAATAAAACATCCAAAACAGAGTCTACAAAATGTGAACAGAAAGAAGAAAATCAAAGTGTGTTAAAAGTAAAAGGAGAATTTGGTGGTTGTCCAGAGGATTCTACTATGGATTTTTCTGATGAGAAAATTGAACACCTCAGTGATCTTGGGGGATCACAGGACCTTGAACTGCTGGAGGAAGATTCAAAAAATAAAGTTTTATTTCGAAATGACCAGCAGCAGAGGTCCAGTACTTTTCAAGAAATAGGGGGTGATGCTAATCGACAGGAAGAAGTTAATGAGGAAATTCGACTGGAAACCACAGATGATAAATTTAAGGAGTATCGTGAATCGTTTGATACTGAATTAGAAAGCATTGAAAGATTTGGATAAAATGGATTATAAAAAAATCTTTTAAGACATATAACAATCTGTTATCAGTTTACTTTGAGTTGGATTAACATTAAACTTATATATTAAAATGGATTACAAAAATTTTACTATGTAGTTTATCCTGGATTGGACATGATATCCTGAGTGTTGATAGATTGCTGCAAAATTAGCAGCGATCACTGGTTACCCAATTATATATTTTTTATGGAACTCATCTAGGAGAAGACTATGTAATTGAAAATACTTTATAACCCGAAGGACTGAATTGCAAAGGGTGGCAGGATTTGAAAGAATTTTAAAGGAACATCTGGAATGCAGCTTCTAGTTGGTTTTTTCTTTTCTTTTTTTTTCTTCAAGGTTTGGTTAAGGCTGCGAAAGCCTATTTTTAGGTACAGCATAAGTTAGTTTGAATGGATCTTCCTAGAGGTGTGAATACCTTCGTGGTTGGATATTATTTATACAAAGTCACTCGGGGGGTTGTGTGGAGAAATGTTTTATTTTGCTGATGGGGGCAGCGGCAAGATGAAGATTATTGATGCAGGATTTATCTGAGGAAATATGTTTGACTCCAATCAAGTTGAAGAGAAGATTGAAAGTTGGATTATAGAGACTGAGAAATGAATTAAACAAAAGATAATTTTCTTAATGATATAATTGTATGATTATAATCATATATGCATATATATTTCTTATGTTTTATGCTTTTGGGGGCTTTTCTTTAGTTAAGGGGTGTAGTTAGGATAGAATTATAATGGTTATTAAGGGTTTTTTTTTCTATTTACTACAATATTGTTTATTTTAGAAATATATTAATGTCTGTTTTCTTTTACCTTTCTTTTTCTTCCTTTCCTTCCTTCTCTTTCTCTTCCTCTTTCGAAATTTGTTTAATTTAGAATTTGAATATTTAATAATCCTTTTCTTTTTCCCTTGTTCTAAACTTTGTTTTTTTTTTAAAACTTGTAGCGGAAGTCAGGGGGGGGTGGGGAGGGAAGGGGTTGGAGTTGAGGGAGGATGGGAGGGGTTGGGGAGGGGGGATAGGGGAGGGGGGTGAAAATGGAAAAAATTCTTGTATTGTAAAACTTTTTCAATAAAAAAAATAAATCTAAAGATTTTAAACTCCCTTTATCATCTAATATCTCCTTATATGTGGGGATTTTTTTTTTATTGAAAAAGTTTTACAATACAAAAATTTTTCATTTTCACCCCCCCTCCCCAATCCCCCCTTCCCAACCCCTCCCTTTACCTCCCTCAACCCCAACCCCTTCCCTCCCCATCCCCCCCCCGACTTCCGCTACAAATTTTAAAAAGACAAAATTTAAAACAAGAGAAAAAGAAAAAAAGTTATTAAGTATTCACATTCTAAATTGAAAAAATTTCGAAAGAGGAAGAGAAAGAAGGAAAGGGAGAAAAAAAAGTAAAAAAAGAACAAACGAACAAAAGAAACCCAATAACTATAACCAAAAAGTAAAACAAGAAACCTATAAATATTAATATATTTCTAAAATAAAGAATGTTGTAATAAAGAAAACCAATAATAACCATTATAATTTTATCCCAACTACACCCCTTAACTAAAAAGCAAAAAACATATAACATACAGTATAATGTATATAATTATACATATATAATTATAATCATACAATTATATCATAAGAAAAAAAATTATCTTTTATTTAATTCTTTTTTCAGTCTCCACAATCCAAATTTCAGTTTTCTCTTCGTCTTGATTGAAGTTGAATATATTTCTCCCAACATAAATCCAATTTCGATAAGCTTCATCTTCCAGCTGCCCCCATCAGTAAAGTAAAACGTTTCTCCATACAACCCCCCGAGTGACTTTATATAAATAATATAAGGTACTCACACCTCTAGGTAGAATCATTCAAACTAGCTTATACTATAACACCTCAAAATAGGAAAAATCCTTTGCAGCTCCTCTTAACATTCAAACCTTGAAGAAAAAAAAAGAGAAAAACAAGCTAGGAACCGCATTCCCAGATGTTCCTTTAAAACTCTTTCAAATCCTGCCACCCTTTGCAATTCATTCCTTCGGATTGTAAGATGTTTTCAATTTCATTGTCTTCTCCTAGATGATGAATTCCACAAAAAGATGTATAATAGGGTAACCAGTGATCGCTGCTAATATTGCAGCAATCTATCAACACTCAGGATATTAAATCCAATTCAGGATAAACTTTATGGTAAAGTTTTATAATCCATTTTGATATATAAGTTTACTGTCAGTCCAATTCAGGATGAACTTTTAACAAATTGTTATACATCTCCAAAGTTTTAACAACTATCTGCAATAGCTCAAATCTTCAAAATAAACTTCTTAGAGAATTTTTATAATCCATTTTTTCCAAATCTTTCAATGCTTTCTGTTACCATATCAAACGATTCACGATACTCCTTAAATTTATCATCTGTGGTTTCCAGTCGGATTTCCTCATTAACTTCTAGTTCCTGTCGATTAGCATCACCCCCCATTTCTTGAGGAGCACTGGACCTCTGCTGCTGTTCATCTCGAAGTGTAACTTTATTTTTTAAATCTTCCTCCAGCAGTTCAAGGTCCTGTGTTCCCCCTCTAAGGTCACTGGGATGCTCAATTTTCTCATCTGAAGAATCCATAATAGAATCCTCTGGACAACCACCTGATGCTCCTTTTTCTTTTAACACACTTTGAATGTCTTCTTTCTGTTTGGATTTTGTAGACTCTCTTTTTTGTTTTTTATTGTTGAGATATTCCGGGGCTCCCTTAAAAATATTTTGGTAAAAATATTCTGCTTTTTCAATAGTATTCAGACAATGTCTCACACCATGATATCTAAAAATTATACCAACTGGAAAATCCCATCTAAATGGAATATTACTTCTCTTCAATTCCTTGACCAAAAAAGCAAACTCTTTTCTGTCCTTTAAAACCTTCGGTGGTAACTCTTTAAAAATAGTAATTTGTGTACCTTCTACCTGCACTCTGTCAGAGTAGGACTTTTGTAAAATATCATCTCTCAGTCTTTTATCAGTAAAATAAACAACAACGTCTCTAGGCAAATTCCTTTGTTTAGCTACACGTGAATTGACTCTGTAAACTTTCTCTATAGAACCCAAAATTGGTTCATCTTCTAGCTTTAATAATTCTACAAAGGCCTTTGCACAAATTGTTCTTAAATTTTCTCTCTTATTTTCTCTTATACCTCTTAATCTAATTGCAGATTCCATAGCTTTAATTTGAAGCATAATAACATCATTCTGTATGATCTGATTTTTGGCCTCAGCTTCCAGAAATTTTCCTTGTAATTCTTGTATCTGGGGTTCAAATTTACTACTAATCTCAGTCACTTTCTTCCCCATTGCAACCACCGCACTTGAAAGATCTGAAGCTACTTGAGCAATAGTTTGACTTAATTGGTCATATTTCCCAGAAACCAACTCCTCAAGATTCTTCTGTGAACCTTTTATCTTGTCAACAACACTCTCTAGAGTCCTTGTTATTAAATCTTTTAAGTCCACATCTGTAAGTTTCTGCAGATGAGTCATTTCAGCTTTGTTCAACTGACTCATGGGGGAGCCCCCCCTTCCTTTAGGTTTAGGAGTCATCTTTACTTTTCAAAAAGACCAGAAAAATTCTTCTTACTTCAATTAAAAAAAAAGAAAACAGGAAAAATCTATTTAAATCAACCTTAGTTTCTTTAATTCTTTTCAGTAGCAAAATGTTTCTTTTAAAAATCTCTCGGCATTAAGCTCTGCTTTCACTTTCAGCTTTTTTCCTTCAAGCAGAGCTGGTCGCCATCTTAAAGACACTTTCACTCTTCATCCTCTCCTTCCCTTTCCTTCCTCCTCCAAAAAATCTGTAAAAAAATCCATACTTGCATTACACTTGTCTTCTTCCATTTCCAGCTTGTTCAAGTTGTCAGTTCAGTCGTGGTGTTGCTCACGATGTCTGGCTCCGCTAATTAACTAATTAGCGGAGGTCCCTCTTGGCGCGGAGCATACTCTGGGGATGGATAGGGAGCCATTGCTCTGAGCCTTCCCCAGGACAAAGGAGAGGTTCCTGGGGCGACTCAGGGGGCTCAACCTCACCCCCAGAAGCTCTCCCCGCTCTTTAAAATAAAGAGTGTGTTTTTCGAGCCGCCTGCCTGCTGTGCGGCGGCTCTTAACGCACCGGGAGGCCGGCAGTCATGAAGAGACCGCCGACAACGACGGAGGCGCCACCGGAAGTCCCTCTATGTGGGGAAATTTTGAATGTCTCGCCTGTTTGGGTCAATTAGGGCCTCCAGAATGGAGAGCCAATTTGGGACTTTGGTGTAAAACCTCTGCCTGATTTCTACCCATATTTGAATAAGGGTCTCCCTTACTTTATGTCTACAAAAAAGGAGGCTTTTTTATTTCTCGGGTTCCACAATTGGGCATGCCAACCTTCTTGCAGGTCATGCCCTTCCAAAGTCAAGATTCTTCTATTATGTAGTGTGACCCAGTCCCTAATCCACACCAATTTGGCTGCCTTTTGATATGTCTCCCAATCCGGGAGACCGAAGCCTCCCAAATTTCTTTTGCCTTGTAGAATCCTATATGAAATCCTGGACTTTTTCCCTTCCCATAGAAAGAGCCTAATACCTTTATTCAATTCTGAAAAAAAAAATTTGCCTAATTTCACCGGGATATTTTGAAATAAGAATATTATTTTGAGGAGAATGTTCATTTTGATTGCTGCAATTTTTCCTATAAGGGACAATTTTATCTTTTTCCATCTCTCCAGATCTAGCTGTATTTTTTGCAATAACGGGATGTAATTATTTTCTTTTAATGTTGAGTGCCGGGAGGTTAGCCAAATACCTAGATACTTAGTTTTTTGCACTATCTGGATGCCTAGCAACTCTTCTAGCTCTATTTTTTGTATTTCTGTTACATTTTTCACTATTATTTTTGTTTTGGTTTTATTGAGTTTGAAGCCAGCCACTTTACCATAATTCTCTATTTCCTGTAGGACTTTTGGCGCTGTTACGAGTGGATCTTCCACAATTAAGGCCACATCGTCCGCAAAGGCCTGTGCCTTAAAAATTTCGTTCCTTATCTTGAGACCTTTAATAACTTTGTTAGCCCTGATCTTTCTGAGGAGCACTTGTAGCGCCAAAATAAAAAGTAAGGGGGATAGGGGGCATCCTTGCCTTACACCTTTTTGGATTGGGAATACTTTCGTCCTATCCCCATTTATTACAATATTTGCCTTCTGATTATGGTAAATGTTTTCCATCATTTTCCTGAAATTGGTGCCAAAGCCCATTAAATTAATTTGGTTAATCATAAAACTCCAGTTCAAATTGTCAAAGGCCTTTTGAGCGTCTACGAAAACTAGTGCCAGCTGTTTATCAGAATGGTGTTCATAATATTCTATGACATTTAATACTGTTCTCAGATTATTCCTGATTTGCCTCCCAGGGAGAAACCCATTTTGGTCTTTATGGATCCAAATATTTAAGATTTTCTTCATTCTTTCCGCAATGATGGACATAAAGAGTTTATAATCGGAATTTAATAAAGAGATTGGCCTATAATTTGCTATATGCTTAGGATCGGTACCTTCCTTCAAAATCAGTGAGAGGTATGCTTCCCTCCATGTCTCGGGAATACTTACACCTGTCAAAACCTCATTGAAAATCCCTAGTAATTCTAATTTTAGTGGTTCCTCAAATTTAGCATATATTTCCCCTGGAAGTCCGTCAGGGCCTGGAGATTTATTTTTTTTGATTTTAGTAAGGGCGGTTTCCAATTCCTCTATTGTGATCAGTCTGTTTAATATATCCTTCTCTTCCTCAGTTATTTGTGGTAGGTTAGCCTCCATTAAATATTGTTCTACTGCTTCGGCCTCGACCTCTTCTTGTTTGTACAATGCTTCATAAAAGTCTCTAGCTAGGCCTAATTTATCCTCTTCCTTTGTCAAGAGGTTGCCTTTGGAGTCCTCCAATACCAAAATTTGACTTTTTTCATTCTGTTTTTTGAGTTTATATGCGAGCCACCTACCAGACTTGTTAGCATTTTCAAAAAGATAATGTTTAGCTCTCTTTATTTTGCCCACTATCTCCTCCTGATCCAAGATATTCAGCCTATGTCTCGCTAGCCTCCAACTCTCTTTAAATATTTCATCTCCCGGCCTCCGCAATAGATTATTTTCCGCCTCTTCTAATTTGTTAGTGAGGGCCTCTCTCTCCTTCCTTTTTTCCTTGTTCTTATACGCCATATAAGAGATAGTCACCCCTCTCACATAAGCTTTCATAGTGTCCCACACTATTTCTCTAGCTGTTCCTTTATTTCCATTTTCAGCAAAAAACCGCTTAATTTCTTCATTTAATTTAATTACAAAATCTTTTTCATTCAATACAGACATATTTAATCTCCACCTCTTTTGTGTTCTCTTTCTCGCTTGAAACCAATTTATTTCCAGAAATCTATGACCTGACCATGAACTGGTATTTATTTCAACCTTCTGTATTTGCAAGCCTAGTTTCCTGGTAACCCAAACCATATCAATTCTGGACCACGAGTTATGAGGCGGTGAATAAAAAGTGTATTGACTATCTAATGGGTGGAGCGTTCGCCATATATCTATTAAGTTTAATTCGTCTACCAAATCAAAAAAGCTCTTTGGGAGGGGTAGTCTTTTGTTCTTTTTATTTTTCCCGCTTTTATAATCTATGGAAGGGTCTGTAATCCCATTAAAGTCCCCTATCATACATACTTCGCTATCAGCCCATTTTCCTAGTTGCTCGTGCAATTTCCGATAGAAAAGTCCCTGTTTTTTATTAGGGGCATATATCCCCACCAATATCAATTTGGAATTGTCCCTCGTTATCTCAATTATTAAGATTCTGCCTTTAGAATCTTGGTATTTTAATTCCGCCTCTATTTCTTTCTTAACATAAATTGCAATCCCCCCCTTTTTTTCCCCGCTAAAGACACAAATACTTTACCGAATTTGGGGAATTCTAATTGTTTAGCCTAATCTTTTTTTATATGGGTTTCCTGTATACAAATTATATCCGGATTGAATTTTACCAGTTTTGACAGTATTAGCTTTCTCTTCCTATAGTCATTAAAACCGTTTACATTCTGTGACAAGATTTTTAAGCCATTCATTCCTAGTGTCTGTGGTTACTGCCTAGTTCTTGTTTTTTAGTGTTACTGCTCTCACCGGTCGGGTTTTCTTTCCTGTTTCTTCCCCTTCTACTTCTCCTCTTTTTTCCCCTTCTTCTATATCCTCCCTAGTGCTCTGTCCTTGGGATGACTCTTCCTCTGTGTTTACTGTTTCAACCTCCTCTTTGCTGTTATATTCCTCTTCTTCTCCTCTCAGTTGGTCCAGAAACTCTTGTGCTACACTTGGATTGTCGATTCTTATCTTCCTTCCCTGCCAGGAAATTAACAAGCCCTCTGGCAGTAGCCATCTGAACACTATATTCCTTCTATTTAACTGATTTGTCAAGAATCTATAATTCTTTCTTCCGTCTCTCACCCTTTTTGGTACTTGTTTGAGTATAATCACTTCCTTCCCTCTATACAATATTGGTTCATCTCTCGCAATTTTATAAAGGATATCTCTCACTTTTCTCCTAGCAAACCTTACATGGACCTCTCTAGGGAGCTTATTTCTTCTGACGTAGTTCGTTTGAACCCTATATATCTCATCGAGCTCCCTAATAATTTCCAGTTTGTCTTGCTGGAGTATATCCGCTATTAACTCCGCCATTTTATCTCCTAAATCTTCATCTTTTTCTTCTGCAATATTTTGAAATCGAAGGTAAAATGAGGCCTTATCCATTTCAAGATGGACCAATGTATCTTCCGTTACCTTACCCTGGGCCGAGAGGGATTTATCTACTCTATCTAACTTCTTTTCGTTCAGATCCATTCTTTCCTCGACTTTTTGGATTCTTTTTTCATTATTAGCAATTGACGCCTGAATCTCACTCATCTTTGTATCCAATGCATGCATATCTAGCTTTAATTCAGTGTGGTTATTAGAAAGTTTTTCCTGCATAGCTAGCATCGTTTCCTGTATTAGTAACAAAGAGGCGTCGTTGGTAGTTTGTCTGGTTTCTGTAAGCCATCAGAGGGCTTCTGAACAGCTGGAAGCTGCTTTCATGAAGTCAGTCACTGACAGGGCTCCCAGATCATTTTGAGTGTATCACAGTAAGAAATGATGTCCCTGTTCAGCTGTTCGGGACATCATTTCTTACTGTGATACACTCAAAATGATCTGGGAGCCCTGTCAGTGACTGACTTCATGAAAGGGGTGGCAGAATCCACTCTTGGGAATGGTCAGATCCCAGTGGCCTGACCTCTCTCCATTCTAGGCCGGTACTGTCCAGGATTCTGGTTCCTTCTCCAGGGGTGGACAGGCAGCTGCAGTTGCTCCCCCCGGGCAGGCATCCGGCTGAGCGGCTTACCAAGCCACTGTGTCACGCTAGAGTTGTCTGACGAAATGAGATGCCTCTCACATTTTGATAATAAAGAAAAAAAACTTTTATTTGTTAGAACAACGTCTTCACGGACTCATATGCAGCCAGGAAATGACCTCTGCTCTATCATCCCTCCCTTTCCTGGCTTGCTTCCTTATCCTATTGGTCATTATCTAAATCACTCTACGGCACTCTCTCTTAATAATCTCACAGGAATTTAACCCCCTCTTTACTATGTCAGCACTGAGAAGCTGACATCCAGCCCCTCTCCCTTCATTCTTCAGCAAAACTTGCACAAGATAAAACAACAGGTCTAATACCATTACCCCGTCTGGGACTGTGTCCCACCCCCTCCCGGCCTGTCTGGGTGATCTGCATGGAATTTAGCTATAAGGCGGTCAGCTTGAATGTTCGTGCTCTTCACCCATGATGCTTCTGGTGATGGGTAACCCTTCCACTTAATTAAGTATTGGAGGCGGCCTCTGTGCCACCTCTAATCGAGAATTTGCTGTACTTCATAATGAGTTTGGCCCCCAATGATCAAGGGCCCTGGGGGATCACGTGGCACCGGCCTTAAAGTTGACCCCACCACAGGCTTCAGAAGACTACTGTGAAAAACGGGGTGTATCTTTCCTAGTAACCGGGGCAACTGCAATTGTACCGTGACCGGGTTGATTATTTTTACTATAGGAAATGGTCCTATAAATTTCGGGCCCAATTTCCTAGTTGGGAGTTTGAGTCTCAAGTACTTGGTGGAGAGGTAGACCTTCTCTCCTACTCGGAACGGTCTTTGAGGAGCTCGGTGCTTATCTGCTTGCTTCTTATAAGCCTGTGCCGCCTTGTCTAATGCCTTTTTGACGTTCTCCCAGGATTCTCTTAGCCATCCAATCGTTCAAACTGACTGAAGAAGGGGGTTCCCTGGGATATTCTGGCATGGGGACAAAATCCATACCGCTCACTACCTTGAATGGGGTTAGTCCTGTACTACTGTGGACAGCATTGTTGTACGCGACCTCCGCAAAAGATAGGAGGTCCGCCCAGTTCGACTGTTGGTAGTCTACATAGCACCTCAAGTACTGCTCTATCATGGCATTCAGTCTCTCCGCCCCGCCATTGGTGCTCGGTGAAATGCTGAGCTGAGACCTTGGGATGATCCTATGGATCGTAATTCCCTCCGGTGGAGATGTTTTTCTTCATGGCCTCTGATAAGGTTGCTACGGAGACATCTGAAGGTCTGCCAACGTTGGCGTGGAGTAGATTAGGAATGCATAAATATTTTTAGAAGAACAGTGTTTGAAGAGAGCATTTCTTTTTGTTTTAAAAAACATTTTTCCTGGCTGTCTGTCACGCTAGAGTTGTCTGACGAAATGAGATGCCTCTCACATTTTGATAATAAAGAAAAAAAAACTTTTATTTGTTAGAACAACGTCTTCACGGACTCATATGCAGCCAGGAAATGACCTCTGCTCCATCATCCCTCCCTTTCCTGGCTTGCTTCCTTATCCTATTGGTCATTATCTAAATCATTCTATGGCACTCTCTCTTACTAATCTCACAGGAATTTAACACCCTCTTTACTATGTCAGCACTGAGAAGCTGACACACTGGCTCTTTGCACCGGGCTCCTAGCAAGCGCTCCACTTCGGCGGCTTCTGCTGCTCGCACCACCTCTTTTGAAGGGAAGTAGCTGGTCTCCACATGGATCGCCTGGTCACTCACGGCTGCTCCTTCCTCGATTGTAAGTTTCTCCTCCATCTTCTGTGAGTCTTTGCACTGGCCGAGTTGCGGGTAGGCGCTGGGGCTCAGGACTCCAGACAGCACCCCGGGGTGCGGGTAGCTGCTTGTAGTTTTTAAAAGAGATTCGGGTTAATGTCAGGATTCCAAGAAACACCCCTAACAAAATAAAACTCCAAGGCAAGATCGTCCTCAAAGTTCCACTTTATTAGAGATGTCATGTTGGCACATCTGGGAAAACCCGAATCTGAAATCTTCCAGGTTTTCTCCACCCAGTTGAAAGTTCACAACCCTGCTCCACACCCACAAGTTCATCACATGGTCCAATCCATCCTTCGGATCAACTGGAAACAATCCCCAGTCACTCCCATCCAGGTGTAGGCAAATGCCCTTGACTTCCAGAGGAAGGAATGTTGTTATGGCTATTCTTCTACCACTCCATCAAAAAAAACCCCTTCCAATTTCCAGGCTAAAATATGTGGCAGTCAGGAAGTGAAAAGAAAAAAAATGGCTTCCAAAACTGACACTGTCAAGCAAAACCAAGCATTTAATAGTGAGTGCCATACCAAGTACACTAATCAAACAGGTGGCAAGAAAGTAGGGGCAGTCAGGCACAACACAGGTTATGCAGACAGTAAACACAGGGTCAATCAAAATGGGACTCAAATGTCTATACGCTAACGCACAGAGTATGAGGAATAAACAGGGTGAATTAGAAATTCAAGTAAATGAGGGCAGATATGATATTGTTGCCATTACAGAAACTTGGTGGGATGAAACCCACAAATGGAATAAACAGCTTGAGGGATTTATATTATTTAAAAGAAATAGACCTAATAAAAGGGGAGGTGGAATTGCACTATACCGTATATAAGAAATAACTACATCTCTACAGAAATAGAACACAACAATGATGAAAATTATCTTGAATGCATTTGGGTCAATATCAAAGGGGGGGAAATGACATTGCCATAGGTCTAAACTATAGGCCAACCAACCAAACAGGAAATAGATGAACTAGTCAGCTAACTAAGGTATGTAGGAAGCACATCACAATAGTAATGGGGGATTTTAACTACCCTGACATCAACTGGGAGACAAACTCTGTACCAAGTGGAAGATCCAACAGGTTCCTAACAAACCTAGCAGACAACTTTGTTTCCCAAAAAGTAGAGAAGGGAACAAGGGGATCAGCCATATTGGACTTCATTCTCACTAACAGAGATGAAATGATGGAAAAATGGGGGAAATTACAAATATCACTTTTAGGCAGGATAGTGTCTATTAATATGAATGTCCTGACTAAGTTACTATACTGTTGTGACTCCGACCCCCGAGCCTGTCCTAACAGAGGGAGAGGACTCAGAAGGTGAAGGAGAGGATTTGGCAAGGCCTCCCTCTCCAGGACTCTCCTCTATGGCAATGCCTCAGGTTTCTTCGGAAGGCCAAGAAATATGCCAGGAGCAAGGCACTTCAGAGCAGCTGCAGATAGAGAGCGAGGGGGATGAGTTTTGGCTGGATCCCAGACAGCGTCAGAAGGATAAGCGTGTGCAGCAGAGAAAGAGGCGTGGGCGGGCCAGAGATTGAGCTGAATCACTGGATCACACCCCACAAGGGATAAAAGGGTGTGTGTCGGCTATTCAGGCCTTGTGATGGACAAATTGAAAAGCTCGGAAGTCATATCGTGTTTCTAGAACCCTGTTAGAAGCTCTTTTTGGATTTCTTTGGACTGGACTTCGACAATTCTTTGCTTTGTGGAATTAATTTGGTATATCGGACTGAGGAGGAAAAACCTCCCTTAGTGAGTAAAATCTTTTGGCAGGCAGTTCATGGTTCTCTGCCAAACCTGTTATCTTAAAGGAATTCCTGACTGTTTCATTCATTAACTCCTGGCTGTCTGTTTGTGTGTGTGCGTACGACGGGGACAGAACATATACCTATTTCAAATGATACCTATCCCACTAGATTTTTTTTTTATGGAACTTAATAAAATTACCGCCAAATTTGTCTGGGCTGGGGAAAAAGCAAGAATAAAATTATGATCATTACAGGATAGCAGAAGTAGGGGTGGTTTTGGTCTTCTGGCATGGGAAATATACTATAAAGCTGCCACTCTAGTTTGGATAAGAGAGTGGGTCAACTTAAGAGATAAAAGAATTGTAACCTTGGAAGGACATGACCTACAAAGAGGGTGGCATGCATTCATGTGGGACAACAAGAATAAGACACAAACATATTTCTTTAGACATAAGATTAGAGAAGCACTAATTCGAGTATGAGAAGAAGTAAGGAGGAAACAGTATATGAAAATTCCGAGCTGGTTATCAACCATGGAAGCCATGATCCACCCCAATACAGTAGAAATTAGTAAAATGGTCAGATATAAAGAAATTCTAGATAATTATGGAAAACTCAGAAGTAATCAGGTTCTAAAAGAGATGGGAATATTTATTGATTGGTGGCCATACTTACAAATACAGTCCAGATACAAGAAGGATATGGAAGAATTTGGCATAGAGGTAGAATTAAATCAATTTGATAAATTATTGAGGGGTTTAGAAGGAAAATTAATATCCACATTATATAACTATTTATTAGAATTCGATAGAGCGGAGGATGTGGTAAAAGAACCAATGATCACATGGGCCAAAAACATAGGACATAATATAAATTTAGACGAATGGGAATATATTTGGAATAAAAACTATAAATTAACAAAATCGGTAGCATACAAGGGAAATCAATATACAAGAACTAACCAACGATAAAATTGAATTAATCCCCGAAACTTTTCTCCTGGGAGTACTAAAAACCAGATATGACAAAAAAATAAGATACTTGATTTTACACATACTCACAGCTGCGAGAATTGTCTATGCACAATATTGGAAAGGAAATAATGTACAACCAGAAGGATTAATTATTCAAAAAATATTCAAATGTGCTGAAATGAATAAATTAACTTTAGAATTAAAAGGAAAAAGAGGATTCAGAATACTATGTGGTGTGGGATAAATGGTACAGGTGGACTGATATTCGAAATAAGAATAAATAATGTTTAGAAGAAAGTTGAAGATAGATATATATATATATAATGTAGAGTTTGCATGCACAATTAACCCAACCTGTTTTATGGAAAAATGACTCTGTCTGTCCAATTATGTATTGGAATTTTGAAACAGAAAACCATAATAAAAATATTTTAAAAAAAGAGAGAGAGAGAATCCTCAAGGGGAAAATAACTCAAGAAGCTTGGGAAATTTTGAAAAGTGAGATTATAAAAGCCTAGTCTAGCACAATACCAATGAAGAAGAAAAATATCAGCTCTCAAAAGAAACCAGCATGGCTGCATAAAGAACTCTCTGACAAATTGAAAGGTAAAAAGGACAAGTATAAAAAGTGGAAAGAGGGGCACATAACTAAAGCAGAATATCAGCAAATAGCCCGAGCCTGTAAAGATGAAGTGAGGAAAGCTAAAGCTCACAATGAACAAAGGCTTGCGACAAAAGTAAAAAATAACAAAAAAAGGCTTCTTCCAACATGTTAAAAACAAGAAAAAAGTCAATGAAACAATTGGCCCATTGCTGGGAGAAAGTGGCAAGAAGGTGACAAGCAACAACGAGAAAGCAGAACTACTTAACTCGTTTTTTGCATCTGTCTTTACACAAAGGGAAAAAACAGTCCAACCTATCAAAAACAGCACCACAAAAAACAGATTAGGAATGCAAGTTAAAATAGGGAAGAAAATAGTAAGTGAACACCTGCCTACCCCAGACGAGTTCAAATCACCAGGACCAGGTGGATTACATCCCAAGGTTCTGAAGGAACTGGCAGACGTGACCTCAGAACCACTGAACTATATCTTTCAAAGATCCTGGAGCACCGGGGAACTACCAGAGGACTGGAAAAGAACTGATGTAGTTCCCATCTTCAAAAAAGGAAAAAAAAAAACAGATCCAGGAAACTACAGACCTATCAGCCTGACCTCAATACCAGGGAAGATTCTGGAAAAGATGATCAAGCAATGAATCAGTGAACACCTAGAAGCAAACAAAGTAATAACCAAAAGCCAACATGGGTTTGTCAAAAACAGATCATGCCAGACTAATCTTATTGCATTCTTTGACAAAGTGACAAAATTAGTGGACCAGAGGAATGCTGTCGATATAATTTACTTGGACTTCAGTAAAACATTTGATAAAGTAGACCATAACCTACTACTAGATAAAGTAGAAAAATGTGGGTTAGACAGCATCACCACCAGATGGATTTGTAACTGGCTGACCAACCGCACTCAACATGTAGTCCTCAATGGAACTGCATCTACATGGAGGGAAGTATGCAGTGGGGTATCCCAAGGCTCTGTTTTAGGCCCAGTACTCTTCACCATCTTCGTCAATGACTTGGACGAGGGGATAGATGGGGAACTCATCAAATTTGCAGATGACACCAAGCTGGCAGGAATAGCCAACACTCCAGAAGATAGGCTTAAGATACAGAAGGACCTTGACAGATTTGAACATTGGGCGCTATCTAACAAAATGAAATTCAATGGTGAAAAAAAGTAAGGTTCTACATTTAGGCAAGAAAAATAAAATGCACAGGTACAGTATATGCGATGCCTTGCTCAATAGTGGTGACTGTGAGAGGGATCTTGGAGTCCTAGTGGACAATCATTTAAATATGAGCCAGACGTGTGCAGCAGCTGCCAAAAAAAGCCAACACAGTTCTAGGCTGCATTAACAGAGGGATAGAATCAAGATCACGTGAAGCGTTAATACCACTTTATAATGCCTTGGTAATACTGCATCCAGTTTTGGTCACCACGATGTAAAAAAGATGTTGAGACTCTAGAAAGAGTGCAGAGAAGAGCAACAAAGATTATTAGGGGACTGGAGGCTAAAACATGTATAAAGAATGGTTGCTGGAACTGGGTATGTCTAGTCTGATGAAAAGAAAGATCAAAATGGTTTTTTGCCCTCCAGACAAATCAAAAATAATTTAAGAATGGTAATAGACGTTTTAGAATATTATGAGGTGCATCCAGAGAGACAGGTGGCACTGATCTTTCTGGATGCACAGAAAGCCTTCGATCAAGTAAATTGGAAATTTATGATCCACCAAATCCAAAATATGAATTTTGGAGATAAATTTACAAAAATGATAGCATCAATATATCAGAATCAAAAGGCATGCATCCTGGTAAATGGGGATCAAACAAAATTCTTTGGAATAGATAAAGGAGTAAGACAGGGATGCCCACTATCGCCTTTATTATTTATCTTAACCTTAGAAAACCTGTTAATTAGAATTAGGGCAAACGAGGAAATACAAGGACTAAAGATTAAAAAAGAAGAATACAAGGTCCAAGCTTTCGCGGACGACCTTGTCTTCTTCATAGAAAACCCAATAGAAACAACCCCAAAATTAATAGAAGAGATTGAGAAATTTGGAAAGGTAGCAGGATTAAAAATTAATAAAGAAAAGACGAAAATGATGACAAAAAATGTGACAGTAAAACAAGTAGATAAATTATCAAAAGACTCAGGATTACAGGCAATTAAAAAAGTAAAATACTTAGGGATAAATTTGACAGCCAAAACTGTGACAATAAAAGAAAATAATTATGAACCTTTAGTCCAGAAAATAAAAGATTTAAACAAATGGGGAAAATTAAATTTAACCTTGTTGGGGAGAATAGCGGCGATAAAATCGAATATACTTCCAAGACTCCTTTATCTATTCCAAACAATTCCAATAAAATTAGTTATCTGGATAAAATAACTACAAAATTTGTGTGGGAGGGGAAAAAATCAAGAATAAAATTAAATATATTACAAGACGATAAAATGAGAGGTGGATTTGGGTTCCCGTCATGGGAAAAACATTATAAGGCGGCAAGTTTAACATGGATCAAGGAATGGATAACCCTAGACAATCAAAGACTTTTGAATCTGGAAGGACATGACTTAATGAAGGGATGGCATGCCTTTATATGGAGCCCCAGAAATAAAACATACAAACATTTCAACAACCATACCATCAGAAAATCTTTAATAAATACATGGCAACAGATTAAATCCAAACACTATATGAAAATCCCCGGTTGGCTATCAACAATAGAAGCAATAACCCACCCTAATACACTAACAAAGCATAAAATCCTAAAATACAGAGAAATATTAGATGTACAGGGACAACTGAAATCAAGAGAAGAACTCAATGACCAAGGAATAATAATCGATTGGTGGCCCTATTCACAAATAAAGATAAGATATAGAAAAGACCAAGAGGAAGAAGGAATTGACCCAAAACAAAATCAATTGGATAAATTACTAGAATCTGAAGAAGGGAAATTAATTTCAAAAATCTACAAATATTTATTGGAATATGATTTGGCGGAAGAATTGGTTAAGGGTCAGATGATAGCGTGGGCGAGGAATATAGGGCATAATATACAATTAGAGGAATGGGAAAGGGTATGGGAAAGCAAGATGACAAAATCGGTAGCCTATAAAGAAAATCATTATAAAATGTGGTATCGGTGGTATCTGGCTCCTGCAAGACTAGCCAAAATGTATCCAAATGTAAATCCGACTTGTTGGAAATGTAAAAAAACACAGGGGACTTTCTATCATGTTTGGTGGCTCTGCCCAGTAGTTAAGAAATTTTGGAGTAAAATAAAAACGTGGATAACAGAAATAACGAAATCCAAAATTGAACTAGAACCTGAGGTTTTCCTACAAGGCATGATTAAAGGTAATATTAGAAAAGATATTAAGTATTTAATATTACATATAATCACGGAGGCTAGGTTATCGTTAGCGCAATTGTGGAAAAGTGATCGCCTGCCAACAGAACAGGAAGTAATACAGAAAATATTTTCATGCGCAGAAATGGACAAACTAACTCTACAACTAAAAGATAAGGAGGACTCAAATTATTATATAATATGGAATAAATGGTACCAGTGGACAAATCAGAGGAAGGGGAAAAATGAGTAAAGATGAAATCTAGAAGAAATTAACACAAATAAAAACAGCACTGTCAGATGGATATAGTTGGAATAAATTATTGGGTGTATGTATATATGTATATGTATATAAAAATAGAAATTAATCAATATGTGAAGTTGAGTATAGCATATGTAAATTTGGTGGGGTTTTTTTGACTAAGAGAAATTTGTATATTTTAAATGGTTTTTTTAAAAGTCTTAATAAAGGTTTGTTTTAAAATTTTAAAAAAAAGAAAAGAAAGACTAGGGGTGACATCATAGCAGTGTTCCGATATCTCAGGGGCTGCCACAAAGAAGAGGGAGTCAAGCTATTCTCCAAAGCCCCTGAGGGTAGAACAAGAAGGAATGGGTGGAAACTAATCAAGGAGACAAGCAACTTAGAACTAAGGAGAAATTTCCTGACAGTTAGAACAATTAATCAGTGGAACAACTTGCCTCCAGAAGTTGTGAACACTGGAAGTTTTTAAGAAGATGTTGGATAACCATTTGTCTGAAGTGGTGTAGGGTTTCCTGCCTAAGCAGGGGGTTGGACTAGAAGACCTCCAAGGTCTCTTCCAACTCTGTTATTCTAAAATACCTAAGGTTAAAACTCCCCAGCAAAAAGCTGGGACCCAAGTTCATGGGGCCGATGTGAATTCTTGACCATGGGCTGCTGGGTGGTTCCCACTCCATCGGCTGAGCTTGCAGGGGTGCCGGTCTTGTCGCTTGGCACGGGTCACAAGCTGTCTGAGGAGAGAAGTCTTTTGATTTTCCAGAAGGCTGCCTCTTCCTCTCCCCACTTCCAAGGAACCGCCTTCCCTAAGAATCGATGGAGTGGTTCAGCAACAGTGGCTTTCTGTTTCAAAAAGACACTGTAAAAATTCAGCAGTCCCAAGAAAGCCTGAAGCTTCATTTTGGTTTTGGGGGCTGGAGCTTCGTGGATTGCTTTAACTTTGCTTTTGATGGGGTGGATGCCTTTGCTATCAATTAGGTAGCCCAGGAACTCGACCTCCTGGACTCCGATAACGCACTTGTCCCTTCTGACCCTTCGCCTGGAACTGCTGCAGGGCAAGCCTGATCCGTTCCATTAGTTGGGTTTCCGAGTCTCCAGAGACCAAGACGTCGTCGAAGTATGGCACTACCCCTGGAATGCCTTACAGAAGGCGTTCCATCATCGATTGGAAGATGCCTGGGGCAGGGCTGACTCCGAATTGGAGGCGGTTGCATTTAAATGGGGGTGCACTGGTGATGGGAGCATTAAGGAATAGGCGGCCATGTGTGGGGTGGGGAAGGCGGGCCAACGGTGTTAGGGCTTCAACACACCGACTGCTGTATTCGTTGACACCCTCGCTGCAGAGACGCCAACACGAGGAGAGGCTGGGAAAACGCTGAGATGCCGAGCCCAGGATCCGGAACAACGAGGGAGGGTGTGGCTTTAAATACAGGGCGGGGCGGCACAGTAACAAGCTATTTGCTATAAAACAGCTGCACGCCTATGGAATGTAGTGCTAATTTCACATCGTTTAACGAGTGCAGCACGTTCCTGGAGCCAGCCGGATAATAAACCAGCATAGCACTGACCTGTGCGCGTGTGTTTCTTGGTGTTGCCGTGTTTAGCCTAGGACGGCTGAGAGGAAATTAGCGCTACCCTCATCAAACCCTGTCACACGGCTCTGGGATGGCAGAGGGCGGCGAGGACGCGCTTGAGATCACTGTGTTGGCGGAAGAGAATGCGGCTCAGGATAAGCCATGGGAAGAAAGCCCTGAGGTAGCCATCCAGCTAGCAGTCCGCCCCAAAGAACGGACCCAAGCCGGAGCTCCGCCCAGATGAGTGACCCGAGCAGGGCGCAGGGTGTGGCTTCCAGGGCGGCATCTGGAGAGTGGTGGCAGAGCCCCACATTGGCTGTCCCAGGAGGGCCTCCCACCTCCCCCCCTTTCAGCAAGCGGTTCCTGAAGTGGAGAGAACGGCGATGGGTGGAAGAGGATGACGGAGAATGGAGTTACTCCACTGGAATAGGCCAATCCACGATGGAATTACTTCGAGAACGGTTTGGGGAAGCCAGCTTCAGGGATGCACAATCCTGGCAGCCGTGGCTGGCAGGGGCGGAGACTGGGGGGGGGGTGGCACAAACAGCCCACAGGGACAGGAACTAGGTTCTGCTTGGCTAGCCACAAGTTACAGGTGGGCACTCATGCAGGTGCTACCCGGCCGCCTGAGCCCCAGTCTCTGCGTGCAGCTGAGGGGCAGCCTCAGTCCGGGTCTGGAGCAGGCCGTCAGACATTGGGGGGGGGCCTCACCCAGGTGGTCCCAGCCAGACCCCAGGCGTGGATGCAGGGGTGTGGGGACCGCAGCCAGTGTGGGGCCCGCCTCCCCTACAAGCCTCTTTTGATGGCAACCCGGACTCGGTGGCCCTGTTCTTAAGTCAGGTCATAAGTTATTTTGACCTTTATGGTCATCTCTACCCATCCCAGTGGTCTATGGTGGTGGCTGTCACTACCACGTTGACGGGGGAGGCCGCGGACTGGGTAGCGGATCTCCATAACGACCATGCCCGGGAACTCACTGATGTCAGGTTGTTTCTGGAGGGGCTCTGGGGGAGGTTTGAGGATGACACCCAGACCCAGGTAGCGGAGGGGGACCTTGTGGCTGTTAAACAACGGGGCCGCCCCACGAGAGAGTATGTAAAGGAGTTTAAGCAATTAGCAGGGAGAGTGCGGGGGTGGCCCGAACGCATGCTGGTCCACCATTTTCACCTGGGCCTAGATAGAGACCTTAGACAGGCATGTGTGTATAGGGGATTGCCGCCTCGGCTGTCAGACTGGTGTCGAGCGGCCATCGATTTGGACGTCGGTCTGAGGGAATTCCGGACAAAAGGGACTGCAGGGCCACCTACCGGTCGGAGACAGGCCGAGAGGCCGCTGCCCAGCACAGGGAGACGGGAACGGGACACATGGTCAACCGACCCCGCCCGCCGGCCGCCGTTGCGGTGTTTTCGGTGTAATCAGGTGGGTCATAGAGCCTTGGAGTGCCCACTACCTCCAGTCCAGCCCGTCAAACCAACGACCCCAGCGGCAGGCGGGAAGAACAGAGGACGGGTGACACCAGAAAAGACCAAAGGGATCTTGCAGCCTAGACAAACCACAGATGGGACATCCTCGCAGAAACCCACCACCCACCCTGGGGTCGTTCCGGTGGTGGTGCCAGAGAGTGATGATGACGAGGACCTTGATGATCCTATGGTGATTGGCCCCATACACCCTTTCCTTATCCCAATCACCTTGACATCCCTACAGGGATTGGGGCCCTTACGGCATGAAGCGCTAGTGGACTCGGGGTGCACCCGCTGCTTAATGCGACGTTCCTTGGCTGCCCAATTAAAGGTGCGAGTGTGGCCCTTGCGAACCCCCATAACCTTTGAACAGATGGATGGAACCATTCTAGGTGGGGCGCTGGCGACATACGTAACCGAGCCCATACAAATGACCATTGGGCCCCACCATGAAACACTGCGCTTCATAGTGATAGATACCATGATCGAACCTGTCATCCTGGGTTTAGCGTGGTTGGATAGATGGAAACCTACCATTTGGTGGGAAGGGGGTTTCCGGAAGCTACGTCTCGACCCTGGCCCAAAACCGAAACACATGCCTGACAGCTCGTTGAGGGCAGGTGGAGCGGGGTCCCTCGATTTAGATGCCGCTGGCATACCACGGGTATATGCTGACCTGTCGGCTGTGTTCGACGAGACGGAGTGTGATATCCTACCACCACATCGACCCACTGATTGCGCTATCAAACTAATCCCAAACGTCAAACTCCCAAAGCCACGCATGTACACCATGACGCCGCGGGAGGTGGAGGAGTTGCGGTTGTACATTGATAAAAATCTGGCAAGAGGGTTCATTCAGCCAAGCCGTTCGCACCTGGCTGCCCCCGTCCTCTTCAGGGAGAAGGATGGTGGACTTCGTCTGTGTGTGGAGTATAGCGGTTTGAATGCCGTCAGTGTGGAACCTCTTTATCCTCTTCCTTTGATGAAAGATCTCCTTGCAGCCTTGGCAACCGGAACGTATTTTACTAAGTTGGATTTGAGGGAAGCGTATTACCGAGTTCGGGTCAAGAAAGGGGACGAATGGAAAACCACTTTTAACTGCCCCCTAGGGAGCTACAATTTCTGTGTGATGCCCTTTGGCTTACAGGGTGCACCTGCTGTCTTCATGCAGCTAATTAACGAGGTGCTGCATGAGTTTCTTTACCGTGGTGTTCTGGTTTATCTGGATGATATCCTGATTTACATGAAAACCATGAACGAACATGTTACACTAGTCCGGCGGGTGTTGCAGAAGCTACTAGTTGCTCAACTTTATGTGAAAGCCTCTAAATGCGAGTTCCACCGCACACAGTTAGATTACCTTGGGTATCGCATTTCAAAGGACGGGGTGGAGATGGACCCCAAAAAAGTGGCTACCGTTCTGGAATGGCAAGCACCCACAACCCGACACCAGTTGCAAAGCTTCCTCGGCTTCGCTAATTTTTATCGTAGTTTTATACCCACGTTTGCACACATCGCTCTACCACTAACAAACTTGCTGCGCACCAAAGGGGAGGCACCACCACGTCCCGGGCGGCGCCTGCACTGGACGCTCGAGTGCCAGGAGGCATTCGAAACTTTAAAACGGCAATTTGCTAAGGCTCCTGTGCTACAGCACCCGGACCAAACAAAGCCGTTTGTTGTACAGGTGGATGCAAGCGACGTGGCCGTGGGAGCGGTTTTTTTGCAAACGGATGCCCAGGGCCACCTCAGGCCATGTGCTTACACATAAAAGTTCAACCCCACAGAGAGGGGTTGGGCCATTTGGGAGAAGGAGGCCTTTGCTGTTCGCTGGGCCCTGCTCACGTGGCGCCATTTACTAGAGGGGGTACAGACCCCGTTTGAGGTATGGACCGACCATCGGAATCTAATAGCATTGCAGACACCCCGCCGCCTGTCCCCCAAACAGGTGCGGTGGGCTCAGTATTTTCAGCGGTTCCGCTTTACTCTGAAGCACGTACCAGGGGGAAAGAACTGCCTAGCGGATGCATTGTCACGCATGCCGCAATTCCAGAGTCTGAGAGATGAGGTGGTTCAAGCTATGGTGCCAGGAGGACAGCCCAACACACAGACAACAGCTCTCATGGCGCAAAGCACAAACGAGTGGAGGAATCGACTACAAAGGGAGGAGACAACAGATGGCTGGTTACAAAACAACCAACACGTCCTTACCAAAAGGGATGGTCTCTTCTGGAAGGGGGAGTGCATATATGTCCCTCTGGGGGCTCGGACGAGCGTATTACACTGATGCCATGACTGCAGGGCTGCTGGACACTTTGGTTTCCTGAAGATGTATCATCTGGTCCGACGGCAGTTCTGGTGGCCGCATATGCAGCAGGACGTGGAAGAGTATACCTGTGGCTGTTCTGTCTGCGCGAAAACAAAAGCGCAACCTGGCAAACCGCTCGGCCTCTTACACCCAGTCACTACACCTACCCAGCCATGGGAAGACATAGGAATGGACTTTATCGTAGAATTACCAGAAAGCAATGGGAATATCGTGATCTGGACTATTGTTGATTTGTTCTCGAAGCAAGCCCATTTCATTCCCTGTCATGGCCTACCATCAGCTCAACGCCTGATGAAACTATTCATCCAACACATCTATAGGTTACACGGTGTACCCCGTCGTATTATTTCTGATAGGGGGGTGCAATTCACGGCCCGATTTGGGTGCAACTTTATACGGGCTATAGGGTCGTCTCAAGGACTTCGCTCTGCTTACCATCCCAGCACGAACGGAGCAGCAGAGCGGGCAAACGCGATGATAGAGCGTTATCTCCGCTGCTACGTGTCCTATCAACAACACGATTGGGCAACGTTACTACCCTTCGCTGAAGTGGCCTATAATAACATGGTTCACAGCAGCACTGGGTTCACCCCCTTTTGTATAACAACAGGGCGGGAATTTGTAGCCATCCCAGAGCTAGACCAGGCACCAGGGACGGCGGTGATGCCAGTAGAATGGGCAGAAAAGCTCACAGCCGTATGGCCGCAAGTGAGAGACGCACTAGAGAGGACGGCAAAGGACTACAAAACACAAGCCGACAAAAAGAGCATGGCCTCTTGCCGTCCATTACAGATAGGGGATATGGTATATCTATCAACCAAGTACTTTAAATTGAAAGTACCCTGTCGTAAACTAGGGCCTAAATACCTAGGGCCCTTCCTGATTACTAAGCTCATAAATCCCGTAATGGTAGCGCTCAAGCTGCCGCCATTACTGGGGAAAGTCCACCCTGTATTTCATATAAGTCTATTGAAGCTCGTTCCCCCTGGCCCAGACCCGCATACCCGTCCTGGCCCAACCACAGGAGACCATTATGAAGTGGTCCAAATTATGACTCCAAAATGAAAGGGGGTAAAGTGTGGTACTTGATTCGGTGGAAGGGGTATCCCCATGAGGAGGCATCCTGGGTATCCGCCCCAAACGTAAACGCTAAACGACTAGTCACATCCCCAGAAGCCGCGATAGGCTACTAATCTTGTGGTTTTCCCTTACAGAAGGACTCGTGGTGAAGGAAGAGCCGCCTGTCGAGCCAAGCAACATGCTCGACAACGTTACCTGCACGGGGGGGGTGCACTGGTGATGGGAGCACTAAGGAATAGGCGGCCATGTGCGGGGTGGGGAAGGTGGGCCAACAGTGTTAGGGCTTCAACACCCTCGCTGCAGAGACGCCGACACAAGGAGAGGCTGGGAAAACGCTGAGACGCCGAGCCCAGGATCCAGAAAGACGAGGGAGGGTGTGGCTTTAAATACAGGGCGGGGTGGCACAGTAACGAGCTATTTGCTATAAAACAGCTGCACGCCTATGGAATGTAGCACTAATTTCACATCGTTTAACGAGTGCAGCACGTTCCTGGAGCCAGCCAGATAATAAACCAGCAAAGCACTGACCTGTGCGTGTGTGTTTCTTGGTGTTGCCGTGTTTAGCCTAGGACGGCTGAGAGCCCCACTACGCAGTGAGTGCAACAGATGTTGCACCACTGGTACTGGGTATGCACTCTGCTGAAGTGCCCTGTTAATGGTACACTTATAATCAGTGCAGATGCGCACAGATCCATCATGCTTCATTGGGGTCACAATGGGGGTCTCCCATGCAGCATGATCAATTGGTTCCAGGATGCCCTGGGCAATTAATTTGTCTAGCTGGGCATCAACTTTAGGCCGGAGGGCAAATGGAACTCTGCAGGGCTTAAGCCGAATAGGAGCAATTGTTGGGTCTAAATTGAAAGAGATGGGTTTCCCCAAAAATTTACCTAAGCTCCCGTCGAAGACGTCCCTGAAGTCATCTAGGAGCTGGTCGAGTGCATTCTGCCGGATTTGATTTATGCCGCCAATGGTGAGCCCTAGGGGCTTGAACCACTCCACTCCTAGAAGGGTGGGTCGGGCTTCCTTCACGACAGCGATGGGTAGGTCCCCTGCAAAGTCTTTGAACTGCACCTTGATATTGGTCCTCCCCAGGATTCCGATGGGATGGCCTCCAAAATCCACTAGCCTTGCTTGCAGCAGCTCGAGTTGTCTTTTTGATAGCCGCGGCTTGAGTCTTCTCAGCTGTTCCCAGGCTATGATCAAGTAAGGTGATCCCGAGTCAATTTCCATGGGGCATGATGCCCCTTCCACGTGGATGGTCACGTGGATCTTGTCGGATCCCTTGGCTCTTTGCATGGCTGTCTCCGTCTCGCCATGGGTATTGGGACTGTTTGGATGACCTCTGGTATTCGCGGTCCGTGGCCCTGGGAGTCTCCAAGATGGGTTCTGCCACTCTGCATGCCTCAGCGATGTGGCTCTTTCTCCTGCAGCGACTGCAGGTCGCATCCCGCCAGCAACATCTGGTGTGTGGATGGTCCCCATTGCAGCTGGCGCAGCGCTCCTCCCAGCTGCCACCTTGGGGTTTTTCCCGCCTTTGGGGTCTTGTGACCTTATGGACAGCCATTTCAAATTCGGACTCAGACCCGGTGGTGGTCTCATCCGAGGATTGCTGGGGATCCTGTGGATATTGTGGGTCCCCTTGGATCTCCTCATTGCGGCTGCCGCTCTGTCGGAAGATTCAGCAGCCGTAGCCTCTTCCATCACATCTTTTAAGGCTACTTCTTCTGGCTGAGGAGTTTCTTTTGGACTGTGCTGTCCCTCATGCCGAAGAGGATTCAGTCCCTCAGCTGGACGTCCACATTCTCGAACTTGCAGCTGGCCGCGATTTTCTGGAGCACCGACACGAAGTCCTTGAAGGATTCCCTGTCGTGCCGGTTCCTCTGGTGAAAATCGAACTGGTTAGCTAATGGAGTGCTCGATGGGGTGTAATGCTCCTGGAGGACTTCTTGCAGCTTGGGCCATGGCATCTGCTCGATGTCTCTCGGTGCCACAAGGTCCATGGCCATTTCCAGGACCCTGGAGCCGCAGTGAGCCAAGAAGAGGGCTCTCTTCCTGTTGTGGTCCAGGTCGGTGAATCCGCTGCCCGCCAGGAATTGTCTGAATCGGACCATGAATGACTTCCATTTCTCCTGGTTCGGATCAAACGGAGCAAGCGAGATCTGTGGTCCGGACATGGTGCTGTGACTCAGCTCTGGCGATTCTGCTTCAGTGACTTAGCTCTTTCTGAGTGGTGGTGACAATCGTGCCTGCTGATCTGCTGTCGGTTCTTTGCTCGTCCTTTGTCGCCAGTGTTAGATCGGCGCAGGGAAAATAGATGCGACTCAGCTGCAGTCTGTTCAGCACTTTTATTTCAGATAGAAAACGAACTGCCAGCTGGGCTGCTGAGCCTCCTTATATGTGGCTCAGGCAAGCCAGCTGGCCAATGACAGTTATTTAAAGTTCCCGCCGATGGAATCAGCCAATCCCCTGGCGGATGTCCTTATAAGGACATAACAATGACGCTCCTAATAAATAACTGGATTTCTTTTGAACCTCGGCTTGAGATTCATGTTTTAATTAGGGCATTGGTCGGAGCCCTGACACAAAGACTGTATGATTTACCATTGTCTCAGTGTCCACCCCCCCCCCCCCATGAATAAAGAGGATAAAGACTTCCGGTTGGTGCTGCTGTCGTCGTTAGACGGTCTTCTTGTGACTGCCAGCCCCGCCGCCCGTAAAGAGCCGCCTCTACAGCTGAGAGGCGGCTTGAAAAACTCCGGGTTTTTTTGAAGAAACGTGAGGAGAGCCGGCGAGACCAGGTAGAGCCCCCTGCAAAGCCCCCAGACTGTCTTTTTTGCTTCTGGGGAGGAAGCAGGGTGAGGCTCCCTATCCAGCTCGCCGAGGCTCTGGACTCCAGGGACAACTCTGCACTCAGCAGAGCTAGATGACGCGACCAACTTCAGCAGAGAAAAACAACCGAATCCTTTAAACCAAGCAGGGTGAAATCGGGACTTTAAACTAAAAACGCAACTATTAATGCTAGCCCTGTCACTAAACTTAAGAATGGAGGAGTGAAAGTAAATTAAAATGGTGTCCGGCTTCAGCGGAGAAAAAAAGCTGAAAGTGAAAGTGGAAATGCCTGTGTGTTTCAATGCGTTTTAAAGTACTTAAAGCAACAGTGCTTGTTAGAAGAAAAGAGAAAAGTTTTTTTAAGTGATTTCCATCTGTTCCCTCTCTTTTATAAACTTGATTGAAGCTGGGGAAGTTTTTAAAAGGACTCTGTGGTGGAAAAGGGGGGAAGACTTCTTTCCTAGAAAGAATAAGTCTCAAACCTCGCAACGCTCCCAGGAACTCCAAATAAATCTCGCTGCAGTCAGAAGACGATTACTCAGGTTAGGCTTTATTTTGTTCTCTCTGGTAGCTGCGGAAAATGCTGAGTTCAAGGTATGGATCACACAAAGTCAGCGTTGGGCGTTTCCCCCCATCTGCCCCCTTAAATAGCCACACTAAACGCCCCTCCAATCAGCAGCGCTGCAGGCCAAGTAAACCTGATTCATTCGGTTGCGTATTTAATTGGGGAAAATTGTAACTCCCTAACGCGTCCGCCTGCAACGTGTCCGCCCGCCTAAACGTTACACACCACCACCACCATTAGTGAATTCCTTCTTCCCAGGTCAGTAGTTATTCCTCCGTTCACTTCATCCTCCCAGGTTGGATTTCTTTACTGCTCTGGGTTTTTTCCTCGCCCTGGAGTGTCGAGCAGAGGTGCTCTCGACAATAAGACTGCGTAGTACTATGGCTTCTAAGCAGACTAAGCCAGCTCCCAAAGCTGCAGGGGGGGGGGCTCCCCTACTCACAAAACAAAAGAGCAGTCAGAGACTCAGACTCAGAGCCAAGAACAGGAGTTTGGATTTAAGGATTTGAAGGAATTTATTGCTGTGGCTCTGATGAACCAAACTGAAGTAATGGACCAAAAATTTGAAAAGTCTCAGCAGAAATTTGAAAAGTCTCAGCAGGAAATTAAAGAGGTGGTTCAAGAAAAGTATGACAAGATGAAGCGAGATACACTGACAGTTGTTACTGGTTTGTCAGAAGCGGTTGTTGAGATTGATAAAAAAGTGGCTGAACTCAGTTCAGAATTTGAATCTAAAATGAGGGAAGCTGACAATAAAATTTCCAATGTGGATAATAAAACTCAAAGAACTGAAAATGAAGTAACTATGATGCAATTCAGATTTATGGAATTTGCTTTAAGACTGAGAGGAATAAAGGAAAACAACAGAGAGGATCTGAGAGTGGTTTGTGCTAATGCCCTTGCTGTGATGTTAAAGGTTAACCCTGAAGATGTTTTGTGCAAGATTGACAAGGTCTACAGAGTGAACTCTCGGGTGGCAAGGCAAAGGAACTTGCCTAGAGATGTGGTGATCTACTTTACAGATAGAAGAATGAGAAATGATACCTTGCAAAAGTCTTTTGTCTCTATTGTTCAAGTGGATGGAAAGGAGATTGGGATTTACAAAGAATTGCTGCCTAAGATGTTAAGAGATAGAAAGGATTTTGGATTCTTGGTGACTGAGTTGAAGAAACAACAGATTCCATTTAGATGGGATGCCCCAGTTGGTATAATACTGAGGTACCAAGGAGAGAGATACCGATTAAATACTGTGGAAAAAGCGGAAGAATTTTATTTCAGAGTTCTTAAAACTGGTGCAGCATCTCCATGTACATCTTCAGTGTTAGCTATAGAGGAGGGTGATAAAGAGAAGGAATTTGAACAAGAGACCATAGAACAGCGGAAGCTGATGGAGATTGAGGCAATGGAAACTCAGCGAGCAATAGAGGAAATTCAAGGAGCAATAGGGGGCTCTTTGGATAAACCATTGCTGGATTCTTCTGAGTCTAGAAAAGGGCCACCCAGAAATACAAGAGAGGTGGCCTTGGACCTTGAATTGTTGTTGCAGGAACCTGAAGATCAGCATATAACTCGAGCAGCTCATAAGCAAATCCTAGACAAACAACAGCAGCAGAGGTCTATTCCACCACAAGATAAGAAGGTTGCCAATGGTAAACCACAGAAACCTGAAGCCATGGGAGGAGCCAGGCCGAAGACTACCACTCTGGAACAGAAACTTCAGCAAATGCTCTTAACGCTTCATGAGACTACAAATGACAATTAAATTTCTATCCTGGAATGTAAATGGATTGAACTCACCACAGAAAAGAAGGAAAATATTTCATTACTTGAGACAATTCAACAATGATGTTATCTGTTTGCAAGAAACTCATATCAGAATACAGGATCAAAAATATTTGATGAATTCTAAACTAGGTGCACAATTTATAGCCTCAAATTCAGAGAAAAAGAATGGTGTTGTGATTTACATAAATAAAAGATTATTAGCCAAAATTATAGAACCAGATGATTGTGGAAGATATATAGCAATTGAATTATATACACAGAATGGCCCACTTTTGGTGATTGGAATTTATGCTCCCAACCAGCAACAAGAAAACTTTTATAAATTATTACATTCTAAAATATTGCAATGGGATTATAGATCTATTCTACTTATGGGAGATTGGAATGGAGTGATAGATATCAAAAAAGATAAGAAGAGTTTGGCAAAATCATGTGTTAAATTACCACAGACTTTTTTTGATATGAAAGAAGACTTTGAACTGAAAGATGTATGGAGAGTGCAGAACCCAAAAGAATTGGATTTTACCTTTTTTTCAGATCGACATAGATCCTTCTCCAGGATTGATTTCATCTTAGTTACAGCTGATCTACTTTTAAAAACAAAGAAAACAAAGATATTTCCGAGGACTCTACCTGACCATAGCCCGGTATGGATAGAAATGGAAATGGGAAAGAACGAGAGAAGATCATGGAGAGTAAATGAAAACTTGTTCAGATATGAAAAGAATGTAAATGAACTTAAAAAACAAATGAAAGAATTTTTTGAAATGAATTTGAATAAGGGTACCCCTATTGAAATCGTTTGGGATGCGAGTAAGGCGTATATGTGGGGGGGTACTGATTCATATGAACTCTAAACATAAGTTAAATCAGCAAAGGAAAAGATTAGAAATGGAAGGAGAGATAAAGAAAAAAGAACAATTACTTATAAAAAATCCGATGGATAAAAAATTACAGGAAATCATAAAACTTTTTTTTTATTGAAAAAGTTTTACAATACAATTTTAACATGCCTTCCCCCCCAACCCCCCACCCCAACAACCACCCCCTCCCCTCCCCCCTCAGCGCCCCCCCTTCCCCCCCGACTTCCACTATTAAACAATCATGTATTACAATAAACAACCAACAACTTTTTAGGTAAGATCTGGCTAACAATAAAACAATTTTAAACTTATTTAGTACAAAAAATATTCGAAACTTTTAAAATCTATTACCCCCCCCAGATATATAACCACATAAATCATTTATAAAAAATCATAGAAAATTTTCGCATACAAAATATAACACTTATCTTTTTTTTTTTAAATGATAAAGTAATGTTGGGCATCTTAAGTTTTGAATTAAAATATCATATAAATCCCACAATTTACTCTTAATAATATTTCTTAATCATTCAAATATAAAAATCATCATTAAACAGAATAAACCAAAAAACATCAAATAAGATAACAAATTTAACCTTGTAAAATAGAAAGAATTAAGCTATTTTTAAGAAAAATATATCAAATTTAAGCAATACCTCATCATAAAGATATAAATCCAATTATATATTTATTATAACTCAAGTGCTACTTGAAACTTCTTACTCTGATATTTATTCTGCATGTATACTACCCATTTCTTCCAATCTTTAGTAAAAGCTTCATGGGTCCTATCTTTCAGGTATGCAGAAATCTTAGCCATTTCTGCAAAATTAGACATCTTCAAAATCCATTCCTCTATGGTAGGTACACTATCATTCTTCCAGTATTGTCCAATCAGTAATCTAGCTGCAGTAAGCATGTACAAAATTAATCTTGTTTCGGCTGATGAACAGCCCTTAACTATTCCCAACAAGAAAAACTGAGGAGGACTTCCGGTGGTGCCTTCCTCGTCGTCGTCGGGCTCCTCCATGCCCGCCGGCTTCTTGGTGCGTCAGAGCCGCCTTACAGCTGGCAGGCGGCTCGCACAACCTGCTCCTCAGCGGGAGGAGCAGGCAGAGCTTCTGGGGGTGAGGCTGGGCCCCCTGAGTCGCCCCAGGATCGTTTCGTTTGTCCTGGGGAGGGCTCAGAAGGATGGCCCCCTCCATACCCTCCAGAGAATGCTCCGCGTCGAGACTGTCCTCCGCTAATTAGTTAATTAGCGGAGCTAGACACTGGAAGCAACACCACAGCTGAAGCGTTTATGGAGCAAGCTGAAAAAGAAAGAAGAAAAGACGAAGCAAGTATGGATTTTTTTTACTGATTTTTTATTGATTTTCTGGAAGAGGAATGAGAGGAGGGGGGAAGGAGAGGAAGAGAAGTGAAAGTTCCTAAGAAAGTCTTTTAAGATGGCGACTGGTCTTAATTGAAGAAATGCCAGAGCGATTGAAAACGGAGGTTTTGAAATGAATACTCTGCCACGGGAAAGGCACTTAAAGTAAGAAGAATTTTTTTTTGGATATTTTTTTTTTAAAAAAAATTAAAGTAAAGTAAAGTAAAATAAAGTACAGCAAAGTAAAGCAATTTAAAGTAAAGTAAAGATGACTAAAGGAAGGGGGGGCTCCCCCTTGAGCCAGCTGAAGAATAAAGCTGAGATGATGCAATTGTTTGGATTGGCGGAAGGGGACTTAAAAGATCTTATAACAATTTCTCTACCGAGTGTGGTTGACAAAATTAAAAACTCACAGAAGAATCTTGTGGATTTGATTGCTGGAAAGCATGACCAATTAAGTCAAACTATTATTAAAGTAATTTCAGATCTCTCAAATGTGGTGATTGAAATGGAGGAGAAAGTAACTGAAATTAGCAGTAAACTTGACTCCCAGATTCAAGAAATACAGGAAAAATTCGTGGAAGCTGAGACTCGAAATCAGATCATACAGAATGATATTATCATGCTTCAAATCAAAACTATGGCATCAGCGATCAGAGTAAGAGGTATTAAAGAAAACCAGAGAGATTTAAAAGCAGTTTTTGCAAAGGTCTTTGCTGAATTATTAGAGTTAGAAGATGAGATAATTCTTGGTTGCATAGAGAAAGTTTATAGAGTCAACTCGCGAGTAGCCAAACTAAGGAATTTGCCTAGAGATGTTGTTGTTTATTTTACTGACAAAAGGCTGAGAGATGACATCTTACAAAAGTCCTACTCTGTCAGAGTGCAAATAGAAGGAGCACAAATTAATATTTTTAAAGAGTTACCATCGAAAGTTCTAAAGGATAGGAGAGAATTTGCTTTTTTAACTAAGGAATTGAAGAAAAGTAATATCCCATTTAGATGGGACTTACCAGCTGGCATAATTTTTAGATATCATGGCGTGAGATACTGTTTGGATACTATTGGAAAAGCGGAGCATTTTTATAAAAATATCTTTAAGGGAGCCTCGGAATATCCTAATAATAAGAAACAAGAAAGAGAGTTTGCAAAAGGTAAACAGAAGGAGGAGACTCAAAGAATGAATCAAAGAATGTTAAATGTACAAGGAGTACAATCTGGTTCCTCGGAGGATTCTACTATGGATTCTACAGATGGAAAAACTGAGCATACCAGTGAACCGAGATTAGGAGCACCGGACCTTGTACTGTTGGAGCAAGATTTAAAAAATATTATAATTCAAGATGAACAGCAGCAGAGGTCCAACGCTCCGCAAGAAAAGGGTGGTGATGTCGAGCAGCAGGAACCAGAAATTAATGAGGAAATTCAAGTGGTAACTAAGGAAGTCCTCCATCAGTTACAGTTATTATCAGAAAGTATGGAAAACTTCGGAAAATGGTTATAAAATTTTCAAAGTTTATACTGAGTTGGATTTATGGATTATAAAGTCTTCATCCCGAATTGGAGATTTATAAAACTTTCATTATTTTGAATTGGACTCAATATCTTGACTAAGTTTAACAGATTGTTGTAATAGTAGTAGTGTTTTGTGATTATCCTATCACGGTTTTTTTTTCGGAATTTATCATCTAAGAGGAAAGAATGGAAATGAAAACATCTTACAACCGGAAGGAGTGAGCGACACAGGGTGACAGGATTCGAAACAGTTTTACAAGAATATCTGGGAATGCAGCTTCCTGGATTTTCTTTCTTTTTTTTGATTTTTTTGTTTTTAAGGTCTGGTGGAGCTGCATTGGGTTTCTTCTTGTTGAAATAGAATATGTTAGTTTGAATGATTTTACCTAGAGAAGTGAATATCTTCGTGGTTGGATGTTATCTATATAGTAGCAGCGTTTTGTGATTACCCTATCATAGCTTTTCTTGGAATTTATCATCTAAGAGGAAAGAATGGAAATGAAAACATCTTACAACCAGAAGGAGTGAACGACACAGGGTGGCAGGATTTGAAATAGCTTCATAAGAACATTTGGATGCAGCTTCTAGGATTTTCTTCTCTTTTTTGATTTTTTTTTTGTTCTCAAGGTTTGGTGGAGCTGCATTGGGGGTTTTTTTTTCTTGTTGAAATAGTACACGTCAGTTTGAATGATTCTACCTAGAGGAGTGAATATTAATATCTTCGTGGTTGGATGTTATCCAGATAAAGTCACACGGGGGGTTTATGTGGAATGTTTTATTTTATTGATGTGGGCACATAGAAGATGAAGCTTATTGGAAGTGGATATATGTGAAGAAAGAAGACTTCAACTTTAAGCAGGATGAAGAGAAGATTGAAATTCGAGTTATGAGAAATTATAACAATATATGTATAATTATATTATACTGTATGTTTTATGTTTTTTTTTCCCTTTGGGGGGGGTTCTTTGTTTTTTTTTGAATTAAGGGGAGTAGTTGGGACTAAACTGTTTGATATTATCTAATATGAACAAGTAGGTTATATAATTTTTGGGGGACTGAGCATGGCATATGATTAGTAATGTTAGTAATGTTTCTTTCTCTTTTCTTTGTTTTTAAATTAGGTTAAATACTATAATGGTTATTCTCTGGGTGGTTTTTTTTATTGTAATATGGTTAATTTTAGATAAATATCTAAGTTTATGGGCTTTATGGGCTTTTTTTTTTATTTTTATTTTTTCCTAATTCTTTTCTTTCTTTCCTTTCTCTTCCTCTCAATGTAGAATTGAATATATAATAGTATTTGCTTTTCTTGTCGTTATAAATTCTTGCTGTTTTTCTTTTTTAAGAAATGTGTAGCAGAAGTCAGGGGTGGGATGGGGAGGGAGGGGGTGGGGTTGGGGGGAGGTTGGGGGGGATGGGAGGGTGGGGGTGGGGGAGGGGTGAAAAAGGGGGGAAAAATTTTGTATTGTAAAACTTTTTCAATAAAAAAAAAAGAAAAACTGAGGAGAAAATTCAAGCTTCTTCCTCAAAATGTTCTGCATTACCCACCAAAGTTTAATCCAAAATGCTTTCAATTTTCTGCACGTCCACCAAATATGAAAATATGTTGCATCCAAACAATCACACCTCCAACATTTAGGTTGAACATTTGGATACATACATGATAACTTTTTAGGATCTAAGTGCCACCTGTAAAACATCTTATAAAAGTTTTCCCTCAAGTTCTGTGCTTGTGTAAATTTAACATTCTGGACCCAAATCTTCTCCCATGTTTCCAACATTACTGGTTCTGCAAAATTCTGTGCCCATTTTATCATACAGTCTTTAACTAATTCACCCTCTGAATCTCTTTCTAACAGTAAATTATACACTCGCTTAATATGCTTCGGCCCTTTACATTTTAGCTGAGTCACCAAGTCTTCTTCATGTAACATTAGTCCAATTTTCTGATCTTCTCTCCATCTCGCTTGTAGTTGATAATACTGCAACCAAGTTAAATTCACTCCTTCTTCCAACAGGGTATTCAAAGGTTTCAAACTCCATCTGCCCCCATCATTAAAAAGTATCTCTTTATACAACAACCCCCCCGAGTGACTTTATATTTGGCATAATCTGCCCAAGATCCAACCACAAAGGTATTTTGTAATCCAATTGAAGCTGGTGCTTCTTCCAGACTCTCATCAAAGCATGTCTTAAGATATGACTGTTAAATACACTGTCTCTCTTATCTTCATAAAGTAAATATGCATGCCATCCAAATTGCAAGTCGTGGCCTTCTATATTCAAAATTTCTGTTTTTGTTGTTCCAATCCAATCTCCAACTTGTGTCAGCACTGCAGCCTCATAATATAGACGTAGGTTTGGAACTTTAAGGCCACCTCTTTCACGAACATCTTGCATAATTTTAAGTTTAACTCTTGGTTTTTTCCCATTCCAGATAAATTTATTTAAACCTGCTTGCCATTCCATCAGAGCCTTATCACTTTTAAGCACCGGAATCATTTGAAACAAAAACAGAAATCTAGGTAGAACGTTCATCTTAACGGCTGCTATTCTACCAAGTTGCAGCTTCTTCCATGTTTCAAGATCCTTTTGAATCTTATGCCAGAGTTCCTCATAATTATTTTGAAAAAGTTTTATATTGGATGCTGCAACTTGAACCCCTAGATATTTCACCTTTGTAGCTATTTCAAAGCCTGCCAACCTTTCAAGTTCAATCCTTTGTGGTTCCAACATATTTTTAACTATCATCTTAGTCTTTTTCTGGTTCAGGCTGAAACCTGAAACCAGACCATATTCCTCTATAATGTTTTTCATCTGTATGATTGATTCCAAAGGTCGTGTTAGGGTAACAACCAGATCATCTGCGAATGCCTTTGTTCTGTAATCTTTTTGCCTTACAACTATTCCATTCATTTTGTCCGAGTCCCGTAGAGCATTCAACAGCACTTCCAAAGTCAGAATAAACAATAATGGGGATAATGGACAGCCTTGTCTTGTTCCTTTCTGTATGTTGAAATTGGTGGTTAAACTACCGTTAATAATAATTTGTGCCGTTTGTTCTTGATAAATTGCCGAAATCGCTTGTATAAACTGGTCCCCAAAATCCATTTTGTGCAAAGTCTTTTTTAGAAAATCCCAATTGACTCGATCAAAGGCCTTCTCCGCATCCAAAAACACCAGCACCGCAGAAGTCTGTTTATTTTTCTCAAGATATTCCAATAAATCTATGAGTTGCCTGACATTGTCCTTCATGTATCTACCTTCTATAAAACCTGCTTGGTCTTCATGAATCACGTCTTGAATAACTGGCATCAGTCTGTTGGCTAATACTTTAGCATAGATTTTGTAATCCGTATTCAGGAGAGATATTGGTCTAAAATTTTCTGGTTTTACAGATTCTTCTTCTTTAGGTATCAATGAAATAAAAGCCGTCTTCCACGAGGGAGGTATTTTACCCCCCTGCTGAATATTACAAAACAAATCCTTAAGATGCTCAACCAATTCCGCTTGTAAAGTCTTATAATATACTGCTGTCAAACCATCTGTCCCAGGAGCTTTAGATAATTTCAGTTGTTTTATTGCAAATAAAATCTCTTCAGATGTTATAGGTCGGTTCAGTCTATCACTTTGTGTACTTGAAATTTTTGTAACTCTCATCTTCTGCAGATAATCATCAATGACATCCTTTTTAATGTTATCTGCTTGGTACAATTTAGAATAATAATCTAAAAAAGCTTGATGTATTAAGTTCTGTTGAGACACATGTTTCCCTTTATGCTCAATAGTATTTATTATACGAGAACTTTGTTGTTTTCTCAGAGTATAAGCCAACCATCTGCCAGGTTTGTTAGCGTTACAAAAAGTGTTATGTTTAGCGTATTGCAGATTAGTTGCTGTCTGATCAGCCATCAGTATTTGAAATTGATCTTTCAAAAGTTTTATCGTTAACTGTAATTTCTCATCGGTCGGATTTTTAATAAGCAATTGCTCTTTCTCCTTTATCTCAGTCTCCAATTCTACTCTTGATTTCTGTCGTATTATTCTGTATTTAGAATTCATGTGAATCAGTACACCCCTCATATAAGCCTTACTTGCATCCCATACAGTCTCTATAGATGTACCTTTATTCAAGTTAATATCAAAAAATTCCTTAACATGTTTTTTAAGATGCATAATATTCTTTTCATGTCTAAATAAGTTCTCGTTCATTCGCCAAGATCTTCTCTCCCTCTTGCCAAAGTCCATCTCCAGCCATACCAAACTATGATCTGTTAGAGTTCTAGGAAATATTTTTGTTCTAGCCACTTTAGACAATAAATCAGGAGTAACCAACATAAAATCAATTCTTGAAAAGGATTTATGTCTATCAGAAAAAAAGGTAAAATCCAACTCCTTCGGGTGATGAATTCTCCATACATCTTTTAATTCCAATTCTTCCTTCAATGCAAAAAACGTTTGTGGTAATTTATTCCCCTTCTTGGCCAATGTCTTTTTATCAAGATTTGTATCAATCATACCATTCCAATCACCCATAATAACAAAAGACTTGTAGTTCCACTGCAATATTTTGGTATTCAATAATTTATAAAAAATTTCCTGCTGCTGGTTTGGGGTGTAAATCCCAATAAGAAGCATCGAAGCGTTCTGAACATTTATTTCAACTGCAATATATCTTCCTTCATCATCCGCTTCTATCAGTTTAGCTGATATTCTTTTAGAAATATACAAGACTAATCCATTCCTTTTCACAGAGTTAGAAGATATAAAATGTAAGCCAGGTTTTGAATTTATCAAAAATTTTTGGTCCTGGGTTCTAATATGAGTTTCCTGCAAACAAACAACATCATTTTTATATTGCTTCAAATAATGAAATATTTTCCTTCTTTTCTGTGGTGAATTTAAACCATTCACATTCCATGATAAAAATCTTAATGTCATTTTGGGGATGACTGAAGCCCTTTGAGGGCTCGCCTAAGATTCTGCTCAACTGCGGATATCTTCGGTCTCGCCCCTCCCACTGCTTCAGAGTATAGTTTCTTTCCATTTGCACCATTCTCCTCCTGTGGCATCCTGGACCTCTGCTGACTTTGTTTCTCTAATCTTTGCTTCTCTGCTGCACAAGTTATACGTTGATCTTTCGGTTCTTGCAACAACAAATCGAGGTCCGGCTCCACTTCTCTTGTAGCTCTAGACTGCTTTGATTTTCCCCCTGAAAATTCTGCAAAAAGATCCTCTGAGAGACCTCCTACTGCTCCCAAAGTCTCCTCCCTTGCTATCTCTAAAATTTCCTGTAATTCTTTTTGCTGGATCAGTTCTTGAGTCCCCTCAACAATATCCTTCTCTTTAGAAATTTCTTCAATAGATAACAATGTAGATGACGTGGGGGTGTTGAGACTTTTTTAAGAACATTGTTGAAAAAAATGTTCTGCTTTTTCCACAGAGTTAAGGCGGTATCTCACATCTTCATATCTCAATATAATACCAACCGGAGCATCCCATCTAAATGGAATCTGAGGCCTTTTTAATTCATTTACCAAAAAACCAAAATCTTTCTGATCTCTTAACATCTTAGGTGGCAGCTCTTTATAAATCCCAATTGGATTCCCATCATGATGAACAGTGGTGTGGAAAGAACTTTGCAAAATATCATTTCTCAATCTTCTATCAGTAAAGTAAATCACAACATCTCTTGGCAAATTTCTTTGTCTCGCCACACGCGAATTAACTCTGTATAGCTTGTCAACTTTTTTATCAATCACCTCTGGATCAACTTTTAAGATCTTAACCAATATGTCCACGCAAGCTGCCCTTAGATTTTCTCTGTTATCTTCCCTTAAGCCTCTCAGTCTTATGGCAAACTCCATATTCCGAAATTGTAACACTGTAATCTCATCCTCTAGCCTTTGACTCTTAATTTCCACTTTAAAAAACTGGTCATTTACTGCCTTTTTATTAGCCACCACTTCAAGATTTAAATCATCAACTTTTTTCTCAACCGCCAGCAAAGCATCTGTAAAAGCAGTAGCCACAGTAGAAACATCCTGGCTTAATTTATCTGTTTTTTCTTCCAACCTATCCAACATTTCTTTTTGATTTTTCACCATCATTTCATCCATTTTACTCATTTTTCCAGAAAGCTCTCCCAGGGATTTATGTATATCAAATATGAAAGTTTTCAAGTCCTCCATCCCACTACCTTGTGACTGTCTCTGGGCTGGTACTAATGGCATGGCTGACTTTTCTTTTGTTTGATGTGTGGGAGATTCCCCCCCCCCCCCGCTTTCTTTGAAGCCATGCCTGAACAGAATTTAAGTCTTTGAAAAAAAGAAAATCTTCCTCCTTTTCCTGTCTTCCCCAGCTTTACAGAAAAGGAATCAAATCATCAAAACTTTCCAGTTAGAAATCTTACTAATACAATCAGTTAGAATTACAGGCAGGCTTAGACAAACTGTTGTACTTTCACTTTCCTCACTTGTTCCGCTTTAATCAGCCGCCATTTTCAATCACTTTCACACAGAGACAGCTCAATTTCAAAGTTAAAAAAAAATCCTTAGATATAGTTAAAATTCTGAAGAAATAATCCAGATCTCACCAAATCCTTTGCTAATTAGAAGAATGTGTATTGTAGCAAGTGGAGTTGCTCTCGTCGTCTCGCTCCATTTAAAATGGAGATCCCACGCCGCTTGGAGTTCCAGCAGCCTGAATAGGGAGACCTTTCACAGAACGCTTGCCAGGGCAAAGGGGAAGCCCTGGCAGCGCTTCTGGGGTCTCAACCTCACGGCTGCCTACTCTTATCTTCCCTTCCGATCGAAGGGAAGATTTACAAGCCGCCTTTGGGATGAAAAAGCGGCTCTACAGGCAGCGGGGGCGGCAGCCATAAATCTAGCCACCGGCAACGACGAGGACGCCCCCGGAAGCCCCCGGAAAATCATAAAACTTTTGAAAGACCAATTTCAAATGCTTATAGCGGAACAAGCAGCAACTAATCTACAATTTGCAAAACATAATACATTTATTAATGCTAAAAAACTGGGCAGGTGGCTGGCTTATACACTGAGGAAACAGCAGAGCTCTCGTGTTATTGGCAGTATTGAGCATGGAGGGAAGGAAGTTTTTCAACAAAGTCTAATCAAAGAAGCCTTTTTAGATTATGTATGCTAAACTATATGCCAAAGATCATATACAGAATGAACTTATAGATAAATACTTAGAAGAGGGGAGAGTCATGAAAATCTCTAGGGAGCAAAAGGAAAGAATGAATCAACTAATAACAGTCGAGGAGATTATTTTTGCAATTAAACAATTGAAAACAGCCAAAGCTCCAGGGACGGATGGCTTAACAGCGGTGTATTATAAAACTTTACAAGTAGAAATGATTGAATATCTTAAAGACTTATTTTGTAGTATACAAAAAGGGGGTAAAATACCCCCCTCATGGAAAGCAGCCTTTGTTTCATCGATACCAAAAGAGGAAGGTTCTACAAAACCGGAAAATTTTAGACCAATATCTCTCCTGAATATGGATTATAAAATTTTTGCAAAAGTATTAGCCAACAGATTAATGCCAGTTATGCAAGAGGTGATTCATCATGATCAAGCTGGATTTATAGAAGGCAGATATATGAAGGATAATGTGAGGCAAATTATAGACTTATTGGAACATCTTGAGAAGAGTAAACATATCCCTGCAGTGCTGGTGTTTTTGGATGCGGAAAAGGCCTTTGATCGAGTCAATTGGAACTTTCTATTAAAGACTTTAACAAAAATGGACTTTGGGGACCAGTTTGTTCAGGCAGTTTCAGCAATTTATCAAGAGCAAACAGCACAAATTATCATTAATGCAAGTTTAACTACAAACTTTTTTATTGAAAAAGGAACAAGACAAGGTTGTCCGTTATCCCCATTGTTGTTTATTTTAACTTTAGAAGTTTTATTGAATACAATATGGGATTTGAGTACTTTAAATGGAATAGCTATAAGGCAAGAGGATTACAGAACAAGGGCATTTGCAGATGATCTGGTTGTTACCCTAACACGGCTGATGGAATCAATAATCCAGATGAAAGACATTATAGAAGAATATGGTATGGTATCAGGATTTAGACTGAATCAGAAAAAAACCAAGATGATAGTTAAAAATATGTCAGAAGGTCAAAAGAAGGAACTCAAAAGGATGGCAGGATTTGAAATAGTAGCAAAGGTGAAATATCTAGGAGTTCAAGTTGCAGCCTCAAATATAAAACTTTTTCAAAATAATTATGAAGTGTTGTGGCGAACGGTGGAAAGAGATATGGAAACCTGGAAAAAGCTGCAGCTATCTTTACTTGGAAGAATAGCAGCAGTTAAGATGAATGTTCTACCTAGATTTTTATTTTTGTTTCAAATGATTCCGGTGCTCAAAAGTGACAAACATCTCATAGAATGGCAAAAAGGAGTGAATAAGTTTGTTTGGAATGAGAAAAAGCCAAGAGTTAAATTGAAAATTATGCAAGATGTTCGTGAAAGGGGTGGCCTTAAACTTCCAAATCTACGATTGTATTATGAAGCAGCTGTGTTGACACAAGCGAGTGATTGGCTTGGAATGACAAGGACTGAAATATTGAATATAGAAGGCCACGATTTGGAATTTGGTTGGCATGCATATTTATTCTATGAAAATAAAGTTGATGAAGTATTCAAGAGTCACATACTCAGAAACTCTTTGATGAGAGTATGGAAGAAGGACCATCTTAAATTGGATTACAAAATACCTTTGTGGTTGGATCTTGGTCATATTACACGGAATATAAATATAAAGTCACTCGGGGGGATTTTATATAAAGAGGTACTTTTTAATGATGGGGTAGATGGCAATTAAAGACATTAAACACTCTGTTGGAAGAAGGGATTAATTTAACTTGGCTACAGTATAATCAACTTCAATTGAGATGGAGGGAAGATCAAAAAACTGGTTTAATGTTGTATGAAGAGGAATTGGTAAGACAGATAAAAGAGAAAGGTCCAATGCATATTAAGAGGATTTATAATATTTTGTTAGAAAGAGATTCTGAAAATGAACTGGTTAAAGACTATATGATAAAATGGGCGCAAAACTTTGCAGAACCAGTTATGATGGAAACATGGGAAAAAATATGGGTTCAGAATGTTAAATTTACAGTCACAGAATCTCAGGGAAAATTTTTATAAAATGTTTTATAGGTGGCACTTAGATCCTAAGAAACTGTCGTGCATGTATCCTAATGTTCAGCCAAAATGTTGGAGATGTGATTGCTTAGATGCTACATATTATCATATATGGTGGACTTGCAAGAAAGTGAAGGCCTTTTGGATTAAAATTTGGTGGGTTATCCAAAACGTTTTGAAGAAAAAACTCCAATTTTCTCCTCAATTATTTTTACTGGGTATAGTTAAGGAATTTTCAGTGACTGAAACAAAATTGATATTATATATGGTTACAGCAGCTAGGTTACTGATTGGTCAATATTGGAAAAAAGATGTTTTGCCTACTATTGAAGAATGGACTTTGAAGGTGGCCAGTTTTGCAGAAATGGCAAAGATATCAGCATATCTAAAAGAATGGACTCAAGAAACTTTTGTGTCGGTGTTAAGGATATTGTTGTTGTGTAACAACTAGCAGAGTAAAGTGCACAGAGAAACGTTGCTGAGAGCAATGAGATAGGAGATACATACAAACTGGTGTTATCAAAAGGTTTCTTTATAATGGGAAATAAACAATCTCGTAGTCTTCTAAACAGTCCAAGTCTTTACCGGTTAACTCCAAACAAACTCTTACCAAACAAACAGTAGTTGGTTCACAAACCCCGGATGGTAGCAGATCCACCCACACATGCACGTGATGATAGCAGCTTATCATCAACTGAAGACCTTACAGTACCTTTCTTAAATACATTGTTAAATTACAATTAATTATAGCATGACTCAGCATTACAGCATGATGCAGCATTAAAACTTAAAGTAACAGAATACATATATTGCCTGGACAACTGTTAGGCCCAAATCATATCCTAACATGCTCCCCTTTGGACAGGCCAATATATACAGTTTAAATACAATATATACAGTTTAGATCCTTAATCCATAGCTTTCACAACATGCTTTATGTTTGACAGCACCTTGAGCTTTGGTAAAGTTATCCGCAATATTGTCTTCCGACATACAATATTCCAGTTTAACCATATTGCTTTGGATACTTTGGCGAACATTCAGATACCGAATGTCAGTATACTTGGATCTAGTTTTAACTGCTAAATTAGTTGCCATGTTTATAGCAGCTTGATTGTCCTCATGTATTACAATTGGATAATCCATTTTTAAACCAATATCCATCATTAGTTGTTTGTAATATATCAGATCAGTGCATACCAGTGATAGACATGAAAATTCTGCCTCCATTGTAGATAGACTAATATGTTTTTGACGAATTGATTTCCAGCCAATCAAACAATTGCCTAACATTATAGCTATACCCGATGTAGACTTTCTAGTGGTCACATCAGTAGCGAAACTGGCATCAGCATATGCGCTCAGTACTAAATCTTGGTTAGGTTCTAGATACAATGCATAATGCATCGTCATTTTTAGATATCTTAGTATACGCTTTGCGGCCTGCCAATGCCTATCAGTTGGCTCTGCATTATATCTTGCTAATTGGTTTACGCTAAATGATATATCCGGTCTTGACCAATTGCTGATATAAGATAGACTACCTATAAGAGACTGGTAGATCTCCTTACTAAAGTTAGGGCTTTGGATATCTTCATGGTTAAAACCCTGTGCCATAGGTGTCTTGGCCGGCTTACATAGCTCCATGCCATAACGCTTCAACATCTGGCTAATTTTGCTAGATTGAGATATTTTATAACCTCTAGTTGTTTGACTAATATCTAGTCCCAAATAATGCCTGATATTTCCTAGATTTCTGATCTTAAATTTAGTTTGTAACTGGTGAACGATATCTATGGCTTCCTTGTCAGTTTTAGTTATTATAGCTATGTCATCTGTAAACAATAACAAAAATGAAACTAACCCATTACTTTCTCTCTTAAAGAGACATTTATCTGCTATACCTTCATGAAAACCAATCCTATTTAGCTCTTTAACTATACATTGGTTCCACTCAAACCCTGATTGTTTCAAACCATAAAGGCTTTTCTTTAGCTTCCAACAATCAGTTTGGTTTTGTGGTTTTAAAACCATTAACACGGTTTGCTGGTGTAACCCTACTTTTTTGCTGACTACAGGCATTACAGTTCAGATATTTAGTACATGCCTGTAGTTTTATCCCTTCCGATAATTGCACAGTCTTCTTTAACGTCCTGAAATTCAAGTGCCCAAGTCTCCGATGTAACAGATGAATACATTCATCATGTGGTTTAACATTCTCATAAACAAACTTAGACTTAGCCACCAATACTGGGTTCTCCCTTAAAATGAATAAATCATTTTCTAAACTTGCAGTAACAACCCTGCCATCTTTCTCTATAAGACACTTATCATTTTTAAATGTTACTGTAAACCCAAATTGTACCAAAGATTTAACAGATAATAAATTGAATTTTAAACCAGGAATATATAACATAGGCAATGGTTCATTACTAAATGACCAACGAGCAACACCCTCTCCAGCTACCTTAACCTTCCAGCCATTCGCTAGTTTAACATGTTGGTTACTCTTCTCCATTTTTACAAAACATTTTCTATTTCTAGTAATAGATTGAGAAGCACCACTATCAACAACCCAACAATCCTGGTTAACATCAGTAGTTGAACTGGATATAGCTAAATTACAACCCTTCTTGGGTCTACTATTGTCCCTAACAGGCATTTTCTTATTTTTACAATATTTAGCTATATGCCCTTTAGCCCCACAAGCAAAACAACGTTTTACAAAATAAGCAGTTGAGTACATTTTATCTTCTTTTGGTTGTTGCACTCTCAACTGATCCCTTTCTTGTCTTCTTTTGGATTCTTCCAACAACCTACCGGTTATGCCAGCCAATGTCAGTTCATCGCTGGACAAAACCTCTAACGAAGAAACAAAGTTGTCATAACTATCGTCCAAAGAAGAAAGAATTATGTAAACTTGTTGTAGTTCAGAGAAAACAAGTTCCTTTTCATGCAGCTCCTGGAAAATTCTGGTCATGGATTCCAAATGAGCCATCATATCTCCCCCTTTAAGAAGATGTTTGTTGAATAATTTTCGTGTGACATATATATGAGCACCCACAGAGTCACGAACATATAGTCTCTTCAACTTGGTCCAACACCTAGCAGCAGACTCTTCGCCACGAATATGGACAAGCTGCTGGTCACCCAGTGTCAGTCCAATAATACAAAGAGCTTGTTCATTGTCTCTGTTAAACTTGGATAATTTCTTGGCATCTTCTTCATCAGCAGGATCCCATGCTGTTACATCCGGTGGAGTATTAACTATGTCCCACAGTCCTTCTCTACGCAAAAGTAGACTACATTTTGTAGACCAGGATACATAGTTTGTTCCGTCCAGCCGGGTTATCATGGAAAAATTTACTGCTTGTTCTAGTGCCATCTTCACTTAGATTGTTTATCACAAACACAGTTTGTACTACTCACAAACTCAAACAAGCTCTCAGTTTAACTCTGAAAAAATCCTAGTTAGTTCCGGTTGGTCCTGGTTGGCCCTGGGCCCATAACCAATGTTAAGGATATTGTTGTTGTGTAACAACTAGCAGAGTAAAGTGCACAGAGAAACGTTGCTGAGAGCAATGAGATAGGAGATACATACAAACTGGTGTTATCAAAAGGTTTCTTTATAATGGGAAATAAACAATCTCGTAGTCTTCTAAACAGTCCAAGTCTTTACCGGTTAACTCCAAACAAACTCTTACCAAACAAACAGTAGTTGGTTCACAAACCCCGGATGGTAGCAGATCCACCCACACATGCACGTGATGATAACAGCTTATCATCAACTGAATACCTTACAGTACCTTTCTTAAATACATTGTTAAATTACTGTATTTTCCTGCGTATAAGACTACTTTCTAACACACAAAAATCTTCTCAAAAGTTGGGGGTCGTCTTATACGCCGGGTCTCATTCTCCTGTAACCAGGCAGACCAGCCCATAAGGCTCTGATGAGTCTTAAATGGCTCTGAGGAGGGTCATCTTATACGCCCAGTCGTCTTATACGCCGGAAAATACGGTACAAGTAATTATAGCATGACTCAGCATTACAGCATGATGCAGCATTAAAACTTAAAGTAACAGAATACATATATTGCCTGGACAACTGTTAGGCCCAAATCATATCCTAACAGTCGGAATGGTAGAAATGGATAGATTATGTGCAGAATAAATATCAAACAAGGAAGTATCAGATAGCTTTTAGTTGAATGTTATGTAGAAATTTATAGTATAGACAGGGGGTAGATTAGCTGGGGGGAATTGCATGGTGTGATATGATTTGATTTGGATTTCACCTTGGGAAGTCAAGGGGGGGAGGGGAGGGTTAGGGAGGGTTAGGGAGGGGAAGGGGGGGAAGTGGAAAAATTTGTATTTGTAAAACTTTTTCAATAAAAAATAAATAAATAAAGAGGATAAAAACCAAGCACATGCATCCACTGCTGTTAAAAGTGCACTTTAATCTCGAGACAAGCAATTAGTCAGGAGCACTGCTACATAGAATCTTAATAGCCTCAATTCAACTGTTAATGTTGGAAAACAGGATTGTTATGCACGCACAAATCTTGGCACTGACTGGCCACACAAAATGCCTTTGGCCTGCATCAATGGACCTAGTATTATGTAGGTACCTGAGAGGTCCAACAAAGCATGAACTAATAGGAGCTACTCAGGGCAGAGGTGCAAATTTCTTGACTCAGTTCTTGCTTGCGAACTCATACAAAGGTACCGATGTGGAGTTTCCATTTGCCTCTGTCTCAGTTAGTGATATTGAAGTTATTCATGCACATATTTAGATATTTATACCTTAAACCAGCTTTTTCTAAATTGTTTCTTCTAGAAGCGCTGGGTCTGTAGTAGAGGTGGTCAGTAATGGTGAATATCTTGTCCCTATGCTATTCATAATTCTGGAAGGGATTGCATTCTTTTTCTTTCTTTGTATATATATATTTATTTTTTAAGTATACATCCACATTATGTGTGAACAGTGTCAGATCTGAGCATCATTCATATTGATCCAATTTACCACATTAGTGTTCTTTTTCACATTCATTGAATTTAAATAATTCTCTTTATATTATTTAAACATACATAAAAAGCCTAACATCTATAAACCTTTAATCTTTCTATTATTCTTTTATTCTATAGAAAAACAAATTTCCCCTAATTTACTTCTGCTTCTCCAACTTACAATCAAGCTACCTTAATATTTAGAAAGCAATTATTTCTAACCATCATATCTTGCTCTCATTAGTGCTTCGATTCTTATCCATTTTTTACTTGTTTCCCACACTCCTCCTCTTTATCTCTAACTTTATCTCTATCTTTCTTATCTAATCCAAACATTTCTCCCAATACATTCTTATATTGCCACTTCTCCCACATGTCTGCCCATGTCCAAATCTCCTCTTCAACGATATCTTCCTGTCTGTTCATTTGCTAATGTATTTGTTTTATTTTCTTCAAACTTTCTTCCTTTATCAGCTGATTTGTCAGTCCTATTTTTTGCTCCAGTCCTTGGTTTATTTGTTGATTTGGCCAATTCCTCTGTTTTTCCCACTCCTTTTGCTTGCCATTTATCTGGTCTTCCTCTTCAACGAGCATTTGCTTCATTTGCTCATTTTTCTGATCCATATTTGTTCCTTGTTCATATTCAATTTGCTGTTTTTTCCATCTTGTCTTTCTATTGCTTCCACCATTTCAAGGACAGTTTGATCTTTATTTATTGTTCTTTGTAAAATATTTTCTATTTTCTCATCTATGCCATCCATTAGAACTTTAATGCTTTGGAACATCAAGGTCACGTCATGAAAAAGTCCACTCATTTTCACAGCTGTTCCTCCAAATCCAGTCATAATGATAAACATTCTACAATAAAGAATCTCTGTCCAGTTCAAAATAAGTCCAGTTATAGGAGTATGGTTTATCTTCCACTTGTCAACAGATGGCGGTCTCCTCTCAGATTTCAATGCTGCCTTTTTTCCCAGCAGATATTAATTACAATCAGAATCCATTTATTTCAAAACAAAGTCAATCATTTCAATAAGCCAAATCCAGCCTTTAAATTAACTAATAATCAGTTCCAGCATTTAAAATGCCTTTTCAGAATAACACCAAGCCAATCCAAAATCCAGTACTAAATGCTTAAAAAGAAAACACCAAAAAAAACCCAAAAAACCCCCAGCTCTTATTTCTTCCTTATTACAATTTTTTCCAGGGCTGAATCAATAGTTCAAAGTGCCCATTAGCCACTAAAGTTAATCTTTTGAACATTTCCCCCACAAGATCATTTCTTTGAGGATAACTTTTAGGCAAAAATCAAGCTTAATCTCACCCAGTCACACAATGCTCCTCTACTCGCTCCTGTGCTGTCTTTGTTCCTTCGGCTGCCCCAGCCTTGTGGCAGCCATGATGGCCGCCGCTGCTCTTCACCTTCGGGTTAAGAGGATTTTCCCTGGGTGGAACAGGAGAGTTGCTGCTCTCCGTGACCTCCCAGGAGTCCCTCTATCCTTCGCCTCCACTCCAGCGTGGCTTTGGCCCCTTTAGGAGCCCTCCGATGGGGAGAGTTCAGCACAGGATCGCGGAGCTGCGATCCCTGCCACTGATGTCACTGCGATGTTTGGGATTGCATTCTTAATAAAAGAGTAGGATCACCATTTGGAAGAGCTCCTTGACACCTTCAGCTATCTCTGGAGTTTCAGGTGGTATGAGTGGTAAGGAGTATGGTCATTCAATCACATCTAATGCACAAGAGACTGTCTCTGAGCTGGCTAGATCTAGCAACAATTATCTACTTCATGGTTATACTACAATGTCTTCTATGTAGTTTTACTCTTGAGGAGTGTCTGGAGGGTGTAACTGGTACAAACTGCAACAGCTAGGTTGCTAACCTGATACACAATATCAGAAGCATATTATGCCTCTTTTGGAAAACTGACTGCATTGTCATTATCTTCCAGGCCCAATTTAAGGCATCAGTTTTAATCTGTAAAGCCTTAAATGTCTTAGGATCTCATTATCAAATGGACCACTTGCATAAGGTCAGTAGAAGAGGCTCTTTTAGAGATACCTTCACTTTCTGAGGTCTGTCTGCTAGATACACGAGAGATGGCCTTATTCCCAAGATATGGCGTATGTTCCCTCAGGAACCACGCTCAGTTCCCACTCTTTCCATTTTCAGGAAAGGGCTCAAAACCACCTCCTTAATTCAATCCTTTTGTAATTGTGTTAGCTTAATAGTGGTTTAAACAATTCTTAGTAAGATTTTTTACAAAACAGTTATTGTTACAAAACAATTATTGATTGCTGTATGTGCAGAAAGACACAAAAATAAATAACTGAAATTCCACCCTAACTAACAAGCATAGCTATTGGTATGGTTGATGGGAGATGCAGACCAAAATCATCTGGAGAACCTGACCTGGTCCACGACTTCAAACATCCTCCAACCATAGCAATCCAATATATTTTGAATGTGCCAGATACACACATCTTATTGAGTACTTAAAACTTTCTTTTTTCTTTCTTTTTTTTAAATTGAAAAGACAGTGCCTTGGTCGGCCAAGGGTACTTTCTTCCATCAGTGGTGGACTTGTCTGTCAACTAGACGCTATTGGGGGAAAATACAGCAGTGGCTGCTGGAAATAACAGGTGTGAGCTTTCCCCTTCATCCAGACCTCTACTTACTTGGAATAAGACCAGACTACATTGACAACAAGGATTGGTATATATTTGTCCATGTCTCAACAGCGGCGAGAATGGCATTTGCCCAACTGTGGAAAGATGCAGATACGCCCCCCGACCATCTGATAATAAACAAGATTCTTTGATGTGCTGAGATGGACAGGTTAACTTATATCTTAAAAGACAAGAAAGACTCAATATACAATAGAAGTTGGGACAGATGCTTTGTCTGGCTGAAAAGAAGGTTAAACCTAGGAAAGGGGTGATAAGATCGTCTATTTAGATTAATTAGATATTTATTAGGCTATATGATTTCTTAAAATTTTGACAAAAACAGGCTAACTCTTTCGTAGATAGTTAGTAGAAATTGACTCTATTGAAATGTTTGGTTTGGATGACACTAGTTATTATTAATTGGAGAGTGAGCTTAACTCTCGGTTAGTCATGTTTGTCGTTTCGTTTTAGTCTTGTGTTTATGTGTTTCTACATTTCACCATTTATATTGTTTTTCAATGTTTATTTTGTGTTAATTTTACTGTAAATATTTAATAAAGATTTAATTTAAAAAAAAGACAGCGCCATGTCAAGATAACAATGCAAATAAAGCACAACCAGAGAGAGATCAATGATAAATAACATACATGCTAATAACTATAACTGTACTAAGTTAACAGTAATTGCAACAATACAACAAAAACAAAAAACAAGGAAATAAAAGAAAACTGGTCTGGTGGCTCAGCAGACTGAAGCATTGTGATTAACACCAGCTGTCTGCAATTACTGTAAGTTCAAATCTCACCAGGCTCAAGGTTGACTCAGCCTTCCATCCTTTCTAAGGTAGGTAAAATGAGGACCCAGTTTGTGGGGGCAATAAGCTGACTTTGTATAAAATATACAAAAGTATGAAGGCTATTGCTTAACACATTGTAAGACGCCCTGAGTCTCCGGAGAAGGGCAGCATATAAATCAAATTTTAAAAAAACAAAAAACAAAAAACCTTCAACTAAGTTTCTACTTACATTAGTTTATTTACAAATTTTTCCACATTATATCCATAGTTTTATACATCTTTGTTGTACTGACATTCATAAACTTCCCTCTCATTTCTACCTCTTGTCTCTATCCATTTGTAAAATTTATTCCATGTCCTGTAATATTTCGAGTCTTCTTTATCTTTAATTTTTAAAGTTAATCTGTCCATTTCTGCAGTCACAAATTTTCCTAATTATGTCATCATCCAGTGGGGTGTTCACATTTTCCCAATATTTAGCATACATAATTCTAGCTGCCGTCAATATATGTAACACTAAGTAGATGGTTCCTTTGTCATAACTTTCTGACAATATACTGTACCTAAGAGGCATGTTTTTGGTTTGAACTCAATATGTTGCTCAGTTATCATTTCTAGCCATTTATGAATTTTCTCCCAGTAACTCCTTGCTTTCTTACATGTCCATCACATGTGGTAATATGATCCTGGAGTCTGGTTGATTTTCCAACAACTGGCGGAGGAGTTCTTATACATTTTGGCTAATCTTGCTGGCGGCAAGTGCCACCTGTAAAACATTTTGTAAAGGTTTTCTTTATATGCCGCGGCCATCGTCAGTTTGTAGTTTCTCTCCCAAATTTTTAACCATGCTTTCTTCTTTCTTTCTGCTCTCATATGCCCAACAGAAAAAAAATATTCAACCAGATTAATTTATCTTCCTGTTACTTCTACTTGTAGGAGCCTCCCTCATGAATGAAACTGGTTGACTGATTATGTGCCATCATGACCATGTCAGTTCATTATACTGATCAGCTTTTTCCAGGATGAATAAAATGAATTAGCAATTGAAAATTTATTCAAACAGTTTATTTATTAAACTTATATGTGAAGGAAATGAATAATAAGTTACTCTTTTATAAAAGTGTTTAATGTATTAAAAGGCTATGATGTTCTTACTGTTGCAAACTGACCACAAATTGTAATTAGTTGAGACAATGTGTTATGACTTGCTAAAAGCTCCCTTGGAGACAGGAACCTACGCCTTGGGCAAGACCACTATCAGTAAGAAAGGCACATCCACTCAAGGTGAAAAGTAAAAGTAAACATGATAAAATAGTTGTTGTTAGGCAGGAAATGTCAAGATGACCCTTTAAAGTGTAAAACAACTTGAAGAATGATTTAGGAGAATAAAGGGGAGTTGGGAGGGCTTCTTAGGTGTGGCGTGCATTGTGTAGGAGTAGCTTGCAAACTGCTTTTTGCGCTCTTTGAACTCAATCCATTTGGGAAGGGTCTAAGAGGCTGCGCTTGCAACCGCCTTTTATTTTTCTTCATTTTATCTCCAATAAACCTTTGATTTTGTGAACCAGACTTGTTTATGAATTGTGAGGATTAAAATATTTGGGTCTTATATCTCACCTGCCCATCTCACCTAGAGGAAACTCTAGGTGGCTTAAAATCATAAAAACAAAACATTAAAACAATAAATATTAACACTAAAATTGATTTAAAATTGACAAGATGGAATGGGAGCAAGATGAACATGAGGAGAAGGTGGGGTCTTATCTTAGTCCATTAACCACATCTAGAATGACACGCCCCCATTGGGACCCCATGCCATTAGGCAAAGCCAGATCTTCAGGCCCTTTTGGAAGGCCAAAAGGGTGGGGGTGGATCTCACCTGGGGGGGCACAATATTCCAGACAATGGGATGGGAGCCATGAAAGAAAAGGCTGTTCGCCTGCACCCCACCAGATGGAATTCCTTGACTAATGGGTCTGCAGCATGTCCCTTCTGCCAGCGTGGGTGGGGCGGGCCAATCCCACTGGGGTGAGATGGTTTCTCAGATAACCTGGACCCATGCCATGAAGAACTTTAAAGGTAAGAACCAACAACATGAATTCTACCCAAAAGCAAACTGGCAACCAGTACAATTTGCAGAAAAGCAGTGTAACATGGGCCACAAAGTAGCTGCATGGCTGCATTCTGCACCAGCTGTAGCTTCCAAATACTCTTGAAGGGTAAACACATGTAGAGCGTGTTACAATAGTTCAAGCATGAGATGATCAGGGTTTGAGTGACTTGAGTACAGGGATTCCTGATCCAGGAAAGGATGCCACTGGTGCACAACATGAAGTTGAGCAAAGGCTCTCCCTAGCCATGACTGCCACCTTCTCTTCAAGCATAAGTTGTGAGTCCAGGAGAATCCCCAACTTGTGCACTGGGTCTGTCTGAGGTACTGCAACCCCACCCAGAACTAAAGATGTTCAAGTCCTGGATCCCAAAGTTCCATGCACCCAAAGCCACTTTGTTTTACCAGAGTTTAGCCAAAGCCTGTTGTTTTCCCATGGCCTCCAAGCACCGCAAGAGAGCAGCAACATCATTACTTGGGTCACCAAGGATGTAGATGTAAAATTGAGCATCATCAGTGTACTGATGTCACCCAACGGCTTCATATAGATGTTAAAAAGGAGTGGAGATAGTACTGAGCACTATGGCATGCCACAAAGGAGTGGCTGCAGGCCGGACCTCTCACTACCTATCAACACTGATTGGGACTTCCCTTGGAGAAAGGAGCTAAACCAGCACAAAACTGCACCACCCAGCCCCAAACCCCACAGCTGGCCCAAAAGTATACCATGGTCAATGGTAGTGAAGGCCACCAAGAGGTCGAGGAGAGCAAGGATGGATGCACTATCCCTATCTCGCTCTCTTCAGAGATCATGAACAAGTGCAACCAATGCTGTTTCTGTCCCATAACTGGGCCTGAAACATGACTGGAAGGGGTCCAGATAATCAGTTTCATTCAGGTCCCTCTGAAGCTGCCACACAACCATTTTTTCTACCATCTTCCCTAAAAAGGGGAGGTGGGAGACTGGACAAAAATTGTCCAGACAACTGGGATCAAGAGACGGTTTTCTTGAGGAGGGGGGAAGACCAGGGCATCCTTCAAAGGTCCCAGAAATGTCCCCTCATGCAAGTGAAGATTTTATCCCTGCCTGAACCCACCTGGAGGTCATTGTCCTGGAGGCTTTCACCAGCTAGGAGGGACAGGGATCTAATTGACAGGTGGTTGTGCTGACAGCATTCAGGACCTGTCCACTTCATCAGGTCCAACAGGACTGAAGTGTTCCCAAATAACCAGGTAAGACCTTTCCCCAGTCATCTCTAATGGACTTGCACCATGCATGGATTCCAACTGAGAATGGATCCAAGTGACTTTGTCCATCAGATATTCCACAAATTCCTCTGCACGGCCCTGAAGATGATCACCTGAGCCCTCCTGTCCCTGCGGGGGACCAGGTGACTGTGAACAGGGCTGCCAGGTGACACTCTGTAGATGCAATAAGGTCAGAGAAATAAAGTTGTTTCATCACTCTTACCATCACAAGGTAGGCCTTAATAGCAACTCTAACTTGTGTTTGGTCAGAGTCATCCTTCATTTTCCTCCAGCAGCGCTCTAGGTGTCTCTTGGCTCTTTTCAGAGACCACAGCTCTTCCATGTTGGGAGTGATGGGTCAAGAGAGGCCACAATGTGTTTTCTTGTCCAAAGTCTTGGCCACTCTTTGGTTCCAGGATGTAACCAGAGCTATGTAGTGTCAATTTTTTCAACTTTCAATTTCCAAACATTAGGGGTGCTCAAAAGTTGTGGCATGCCTTGGGGATTGTGAAAATATTTTGGTTACTTTAATATAATTTAGAAGTGCGTGGTAAATAACTACATAAATATCATGACTTTTCAGACCAGCAATTCCCTAGTACCATCAAAGAAGAACACTATTCTGTGTGCAGTGAGCCGGGTGGAAGACATCTTTATCATTTCACTCCAGAGAAAGGCTTGAAAACAGGAAAACCTGCTCAAGTGATTGCAGATAATCTGGTGTATTTCATGAAGAAGAAAGTCACTGACAAAAGCTTGAAGGCCATTGGAGGAGATTCTACAAATGTTAATACTGGCTGTGAAGGTGGTACCATGCACTGGGTAGAGGTCAAGCCAGAGCATCCACTCTGCTGGAGCTGACTGACTGGTCTGAAGGTGTTTATGAACCACCTTTGATGTGTAAAGTGACTACAGCAGAAATAAAGAGGTTAATTGACGAACCAATGCAAGTACCACAGTGGTCCTGTCATGCTCAATCAATAGAGAAATGTGTGAAACAGGTCACAGAGGCAGCAAGCAGTGTGTATACACATGAGAAACATGAGGGCTATTATATCAGAGGCCAAGAAGCAAGTTGGCGGCTGATGTTGAAGAACGAATCAAAAGAAGACTTGATGAAACTGGTTTAAACATTTTTGTTAGTTTAGTTTAGTTTATTACATTTCTATACCACCCTTCTCTCAGGGGACTCAGGGCGGTTCACAGCCATATTAAAACAATCAGACACAAAAATGAAAACTACTAAAATAAGTTAAAACTATTTGGCCATAAATTTAAAACCCCTTACTAAAACCCCTTTAAAACCAATTTAAAACCCATTTAAAATTAATCTATTCGGTCAGGCCGGCTTGATGAAACAACAGAGTCTTCAGAGCCCGACGGAAGGCGCAGAGGTCAGGAATCTTTCTTATATCCGGGGGCAGTTCATTCCATAAGGCAGGAGCTCCCACAGAGAAGGCTCTCTCCCTGGGGGCCGCCCGCCAACATTGTCTGGCCGACGGCACCCTGAGGAGGCCCTCCCTGTGAGAGCGTATCGGGCGGTGGGAGATATTCGTTGGCAGAAGGCGGTCCTGTAAATATCCCGGTCCTAAGCCATGGAGCGCTTTGAAGATGGTGACTAGCACCATGAAACGCACCCGGAAGACCACCGAGAGCCAGTGCAGCTCGCGCAAGAGGGGAGTTACCCGGGAGCGACGAGTCGCTCCCATAACCACTCGCGCGGCCACATTCTGGACCAGTTGGAGCCTCCGGGTGCTCCTCAAGGGGAGCCCCATGTAGAGAGCGTTACAGTAGTCCAGACGGGAAGTGACGAGGGCGTGAGTGACTGTGCGTAAGGCATCCCGATCCAGAAAGGGACGCAACTGGGAAACTAGGCGAACCTGATAAAAAGCCCCCCTGGCCACGGCCGTCATATGATCGTTTAAAGACAGCCGCACATCCAGGAGGACGCCCAAGTTGCGAGCCCTCTCTGAAGGGGGCAAGATCTCCTCCCCAATAGCCAATGATGGTACCAGTTGGCTATATCGGGGCGCCGGAAGCCACAGCCACTCTGTCTTGGAAGGGTTGAGTCTGAGCCTGTTTCTCCCCATCCAGATCCGTACGGCTTCCAGGCAACGGGACATCATGGCAAGGGCATTTGCTGTGATGTCCCGTTACATTTTTGTAACTCAGATAATTACTTTCTGGTGTTAATTTATGATTGCATGGTTTATTTTTTGCTTAGCTAGATACTGTAAGATTCATACAGAAAAAAACTTTAATTTTTATAGCACAAGGTGTAATTTTGAGAAGATAAAGTTAACAGTATTTGGGTTACAAGAGACTTTTGTGGGGTATATGATCAGACGTGGATTTACCATACCAAGCTAAACGTTGTGAAATTGCAAAAATAACAGATTTGAATTCTTGATGTAAAAACACATATTTTTAGAACCCCTCACTGAAAAAAATTGCAAAAATTAATTTTCACCCCATTAAATGACATGCCCTACTGGAACATTCCCCAGTTCCCTCTGGAACCAATACAGTTCCATCAGTCAACTGAGGGCACACTGCTTGAATGGATATGGCATCCCTGCGTAGCGGGGTGGCGTAAGAGAACCTCAAGGACACCAGGGCGTGATCTGACCATGACAGGAGGATAACGACAAGATCCCCCACCAGATCATGTTGCCATTGCTCCAACAAGAAAATCATATCTGGCATGTGACCACTGTCCCAAGTTGTGGCTTGGATGATCTGGATAGGCCCATGGTCACCATGGTAGCTATGAACTCCTGGGCAACTTCCAAGGCCAAACCCAGGGATGACAGATTGAAGTCCCCCGGGACCATAATCCTGGGGAACGCCACTGCCAACCCTGACATGGCCTCCAGCAGCTCAGGCAGGGAGGTTGCTACACAGCACTCGAATTTTGCCAAGAAAGTATGATCACTTCTTAGAAGAACATCTAGCGTTTTCTACAGCAGTTCAAGGAAATATACACCATATCTCTTTCTCTAATTTAGCCTTGTAATAACCACCCTATATAGGAAGTTAATGTGGCAGTTGAAGTTATACAGCTTAATGTGGATTTCAATCCATGGTGTTAGTCCAACACCCTATCCACTATCCTGTACTACTTCAGCTGGTTCTGATAAAGACTGTCCAATCAAGGAAGTCTCCAGGTAAGCACTAGAATGCTATCTTGAACTTCTCTTCTAGAGATGTCACTGAAATTCCACTTTTATCTGGTACGCTATACAGTTTGAAATACCAACATTAAAAGATAGGCAGCATATACGTTTAATAAATAAAACAAAATAAATCAGTATTTCAAACAAATAAGCTTGTTTGGCATAGGAAAGGAAGGGAGATGAATATGGAGCTAGTGAACCCAAACACAGTGACTACACAGAGCACTATTGATGTCCAAATAACAAGATGATAAACCACAAGAGGGCTCCCAGAAAGCAGTATTTTTCTAACTGCATAACAAGTTTGAAAAACCAAATCCTGCCAAATGAAGCTCACCTATCACCAGCAATTGATGAAATATTGTCAGGTGCAAACAACCAGAACCACTTATGAATAGTCTCAAGTAGAACCTTTATTGTTAGTCACCTATGTTACAAGAACCTTGCCAGACTGACTGTATTCCTTTGGGAACACAGTCAGATACATTTTCAGGGATTCTAGGGGAGGTCAAGCCTGTGCCACTTTCTGCAGTGTAAGGACTCTAAGTTTAGCCCTCTCTTAACACCTCCCTCTAGTCTAGCTGGAGATTCCACCACAAATATTTCAGACATGATTAAGTTCCCCAATACCTTGCTTTTCTAGAGTCTGGGCACACAATGCAAATGGTTATGTCTCTGTCCCAATCTAATACTCCAATCATCCTATGTACAGTCTATTTCATATACAGGACAGGAGGTTCTGGGAAGTCATGCCTGGATTAGAATATGCAGTTTTTTACTGAGTCCAAAACATGCACATTCCAGGCAGAGATGTTCTGCAGTGGGGAAGAGTGGGGAAGGGGGAAAATCAGAGATGGTACCATGAGGCAGCAGCTAAAAGTACACAGATGGAGACTTTGGGGGATGGGGTGGATAGAAAGGCTGTTGGTTATGCACAGGGGGAACAATGGTGTGCAGCCAAGGAGAGGTAAGCAGAAAGAGGGCATAGGTACGTTGGGAAGGGCTGGGTGGACAGATATGCAGGCTAAGCTTGAAAGAGTGGTGGTATACAGCTACGGCCGAGGAAGCCATGGGAAGACTGAGAGATGGAAGGGAGAGCAGGCTATGTGGAGGGGAAAGGTACATCAACTTTACCCTACTTCCATTATAAGCTCCCTTCCAATTTGTCTGAGTCAAAACACAAAACAACCAAGTAGTTCAGCTGGACTGCAATCCTGCCCAAAATGGTCCTATCCAAGGTGCAAGCCATAAAGGCCTTCCATGCATGCAACTGAAGATAATTTCATTTCTTAACTGCCAAGTCTCACCCCCCACACCTCTTCTGCTAGCACCCTTCACTAGGATTCATGACTTCCTTGTTCCCAAACCCAGAATATATTGCTCCCCAACGTCTGAAGCCTGATTTTTTTAACCCTTTTCTCCTCTGCTGCAGTCTGGGACACTATCTAAAGCCAATAGTTCAGAAGACTGATAGCAATAGCACTTGGACTTGTATATTGCTTCACAGTGCTTTACAGCCCTCTCTAAGTGGTTTACAGTGTCAGCATATTTCCCCCAACAATCTGGGTCCTCATTTTACCAACCTCGGAAGGTTGGAAGGCTGAGTCAATCTTGAGCTGGTGAGACTCGAACTGCCAGCACCTGGCAGTCAGCAGAAGTAGCCTGCAGTACTGAATTCTAACCACTGCGCCACCACGGCTTTTATGATGATCATAAAAGCTAAAAATCTCCTTTTCCATTTTACCTATTGTAATTCCATTTAACCCTAACCCTTGCATCCCATATCCTATAACTGAAACAAAAAATCAGCAACAGATGTAATACATATGCTCATTCATCCTTGCCCTAATTTTTCTTCTAAGTCAAGATTAGCTGTCAAGCACCTTGAGACATAGAATGTCAAGGTCACGCAGTGCACTGCATCTTGAAGGCACTTAAGAAATGGAACTTAGATGTAATCGCCATGTAACCCCTTACCCCCACCCAAAGGTACTTACAGCTGCAATGGAGCTTCCCAGGGAGCTTGTGGTGACAGGAGAGATGGGATTTTCAGAGGAAGCGGACAGCTGTCGCATAAGTGGACTATAAGCTGTGGAGGCCATAGAGCTTGACAAATAACTTGGGCCTCCAATCTCTGGATGATGCTTCAACACTGTGCAAGGAAGGAAGAAATGAGGAAGAAAGAGAAAAGTGAGTGAAAACAATGCCTGTATTATACCCACAAGCATTACACCAGACAGACATCAAGTAATCACTAGAGCACCCTTAAGTGAGAGAAACTTCCACAGGCTGGACTGCTTCTCTAGAGGAAGGAAGTTGTTAAAGCACACAAGAGAGACTACAGCAGGTGACACCACTACCCCTTTAATTTCCCAGAAGCAGAAAGCAACCATCTCCAAAGGGAGAGGGGGAGCAGAATGCAGAACCCAAGCTCTCCCCAGACAGACCTGGCTGGGGCCAGCCTACCTTCACTTCTCTTGGAGCCATCCCGCAATCACTTTCTTTCATGAACTGCCATCAGGATAAGTGAGCGCTCTGGCGCTCCCTCTACCTTGGGGGCAGCCCTCACATCATTTAAGGGCTGCCTGTTTGTCTTGTCTGGCTCGATTTTGTGATGTGAGCAAGCCGAGGAGTGGAACAGAAAGAGAGCCATGAAAACGCCCTGCTTTCGCCTCTCTTTCCTGCCTTTCAGGACCCAGCCTAGACAAGACTCTAGAAGCCATACAAGCATGACTGCCAGAACAACACAAAGAGCCACTGGCAGCAGCTGCCCTCCAGTGACAACCCCATTAATTCAGCAGTTGCTGTAAAAATCAATTCACCCATCCACCTTGTTTGCAAGGCCTGCTATAGCGCAGAACGTTTGAGCTGCACCCAGCCCTGCCATGACTTCTAACAGTCTGGCTTCCATTCTGGCCCACGTTTGGAAGACTGTGTCAGATATATTCTCTAAAGAGACTCAAAGTGCAATTATAGATGGTGCTACTTGACCACTACAGAACAATCTCAAAAACCAGGAGCAGCAGGATCTGTGTCTTGCTTTATTTTAAGTAATAAACCTACCTTTACAGTTTATCAATTATATACAATGTTCCTGATCCTCAAAACAGATCATCCACTCAAAAAATAGGAATAGGCATATGTGTGTGCACACAATCATATTTTCTCTCGCTTATTTAGGGGCACACAGCCAATGTTTAATTGTTTTCAGCTCTGGAACAATGACCATGAAACATTCAGAAGAGTGATTGCACTCTAGATATACTCATCATGGTTTTCCCATATCACTAGCCAACAATAAATAATCCACTATTTCATGCTCCAACACAACTTCTAGATTCCTTGAAAAGTTTTTCCTGGTCAAACAGTCTAGGACAGGGGTGTCAAACTCGATTTCATTGAGGGCTGCATCAGGGTTGTGGTTGACCTTGGGGGACAGGGGTGGGCGTGTCCAGGTCGACATCACTCATGTCGGGGGACGCCTGTGGTGGCCTGGGCGGGGCTGGGTGGATCCATTGTCTCCAGTGGAGAAAAGCGAGAGCAGGGTGAGCACCAAATCCTTGTACACTAGAGGAGCCTTGCTGTCCCTCTCAGGCCATACAGAGGACCCCAGGATGGTGGAGCGGGCTGCCTGGAGCCCTGGGCAGCAGATGGTAAGTGCCCAGTCACCCCTTGAGCTCCCAGGGCAGTGGGACCTCACAGCCCAGCCCAGCCCCACTTCCCCAAGGGGGCGCCTGGCTGCGCTTACCTCTTCTTCAAGGCTACTGCTGCTGTGCTCACTCTCCTTGGCCAGGTTGTTCATGGTGTGTGCGGGAGGACAAAGCATGTGGGTCAGAGGAGGCCCACTCCCTCTCCTTGTAACCAACGCATCCTCAGCGATAGGATGGGAAAGGAGAGGTCAGGAAGAAGGGACAAGGAGATGGCAAAAGGGCAGCAGGGCTGCTGCTGGTCAAGTGCTAAGACAGAACTTCCCTCAGACCCTCACTCCCTCTCATTATAATGAATCTCCCTCCCTCCCTCCTTCCCTTCTTTTTTCCCTTTTCTTCTTTTTCCTTCCCTCTTCATTCTCCTTTCTTTCTTCTTTCTTCCCCTCTTTCCTTCCTTTTCCTTCCTTGCTCTCTTCTCTTTCCTTCTTTTTCTTTTTCTTTTTCTTTCCTCTTTCCCTTTCTCCTTTCCTGTCCCTTCTCAGATGCTCAAATGCAAAAGAGGAAACATTTCTCGGTGCCTCCTTACCTTATGACCAAATGCCACTTTTGCTAGTAGGTTGTGGCTACTTACAAGACTGAGAACAAATCTGTTTATCCCATGCTTGCATTTAGTGGGGGCATCCACAGACAACAGTACAGCAAAACTGTCAAAATGGTGGCTGTGATAGTTGATCAGAGTTCCTCTGTTTTTTATGTGCAACAGCTTTAGCGTTTAGGAACAGAGGTATGTTAGTTGCTTTTCTATTAATACATAATCCTTAAATGGACTCTCCTGTAGGGACCCTGCCATGGTCTAATTCAGACTGGAAATATAGCAAAGGAAACTATTTTTCCCCACTCTGCTTTTTCCTGTGTTTCCTCCTGGAAATGGCTAATTGCAACACACAAGGAGGGGATACTTTCCTAAGAGCTCACAATTCAAGAATACCACTGTGCACACTCATTAAGTGCACATGAGGTATCTCAGGGTGGGGAAGGCCATGGGGGGTCTAGTGATAGGACAAGGCCTCAAGGCCTCCCTGACCCACTAAGATACCTCATGCTTCCCCCTCCCTTCCTGCCACACCAGACTCACTTACCTTGCAAAGATCTGTCTCTTCTCTGCTGCTGTTTGTTTGCTTTTGAGAGAGGGAGAGGAGAGTTGACTTGGAAATGCTTTTTGCACAGAGAACGGATGCTCCTGGCTGCCATAATATTGTGTGGGTTCAGGCACGCATCCTCTTTTGCAGAGAATCAGGGACCCAGAAACTTTCACTCTCTGCGTGAAAAGTGTATGTGGTGCCTGTCTCCTGCTCCTCCCCCCCAACTCCTTTCCACCACTGCTATGGCAGGGACGCTCCCTGCCCATTAAAATCTGCTGCGGATGGAACTCCTTCAACAACCCACCCTGTTGCCGGAGCCAGGAAGTTCGCTGTGGAATCGGAATCAGTCGCGCACAGGAACCAATGCCATCCATGGCCCAGGTGCGCTGCTCGCTCGCATGAGTTGGCCTTACTGTTTGAGTGCAGGAATGAAGCCTTCAACTGAATGAGGAGGCACTGTGGGACCAGGCCCCTCACACCCACGTCCAGCCTTCCAGAGTTCACTGCACCTGGGGAGGAATGAGAACCCGTTATCCCACAGAGCCCACCTGCATTCAAATGGAGCATCTGCATGCAAATGGGCGCGCTTGAAAACAGAGCAGTCTTTGAGGGCAATCCTGCTGCTGCACCTCAGATGCAGCAGGGACACCCAAGCTGTTGGAGGTGGCAGCGGGACCCACCTAAGTAGCCATGATTCCCCGCTCCCCAGCCAGCCATCCCCGCATGACCTACTCCCAAGCCTGGCAGGCCAGCTGGCACAAAGGCTTTCTCTTCTTCCTCCCCACTCAAGCGGCGGCAGGCTCTGTGGGACAACAGGGTCTCTCATTCCTCCCCCGGCACAGCGAGCTCCAGCTGGCTGGCTGTGTGTGTGAGGGGCCTGGCCCCGTAGTCCCTCCTCACACAGTTGAAGGCTTCGTTCCTGTATTCAAACAATAAGGCCGGCACACGCAAGTGAACAGTGCACCCGGGCCACAGACAGTGTTGGTTCCTGAGCATGGCAGATTCTGATTCCACAGTGGCTTTACTGTTTGAATGCAGGAATGAAGTCTTCCACTGAGCAAGGAGGCACTGCGAGGCAGGCCCCTCGCACCCGCGTCCAGACCATTGGAGCTCGCTGTGCCAGGGGAGGAATGAGAGACCCTATTGTCCTGCTGAGCCCAACACTGCTTGAACGGGGAGGAGGAGGAGGAGAAGAATGGTGAGGGTTTGTGCTGGCCAGCTGGCCAGGCGGCCAGGCACGGAATAGGTCAAGTGGGGCTGGCTGGCTGGGGAGGGGAGAATCATAGCGGCTCAGGTGGCTCCGGTGCCAGTGCCAGCAGCTTGGGTGCCCTGGCTGCATCTGAGCTGAAGAAAGCAGAGGTGCAGCAGCGGGATTGCCCTCAAAGATTGCTCCATTTTCAAACGCCCATTTGCACACAGAAGCCCCATTTGAATGCTCTACGAGAAAACGGGGTCTCATTACTCCCTTAGTGCCAGACAATGCCGGCGGGCGGCCCTCAGGGGGAGAGCATTCTCTGTGGGAGCTCCAGCCCTATGGAATGAACTACCCCCGGATATAAGAAAGATTCCTGACCTCCATGCCTTCTGAAGACTCTACTGTTTCACCAAGCCGGTCTGACTTAAATTTGCGTTAAATTTTAATAGGGTTTTTAGTAGGGGTTTTAATTTTACGGCCAAACAGTTTAATTATTTTATTAGTTTTAATTTTTATATCTGATTGTTTTAACATGGCTGTAAACCGCCCTGAGTCCCATCCGGGAGAAGGGTGGTATATAAATGCAATAAAACTGAAACTGAAACTCAAACAGTAAGGCCTGCACACGCGAGTGAGCAGCGCACCCTGGACATGGTTGGCGTTGGTTCTTGCGCCCGGCCTTAGATCCGACCCGCGGGGCCACTCTGGAGTCAGCAAGGGACTGCCAAGCTGCCTCGGCCCTGCCCCTTGTGCGTACGCATAGGAGGCAGCGATCCTGGGTGAAAAAGAGGTGCTGAGAACGCAGTCAGCCTGCGGAAGAAGACACCAGACACCATGCGTGCACGCTGCCTCCTATCCGTGCACCTAGGGGGCAGGGTGGGGGCGGCCCCATGGATCTAAGGGTGACTGCATTCTGGCCCAGATGGCTGCCACTGGGTTGTAAATCAGTGCTCAGTTGGCCTGGGCTGGGCCAAGGCGCCACGGGCTGGTCCTTTGCTTCCTTCCTTCGTTTCCAGGACAGCTCTGCAGGCCAGATCTAACCACATCGTGGGTCAGTTCCTGCCCACGGGCCTTGAATTTGACACCCCTGGTCTAGGACATGGGTCTTCAACCTGTCGAGCCAAGTGACATGCTCGACGTTACCTGCACGGGGGGGGGGGGGGGGTGCACTGCTGATGGGAGCACTAAGGAATAGGCGGCCGTGTGCGGGGTGGGGAAGGCGGGCCGACGGTGTTAGGGCTTCAACACACCGACTGCTGTATTCGCTGACACCCTCGCTGCAGAGACGCCAACACGAGGAGAGGCTGGGAAAACGCTGAGACGCCAAGCCCAGGATCCGGAACGACGAGGGAGGGTGTGGCTTTAAATACAGGGCGGGGCGGCACAGTAACGAGCTATTTGCTATAAAACAGCTGCACGCCTATGGAATGTAGCACTAATTTCACATCGTTTAATGAGTGCAGCACGTTCCTGGAGCCAGCCGGATAATAAACCAGCATAGCACTGACCTGTGCGCGTGTGTTTCTTGGTGTTGCCGTGTTTAGCCTAGGACGGCTGAGAGGAAATTAGCGCTACCCTCATCAAACCCTGTCACGTGGCTCTGGGATGGCAGAGGGCGGCAAGGACGCGTTTGAGATCACTGTGTTGGCGGAAGAGAATGCGGCTCAGGATGAGCCATGGGAAGAAAGCCCTGAGGTAGCCATCCAGCTAGCAGTCCACCCCAAAGAACGGACCCAAGCCGGAGCTCCGCCCAGATAAGTGACCCGAGCAGGGCGCAGGGTGTGGCTTCCAGGGCGGCGTCTGGAGAGTGGTGGCAGAGCCCCACGTTGGCTGTCCCGGGAGGGCCTCCCACCTCCCCCCCTTTCAGCGAGCGGTTCCTGAAGTGGAGAGAACGGCGATGGGTGGAAGAGGATGACAGAGAATGGAGTTACTCCACTGGAATAGGCCAATCCACGATGGAATTACTTCGAGAACGGTTTGGGGAAGCCAGCTTCAGGGATGCGCAATCCTGGCAGCCGTGGCTGGCAGGGGCGGAGACTGGGGGGGGGGGTGGCACAAACAGCCCACAGGGACAGGAACTAGGTTCCGCTTGGCTAGCCACAAGTTACGGGTGGGCACTCATGCAGGTGCTACCCGGCCGCCTGAGCCCCAGTCTCTGCGTGCAGCTGAGGGGCAGCCTCAGTCCGGGTCTGGAGCAGGCCGTCAGACATTGGGGGGGCCCTCCCCCAGGTGGTCCCAGCCAGGCCCCAGGCGTGGGTGCAGGGGTGTGGGGACCGCAGCCAGTGTGGGGCCCGCCTCCCCTACAAGCCTTTTTTGATGGCAACCCGGACCCGGTGGCCCTGTTCTTAAGTCAGGTCATAAGTTATTTTGACCTTTATGGTCATCTCTACCCATCCCAGTGGTCTATGGTGGTGGCTGTCACTACCACGTTGACGGGGGAGGCCGCGGACTGGGTAGCGGATCTCCATAACGACCATGCCTGGGAACTCACTGACGTCGGGTTGTTTCTGGAGGGGCTCTGGGAGAGGTTCGAGGATGACACCCGGACCCAGGTAGCGGAGGGGGACCTTGTGGCTGTTAAACAACGGGGCCGCCCCGCGAGAGAGTATGTAAAGGAGTTTAAGCAATTAGCAGGGAGAGTGCGGGGGTGGCCCGAACGCATGCTGGTCCACCATTTTCACCTGGGCCTAGATAGAGACCTTAGACAGGCATGTGTGTATAGGGGATTGCCGCCTCAGCTGTCAGACTGGTGTCGAGCGGCCATCGATTTGGACGTCGGTCTGAGGGAATTCCGGACAAAAGGGACTGCAGAGCCACCTACCAGTCGGAGACAGGCCGAGAGGCCACTGCCCAGCACAGGGAGACGGGGAACGGAATGCACGGTCAACCGACCCCGCCCGCCAGCCGCCGTTGCAGTGTTTTCGGTGTAATCAGGTGGGTCATAGAGCCTTGGAGTGCCCACTACCTTCAGTCCAGCCCGTCAAACCAACGTCCCCAGCGGCAGGCGGGAAGAACAGAAGACGGGTGAAACCAGAAAAGACCAAAGGGATCTCGCAGCCTAGACAAACCACAGATGGGACATCCCCGCAGGAACCCACCACCCACCCCGGGGTCGTTCCGGTGGTGGTGCCGGAGAGTGATGATGACGAGGACCTTGATGATCCTATGGTAAATGGCCCCATACACCCTTTCCTTATCCCAATCACCTTGACATCCCTACGGGGATCGGGGCCCTTACGGCATGAAGCGCTAGTGGACTCGGGGTGCACCCGCTGCTTAATGCGGTGTTCCTTGGCTGCCCAATTAAAGGTGTGAGTGCGGCCCTTGCGAACCCCCATAACCTTCGAACAGATGGATGGAACCATTCTAGGTGGGGCGTCGGCGACGTACATAACCGAGCCCATACGAATGACCATTGGACCCCACCATGAAACACTGCGCTTTATAGTGATAGATACCATGATCGAACCTGTCATCCTGGGTTTAGCGTGGTTGGATAGATGGAAACCTACCATTTGGTGGGAAGGGGGTTTCTGGAAGCTACGTCTCGACCCTGGCCCAAAACTGAAACACATGCCTGACAGCTCGTTGAGGGCAGGTGGAGCGGGGTCCCTCGATTTAGATGCCGCTGGCATACCACGGGTATATGCTGACCTGTCAGCGGTGTTCGACGAGACGGAGTGTGATATCCTACCGCCACATCGACCCACTGATTGTGCTATCAAACTAATCCCAAACATCAAACTCCCAAAGCCACGCATGTACGCCATGACGCCGCAGGAGGTGGAGGAGTTGCGGCCGTACATTGTATTTCATATAAGTCTCCTGAAGCTCGTTCCCCCTGGCCCAGACCCGCTTACCTGTCCTGGCCCAACCACAGGAGACCATTATGAAGTGGAGGAAATCTTAGACTCCAAAATGAAAGGGGGTAAAGTGTGGTACTTGATTCGGTGGAAGGGTTATCCCCATGAGGAGGCATCCTGGGTATCCGCCCCAAACGTAAACACTAAACGACTAGTCAAACAGTTTCATAAGACACATCCCCAGAAGCCGCGATAGGCTACTAATCTTGTGGTTTTCTCTTACAGAAGGACTCGTGGTGAAGGAGGAGCCACCTGTCGAGCCAAGCGACACGCTCAACAACGTTACCTGCACGGGGTGTGTGTGTGTGTGCGCTGGTGATGGGAGCACTAAGGAATAGGCAGCCGTGTGCGGGGTGGGGAAGGCAGGCCGACGGTGTTAGGGCTTCAACACACCGACTGCTGTATTCGCTGACACCCTCGCTGCAGAGACGCCGACACGAGGAGAGGCTGGGAAAACGCTGAGACGCCGAGCCCAGGATCCGGAAAGACGAGGGAGGGTGTGGCTTTAAATACAGGGCGGGGTGGCACAGTAACGAGCTATTTGCTATAAAACAGCTGCACGCCTATGGAATGTAGCACTAATTTCACATCGTTTAACGAGTGCAGCACGTTCCTGGAGCCAGCTGGATAATAAACCAGCATAGCACTGACCTGTGCGCGTATGTTTCTTGGTGTTGCCGTGTTTAGCCTAGGATGGCTGAGACAACCTTTTGGTTTGTCTGGGGCCATACTGAGTGAAGAAGAATTGTCTTGGGCTTCATAAATTATATAATATAGTTTTATAACATAAAATCACGTTAAAAATTTACAATCTTGTAGGGCTGCATTACAGGTAGTCCCTGAGAAACAACAGGCCACATAATGATGATTCAAAGTTATGACTGACACACCAAAACTATATGCAACCCTGTTTCAAAGTTATGACAGCTGAAGTGCCCCTGCGGTCATTCACCCTTATGACCGGCCACAGGGATATTGCAGCATCCCTGTCATGGCCCCATCGGATCCTGGTTCAGAGGAGTTGGAACTGGGACCATCTGACAGGGATAGCACACCTCCCCTGGAACATCTGGAGAGTTCAGGGGCTGAGAATGATGCTGTCCCTCCGGAATTGGGGGAGGTGGTTGACCGGACAGGGAGCTGCCTGCCTTCACAAACGCAGGGGAGGATTGGCTGCAGACAGGCAGTGGTGATAAGAGACAACAGATCCCCTCTGATGAGGAACAGCTACCTCCCCCCACCCAGAAAGTGGAGTGGAGGGAAGCTCAGAGGAGGTCTGCAAGGCTGCTCACGAGGAGGCTGCCCCGCCCCTCCTCAGAAGGAACACATGGCTTGGGCTGATTTAATCAGAGGGGGGGGGGCTTCATTGGGAACAACTGTTTCTCTCAGCACTCACTCCCCTGATTTTTGGAAACCTTGACTTCAACTCTTGTTTCAGCCTTTGGATTTGCATACCTTGCTTTGTGGACTCTGACTCCGGATTGTGGCTTACATTGTTTTGCAACCTCTGCACCAGGTTTGTGGTCTTCACCTTTCTTCCTGTTTGGGGTCTTGTTTCTGGTGACTATTGGACTCAGTTGGTGGAACTGTGTTATACTGACTGTGGGGTTGGCTGGTTTTGGGGTAAAAGTGGAGTGGTGGTTTACCAACACCCCTGGAGGGCCGTCTGTTGTGGTTTAGCAGTGCAATGAAATACTTTATTGATGCCTGCATCTGCCTACACGACCTGTGTCAGAACAGCCCCTGCCTCTCTCTTCACCCCTTTATCCCACTCCAACAGGACCCTGAAGCGCTCGGGTCTGCTGCCCATGCCTCCTGGAAGCAGCTGCCATTTTCAGGGCCCCAACAATTCTTTGTGGAAATGGTGGGTACTTTCAGGGCTTTCTGTGCTGATCAGGTGGCCATTGAGAGGCTGCAAAGCTCTTCTGCCTCTGTATAAAAGGCGGCAGCTTTAGGATGAGCTTCCCAAAACCTTTCTTTTGCTTAATCCCCTCCCTCCCCCAGAAAGCCACATTTCTTCAATAAACAAAACAAAAAAAAAAAGCTGTGAAGGACAGACTTGTTAGTCTCCCCTCTTTTATTAGTAAAACAGGACATACTGCCAGAATTTATACCTCCAAAGGCATAAAGTAATGCTGGGTCTCCAGGCTGTCTATAACCCTTGAAGCCCTGCCTAAATTCATAGTCTGTGTACTGTTATTATGGGAGAGCCAAGTACTCAGTGTATTCTCAGAAGCAGCCTTTTGTTTATTATTTCCTTTTTCAGGCTGGGCACTAGCATTAATCACATTTAAAAATGTAATCCTGGTTCACTTTTATGTCTTTGCAGGACATTGTAATTCCTGCCAATTCAAGATTAAAATTAATGAAGGCACTTACTGGCTGCTGCTAAAAAGGTATTAACCAGCTTGTGACGGTCTTTGCGCTCTAAGTCAGAGATACTGCTGGGAAGCACAGTGGGTTGGTGCTTCAATGTGAGCTTTTTGGGAGGTTTCATTTTCTCAAAGGGCTTGTTCTGCAACTGGGATTTCAACATGCTCTGAAGGTGTAAGGTCACTGGTACATCTGCAGAAAAATGAACACACATATACACAAACAAACAAAAAAAACAATAGGAGTCAATTATCAGACAACATTCAGAATGAAGATGGCATATTCTGAATGCAGAACAGTCGTCACCAAATCTATCTAACAATACATTTGGGGATTTATACCTATCATGGACCAAAAATATATCCATTCAGAAGCAAAAAATAAGCCATATTTATGGAGTCCTCCACTTTCACCCAGTAATGAAAACACCAATATTGGCTGAACTGCAGCTATCCTAACTCTGTACTCTCCAGATTTCTTGAGTCAACTGGAAGTCTGAGGTAACACAGCCTTCAGCAACAACACAGCTAGGTGGCATGTTTTTGGTTTTTTGTTTTTTGCACGAGGACCAAAAGAAAAGCCATCAGATGATTATTGCATTGATTACGATGCTGTTATATATTTTATAAGATTTTGTTCTCGCATTATTAGTATATTTGTTCTTCTTTTTATTTGCAAACTGCTTTAAGATTGTAGGGATTGAAAGAGTAGAAAGTAAATAGAGAAAGGAAAAATAGTCCCTCTCTTTGAGCATGCTTCACCTCCAGTGAGGACACAAGAGTTTTGTGTGTAAAGACCCACAATGGCCTGACTGAGGCCATTTTGAGACTTCAGTGCTAACACACTGGAGCCGAGGGACAGACAGGGGGGAATAGATAGTTGGGTTAGTATAGTCAAAACAAAATACTTTCTCTTGGGAACCAAGGACATTCCTGCAGGTGTTCAGAAGGAGGGGACTGATGTCACCTAGCAACTGGACTGTATCCTGATTGGGCCATGTGACTGGTTGTTTTGGGAAAGTGACAAACTTTTACTTTTAATTAGGTGAAAACCACGGGAATATTCAGAGTCGGTTTTCACCAGCCTGTGCCAATATGACATATCCAATAAACTTACTCTTTGAGGAATCTACCTGCCTCAGAGTTTTGTTTGCTATGGGTATGTTACTTGGAATCCTGACAGCAACAGCAGCTGATGCCACCCTACAACTGAAATACAAACAGCTTTCCCTGGAGAAAATTCAAAAGACCTAGATTTATATCCTAGATTGCATTTTACTTGGGTGAATTAAAATGTCTTGTTAAAATCCAAAATAAGTTTCTTAAAATAATGTCAATGTCAAGTGCCCCTTAAATTATAACTAGGATATTACTAAATTATATGAATGACAGCATGTTTGTCCTACAGTAAAATTTTGAAGGTGAATTGGTGTCTCTATAGAAACACTGAGTTAAAGGAAGTTTTTCCACATACATGAAAAGTCAATTTGATCACTTCTCAAATACAACTTTGATTCATCATCTATCCAAAACAAGTGCTTTATTTTCACCCAATGAACACACACAGCCCTAGACTATCCAGTAGCAACTAAAACATACTTCCAATTACTTTGTCATTGGCAGTTCATTTTTTTTGTTTGGTAGTTCTCTGTATGTGTGTGAAATGGAGGAACTCTAAGAAACCACAAACATCACACATGACCAGGAGAAATGGGGCTGGGGGTGGTGCAGGCAGCCTGTAAGGCAAGGTACTAGACAATATGTGATAAGTGTATAGGCACACTTCAATAGATAAAGGAAAGCATGAAAATGGTATGAGGTATACACAAACATACCCTCACAAACCTGGTTAAAAGCAATATGTGTACCTTTCTTTGCAGCACATACACAACAGAAGGATACAAGGCTACATCCAATCCACACATAACCCCCATTAATGCAAATGCAAATGAAACAAAATCCAATTTAGTTTTTGCCCTGCCACGGCCTACCACATTTGGAGTGCAGCTCCCAGCACGGTACCATGTTTCCCCAAAAATAAGACTGGCTCTTACATTAATTTTTGCTCCAAAAGACGCATTAGGGCTTATTTTTGGGGAAATATGGTACTAAATGCGTCTATCTGGCTGACAATCTTAACTGGGGCTTATTTTGGGGGCACGGTTTATAGTACGAGCATCCTGAAAAATCATGTTAGGGCTTATTTTCCAGTTGGGCCTTATTTTCAGGGAAACACGCTACTTCAAAGCGAAGGACAGTCATATCACAGTAGTTGCACCCACTTGGTTTGGAAAATAAGTTACCTGCCCAGAATATTAAAAAAAAAAAGGGCAATACACAAGCACTGTTAAAACTAAGGGCAGGGCTTAAGGTAAGCAGTTGGATACTGAGAGAGCAGCTGATGAGAGTGTGAATTCAGATATTAATAAAAAGTAGTCTGGATAACAGGCTAAGGATGAGCTGAAATTTCAAACACACCCAGCAGAAAAATTCAAATTAATCTGCCAATCAAGTCTCCTGCCTTTACTCTAGCCACATGTTAATAAAGCACAAATGATGAAAATCATGAAAATGCAGATAACCTAAGAAGGCTGCACTGTAGCAGTAAAATAATGCTACCTGTGTGCATGGATACAGAAGTGCACTGTTGAAGAAGCACAAGCAATTTTTCTCTCTGATCAGCCCATCCAATTGATTATTGAGTTTACTTTTCCTCTCTGTTGTACTGCTAGTCAACATCTGACTGTGCCAAAACAGCATCGTGACCTGCCAAGAGACAGCCTTTTCCCCTGACCAAATGCTTCAGAGCAGCAACTTTCTCTCAAGAGCCCCAGATGGCGCTATCTTAGCTGTTTTTCAAGTCCTGATTAACATCCTTTTCACCAAGGTTATTACAATGTTATTACATCATGTGGAAATTTCCAGTCACATATCAAATTATCAAGATGAGGACAGAACATTAACATCTCACTTATGGAAGAGAGAAGCAGGCTGAGGGCAGAGGAAAGATTGGGGAAAGAGATGCCCAATTGTTTAAATTCTATCTACTAGGTCTCTAGCAGCACATGTCATGCAGTCATTGGCTAACTAGGTCAGGGATGCCTGACATTGGTGCCAAAGCAGCTCAGTGTCCTAGGAGAGCCAAATTAAATGCCTTTCCAGATCCCCTCTTATCCAAAATTGATCAACCTCTACAACCCCTGTGGCTGCCTGCCTCTCTCCATGGTCCAAGCAAATAAAAAAAAGGTTCCAAAGGATCATCCTCAGGCAAGCATCTTATGCAGGACAGGATAAAAAAGTAGGGTTCTTACTGTTGCCTACATATGGCTTCCTAGCTAGCTTGGAAGGAGCAGCTGACTTTTGTTCAGCTCTTTTTACTACTCACATCTGCTAATGGGGTCTTTCTTACCATCTGGGAATGAAAGTTCAGGGTGGATGCAGAAATCCAACTGTGAGAGACGCTCCATCAAAGGGGCTTCATACTGGATTTCTGGAGGCAATGAGCTTTGAGTAGCACAGAGAGCACACAGAGGGTTCACGTCACAGCCACACTGCCCAATGTTGTTACGATGAACCTAGACATAAGATGAAAAAGGGAGAAGGGCTAGAATCCATCAATCTGGAAGACAGCATCAATTTGTACTTTTTTTCAATCTGAGGACCTAGTCGCCAATCACTTGCCATTTTCATTCTGCAGAGTTACTCCAGGTTTCACAACATGGGATATCAGGATGGCCAAAGATCAATGGTTTGCTTTGAGGTGCTCTTGACTGCCCAAATCATAAAGGGAAAAACATGCTTTATTGCCACTGCTTGGTAAGGAAGGAAACCTCACAGTGGCACTGGGCAGCCAGGAAAGGATTGGGAGTGATCCAGGGAAATTTGAAGTTGACTTGATTGTTGAATCAATGCGACGGAAGTATATGACTTGGGTTACTGAACATGGTGAAACTATAACAAAGCATTTAAAGAGCCTGATGGCAGTGGAAAGGGAACAGGATGGGTAAGAGACTGACTCTGAATCTGCCTAAGAATGACAACTACAGATGTAAAGAAGGATTTTGAGCTACAGGGTTGGAGCTTTCTCTGGTGTTTGGGCAAACTACTTGTACTTTAGCTTTTGCAGTTGCCTCCCTCATTGCAGTTTTCATCCAGGACTAGGAAACTACTATTTACATCTAATAACAGAATACAGTATTTGCTATTCACAAGTTCCAAAGTATCACTATCACTATTTTTCTGATTCAGAGAGTGAGCACTGCAACACTTTATCTTCAATACTGAAGTACGGTAGTTAGAATGATTATCTAAAAATCTGGTTACTTTGGTTATACACTCTGTGTGTACTTTGTCTTCTGTTTATGCATACAAACTTAAATTTGTTGACTGCCAATACAACATTTGCCCTAGTCTGGCTGAAAATGCATGGTTCCTTAAATACTTACTGTAGAATGGCTGTTTTTAAATGGGAGGGGGGGTGTTTAAAAAATAGAAGAGTCAACTACTTAAAAATGATTTGATATATTTTCTGTTAAGTATACTTGTACAACATCCTTTCCTGAGTTATTCTACAACAGCCACCCTGCGTCTCCGGAGAAGGGCAGCATATAAATTGAACCAATAAACAATAAATAAACAAACATGCTTTTTTCTTCTTTTAAGAATGCCACTGATCCAGTGATCCATTAATTAAGCTTAAGAGAGTGTTTAAAATTGCGACTCTTACCTCCCAAAACAGTATGCATAGTGGAACAAATGAAACCACCTTCCTCTGCCCATTTCTACAGTCAAATGATCAAGATTTAAAATGTAGCTCTCTCCCAGTTTTTCCTACTCAGTGCCAAGTTCATTTAACAGGGATAGCCTAAAAAACTTCCACTGACATAAGAACTGATAAATTCACTTTATTTGAATAGCAGAGGGATTCTAAGCAGAATTTATGATATGGGGCAAAAGATCAATATGTAAGTCCACCAATTTGTTATGTCATATAACTCAGCTGCAATATCCCACCCCCCACCCCATTTTTCTACTGCCCTAACTTATAAATTTACAGACCTTTTTGGATAGTGGAACCAGACTGTTGGGTTGAACAAGCCGACGTTTCTTGCAGCTGAGGACAGGACGCGTGCGGGCTGCCTCACAGGTTCCATCAGGAGTTGAAGACACCACATTTAATTTCTGCTTTTTCTGCAACAGCTGCTCAGCATCTGAGCCATCTCCCTGACTATGTTCTGTCAAGCTTGGCTGCAGACTGTCCAAGAATGGAAATACAGCACATTAGACATTTCTACTTCTCTATCACTAATGGAAGCCGAATTTTCATTACCTAAAAACAGCAGCCCATTTGTCCAGGCAAACTAATAAATCCATGCCATATAGTAAAATATGCAAAACTAAGGCCAGTACCTCCAAAATTCTTGTTTGATACCAGGTTAGGATAGATTATGGTAAATGTTACCTGTCAGCAGCTCTCTAGCTTTTCATTATTTGGAAATGTCAGCTGTTTTTCCTTTGTCCTTACACGTCTCCCTGGTTTACATTTTTCTCTTTCACACTTTTTCACCATTAGCCTATCTCATTTTTCTGCACACAATGCCTGCTCCAAATTTCCACTAAATTTATCCTGTCAACTTTCCATCACCTTTTTACTTTAGGTATTCGTCAATCCAATGTATTCTCCAGATTAGCTGGTATATAGCTTCCAGAGCCAGCTTCCTCATTCATGCTGGGAGTTATATTCTAATACATTTAGAGAACATCCAGTTGAGGAAGACCCTTTGACTCACTTCTACTCAGAACTTTTCACACTTCCGGTTTATTTATTTATAAGACTTTTAGGAATTTTGCAAAAGCCTACATTAAGTCTGACAAAAGCATGTGGGAAAATGTGTTATGGTCTGATGAGACCAAGGTTGAACCTTTTGGCCGTAATTCCAAAAGGTTTGGTGCAAAAACACTGTGCATCACCAAAAGTATACCACACCCACAGTGAAGCATGGTGGTGGCAGCAGCAGCATTATGCTTTGGGGCTGCTTTTTATCAGCTGGAACTGGGGCTTTAGTTAAGGTGGAGGGAATTATGAACAGTACCAAATAGTCAATTTGGGCACAAAATCTTCAGGCCTCTGCTAAGATTTCAGTTTGTTTTAATTGAACTGTACAGCTGGTATGTTATATTAAAGGTGCAAAGAATTCTGAAGGGATTTATCTTGGTCTGATTTTTTTAACATCTCAAAAACCTGGCATTTTAACACAGGTGTGTAGACTTTCTATATCCAATGTACCTTCAAGAGTGGCCTTTCAGAAGTACCTTTCTTAAAGTTATATTTTCTTAAGGAGAGATTTAGCAAGAACCTTACGTGTTAATGACTCCGTTGAATGGTCTTGACACTCTATAGGTTTTAGCAGGTAGAGACTCTTGGGTATTACTAATAGATATGCAAAGTTTCTCTGATGTCTGGGAGATACAAGTGCCCTGTAGAAGAAATTGAGGTGGGGGGTGGAGGAGAAAGTCCTTGTAAAAATTATACAAATCTATGGTAAATGGCTTTTCTTTAACACGGCAAACAATCATCTGTGGCATTGGTGAATCAGGGTATTTGAGAATATAAACTGTGATAACTGTTATACTGCTACTCAGCAACAAACAGTACAACAGGCTGGAACATGGAGCGATCATTTCAAAGATCCATTAAGTCAGAGACAAAGAAACAGCATTTTCTGCATCTTCACAGACTTTAAAACAGTTTTCTCAACCTGAAACTACTTTAATGATGAGCAGGCCAGTCTCTTTTTAAAGTTCAATTATCCATCATTTTCATATGGAAGGCAGTTTCCATTAGTGGAGAGCCCTTCATGTAGGAAACCTTCAAATGTACAAGTGCACACAGTAATACCCAAGCAACACAAACATACCTTGTACATTTACAAAATAGCCTACTAAACTTGATATTGAGGGTCTATATTCAGAATAACAGAATAAGAGTTAGAAGGGACCTTGGAGGTCTTCTAGTCCAACCCGCCTGCTCAGGCAGGAAACCCTATACCATTACAGAAAAATGGTTGTCCAATCTCTTCTTAAAAACTTCCAGTGTTGAAGAATCCACAGCTTCTGGAGGCAAGTTGTTCCACTGATTAATTGTACTGTCAGGAAATTTCTCTTTAGTTCTAGGTTGTGTCTCTCCTTGATTAGTTTCCATTCATTGCTTCTTGTCCTGCCCTCAGGTGCTTTGGAGAATAGGTTGACTCAATCTTCTTTGTGGCAACCCCTTAGAACACTGCTATCATGTCACCCCAGTCCTTCTTTTCATTAAACTAGACATACCCAATTCCAACAACTGTTCTTGATGTGGTTTAGCCTCCAGTCCCCTAATCAACTTTGTTGTTCTTCTCTGCACTTCTTTTACTAGAGTCTCAACATCTTTTTTACATGTTTTATGTTTAAATTTACACCCACTGAAAACTTAGTTTAGTGTTTCATAATTAACTTTTTCTAAAATGAAGCTTCTAGCCCTTACACCTGTAAAGAAAGTTTGACAATTACAGGTGAAACTCAAAAAATTAGAATATCGTGCAAAAGTTCATTTATTTCAGTAATGCAACTTAAAAGGTGAAACTAATATATGAGATAGACTCATTACATGCAAAGCGAGATAGTTCAAGCCTTGATTTGTCATAATTTTGATGATTATGGCTTAAAGCTCATGAAAACCCCAAATTCACAATCTCAGAAAATAAAACTGTAGATCAGGGATGTCAAACACACGTCATCATGGCGGTGTCACATGACGTATTGGGACTTTTTCCCCCTTCGCTAAACCAGGCATGGGCGTGGCCAGCGCGTGATGCATCTGGCCCATGGGCCGGGAGTTTGACAGCCCTGCTGTAAATGGTTCTGATCAAATGGACCAACTCAACTAGCAAAGCAGCTTTCTGTTTCCTATGACAGTTGTTCACACACAATTTAACGTGATTGCAATCATGAAACCTGCCTAAATCAGATGCCACCTGAAAGTCTCTTTGGGTAAGTAATTGTGAAGCTTTATAGAATCAGACCAATGGACAATTGCTGATTACCTTTATCTGACACTTACTTGCTTATTTTAGTCAGTAAATTAATATTTATTTACTGTAAATGGTTTCAAGTAAATGTCTGTTACCAAAATAACCATGACTGAACTTGGGACATTTTATATGCCAAGCAAATATAATCATTCCTTTAAAAACTGTGAAGAATAACTGCTAAGCATTCCTAAGATATGCCAAGTTATGGATAGAAAACTCTCCATTACCTAGTCATCTATGAGTAAACCCTGGTTGCCAGAACCGAAGAATGTTGATATTTCAGCCCACAGACTGATCAAAAGCATCTGATGCCACTTGAATCAGAACCAAGCTGGGATTGGGTAATACCCAATTTGGAGTGCATTCACCTGTTTAACTTCTAACTACCGTATTTTTCGGAGTATAAGATGCACCGGAGTATAAGACGTACCCACCTTTTAGGGTTGTTTTTTTTAAAGTTTTTTTTATTTTTTAGACAAGCACACATACAAACATACAATGTATTTTCTTTGAACAGAGTATTTGGCTGGTTCACAAATTTAAACAGTGTTTAGTCATTTCAATTAAATTTACAATTTCTATATTTCCTTTTTGCCATATTTATTCCTCATCTATTTTTTTTAAAAAAACAATATTACCCTTCATTCTCATCTCTAATCTTAATCAAATTCAATTTTTCCCTTCTATTCTATATTATATCCCTTCCCATTGTCATATATTTTTAGATGGTGGTGTTGGTTACCACCTTTAAAGCGCTCCATGGCATAGGACCTGGGTATTTGTGGGACCGCCTTCTACCGCCGATAGCCTCCCACCGACCGGTACGCTCCCAGAGAGAAGGACTCCTCAGGGTGTCATCAGCCAGGCAATGTCAGCTGGCGACCCCCAGGGGGAGGGCCTTCTCTGTGGCAGCACCTGCCCTCTGGAACAATCTGCCCCTGGAGATACGAAGGATATCAGCTCTCCGGGCCTTTCGCCGTGCCCTAAAAACTTTTCCTTTCCATCAAGCAGGGCTGGCGTAAACCCCCCCCCCCCTTTTTAAAACCTATTTTAACCTTTTTTAGCTTTTAAAGTGTCAATGGGTTTTAGGTTGGGATGTTTTAAATTTTTGGGCCAAAGTTGTGTAATTCTATTAATAATTTTTAGATTTTGTATTGGTATATTTTTATTCTTGGCTGTTCACCGCCCTGAGTCCAGCAGGAGAAGGGCGGTATACAAATTGAATAAAATAAATAAATATATCCATCCTCACATTGGTTAATTATTTAATATTACAATTGTTTAATACAAATTCAACATTTTTATATAAATCAGTTAGTTATAACTATCGTTTTTGTATATTAATCAATATGAACATGAATATTCCAATTATTTCCATGCAATCCAATTTCTTACAAATCAGTTAATTATATTTACCAATAATAATAAACCTGTTATGTCCTTATAAGGACATCCGCCGGGGATTGGCTAATGCACCAGCGGGAAATTCAAATCGCTGTCTCGGGGCGGTGCGACTTGCCGGAGCGCTTAAAAGGAGAGCTCCAGCATCGCAGCACCAGTCTAGTTCTCACTAATAAAAAGTGCTGAATGGACCTGAGCTGGTCGCGTCTTCTTTTCCTGCGCCTGATCTAACACTGGCAACGAAGGACACAAAAGAACCACAGCGACGACCCTCGTGTCACAGCGCCAACTGAACGGGGAGCTGATCCAAGCTGAAGTCACTCAATCAAAGCTGACAGAAGCATGGCATCACTGCAAGCCCTGCTCGTATCGCTTGCCCCATTCAACCCCGGGAAGGAGAAATGGAGATCCTACATGGTCCGGTTTCGCCAATTCCTGAGGGGCAACAACTACCAGGACCTGGATGATGATCACAAAAGAGCCCTTTTCCTGGCTTACTGCGGCTCCGAAGTCCTGGAGATGGCCATTGACCTCGTGGCCCCCAGGGACATTGAGGAGATGTCCTGGGCTGATCTTCAAGAGATTCTTCAGGAGCATTATGCTCCAACGGGCACACCAATCGCCAACCGCTTCACATTCCAACAGGAACCAGCGGGACGGAGAACCCATCAAAGACTTTGTGGCAGCCCTACACCAAATCGCAGCAAATTGCGAATTTGATAATGTGGACAATGCCATCAGAGACCGCATTGTGTTCGGCATGAAGGATGTGGCTCTCCAAAAGAAATTCCTGAGCCGAAAGAAGATAACACTCAAGGAAGTCGTTGAGGAAGCCACTGCAGCGGAGACGTCGGAAAAAGCAGCAGCCCCAATGATGAAGGCCAAAGGGGTCCACAAGATACAGAAGGCTCCTCAAAGCTCCACAGATGATTCCACCGCTGCATCTGAATCCAAAGAGGAGATGGCCATCCACAAGGTTTCCAGACTCCCAAGGCGGGAAACAGCGCAAAGTGGCGACTGAGGAGAGCGCTGCGGCAGCTGCAGAGGTGACCATGCAAGGGCCACTTGCTGGTGGAGAGATGCCACCTGCAGACGATGCCTGAAGAGGGGTCACATCGCAGAGGCCTGCAGAGCCGCAGATCCAGCCCCAGAACCACCCAAGCACCAAAACCGCGAAAATCGGAAAGATCACCAAAGATCATCTAGACGGTCCTCTTTCCAACCCAAGCGCGGTGAGGAGGATTTCTTCAGGAGCGGAGCAGTCCACCAGATGACCATGGCTCACACCAACGATGACAGCGCCACCACGTTCCACGTGATGGTGCACGTGGAAGGGACACCATGCTCCATGGAGGTAGATTCGGGATCGATCTACTCCATCATGGACTGGCATCAGCTGAAGCGCTTAAACCTTTTTGTTCCGCCAGGCCGGGCTATCAATGTGAAGATTTTTAAATTGGTTTTAATCTGGGATTTTTAAATTTGGGGTTTTATATTGAGCCAAATTATTTAATATTTTTAATTTTTAAATTGTTGTTTGTCTTGTGCTTTTAATTAGGCTGTGCACCGCCCTGAGTCCTTCAGGAGAGGGGCGGTATAGAAATAAAATTATTATTATTATTATTATTATTGCCCGGCTTCAGCAAGAAGGACTTGAAACCCCTACGCTCGAGGCTCGTAGATTTCAGAGGGAATCCCATCAGGGTCCTGGGAAGAACCTCTCTCCAGATCTCCTACCACCAGTTCCATGGCAGCCTACCCATCACCATTGTGGAGCACAGCCGCCTGAACCTGTTAGGAGTGGAGTGGTTCAAGTCATTAGGGCTCTCGATTGGAGGGATCCATCAAATTCGCCAGGACGAACTCGACAACCTCATCAAAGAGTTCAAGGAAGTCTTCGATGGTAAGCTGGGGAAATTTGTGGGGAAGCCCATCTTGTTCAATTTAGACAATACAATCATACCAATCAGACTTCAGCCTCACCAGGTTCCATTCGCCTTGCGGCCCAAAGTAGATGCACAGCTGGATAAACTAATTGCCCAGGGCGTATTGGAACCGATCGATCATGCGACATGGGAGACCCCCATTGTGACCCCAATGAAGCATGATGGATCTGTGCGCATCTGCACTGACTATAAGTGCACGATCAATAAGGCGTTGCAGCAGAGCGTGTACCCAGTTCCAGTGGTGCAACATCTGTTGCACTCATTGGGTAGTGGGGCGATATTCGCAAAACTGGACCTGGCCCAGGCTTACCAGCAACTGCGGAGGCACAGACCATTGTCACACACAGGGGCGCATTTAAATGCAACCGCCTCCAATTCGGAGTCAGCGCAGCCCCAGGCATTTTCCAATCAATGATGAAACGCCTTCTCCAAGGCATTCCAGGGGTGGTGCCGTACCTTGATGATGTCTTGATCTCTGGGGATTCAAAAACCCAACTAATTGAGCAGCTCAGGCTTGTCCTGCAGCGGTTCAAGGTGAAGGGTTTGAGAGTCAGGAGAGACAAGTGCATCATTGGAGTCCAGGAGGTTGAGTTCCTGGGCTATCTCATTGATGGCACGGGCATCCACCCCACCAAAAATAAGGTAAAGGCTATCTATGAAGCTCCCAGCCCAAAAAACAAAGCGGAGCTTCAGGCTTTCTTAGGATTACTCAACTTTTATAGTGTTTTCCTAAAACAGAAAGCCACGACTGCTGAGCCACTCCATCGCCTGCTGGGGAAAGCGGCTCCCTGGAAGTGGGAGGAAGAATACGAAGCAGCATTCAAAAACATTAAAAGACTGCTCTCTTCGGACAGCATACTCATGCAGTACCACAAGACGCTTCCCCTGAGGCTGACCTGTGATGCATCACCCTACGGGGTTGGAGCGGTGCTCAGCCATGAACTGCCAAACAGCTCTGAAGTGCCCATCGCTTATTTCTCAAAGACCATGTCCAGCGCAGAGAGAAACTACAGCCAAAGGAAAAAGAAGCCTTGGCCATTGTCGCGGGCATCAAGCACTTTCACGAGTACCTCTATGGCAGACACTTCACCATCATCACAGATCACAAGCCGCTGCTGGGACTACTTGCGGGTGATAAACCTACTCCAGCATATATGTCGCCCAGAATGACACGGTGGGCAATTTTCCTAGCTGGGTATTGCTACAGACTGTTCCACAAGCCCGGCAAGTCCATAGGAAATGCGGATGCCCTAAGCAGATGCCCATCCAAAGAGCCGGTGGAAGACCCAGCCCCCACACTCGGGCTCTTCCATATTGACGATGACAAAGACTGCCCAGTGAAGGACTTCCGGGTGGTGTCCTTGTCGTCGCTGGGCGGCTTTTTTTATGGCCGCCGGCTTCCCCGAGTGTTAGAGCCGCTTCGCAATCCGCAGGCGGCTTGAAAATCCTCCCTTCAGGTTGGAAGGGAGGACAGAGCCGGTGGGGACAGGTAGAGCCCCCAGAATTGTCGATTTTTTAAAGAATCCTCAGTTTAAGTCTCTGAGTGAAAGTGCCTGGAAAATGGCGTCTGGCTAAAACGGAGGAAGTGAAAGTGAAAAGAGAAAGTGTTAATTAACAGTTTGCCTGCCAGTAATTGAAGGAAATATACTTGTAAGAATTCAAATCGGAAATATAAGTGATCTGATTCCTTTTCTGCAAAACTGGGGAGGACAGGAAAAGGAGGAAGATTTTCTTTTTTCCAGAGATTAAGATCCTGTTCTGGCATGGCTTCAAAAAAAGCAGGGGGAGATTCCCCCACACACCAGACAAAGGAAAAGTCAGCTAAGCCACAAGCACAGGCTCAGAGTCAAATTCAAGAAAGTGGGAATGAGGATTTGAAAGTCTTTATAGCTAACTTAACTAATTCATTAGGAGAGCTTACTGGAAAAATAAATAAACTGGATGAAAAGATGGAAAAAAACCAAATGGAAATGAAGGAGTGGGTTAAGGAAAAAAGTGACAAGTTAAATCAGAATGTAACCAAAGTAGTAGCTGCTTTTACAGATGCCTTGTTGGTGGTGGAGAAAAAAGTGGATGATTTAAATCTTGAAGTGGAATCTAACAAGAAGGATGCAGATGAGAAAATTTTTAAAGTTGAGGTGAAAAATCAGAGAATAGAAGATGAAATCACGATGATGCAATTTCGGTCTATGGAGTTTGCTTTAAGATTGAGAGGACTAAGAGAAAATAACAGAGAGGACTTGAGGGCAGCTTGTGTGGAAGTACTGGCTAAGATTTTAAAAATTGAACCTGAGTTAATTGGCAACAGAGTTGACAAGGTTTACAGGGTTAATTCTCGTGTGGCAAGACAAAGGAATTTGCCTAGAGATGTTGTGATTTATTTTACTGATAGAAGGCTGAGAAATGAAATCTTGCAAAATTCTTTCCACACCACTGTTCAACATGAGGGTAGCCAAATTGGTGTTTTTAAAGAGTTACCACCCAAGATGTTAAGAGATCGGAAAGACTATGGTTTTTTGGTAAATGAATTGAATAAGCGCCAGATTCCATTCAGATGGGATGCTCCTGTTGGCATTATTTTGAGATATGAGGATGTAAGATATCGCATTAACTTGGTGGAAAAAGCAGAATATTTCTATCATAATGTTCTTAAAAAAATTTCAACACCCCCATGCTCATCCACACTCTTATCTGTAGAAGGAATTTCTAAAGACAAGGATTTTGAAGAAGGGATTCAAGAATTGATTAGGCAAAAAGAACGACAGGCAATTCGAGAAACAGCAAGGGAAGAACTTTTAGGAGCAGTAGGTGGTTTCTCAGAGGATTTTTTTGCAGATCTCCCAGAGCCTAAAACAAAGCACCCCAGAGCTACAAGAGAGGTGGATCTGGACCTTGAATTGTTGTCGCAAGAACCAAAAGATCAACGTATAACTCGTGCAGCAGAGAAGCAAAGACTAGAGAAACAAAAGCAGCAGAGGTCCATGATGCCACAAGAACAGAAGGGAGCAAATGGGAAGATACAGAAATCTGAAGCAGTGGGAGGAGCGAGACCAAAGACCTCTGCTGTTGAACAGGGTCTTAGGCAATTGCTCAATACGCTTCAAGAATCCTCAAATGACAGTTAGATTTTTATCATAGAATGTGAATGGTTTGAACTCACCACAGAAAAGAAGGAAAATATTTCATTATTTGAAGCAGTATAAAAATGATGTTGTTTGTTTGCAAGAAACTCACATTAGAACCCAGGACCAAAAATATTTGACAAATCCAAAACCTGGACTACATTTTATATCTTCTAGTTCAGTGAAAAGGAATGGAATAGTTTTGTATATTTCTAAAAGAATACCAGCTAAACTGGTAGAATCGGATGATGAAGGAAGATATATTGCAATTGAAATAAATATACAGAATGTCCCGTTGCTTTTGATTGGAATTTATGCCCCAAACCAACAGCAGGAAATTTTTTATAAATTACTGAATGCTAAAATATTGCAGTGGAATTATAAATCCTTCCTGATTATGGGAGATTGGAATGGTGTGATTGATACAACTCTTGACAAGAAGACTTTGGCTAAGAGGGGGAATAAATTACCACAGACGTTCTTTGCATTGAAAGAAGAATGAGAATTGAAGGATGTATGGAGAATTCACCATCCGAAGGAATAGGATTTTACATTTTTTTCTGACAGACATAAATCTTTTTCTAGGATTGACTTTATGCTGGTTACTTCTGATTTACTTACTAAAGTGGTTAAGACCAAGATGTTTCCTAGAACTTTAACGGATCATAGTCCGGTATGGACGGAGATGGACTTTGGTAAGAGGGAGAGAAGATCTTGGAGAATGAATGAGAATTTATTTAGATATGAGAAGAATATTGTGGACCTTAAAAAACATGTTAAGGAATTTTTCCAAATGAATTTGAATAAGGGTACACCTATTGAAGTCGTCTGGGATGCAAGCAAGGCTTATATGAGAGGTGTACTGATTTATATGAACTCTAAGTATAGGTCAACACGACAAAAGATAAGAATAGAACTGGAGTCAGAAATAAAGGAAAAAGAACAATTGCATATAAAAAATCCGACTGATGAGAAACTACAGCAAACTATAAAACTTCTGAAAGATCAATTTCAAATGTTGATGGCTGATCAGACGGCAACTAATTTGCAATTTGCCAAACACAATACTTTTTGTAATGCTAATAAACCTGGTAGATGGTTGGCCTACACGTTGAGAAAGCAACAAAGTTCTCGTATAATTGATACTATTGAGTATAAAGGCAAACAAGTTTCTCAACAGAGTTTAATACATCAAGCTTTTTTAGATTATTATTCTAAATTATATCATGCAGATAATATTAAAAAGGATGTTATTGATGAATATCTTGATAAGAAGAGAGTTACAAAAATTTCAAGTGAACAAAAGGATAGACTGAATCAAGTTATAACGCATGAAGAGATTATATTCGCAATAAAACAACTGAAACTAGCTAAAGCTCCTGGGACGGACGGTTTGACAGCAGTATATTATAAAACTTTACAATCAGAATTGGTTGAGCATCTTAAGGACTTGTTCTGTAGTATACAGCAGGGGGGCAAAATACCCCCCTCATGGAAAACGGCCTTTATTTCACTGATACCAAAGGAAGAGGGTTTTACAAAACCAGAAAATTTTAGACCCTGAATACGGATTACAAAATTTTTGCAAAAGTATTAGCCAACAGATTGATGCCAGTTATCCAAGAGGTGATCCACGATGATCAAGCAGGTTTTATAGAAGGCAGACATATGAAGGACAATGTGAGGCAACTTATAGATTTATTGGAATATCTTGAAAAAAATAAACAGATCTCTGCGGTGCTGGTGTTTTTGGATGCGGAAAAGGCCTTTGATCGAGTCAATTGGGATTTTCTAAAAAAGACTTTGTTTAAAATGGATTTTGGGGACCAGTTTATACAAGCGATTTCAGCAATCTACCAAGAACAGACTGCTCAAATTGTTATTAACGGGAGTTTAACCACCAATTTTCATATACAGAAAGGAACTAGACAAGGTTGTCCGCTATCCCCATTGTTGTTCATTTTAACTTTAGAAGTGTTGTTGAATTCTCTACGGGACTCCAACAATTTGAATGGAATAGTTGTAAGGCAAAAAGATTATAGAACAAAAGCATTCGCAGATGATCTGGTTGTTACCCTAACACGACCTTTGGAATCAATCATCCAGATGAAAAACATCATAGAGGAATACGGTTTGGTCTCACGTTTTAGAATGAACCAGAAAAAGACTAAGATGATAGTTAAAAATATGTTGGAACCACAAAGGAGTGAATTGGAAAGGTTGGCAGGCTTTGAAATAGCTACAAAGGTGAAATATCTAGGAGTTCAGGTTGCAGCTTCTAATATAAAACTTTTTCAAAATAATTATGAGGAATTGTTGCACAAGATTCAAAAGGACCTTGAAGTTTGGAAGAAACTGCAACTATCTTTACTTGGCAGAATAGCAGCTATTAAGATGAACGTTCTACCTAGATTTTTGTTTTTGTTTCAAATGATTCCGGTGCTCAAAAGTGATAAGATATTGACGGAATGGCAAGCAGGTCTAAACAAATTTATTTGGAATGGAAAAAAACCAAGAGTTAAACTTAAAATAATGCAAGATGTTTGTGAAAGAGGTGGCCTCAAAGTTCCAAACTTACGTTTATACTATGAGGCTGCTGTGTTGACACAAGTGGGTGATTGGTTTGGTACAACGAAAACAGAAATTCTGAATATAGAAGGCCATGACTTGGATTTTGGTTGGCATGCATATTTATTCTATGAAGACAAGCTGGATAAGGTATTCAAAAGTCATATTTTGAGACATGCCTTGATATGAGTTTGGAAGAAGCACCAGCTTAAATTGGATTACAAAATACCTTTGTGGTTGGATCTTGGGCAGATTATGCCGAATATAAAGTCACTCGGGGGGATTTTATACAAAGAGATGCTTTTTAATGATGGGGGCAGATGGAGTTTGAAACCTTTGAAAATTCTGTTGGAAGAAGGGACGAATTTAACTTGGTTGCAGTACCTTCAACTTCAAGCGAGATGGAGAGAAGATCAGAAAACTGGACTAATGCTACATGAAGAAGATTTGGTGATTCAGATAAAATGTAAAGGGCCGATGCATATTAAGCGGGTGTACAATTTATTGTTAGAAAGAGATTCAGAGGGTGAATTATTTAAAGATTGTATGATAAAGTGGGCACAAAATTTTGTAGAACCAGTAATGTTGGAAACATGGGAAAAGATCTGGGTCCAGAATGTTAAATTTACACAAGCACAGAACCTGAGGGAAAAATTTTATAAGATGTTTTATAGATGGCATTTAGATCCCAAAAAATTATCATGTATGTATCCAAATGTTCAACCTAAATGTTGGAGGTGTGATTGTTTGGATGCAACATATTTTCATATTTGGTGGACGTGCAGAAAATTGAAAGCATTTTGGATTAAATTTTGGTGGGTTATGCAGAATGTTTTGAAAAAGAAGCTTCAATTTTCTCCGCAGCTTTTTTTGTTGGGGATAGTTAAGGATTGCTCACCGAGTGAAACGAGATTGATCTTATATATGATCACTGCAGCTAGACTTCTGATTGGTCAATACTGGAAAAAAGATAGTGTACTTACTATAGAGGAATGGATATTGAAGATGGCTAATTTTGCAGAAATGGCTAAGATTTCTGCATACCTAAAAGACAGGACCCATGAAGCCTTTGTTAGGGAGTGGAAGAAATGGGTATAGTATGTGCGGAACAAATATCAAATTAAGAAGTTTCAACTAGTATTTGATTCATAATTATTTTTATTATAATTATTTTATTAAATATTTGAAATCATATTGTTATTATGTTATATATTTATATTTACAATATTAATATTTAGATAAAGTATAATGTCAAAAATAAGTTTATATACCTGATAGACTAGCTTTATCTTATTCAATGTTAAAATTTATGATGTATTATCTGGATTTTATATTTTCTTATATAACATTATTTAGATTGAATATTTGGAATTATATTTAATGTTATATATATATACTATATTATTATCTAGAAAAATTATGATGTTCAAAATTAGTTTTCATATATTTGTTATATTTGTTATATTTGTTATACTGCTGTCTAAAAAAAAAGTTTTAAGAGAATTGGTTAAGTTTTTACAAATGATTTATGGTTAGTATATATTTGAATTAAGGGGGTAAAAGAGGGTGTTAGAAGCTTAGATTAATTTTATATTACTTAATGTTAAATTTATAATATCTTATCTGGATCTCACCTATTTTTCTGTTTGATATGGTTTGATATACATGACTGATGTTTGGTTAGCAAAGGAAGTCAGGGGGGGAGGGGGAGGGAAAGGGAGGGAAAGGGAGGGGGTGGTAGTTGGGTGGGGGGATTGGTGGGGGGAAAGGGGGATAAAAATTGTATTGTAAAACTTTTTCAATAAAAAAAAAAAGACTGCCCAGTGACATCTGCAGACGTGGCAGCCCATACCCAAAAGGACCCAACCCTCAAACAAGTGAAATCATGGGTCCTGCGGGGATCGCCAACGGAGAAGACGGCGGAGAAGTTCCCATTCACAAGGAAGCAGCAGGAGCTATCCACTATGAAGTGCTGCCTCCTTTGGGATGACAGAGTGGTGATTCCCAGCGCCCTGCAATGGAAGACACTGGAAACCCTCTACAACGGGCACCCGGGCATCGTGCAGATGAAGGGACTGGCACGGAGTTATGTCTGGTGGCCATCCCTGGACAAAGACATCGAAGAATGGGTCTCCAGATGTGACCCGTGCCAAGAGGTACGTCCCGCGCCTCCCCATGCCCAACCGTCAGAGTGAGAGACACCGAGCAGCCCCTGGTCAAGGATACATATCGACTTTGCGGGTCCGATGCAAGGGAAGCACCTCTTGATAGTTGTGGATGCCTTCTCAAAATGGCTAGAGGTAGTTCCCATGGCATCCACCACAGCAGAAGCGACGATCAGGGCGCTCCGGCGACTTTTCGCAACTCATGGGCTGCCGGACATACTGGTTTCCGACAATGGTCCCCAACTTACGTCCAAGCCCATGGAAGTGTTCCTGGCTGGACTGGGCATCCGTCATGCCCTCTCAGCGCCCTACAGACTGGCTGGAAATGGACAGGCAGAGAGAATGGTGAGGCTCACCAAAGAAGCACTCACCAAAATGGGCACGGGTGACTGGCAAGAAAGAATCGACAACGTTCTCCTTACCCAGCACATCACGCTGCACGCCACCACCCACAAGTGTCCAGCAGAACTTCTGATGGGCATAAGACTGAGGTCACCCCTGGACCGGCTGCACCCCCAATACAATCCAGAAGTGCCAGCAACCGCCAGCCGCCTGCTTGGTGCTTTTGCCTTAGGAGATCCAGTATTTGCCTTGAACTTCCACGGGTCTCCGAAATGGCTGAAGGGGAAGATAGAGAGCACAACCAGCCCAACGTCCTACAGAGTGGAGCTGGAAGACGGACAGGTCTGTAGACGTCACATCGACCAGCTCCGGAAAAGGTGGAAGGAAGTAGGACGAAACCAACCCGACGAGGTAGGCGTGCAACACCCAGATGAGGTAGGCCTGCAACTCCCCGAGGTAGGCCTGCAACACCCCGTCGAAGTAGACCTGCAACACCCTGTCGAGGTAGGCCGACAACAACCCAGTGAAGCAAGCCAGTGGCGTTCCATGGGGATAGACCGGTGACATCCCGAAGGGGGCGAACCGCAACGCCCCAGCGAGGAAGACCGGCATTGCAACAAGGCAGTAGACCGGGGACATCCGGAAGAGGGAGTCCTGCGACGCTCCAGCGAGGTTGGCCTGTGCCACACTGGTGAGGGAGACCTCCACCACCGATTGGCAGTAGACCGGGGACATCCAGACAAGGGAGTCCCACGACGCTCTGGCAAGGTCGGCCTGCGCCACCCCAGTGAGGGAGACCTCGACCACCCTGTTGAGGCAGACCCGCTGCACCCCAGCAAGGACAGTCACCACCACCCCGGCAAGGTAGGCCGACACCACCCCAGCAAAGAGGGCCTCCACCACCCTGGCGAGGGAGGACTGCACCACCCCAGCGAGGTCGGCCAGCATCAACATCGACCCGACAAGTGCCAACAACAAATGCCGCAGACAACCGAGGGACTTCAATGCCAAAAACATCCACGACAACGGGAACTGGGAGCCCAACCAGACCCCGCCACCTCGGAAACTGTCAAGTTGAGAGGAAACACCAGAGACTTACCGGGGTTCAGCAGTTCCCCACTGTTCAGCGGCGATGGCCAGCAGCGAGACACCCGACATCCAGGCCAGGAAGAAGACCGGCATCACCAGCGAACAGAGGTCTGAGACGCAGCCAGAGGTGCTGGGGCGAAGCCTGCACACTCGACGGTCGAATCCTGTCCGGTTCCAGGGCGGGAACCAGGAGACACAGGAGCTCCGCCTATCCTGGAAGGCGGCGAAGCTCAACTGGGACTGCGCAGGTCAACCAGGACTACCAGGTGTCCGGCGTACCTGTGCAACTACGTGACTCTGATTAACCTTGATGGACTGACTACTAACTAGGAGGGGAGGAGTGTTATGTCCTTATAAGGACATCTGCCGGGGATTGGCTAATCCACCGGCAGGAAATTCAAATCGCTGTCTCTGGGCGGTGCAATTTGCCAGAGCGCTTAAAAGGAGAGCTCTGGCAGCGCAGCGCCAGTCTAGTTCTCACTAATTAAAAGTGCTGAATGGACCTGAGCCTGCGCCTGATCTAACAAAACCAAATAATTTTCCCCATATATTCCTCCAAACCATAACTTAATCATTTCTGCTTTCAACACAATATACAATTATACCTTTTTTTCCTTTTGTGTTTTAAAATCTTGAACTCTCCTCTTTGCCCTAAATTTCCCATTGTTTGCACCTACCTTTTTTGGTGAGCAAAAAGAAAAAGAAATCTCTCTCCCTGCCTCATTTTGTCATGTTGCAGCAGAGCCTGCTTTACTTTCAGTTTCGTTTTAGCTAGGGGAAAAAAAACTTCTCCAGCACTCTTTGCAGCAAGCAAAGAGCTTGCAAAACAAGAGCTTGCAAAAGAGCCTGCGCAAAACAGCTGAGAGCAAATCAACTGAGTCGGGAGGCCAATCTAATCAACTTGTGCTAATTAGCCTACACTGAAGCTGAATGGGGCTGTTTTGTCTTGCTGTTTGCTTGCAAGGAGGTAACTGCTGGGAGGCAGAGGCCAAAGGGTGGGGGCCAGTGGGTGGGCAGGACTACATTCGGTGTATAAGATGCACCTAAATTTTCACCCCCTTTTGGGGGGTAAAAAGGTACGTCTTATACTCCAAAAAATATGGTAAGCTAAACCAGCTAGTGGTACCTGAACACACTTGTAACTGGATCATAAGCTTCCTAACAGACAGGAAGCAGCAGGTGAAGCTAAGCAGAATCACATCAGATACCTGTACAATTAGCACAGGGGCCCCACAAGGCTATGTGCTCTCTCCACTTCACTCTATATACCAATGACTGCGTCTCAAACAATCCATCTGTTAAACTACTGAAGTTCGCAGATGACACAACAGTCATCAGTCTCATTCGAGACAATGATGAATCCGCATACAGATGGGAGGTTGAACAATTAGCCTCGCGGTGCAACCAGAACAATCTGGAACTGAACACACTCAAAACCGTAGAAATGGTGGTGGACTTTAGGAGAAACCCTCCCATACTACCACCTCTTACAATACTAGACAACACAGTATCAACAGTAGAGACCTTCAAATTTCTAGGTTCTACCATATCTCACGACCTAAAATGGACACCCAACATCAAAAACATCATCAAAAAAGCACAACAAAGAATGTTCTTTCTGCGCCAACTCAGAAAGCTCAAACTGCCCAAGGAGCTGCTGATACAGTTCTACAGAGGAATTATTGAGTCTGTCATCTGCACCTCTATAACTGTCTGGTTTGGTTCTGGAACCCAACAAGACAGACACAGACTTCAGAGGATAATTAGAACTGCAGAAAAAATAATTGCTACCAACCTGCCTTCCATTGAGGACCTGTATACAGCACAAGTCAAAAAGCGGGCTGTGAAAATATTTACAAACCCCTCGCATCCTGGACATAAACTGTTTCAACTCCTACCCTCAAAACGACACTATAGAGCACTGCACACCAGAACAACTAGACACAAGAACAGTTTTTTCCTGAACGCCATCACTCTGCTAAACAAATAATTCCCTCAACACTGTCAAACTAGTTACTAAGTCTGCATTACTATTAATCTTCTCATCGTTCCTATCACCCATCTCCTCCCACTTATGACTGTATGACTGTAACCTTGTTGCTGGTATCAAGATTTATATTGACTGTTTCCCTGTGACTATCATTAAGTGTTGTACCTTATGATTCTTGATGAATGTATCTTTTCTTTTATGTACACCGAGAGCGTATGCACCAAGACAAATTCCTTGTCTGTCCAATCACACTTGTCCAATAAAGAATTATATTCTATTCTACCCAATTTGGAGTGCATTCACCTGTGCTCCTCCAGAAAAACAGGTGAATAACTGAATCTCATCCCTCCCACAATCATTAACTACAGTTGCTATCAACTCTAGGTCTGGTGTTTTCCCTATTCAACGACGTTTTACATTAATTTTGTCTGCTTTTCATAATCAGCTGCATTGCTGATATTTGTTTCACAATGTCTTGAATTTTAAAAAAATTAAAAAGTTGAAAGCCAGTACTAGATTTTGGCAGAATGTTTTAAAATTTTAAAAATTAAAATTAAATATTTTATTCTAGTGCCCAGGAATTTTGAAACTGCACCCCAACTTCTAATAAAGTTTCAGTCTAGCCTGCAGTAATATGCCATCCTGGAAAAATGTCTTTGTGGATGCCAATTTAGGTAATAAGGTGATTCTGGGAGCATCTGCAGGGCAGAATGCTATTCCCTAATGTATTAAACTGGGAATTCTCCAAATACTGGGTCAAAACAAAAACAGCAACAGGACAATCTTTTCCCCCATACAACAGTGAAATACATATATAGAAGTCTAGTCCAGAAGCAAGGTAATCAGTAAAACAAAATACAGCAATATAACGTCAGCAGGGAAGGAGAGGAGTAATTAAAGAAATAGTACTTCAAGGAGTACTCTCTCCACTCTTAATACATACCAGTCTGTGAATTCCAGGCTCCAGCTTGAAGTCGACACTAAGACTATGGGTTGAATCATCTAATACATGGTCAGAAGGAGGCATCTCACCAAGTAATACCAGTCCCTAAACGGGAAAAGGAAAAATATGGTTGCATTTTGCCAAGCCAAATTCTCCTTGAGACTATGCCAAGAATAACATTTACATTCATTATATTTTGTTTCTTTGTACCTATCGTCCCTTTTCTCCTGTAAGATTCTTTGTTAGGTTTTTTTCTATTAGTTAGCAACTTTATCTTCACTGTGCTACATGACTTAAAATTCTTGCTCTGAAAAAGTCATTACAGAAGAGATCCATTCTAGCATTAATCACATGCTAGAATGTATAGTTGTAATATGGAGGACTGAAAAAGGAAAAATAAAATACTCATATATCAGATTGAAAGTGTTAGAGCAAAACTTTTTCTTTTTTGTTTGCCCCAAGGCTGGGTCTGTAAGAAAGCTGATCCTGAATCAGGCTGGGTACCTTTTTCAGAAGTTGCAAAAAACAGAAATATTGGGTGTTCTTGGGCCTTGGAGCAGGCTGAGTCTTGCAAGTCATTGGGTGGGAAGGAAGCTGGAGGCTTGCAAGCTTCATTTGACCTGATCTCCCCTTGCTTGTTGGGTGGAAAGGAAGTTGAAGGACTGTAGGGGCCCTGAGGGGTGAGAAGCAGAACATGGGGTGCCACAGGTGGTAGGAATAGCCTTGCAAGACCTGGGACAAGTGGCCTTCCCAGGGCTTCCCCCACCTGAGGCATCCTGTGCTCCATTTAAAGACCCTTGTGTTCATTTAACAGCTATATCAGGGAGAGTAGGGGTGGGGTCATTAAGCAAGGTCATTTTGCATAACAGCCATCACAACATGCAACCATAAGGGGCAGGCTGTATTACAGTTGTATCTCAAGGACTACCTGTACTAAATCCTTACTATATCATGTTTTGGGGCACCATTAATCACAGTGTATGTGCTCATGTGTATGTACACAACAGAAAAAGAAAGAAACAATGTGCTGTAACAACAAATCTTAAGTTGATGTACACTAAATACTAATACTACAAAACCTGAATATGAGACATTTTCACATCTCTCAAAGATTGATCTTGTAACATTAAGCATTCTAACAGAGAACAATCAAGCTACATATTGTGTAGGAGTTTCTCTTTTGTAAATCTAAAGTAGCTTCAAATTAAAGAAGATTATATACTGTATACATGATAACTAATCATAAACTGTATTTGATAGATTGCAGGTCTTTAGACAACTTTTGGATCAAGATCAAATACTCTTTTTTAAAAAAAAAATATTTTCAAAACAAAACAAAACAAAACACAATATAAAAACCATTATCATTCCATACAATCAAAGACAGTGTAACAGTCAGTGATATTTTTTGTGCTCCTCCTCTCTTCAATTTATCACTAAACATGCTAACTTATTTTCAAGAAGTTTCAACATCATTTATATCATAATTATTTCCAATTCTTATTCTCTATCCATTGATAAAATAAATCCCATATCAAATAATATTTTCTATCTTCCTGTTCTCTTATTTCAAATGTCAATTTGCTCATTTCAACACAATCCATCATTTCCTCCTGATTTTTATTAGGTGTGTAAATAACTACCAACAAAATAGGTGTATGCCCTCTCTTTATTTCCATCATTAAAGTTCTTCCTTTTGAATCCGCATAAATTTGGTTGGCTTTTATTCCTTCCTTAATGTATATCACCACCCCTTTCTTCAGTCCATCATTTTCTTAATAATTTCTTCATCGGTAGGTATCTTCTCTCCTTTCCAATTTTTAGCAAATACAATTCTAGCTGCTGTTAAAACATTCATAATTAAGTATTGCAATTCTTTATTATATGTCTCTGGTAAGATCCCTAATAGAAACACCTCTGGTTTAAAGTCAATATGTCTCTTTGTCATTTTTTCTAACCACATGTGTATCTTAGTCCAGTATCTCCTTGCTTCTACACATGTCCAACCCATATGGTAATAAGATCCTGACATTTCCAACATTTCTCCAATTTATTCTTGAACATTCTGGCTATCCTCGTTGGGGATAAATGTCACCTGTAAAACATCTTATACAAATTCTCTTTATATGCTGTAGACATTGTCATTTTATAATTAAGTGACCACAATTTTTGCCATTTCTCTAAATCAATACCAAAACCAAAATTCTTCCCCCATGCTATCATTGATTCTTTAACTTGTTCTTCCTCCAGTTTAACTTTTAGCAAATAACCATATAGCTTTTTAATTACGTGATCATCAGAACCCGTCAAAATCTTATCCAAATTAGTCAAAACCTTGTAAAAACCTTCTTGTTTGAGATCTTCTTGATCTCTAGAAAGTATTTGCATATATGTAAACCAATCCATTTTATACCCTTGATCTTCCATAGCTTGCTTTAATTTAAGTTCACCCTTTTCATCCAGTAATTGCTTATCTCTTATAATACTAATACTAATACATGGGCGGACCATAATCCAGTGATAGCCATTTGGAAAGGGCGAAAAGGCAGATCTAGAGTTCTTTTTCGAGACTTTTGTGATCATCTCTCAATATTTTAAGGGTTTGTCTTTTCTTCACATTTCTTTTTCATGAATAATCAATGATTAATCCTCTGGCAAAGGCTTTCATTGTATCCCAACGGTTTTGTATCGATGTTTCTTTCTTATTCTCCTTGAAAAAAAAGTCCAATTCTCATGTCATTTTCTGTATAAAATCTTTCTCTTTTAATATTGTATTGTTCAATGTCCATCTAGATCTGCCTTTTCACCCTTTCCAAATGGCAATCACTGGATTATGGTCCGCCCATGTATTAGTATCTATATACACTTGTTCAATATTTAAAGTCAATTCCATTGTTGCCCATATCATATCCAATCTGGACCAAGATAAATGTCTGTCAGAGTAGAAAGTATATTGTCTATTTTTCCTGTTTCTCTCCCTCCAAGTGTCTTTCAGGTTTATTTCCTCTATCATTTAAAAAAAGGTCCTCGGCAATATCTTTCTACTATGTCTTATTGCTCTACTTGTTTTATAGTCCAGTTTTTCATCTACAAGTCCATTCAAGTCCCCCATCATGCAGATATTTTCATAGTCCATTTCAATTATCTTGTTATGTAGTTTCCTATAGAAGTCACTCTGATTATTGTTAGGGCCGTATATTGCTACTAAAAGTAATTTTGTATTGTTATCAATTAATTCCACCATCAAAATTGTGCCTTCTGGATCAGCATACTTCTGCTCAGCTGTAAATGTATTTCTAATATACAGAGCAATACCTCTTTTTTTTAGTTTGCGCCAATGATAAAAAAGTTTGACCAAGTTTTGGTTGGATCAGTAATTGTTCATGTTGCTTTTTAATATGCACTTCCTGTAGACAAATTATATCAAATTTTAGTTTTTCTAATTTGTGGGAAACTGTTCTTTTATTGGCTGAATTGAGTCCATTAATGTTTATTGAAATTAATTTCCTTCATTTTTTCTTCTTTTTGGCCATCTTTTTCCTCCAGCTTGACCAGTCTTTCTTCATATTGCATCATTGTTTGTTGTATGCTAACCACCTTTTCATCTTTTTAAAACAAAAGCAACAACAGAAAAATTAGTTCTTCAGATCCTTTATGTCCAGGGAGTAATTTTTTCTTTTGCCTCTTTCCAAGCCACACTTCTCACTGGGAAATAATTACTCAGCGAAAGGAAAAAATAAAAATACGAGAAAAAAAAAAGATTTCAAAGCCTTCCAGTATATTCCCAGGCTTTAAGAACTTGTTTTGGCTACAATGTTTCCTTTCTTCTGCAACAAAATTTCTCTTCTCATCCAGTGGGTGGCAGCACTACACACTCCCCTAGTTCTCCTATCCTTATAAGGGGAAAAGAAAAAAGGGGGTGGGGAGTAGGGAAGACTTTCTTTTAAATAATCTAAAAATAAAAAGTAGAGCCAATCCAGATGTATTAACTCAGCAAATATTGCAAACCAAAATCCACATATTCCAAAAATGTCAAAGATGTCCCAATACTGTTTTTCCTGCTTTTAATCCAGTCCAGTTATCCAAAACAGAAATAGAACAATTAGGCAATTTCAAGTCTTTTAAAATATATTAGGGAAAAATAAAATCAATCCAAAATAGGTTCACCGCTTCTCTTCATTTACTGTCCATCACATACTCTTGTTATCACAGAATACAAAACACAAAGCTATTGGACAATGGCTTTAAAATGGTTTTTGTCTCTTTATTCTTCCTTCCCCTGCTCTAAAAGCCTTCAAGTTACAGAGGAATCTGTCAAGTGCTGGGGAAATCAGGAAATCTAGGAACTTCAAATGAATATAAAGGTTTATTGCAAGCTGAAGCTCTCTACAAAAATCTGAAGTACAAAGCAAATTGGCAGTAGATTATTATCAATGGAAATCATTGTGGGTGAGAAGGAACTTGAGACTGGTGATGCATTTGACCCCTCCCTCGGGCTCAGACTGATCATCTCCTACATCACCCACTCCTCTGTTGTGGCCCGCCAGTGGATCTGGCAGCAGATTCGGACAGTGAGGAGGTTGGGGAGGAACATGGGACAGTCCTGGAGTCTGGGGAAGGCTCTGATGAGGGCTCTGCGTCAGAGGCAGAGATGGGGCCAGGGCCGTCTGACAGTTGTCAGCTGCCTTTGGAGTCTGACATCAGTGAGGCAGAAGAACAGCTGGATCCTGTTCCCAATGTGCACATGCGCAGAGCTGCCAGGAGAAGGGAACAGCTAAGGAACAAGGGTCGACTCAGGAGTAAAGCTTAAGTGGTGTTAAAGTGACACCAGCTGCCTGCAATTATTGCAAGTTCGAATCTCACCAGGCTCAAGGTTGACTCAGCCTTCCATCCTTTCAAGGTAGGTAAAATGAGGACCCAGATTGTGGGGGCAATAAGATGACTTTGTATAAAAAAAGAACACTGCTTGGGGGGGGGGCGAAAGCCCTACTAAGCAGGTATATACAAAAGTATGAAGGCTATTGCTTAATGCATTGTAATCCACCCTGAGTCTCCGGAGAAGGGTGGCATATAAATTATTTTTTTTAAAAAAGAGGTGGACGGTGAATGGCCCCTCCCATAAGGAATAAAGAACGAAGGGGAGGGGAGTTTGCAGGAGACAATTTAGTTCATTTGGGTGAAGTACTGTTCCTGCATTCTTGCCAAGTATTGTCAGTTACAGTGTGGAGTCTGAAAGATATCAGCCTGGCCACTCTCCAAGCCTGATAAAAGGTAAAGGTAAAGGTTCCCCTCACACATATGTGCTAGTTGTTCCCAACTCTAGGGGGTGGTGCTCATCTCCATTTCAAAGCCGAAGAGCCAGCGCTGTCCAAAGACGTCTCTGTGGTCATGTGGCCGGCATGACTAAACGCCAAAGGCGCACGGAACACTGTTACCTTCCCACCAAAGGTTGTCCCTATTTTTCTACTTGCATTTTTTACTTGCTTTCGAACTGCTAGGTTGGCAGAAGCTGGGACAAGTAACAGGAGCTCACCCCGTTACGCGGCACTAGGGATTCGAACCGCTGAACTGCTGACCTTTTGATCGACAAGCTCAGTGTCTTAGCCACTGAGCCACTGTGTCCCTTACCTGATAAAGGTTGGTAATTGTGAACTATCTTGAAAGACTGTGGGAGAGGAAAGACTTTCTGGAGAGGAATTCACTGTAAATTAAATAAAAGAGATTTTCCACACCCAAAAGAAAGTTCAAGACCTTGCCCCTCTCCCACATGTCCACCACACTTCCAATCAGGTACAGTCCGGAACAGAAGATACCTCGTCTCTCCTCTCAGCACAGCTGCAGGGGACCTTGGCCTTGACTTTCTATAAAGAATTTCATTTTGACTACATATCTTCCTCCCTCTGTGCAATCCCCCCACACAATTTCCCATAGTAGGATTTGTGGCAGGCCTGAAGCCTGAAGGCACCAAGGTAGAAAGATGGCTTCCAGGCCTGACAGGCTGTCCCCCTCAGAAAAGGCGCGTGTCCTAGAAAAGAATAATACAGGAGTGTTAAGCATATCCCTAACCACCCCTCCCCCCCCAGGGGGACCCTTTGGCTTATCTGGGTACTTGTCGTGGAATTGTTTGACTAGCCTATCTGCTTTCACATTCCAACTTTTGACCCACGTAGCTACAGACAAAGGGTACCCTTTCCAGCGTACTAAGTATTGTAATTCACCCCTACATAGCTTAGAATCTAATATTTTCTTGACTTCATAATGGGTCTCTCCTTGTACTACTATAGGAGGAGGAGGTGGTCAGTCTTGAGGTCTTAGGTTGGATCCAACTGATGGTTTCAGCAAGATACAATGAAAGACAGGGTGTATTTTCCCTAGAATGCAAAGGAGGCTAAGCTGAACTGTCACTGGGTTAATTATTTTTACTATTGGGAAAGGACCTAGGAACTTGGGTCCCAACTTCTTGCTAGGCAGCCTTAACCGTATGTATTTGGTAGATAGAAATACTTTATCCCCCAGCGAACGGTGCTTGTCTGCCTGTTTTTTATATTCCTCTGCTGCTTCTGATAGTGCTTTTTTTGTATTTTCCCACCCCTTTAATGACTCCATCCACTCTGTTAAAGACATGGACGAAGGGGGATCTCTCGGCAGCTCAGGCATGGGGACAATCTCCATGCCGCTGGTGACCTGGAAAGGGGTCAGTCCAGTGCTACTGTGCACTGCATTGTTGTATGCCACCTCCGCAAATGGTAACAGGTCTGCCCAGTTCTGTTGTTGGTAATCCACGTAGCATCTGAGGTATTGTTTTACCATTGCGTTCGCCCATTCCACCATGCCGTTGGTACTCGAATGGAAAGCAGAGCTAAGTCCTTGTGTGGACCCAACAGATCTCAGGAACTCCCTCCAGAATTTGGCCATAAACTGGACTCCTCGGTCCGAGATGATTCGGTGGGGTACTCTGTGCAAATGGTAGATGTGCTTGATGAATAGCTTAGTGAGTTTCTTTGGGGATGGCAGTCCAGAGCAAGCAGTGGAATGGGCTTGTTTGGAGAACAAGTCAATAACTGTCCAAATTACTGTGTTCCCCCACTTTCTGGGAGTTCAACTATGAAATCCATCGCGATATCTTCCCAAGGTCAGTTGGGGTTTGCCACTTGTTGAAGGAGTCTAGGTGGTTTTCCTGGTCTTGTCTTCATTGCTGCACATGTGGCACAGCTTTTTACATAGTCTTCCACTTCTGTTTTCATTTTTGGCCACCAGAATTGCCTTCTAGAGATGTGCAGGGTCTTCAGGAATCCAAAGTGGCCAGCCAGCTTGGAGTTGTGGCTGTGCTGGAGCACTTTCAGTCTCAGGTTTGCGGGGACATACAATTTGGATCTTTTCCATGCCAGTCCATCCCTCATGGTCAAGATGTCTTTACTGTCTGTGAGCCAAGGGTCCACTGGTAGCACCACTTTCAATTTAGCCATCAATCTATCTTGGGTTGGGTTGGGTCGGGTGGCCACCTGGCTTGGCTCCTGGTGGTGACTTAGACAGCTGATTGTGAGGGGGGAATGATGGCATGGACCACTTCCTCCCAGCGGCTGTCAAATTCAGGTTTTCTCGATAGGGCATCTGCTAACAGGTTTTTTCCTGCTGGTATGTACTTCAGTTCAAATTTGAAGTGCTTGTAATATTGAGCCCTACCTACAAATCAAAACAAGACTAAAAAAAGATCAAGAACAATTCGGCATATATGAAAAACAATTGGAGTCGGATAAAAATTTATTGGGAACAGAAGAAAAAATTATTACAAAATTATATACATTTCTACTAAGACATAAAATGGAGGAGGAAGTTGTAAAAGAAACGATGATTAGTTGGGGAAGGAATTTTGGCGACAGCATAGAATTAGAACAGTGGGACAAACTATGGGAAAGGAACTACAAACTCACAACAGCAGTTACCTACAAAGAAAACCTCTATAAAAAGTTTTATAGGTGGCATTTGCCACCAGCGAGATTGGCCAAGATGTATCCCAACTTATCACCTAATTGTTGGAGATGTAACTATAAATCCGGAACATTCTACCATATGTGGTGGACGTGCCCCATCACTAGGAAGTATTGGTGTCAAATTCAAAAATGGTTGGAAGAAATTACAAAGCAAAAAATAGATTTGAAACCTGAATTGTTTTTATTAGGAATACTGGACCTGAAAATGAATAAAAATCTTCAATACATTATATTGCACATACTTACCGCAGCAAGAATCAGATTTGCAACTTCCGCTGGCGCCGCAGACATCGTTGATGACCTTTTTGAGGTCGCCGGCTTCAAGCTCCGTAAAACCGCCCCCGACAGCGAAAAACAGCTGTCCGGCGGTTTTGCAGACCCCTCTTCGGGAGAAGAAGGGGGACAGAGCAGTTTCTGACCAGTAGAGCCACCAAAAAAGCCCCTGGGATTAATTCCAGGGGCTGAAAAGGTGGGCTCCCCAGGGAAACGAACTCCGGACTTGAAGCGCTGCTGCGAAGGCAGCATTAGATGTCGCGACCAGCTCTGCAAACAAACTGACAGTTTTAATGAGTGCAACAGCAGACTGAGTGAAAACAGGAGTACTTGCAACAAAATTACAAAGCTTAACTCCTGCCTACTTTGCTGTGAATGAAGTCAATTGAAAGAGGAAGTGTCTAATTAAGAGTATCCTGGCTGTGCCGAGAAGGGGAAGTGAGTACTGAAAAGAGACTTTTTTTTGCTTTTAAAGTCAAAGTAAGCTGCTAGAAGGAAATAATTTGGGGAGGAAGATTATTTTTACACTGAAAGCAGCAGTTTAAAACAGTTTGGAGTGGATCTTGGTGACATTTAAGACTTTATACTTGCAAAGTGGGGTGAAGAGGAGAAAAGTTTTTTGAAATTAAAATGGCTTCTAAACAGACCAAACCAGCAACATCTAAAACAGGAGGAGCTTCTCCTATAGTCTCCACTGTGACACAAAAGGCTCAACTTCCGGTTGAGATACCAAATAAGGAGGATTTCATGAATGAACTTAAAGTCTTTATAAAACAAGTTGCGAGTGCCCAAACAGCGGTGATAGAGGGAAAAATAGAAGAGAAATTGGGGAAATTTGAGGATGATATAAAAGAAATTAGAGATGTTGTTGCAAAGAAGCATGATGAAATAAGAGAGGATATTGTGCTGGCTGTTTCAGGCTTGTCTAAACACCTTGTGCAGCTTGATGAAAGAGTGGAAGAAATCAATGAGGCTACTCTAGATCTGGAGGCTAAAATGGGAGAATTTATGACTAAACCTGAAAGGTTGGAAAATGAAGTGCTTATGATACAGTATAGATCTATGGAGTTTGCCTTGAGAGTGAGAGGATTGAAAGAGGATGGCCGGGAGAATTTAAGAGAGAAATGTGCTGAAGTTATTGCATCAGTGGCTGGCTTGAAGAAGGATGAAATAATTAGCCAGATGGACAAAGTCTACAGAGTTAACTCATGGATTGCAAAAAATAAAAACCTGCCAAGAGATGTGGTGATTTACTTTATTGACAGAAGAATTAGAAATGATGGGTTGCAAGCTTCTTATAATAACAAGGTACAGGTGTCTGGACAGGAAATCAAGGTGCTGAAAGAGATTCCTCCCAAAATGTTGAGAGACAGAAAGGACTTTGGTTTCTTAGTGGATGAGCTGAGAAGACAACAAATAGTGTACAGATGGGATGTACCAACAGGCATAATAGTGAATTATGCTGGAGAAAGATATCGATTGAATAATGTTGGGAAAGCAAGAGAATTTTATTACAATGTATTAAAAGTTGGACACCCTCCTGAGGGGAATAAAAAAGGAACTGAAAAAGGAAAACAGCAGATCCAAACATATGCAGAAGTGGTGGCTGGAGAATCTAAGAAGCAAGATGACCAGACTCAACTGGACCTAGCTTCACTTCCTTTTCCCTTAAGTCAACTGGAAGGAATGGCACCTGACTCATCAAAGTTGGAGGAACCGAGAGAACAACGAGTGACAAGGTCAACTTTCAAACAACAACAACAACACTTGATTTCAAAAACAGAAGCTGGGGGGGGGGGGCAAGACCAAAGATAAAGGTGAAAGAAGATCTTCAGGAAATGCTCTTTAAGCTTCAAACGGGCAAAAATGCCGGTTAAATTTTTATCTTGGAACGTCAATGGTTTAAATTCACCACAAAAGAGAAAGAAAATATATCATTATTTTGAAGGAGAATAAAACTTTGGTTCAGATCAAAAGCCTGAATATTAAAGGCCCAAAACTCTGGTCAAGGCTACAAGTTCCTCCCCTGCCTGGAAGGAGATGCTGAAATGACAGTTTGTATTTTTATCTGTAAAAGTGCAGACTGACCCAGACAGATGCATCCTGTTGTTCACTTCTGCATTCCACCCTAAATGTCATGTATAACATATGATAGTACGGGCGAAGCCATACAGTATATTCATGTGACACCCTTTCTTCTCTCTTATCTTACCAAACGTCTGGAATAGGCATCTTTCAGTTCCCCTTATACCATATATGTCTAAATGTATGACCCATCCCCTGTATACGCAATTTGCGGTATAAATGTATGCTTTTGTAAACCCTTCGGGGTTCAAACAATTTGCTGTGTTATTGCTGTTTGAACCTGTGCATAATAAACCCTTTCCTGCATTGAAGAGCTTGGCCTAGTCCTGTCTTTTCTACAACAGTTTCATGGCGACCGCGGCAGGACTTTAGGGCTGAGGCAATATTTTGCTGAGGGCTGCTCCACCCCTCGGGAGTGGAGTGAACATCCTCCAGGCGCCACGGGGGTTTCCAACTTCCGGGAGGCGGCAGCGTCTCCCCTGTGAGGCCGACGATGCTGTGAGTGAGTCCAAGAACCCTGCGGTGTAGGAAAGGCAGCAGAGCAGTTCCTGGCCAGGACGTGAGAGTGAAGACGCCTCAGGCGAGTATACTTCACAGTTTTGTTACCCGCCTCATTTTGACGATGGAAGAGGGGACCTGATCTCTCCCCTGGACTCGGGACGGCAGTCCTAACGAAGTCCGTGTGAGGTTATTGTGTGGGAAGGTTAAGTCACCGCGGTTCTTGTTAGTGACTGTGATCGTCCGGGGCTGCGAGCCGGTGACAGTGTGCTAGGATGGGGGGGAAACAGAGCGTGCCAAACACCCCTTTGGCATGAATGCTGAAAGGCTTTGACAGTTATTTTGCAGACCCCTCATACCCCAAGGTGAACAAAGAATGTTTAAAAGACCTATGTAAGAACATCTGGCCGCATATGGGGACTGGGTGGCCGCCGGAGGGTTCCTTCAAAGAGGAGGTTGCAGATGAGCTGTGGGGAGTTATTGCGGTAGCCCAGGATAAGTACCCAGATCAGTTCCCATATATAGATCAGTGGGTGAATGCCTTAACTGAAAAAGCTGACGATTTGTTACAATGTCAGGCTGAGATGGTGAGGCTGTGTGTCGCAAGACCCAGAAATAGATGTGCTAGAAGAAATACTGTGAGAGAGAATAGGGGAAACTATGTGAGGAAACAGTTGAAGTCACGAAGGGTTTTAGCAGGGGATGAAGAGGAAGTTATCAGGCCCCCACCATGTGCTCCGCCGTTACCTCCATACCAGCCCCCTGCGGGAGACGGTGCCCTCGGAGGAGGAGCTGCTGGTGGCGGGGTACAACAAGATCAGGGAGAGAAAAAGGTGGGCGCTCCGATTAAAACCAGCCCATCTGTTGATGGAAATGGACAGAGTGATGCGGATGATGAGGACGAGAGTCCTGAAAGCTTTCTCCAGAGATTGATTGAGGCATATGAGATGTATACCCAGGTGGACCCGAGATTACCAGAAAATGTAAGAATGTTGAATGAGAGGTTTATTGCTCAGAATTATGACGATATTCGAAGGAAGTTACAGAAACAGGAGGGAGCTTTAGGAAAGAACACTAGTGAGTTGTTGGAAATAGCTGGGAAAGTTTTTGTGAATAGAGAAAAGATAGAAAAGAAGGAAAAAGAGGCTAAGATGCATAAGAAGGCTGAGTTGTTGGCGGTGGCTCTGCATGGAGGGTTGTCTTTGGGACTGAACCAATGTGCTTACTGTAAAGGGGAAGGACATTGGCAGAGGGAATACCCAGGGCGCATGGCGAGAGGCAGAGGTGCTTGGAGAGGAGGTGGAAGGTTACAGATACCAGGGAGTCAGCCAACGGAAACCGAGAGACAAGAAACTGGTCAGTTTAGAGGTAGAGGAGGATTTCGAGGACGCAGAGGCATTAGAGGATTCAATTGTGGATTTGGTAACCCCAATAGACTCAGGGAGACACCAGAGACAGTAGGATTAGCTGAGACAAATTGGACAGACTGATGGGGACCAGGCTTGGAGGAGACCCCATCTGAGCCCTTGGTTACAGCTAATGTTGGGGGTCAACAAACAACATTCCTGGTAGATACTGAAGCAGGGAGATTGGTTGTAAATAAGCCTATAACAGCACCTGGACCACATACAATTCAGGTCCAGGGAGTCTCAGGACAAATCATAGGGCACCAAATATTGAAACCCGTTTCTTGTGATTTTCAAGGTGCTAAAATCCAACATGAATTTTTATATATCCCAGAATGCCCAATCCCTTTATTAGGGAGGGATTTATTGAATAAACTAGGGGCAACCATATCATTTGATGAGGGTCGACAGAGGGTAATGGTGAGACACTCTCCAGAGGAGACTTGACGGTTGATGGTAGGTAGACAAGTTGAGATAGAACATCAAAGTGCATGGGAACAGTTTGATGTGCCGAGGTTGTGGGCAGAGGATTTGCCCCAGGATTTGCTGCCCATCATCCCCCGGTGATAGTGGAATTGAAGCCTGGTGCTAGGCCTGTTAGTATAGGTCAGCGACCCGTGTCAAAAGAAGCCATTTATGCTGTGTATGATAGTATACAGAAATATTTAGAAGCTGGTGTTTTAGTATCCATCCAATCTCCTTGGAATACTCCAATTATCCCAATTAAAAAGGCAGACAGGTCTTACCGCCCAGTGCAAGATTTGCACCCAGTAAACACCTTGACAGTATCCCTACACCCTGCAGTGTCGAACCCCTATACTCTTCTTAGCTTAATACCTCCTCAGGCTGCTTGGTTTTCTGTTATTGATCTGAAAGACGCTTTTTTTTTAATTGAAAAAGTTTTACAATACAAATTTTATCATTTCTCCCCCCCCTTCCCCCCAACCCCCCCCCTTCCCCCCCAACTACCCCCCAACCCCCAATCCCATATCCCCCCCATCCCCTCCTTGGCTTCCGCTACAAATTAAAAAAAATACCTATAACAAAAATAATATAACAAATAAACCTATAAGTAATAAAGTTTTCCTAAAACTAATAATATTATAATAAAAAACTAATAGTAGTAATATTTACCTCATTTATCAACCATCAATACTCATTTATCAATCAATACCACTCTTATAATATTTAAGCCCAGATAAAAAAATGTCATACCTTTCTCTAACCCAATATTAATAATTATTTACCTAAGTCAATCCCCCTTATTATATAATAATAAAAAATAATATAAAGCATCTATATCAAATAATTTTCTTTATCAATAATTTTCTTTATCAGTAAACCAATTTTTAGCCTTCTCTTCACCTTAATTAAAATTAAGTATAAAAAATAAAAAATAAAAAACCTCAAACATTTCACTAATCTAATATTAATAATTATTTTACCTAAAACAATCCCCCTTATTATATAATAATAAAATATAATATATAATATATAACAATTATGTCAAATGATTTTCTGTCTCAATAATCCAAATTTTAGTCTTCTCTTCATCTTGATTGAAGTTGAATATACTATCTTCCAACATAGTTTTTATAAACTTCATATTCCAGCTGCCCCCATCAGCAAAAAACATCTCTCCATATAGAAATCCCCCCGAGTGACTTTATATTTGTAAAATCCAACCACAAAGGTATTTTGTAATCCTCTAGGTAGAACATTCAACCTTGCTACTGCTAAACCACCTAAAAAGAAAAACAGATGCAGCTCATCCCAATTTTCCAAAGCTTGTATAAAAGCTACAAGCTGCATTCCCAGATGCTCCTTTAAAGCTCTTTCAAATACTGCCAACCTTTCCACTTCCTTCCTTCGGGTTTCCAAGATGTTTTCATCTTTATTTTCTTCATCTAGATGATTAGTTCCAAAAAGCTATAATAGGGTAACCACAGATCAACTGCCTATATTGCAGCGATCTGTTTAACTTTTCTCAAAATGATAAATCCAACTCAGGATGAGTTTTGCAAAAATTTTATAATCCATTTTCGTGTATGAATCATGTATGATCAAGATTATCTTTTAAACTATTTCAATTAATAAAATAATTGCCATCCTTTCTGTAAAAAATTCAATCTATTCATAAATGTCCTTTAAGTTTCGTGAAGCGATTCGAGCAATTCAAAAAGTTTCTGTTGCACAGCAGTGGTTTTTAATTTAGTTCCTCCCTTGACTTCTACTTTCTGTTGCTTGCCATCATCCCCCTTTTGCTCTTGTAGAGTACTGGGCCTCTGCTGCTTCTGCTTTAGTAAGGTTTGCTTCTCATCTCGAGTTATATGTTTATCATTCGGTTCTTGCTTCAACAGTTCAAGGCCCGGTACCACATCTCTTGAATCTCTGGGATGCTTTATTTTCAGATCTAGATAATCCATAATAGAATCATCTAGAAAACCACCTAGTGTTCCTTTTTCTTCTGACACACTTTGATTTACTAATTCCACCTGTCTACATTGTTCCTCAGTCTCTCTTTCAAGCTCTTTATCTTTAATGTCTACTTCCATGGTTAACAACATTGGTGAGGATGAAAATATGGGGGCTCCCTTAAGTATATTGTTGTAAAAATGTTCTGCTTTTTCAATAGTATTTAAACAATATCTCACATCTTGATATCTCAAAATTACACCAACTGGTACATCCCATCTAAATGGAATTTTACTTCTCTTCAGTTCCTTCACCAAAAAACCAAAATCTTTTCTGTCTCTTAAAATCTTAGGTGGTAGCTCTTTGTAAACACTAATTTCTGTACCTTCTACCTGAACAGTAGCAGAATAGGATTTTTGCAAAATATCATTTCTCAATCTTCTATCAGTAAAATAGACAACAACATCTCTGGGCAAATTCCTTTGTCTGGCCACACGTGAATTCACCCTATAGACTTTTTCAATACAGCCAAGAATTTGATCATCTTCCAACTTTAGTAATGCCGCTAATGCCTTAGCACAGATTGTTCTTAAATTTTCTCTATTATTCTCTCTTATGCCTCTTAATCTTAACGCAGACTCCATAGATTTAAATTGAAGCATCATCACATCATTTTCAATTTTTTGATTTCTGGCATCAGCTTTAAAAAGTTTTTCTTCTGTGACTTTCATCTTGGAATCAAGCTCTGTACTGATTTCAGCCACTTTCTTCCCCATTTCCAACACCACATTTGAAAGATCAGAAACTATTTTAGTAATAGTTTGGTTCAGTTTATCATATTTTTCCTGTACCAGTTCCTCAAGTTGCTTCTGTGAGCTTTCTATCTTCTCAACAACACCTCCCAAAGACCTAGTTATAAAGTCTTTTAAATCCTCATTTCCAATTCCCTGCAACTGCATTTGAGTCTTCTCTACTTTTTCCTTTGTCTGATAAGTAAGGGAGCCCCCCCTTGATTTTTGTTTTGGAGTCATACTTCCACAAAATCTTAACTTTCCCCAAAAAACAAAGGGATTCTATTTAAATCAATTTTGTTTCTTTTTTCAAAAATCCTGTTAGAATGTCTCTTTTCAGTACTTCAAAGCAGGCTTAGCTCTCACTTTCACTTTCCACTCTCCATTTTCTCAGGCATTTTCTCTAGCAAAGCCAATCGCCATTTTCTGAGGCATTTTCTTAAATCTCTTTTTTTCCTTAAAACTTATTAAAAAAACCAAATACTTGCTTTTTTCCTTTTTAGTAAGTCCTGATTTCACCAGATTGCTCGCTTGCTGTAGATTTCTTTCATTCTAGTGATGTTACTCTCGCCATCTGGCTCTGCTGCTGCGAGCAGAGGTCCCTCGCTGCGCGGAGCTTCCGTGAGGTGAATAGGGAGCCATCACCCTGAGCCCTTCCCAGGACAAAAAAGAGGTCCTGAGGGCAACTCAGGGGGGCTCTACCAACCCCCACTAGCTCTCCCTGCTCTGCCGTTTACAGAGCGGGTTTTCCGAGCCGCCTGCCAGCTGTAGGGCGGCTCCAACGCGCGGCGAGGCCGGCGGTCATTAAAAGACCGTCCGGCAACGACGGAGACACCACCGGAAGCCTGAAAGACGCTTTCTTTACTATACCCATACACCCAGTTAGTCAACCGCTATTTGCTTTCAAATGGGAACACCCCAATACCAAGTCACCAAGTCACAATATACCAAGTCACAATATACTTGGACCAGGCTCCCTCAGGGATTTAAAAATTCCCCTACCCTGTTTGGGACTGCATTAGCTAAAGATCTGCAATATTATGTGCCTTGTCAACAAGGGGATACCGTGTTGCAATATGTAGATGATGTCTTAGTAACTGGAAGGAGTGAGGATACATGTTGGGAAAATACCAAGATGCTACTTGATTTGTTGTTAGATTGTGGATACAGGGTGTCTCGGAAGAAAGTTCAATTGGTGAAGCAGCAAGTTAGATATTTAGGATATGACATTGAACAAGGGCGTCGCGCACTTGGACCCGAACGAAAGCAGGCTATTTTGGCTCTCGCTGAACCCAGGACAAAAAGACAGTTGCGTAGTTTTCTGGGATTGGCTAGTTTTTGTCGTATCTGGATACCTAATTTTGCTTTGATGGCTGCTCCCCTATATGCTGCAATGAGAGGGGCTAATCTTGAACCCCTTCAATGGGGAGGAGAGCAGAGGAAGGCATTCAATGACATTAAGGAAGCTTTGACACAGGCTCCAGCTTTAGCTTTGCCAAACCTGCAAAAGCCTTTTAATCTTTATGTAGACACTAGCAAAAACATTGCTTTAGGGGTGTTGACCCAGCTCCTTGGGAGTTGGCAGCAACCAGTAGCTTATCTCTCTAAACAGCTGGATGGAGTTGCAAAGGGCTGGCCCCATTGTCTCAAGGTCTTAGCTGCTATTGCTGAATTGATCCAGGATTGTAATAAGCTCACTTTTTCATGCCTTGTCAATGTACACACTCCTCATGCGGTTCAGTCTGTGTTAGATGCAAAGGGGCACCTGTGGATCAGTGGACAGCGTTTAGCCAAATACCAGGCCATTATGATTGAAAACCCCCAGGTGCGCCTTGTTGTTTCAACTAAACTGAATCCTGCAACACTTCTACCAACGGAAATAGAGCCTGTACATGATTGCTTGCAAGTGCTGGACAAAGTATATTCAAGCCGTCCAGATCTAACTGACATACCGATACCGAATGCTGACCTCAACTGGTACACTGATGGTTCTAGTTACATGATAGAAGGCAAGAGAGTGTCTGGATATGCAATTGTAGATGATGAAGGAGTGATTGAGAGTGGGCCCTTAGGCAAAGGACATAGTGCACAAGTGGCAGAACTATGGGCCTTGATAAGAGCCTTAGAAAGAGCCAAAGGTGAAACATTAAATGTTTGGACAGATAGTAAGTATGCCTTTTTGACCTTGCATGCACACGGGGTGGTATACAGAGAGAGAGGATTTAGAGATTCAGCTGGAAAGTATATTCTGCATGGACATCTGATAAGCCATTTGATTGATGCTGTACAGTTACCCAAGAAAGTGGCAGTGATGCATTGCAAAGGCCATCAAAGAGGTGATGATAAAGTAGCAATAGGAAATAGAACAGCTGATCTGGAAGCCAGAGAGGCAGCCAAACGAGCAGAAGCTCCACCAGATTTATCCGTCTGTGTAGCATTAGATATCGGAAGAATACCACCCGAAATCAAGCCAACATATTCACAACAAGAAACTCTCAAAGCTGTAACAGATTTAAAAGCTAGAGTAGAGGATGGATGGTATGTGTTGCCAGATAAAAGGATATATGTTCCGTCCACAGTAGCCTATACACTAACACAATTAGCCCATGATACTACACATATGTAGTATGTGTAGAAAGACAGCACTAGAATCGGCCTTAGGGAGAGATTACTACATCAATGGTTTGGCTGGTATTGTTGCCGGGGTGGTAGCTAAATGCGTCACTTGTGCCAAAGTCAATCTCAGACAAGGACCATTGCTGCCCCCTGGAGCAATACCTCGGTCATATATACCTATGGATTATATTATGATTGATTTTACTGATATGCCTAGGTGTGGTTTGTTCAAAGCCTTGTTGGTCATAGTAGATATGTACACTGGATGGCCTGAAGTCTTCCCCACCAAGACCAAACAGGCAAGGGAAGTGGCAAGGATATTGTTGAAGGAAATAATCCCCAGATTTGGAATGCCAACAAACATCTCTTCAGATAATAGGCCTGAATTTGTACATCATATTAATCAGGCAGTAACTAAAGCTGTGGGGATAAAGTGGCGGTTTCACAGTGCTTTCCACCCACAGTCGGCGGAGCCCTGTGAACGCATGAACAGGACCCTGAAAAAACGTATTACAAAAATTTGTGCCAAAGTCATTTGAAGTGGCCGGATGCCTTACCGCTTGCCTTATATGCCATTAGAAGCTCCCCTAGGAGCCAACATAAACTGTCCCCTTATGAACTGATGTTTGGCCGACCCCCTAGTCTTGTGCGACGAAATTTGATGGGATGGCCTGATTTAGGGCATAATGGGGGGGGGTATGGCATATGGAAATGGTTCAAGAATTAAACAAACAAGTAGAAAGATTACAGAGATATGTGATGGAACAGGTACCTCCCAGATTGATTACACACTGTCACCCATTCAAGCCTGGAGATCAGGTGTGGGTAAAACACTGGAAGAAAGAACAATTAGAGGGAAGATGGAAAGGACCTTACACCGTAATTATGACTTCACCTCTTGCTATTAAGATTGCAGAATCCAAGTCCTGGATCCATTGGACACGGGTTAAGGCAGCAGCTGATTCTAGCTGGAAGGTGTCCGTGGACCAGACAAATCCAACTAAACTTACTTTTAAGCGAATTTAAATAACATGTGTTGTATGTCAGGATATTGTTAACAAAGTTACCTAGATGGCTGATTAACGCTGAGAAGAAGGAACATTGCCTTGTTGAACCACTCCGGAAGCTGGTTCCCAGCACACGGCAGAAGATTGGTATGAACCTATGGGGGATGTTTGGGCCTGGATACTTTGGATAGTGCTTCTTCTATGCTTATCTAGTTTTATGTTTTATCAATATAGAGCATGGTTTTGTGGTATATCCCAGTCAATTAGTAGTATATCTCATTTATCTCTGTTACACCCTACTTTACCAACCCCCCCTGAAGAATTAATTACTTGGCGTGAATATTTGGAAGAAAGAAGAAACCCTTGCTAAGTCACTCCGGACGCTGACTTTCTACGCACGGGGGAAGCTTGGAAAGATAACTTCGCTTCCTTCATCCATCTCCTCTATCTTTTTTTTTTAATTTGATTTATATGATTTAATTTGATTTATTGCTTATATGTGTTGGTTTTGTAACTGTAAGTGTGGATGTTGTTGTTGTACTCATTGTATTGATTGTGTAGTTTGTATCCATTGTAAAGGAGAGTGCGACGTAAAAATTATAGAAGACGTCCTCCAGCACTATCACGTGATCAGAACAGGTAAACCTTCTTGTTACACTCTTAAATCGTGCCCTACCATCCGGGCCATACAACAGGAAGCCAGACTTACTGAGCAGAAAGAGCGTGAAAATGATAAGTATGTTGGTGAAGTATGGTTTGATAGGGGTGTGGTTATTATTCACAGAGATACAAGGTAATTCAGTGTGTGTCAGCAATTTGGGCTTATGGAGCAACCTGGAGGATCGGCCACATATTGTGCAATCCTATAATATTGGAGCCGGTACTTGTGAAGGTCTGCCACCCATAGTATTCAGCCCAGACTGTTGGAATGGCATTTTACCTCATCCTTGCAAAACCCCACGAATGTTTGATAAGATAGCTATGACCACCTGCCAGGCAAGAGGCTATTCCAACCCTAAAGTATGTCAATATGTAGGATATGTACTACGAAAAGGAATTTGTCAATGCCCCTTACAAAGGGGGGAGCTCTTCCCTAACCCTCAATTGCGGAACTCCTCGGTTTTGGGGATGGGAACGGGTAACCTCCCCCACACAATTAAAGGCTGGCTGGCAAGGGACTTGTGTCTTGCAAATAATACCTCATGAATTCGGAGCAACTGTGCGAGGCTTAAAGAAAAGAAGAAAGATTAGAGCACTCACCAATCATTTGGGCCATGGACCCTGTGTTCCTTGCATCAGTAAGGATGGTAAGGCTATCAGGCTGCAAACAGGAATACCTAATTCCTGTGAATGGTTTGATTTGACAACTTGTGTATTTGGGTCTACCCGTCCCTTATTGGTATACAGATGCAATGGAACAGAGGGGGTAATTTGTTACAATCTAAAGAAGGGTGGTGTTACATTAGAAGAAGTACTTAAAAAACATCCCAAACGCACACCAACACCCACACTAAGTCCAATGATACCAATGTCAGCTTCTCAAAGTTGCATTTCATTCAGGGCTGACATAGTAAAGGAGGGGTTAAATTACTGTGGGATTAGTAAGAGAGACTGCCGTAGAATGATTTAGATAATGACCAATAAGGATAAGGAAGCAAGCCAGGAAAGGGAGGGAATTTGGAGCAGAGGTCATTTCCTGACTGCATATGAGTCCGTGAAGACGTTGTTCTAACAAATAAAAGTTTTTTTTTCTTTATTATCAAAATGTGAGAGGCATCTTATTTCTTTAGACAACTCGCACTCGGACAACCAACCAAAGGACTCCCTTCTCAGCTGACCAAGAAACCCCAACCCATAGTGGGACCTAACAAACAAAGGAAAGTAGGAAGAACTGAATAATGTGGTCCATGTGTTCAAACTACTATCTGTGGCATGCTGATCTCTAATACTTTAATATATCATACCAGCAAGCCTGAGGGATGTCTAGCATATAACCCATCCACATGTCGGATAAACACTACCCTATATCACATGTGTACCTTAAATGGTAAAGTCCAATGCTATAATCCAACTGAAGCTAAAACAATAACTACATATGAAATGGCCATATATACAGCGGAATGTGGAAGAGAAGAGTTGCTAAATAAAACTGAATTCCAGTCTCTAAATAAGCCAGTAGAACTTACTTTTGACGCTTGTTTAGCCATTAACCGGAACTGTTTGAAGGCCACATGTGGGACTTTAGATTGGGAAAGAAGCTATATGCTAGAGAGAAAATATATGTGCCATAGCAAAGGAAACTGCCAGGACCGAGATACATATAGTCATTGTCCTTATTGGTCTTGTGTGGTTTTGTGGTCAGGAAAGCCTGCCAGTGGAAATCAAAAATGCAAACTGGAAACAGGAGTAGCAACCAGTAATTGTCAACGAAATAAGTGTAACTCTGTTAAGCTAACCTGCACCCCCACTAAACTTTGGGAAGGAACATATGGATTAGGAATCTATGCTAAGGGAGCAGACCCCCACGTGGTTCTCAGATGGAGAATTACAAAAATCACCAGAAGGGTACAAGATATGAAAGGATTGTTTTGGTCATTTTATTTGGAGATGGAGAATCTGAATATACCCGAAATCCCCCGACATGTCACCAATACATTTGTAAAATTAGCAGAAGATATAGCTCATACTTTGAATGTGTCAAATTGTTTTGTTTGTGGAGGAACTAACATGGGAGAAAAATGGCCTTGGGAAGCCCAGGAACTGAATTACTCAAAGGTACTGGAAATGGACCAACAAGGTAATTTATCTTATACTCCAGGAAAAGATGGAGACTGGACTCTCACCACTAATTTGGTAGGAAATGTATGCTTTAGTAGAAAGAGTACACCTGGATGCAAAAATGTAGGCAACTTGATATGCATCGGAAAGTGGGAAAGTAAAGTATGGTGGTCAGGGAGTAATGCCACAGAGAGTATTGATGAACAGGCTCTGTTTGAAGTCAAAGGATTATCGTATTTAACTGATCCTGATAATGAAACTCTTGGATGGCTAGCACCTGATGGACTATACTGGATATGTGGAAAGATGGCATATGGATACCTACCTAATAATTGGTGTGGAGCATGTGTTTTAGGTATAATCAGGCCTGGATTCTTTCTTCTTCCTCTTCGAACTAGACAAATCTTAGGGGTCCCAGTGTATGATGAAGTTGGCAATCAGAACCGGAAAAGGCGACATGTAGATACATCTCTGATAGATAAGGTTAAAATCGGGCCAGATAAATACACCTGGGACAAATATGAATGGCCCCCAGAACGAATCATACAGGTATATGGACCAGCCACCTGGGCGGAAGATGGCCTCTATGGCTATCGAACCCCTATATACATTTTAAACCGCTTAATCCGGTTACAGGCAGTTGTTGAAATCATAACCAACGAGACTGTTAAAGGACTTAGCCAATTGGCTAGAGAAAGTGTGAAATCCCGAACCTATATCATGCAAAACAGATTAGCTCTAGCTAATGCTAGATTGGGATTTATGCACCGAACCAGCAACAAGAAAGCTTTTATAAACTTTTACACTCCAAAGTAACGCAATGGAATTATAAATCAATTATTTTAATGGGAGATTGGAATGGAGTAATTGATATTCTTAAAGACAAGAAGATTACGTCTAAAGTTTTCTCGCGTGCAAAACTACCTAAACCCTTTTTTGAAATTATGGATGACTTAGAATTGAGAGATGTCTGGAGGGAACGGAATCCCGATGAAAAAGATTTTACTTTTTTTTCTGACAGACATCAATCTTTTTCTAGGATTGATTTTATATTGCTAACAAGTGATTTCCTTTCTAGGGTGAAGGAAGTCAAGATATTCCCAAGGACCTTAGCTGATCATAGTCCGGTTTGGTTGGAATTAGAACAGGAGAAGAGAGAAAGGAGGTCTTGGAGGTTAAATGAAAACTTATTTAGATATGAAGAAAATGTGAATGAACTTAAAAAACAAATGAAAGAGTTTTTTGTTAATAATATGTATAAGGGTACTTCTATGGAAATGGTTTGGGCTTATATGAGGGGAGTGTTGATACATATGAATAATAAATATAGACAAAAACAGATAAAGAAACAGAAAGATATTGAAGAGGAAATAAAGAAGAAGGAACAATTATTAATTGGTAACCCAGAAGATAAAAAAGTAAAAGAAGCAATAAATATACAAAGAGAGCAATTTAATATGTTAATGGCTGATCAAGTTGTAACTACCTTGCAATATGCTAAACATAATACATTTTGCAATGCTAATAAGCCAGGTAGATGGTTAGCTTATGTATTAAGAAAGAAGCAAAAATCACGTATTATTAGTAAGATGGAATATAAAGGTAAAGAAGTTTATCAACAAAATCTGATTTAAAAAGTTTTTTTAGAATACTATACGAAATTATATGCAGGAGATTTGATACAAGGTAAAGATATTGACAGATATCTTAGAGAGGTTGACATTCATGAGTTAACCTTGGAGCAAAGGGAAGGTTTGAATTAACCAATAAACTCTGAAGAGATTATGCTAGCAATTAAACAGTTAAAAGTAGGCAAAGCACCAGGAACGGATGGATTAACGGCTACTTATTACAAGAATTTGCAGTTGGAAATGGTAGAACCACTTAGGATCTTGTTTAACAGGATTCAATCTGGGGGAGTAACTCCACCTTCATGGAGGACAGCTTTCATATCATTGATCCCTAAAGAAGATCAAAACTGTGTTAAACCTGAAAGTTTTAGACCAATTTCACTTTTAAATACTGATTATAAGATTTTTGCTAAAGTATTGGCAAACAGACTAATGCCAATCATGCAACAAATAATTCACAATGATCAATCAGGGTTTATAAAAGGGAGATATATGAAATATAACTTGAGACAAATAATAAACCTGGTGGAGTATCTGGAGAAAAACAATCAGATCTCTGCTGCCTTTTTCTTTTTGGATGCAGAGAAAGCTTTTGATAGAGTGAATTGGCAATTTTTGTTTAAAGTTATAGATAAAATGCAATTTGGAGAGCAATTTATGAGTTCAATCAAAGCAATATATAGAGAACAATCCGCACAAATAATTATTAATGGAAGTTTAACGGATTGTTTTAAAATAGAGAAGGGAACACGGCAGGGCTGTCCATTATCTCCTTTGTTGTTTGTTTTATCTTTGGAAATTTTGTTGAAAAAGATACGTGAATCTGAGGAACTTAAAGGAATAGTGATCCGACAGCAAGATTATAGATTAAGAGCGTTTGCGGATGATTTAGTTGTTACACTAACTCAACCTATAGATACAGTTACACACATGTTGGAAATGATAGAACAATATGGTAAAGTTTCTGGATTCAAAATAAATCAATATAAGACTAAGATAATGACCAAAAATATGTCTTTTGATCAAAAAGAAGAATTAGAAAAAATAACGGGATTTGAAACAGTTAAAAAGGTCAAATATTTGGGTGTGATTGTTGCTGGATCAAATACAAAGCTATTTAAAAATAATTATGAGGTTCTATGGCGAAAAGTGCAGAAAGAAATGGAGAATTGGAAAAAATTACAATTATCTTTGTTAGGAAGAATAGCAGCAATAAAAATGAATGTATTACCTAAATTTTTATTTTTGTTTCAAATGATATCGGTGCTGAAGAAAGATGAACAGTTGAGGGAATGGCAGAAAGGGCTTAATACTTTTATATGGTCAGGTAAAAAACCTAGAGTTAAATTAAAAATTATACAGGATGTCCGAGAGAGAGGTGGTTTGAAAATGCCAAATCTAAGATTATACTATGAAGCATCCGTGCTAGTTCAGATTAGTGATTGGTTTAACTTAACTGAGGAAAGAACTTTAAATGTAGAAGGATATGATTTACTGTATGGATGGCATGCTTATTTATTGTATGAAAAGAAAGTAGATAAAGCCTTTAAAAATCATATGCTTAGAAATATTCTGTTGAGAGTCTGGAAGAAATATCAATATAAGATGGATTATAAGATACCTATCTGGGCAAACCCTAGACATGCAATAGAAAATATAAGTATAGAACAAAAGATGGAGGTGATTACGTATAAAGAACTTCTATTTAATGAAGGGGGTAAATTACAACTTAAGCCGTTAGAGGTCTTGAAGGAAGAAGGGATAATTTATATTTGGTTTCAATATGGTAAACTTCAAGCAAAATGGAGGGAGGATCAAAAAATTGGTCTTATGGAAAACGAAGAAAATTTGGTAAAACAAATTAGAGACCAGGGTATTATGCATATTAAAAGATTATACAATGTATTATTAGAGATAGATTCTGAAACAGAGTTGGTTAAAGATTGTATGATTAAATGGGCTAGAAATTTTCAAGAACCAATAATGATGGAAACATGGGAAAAGATTTGGGTTAGAAATGTTAAATTTACTCAAGCACAAAATTTAAGAGAAAATTTTTATAAGATGTTTTATAGATGGCATCTAGATCCAAAAAAGCTGTCATGTATGTATTCCAATGTACAAGCTAAATGTTGGCGGTGTGGTTGTGAAGATGCAACGTACTTTCATATATGGTGGACTTGTAAGAAGATTAAAGCATTTTGGATAAAGATTTGGTGGGTAATGCAAAAATATTTTGAAAAAGAGGTTGAAATTTACACCACAATTGTTTTTATTGGGTATTACAAATGATTGTACAGTATTAGAGATGAAATTGCTTTTAAATTTAATAACAGCAGCTAGATTGTTGGTTGCGCAATATTGGAAGAAAGACTTTTTGCCCACTGTAGAAGAATGGACTTTAAAAGTAATGAACCTAGCTGAAATGGTTAAAATTTCGGCATATTTGAAAGATCATACGCAGGAAAAATACATTCTGGAGTGGAGGAAATGGATTGATTACGTTCGGAATAAATATCAAATAAGAAGACATCAAATCGCGTATGAATGAAGAAGAATTATAGAAATGTATTTTTTATGATACTGGAGTTAAGATTATAGAGGGTGGTTTGTAAACTAGAAGTTTGATAGATTAATGTAGATGACTACTGTTCTTTTTTTTTCTTTTTAATACCCTGTATTTTACTCTGGGAAGTCGGGGGAGGGGGGATGAGGGGGGGATGGGAGGGGGATGTTTTTTATATATTTTGTACTGTTACAACACTTTTCAATAATAAAAAAAAAAGAAACAGATTCGCAAAAAATTGGAAACAAAAAAATATACCGTCAGATGAAACTGTAATTAGGAAAATTCTAGATTGCGCAGAGATGGATAAAATGACTATGGAGTTGAAAGAGAGAGAGGATTTGGACTATTATGAAATACGGAATAAAATGTACATTTGGCTCAAAAATAGAAATCAGAAAAAGAAATGTTTAACTTAATACTGATGAAACTTAAAGTAACTGAACAACATTAAATAAAGAGAGGTAAATATAAACAAACAAATGTATAGATAAGAACGAATGAATATTATAATGTGTGTGTGCGTGTGTGTGTGTGTGTGTATGTTGGAGTAATGTGATTATTCTACTATTGAGTAGTAAATAGAAATGATAGAATAGAGAACTACAAAAGCAAAGTACATAAATTGATACGAAATGCTGTAAAATTACCATTGATGTTATGTAATTTTCAATACGTTACGTTTTGACATGTTTTCTTTTTATATATGTGATTGTTTTTGTGTTGTTTTTAAAGACAAACTGTTTAATAAAAATTATTTTTTTAAAAAAAAAAAGAAATATTGAGCCCACCAAACTTGTTTGGGAGACAGTCTCCTGGGGGTCTTTAGGGCCTCAAGGTTTTTGTAATCAGTCCAGACCTCGAAAAGCACTTTACTCCCCTCTAGGAAATAAGATCCGAGGTGGCGCAGTGGTTAGAGTGTTGTACTGCAGCTACTTCAGCAGACTGCTAGTTCAGCAGATCAGCAGATCAAATCTCACCAGCTCAAGGTTGACTCAGCCTTCCATCCTTCCGAGGTGGGTAAAATGAGGACCCAGATTGTTGGGGGCAATATGCTATTTAGTATACTGTCTTTGTTGTAAGCCACCCAGAGTCCTCGGAGAGTGAGAGGCATAGAAATACGATAAATAAATAAATAAATAAATAAATAAATAAATAAATAAATAAATAAATAAATAAATAAATAAATACCTCCAAGAAAGTAAAGCCCATCGAACTGTATAAGCCTCTTTTTCCAAGATGGCCCATCATCTTTCTGTGTCGTTGAGCTTTTTGAACACGTAGGCACAGGGCAATAGTTGCCCTTTGTTGTTCCTTTGCAGGAGTACTGCAGCCACTGCCACATTGCTGGTGTCGGCTTGTATGATGAATTGGTGCTCTGGATCTGGGTGCTGCAGAATCAGTTCTTGGGCAAACAGTCTCTTTAGTTTTTCAAAGGATTTTTGGCAATCTATCATCCAAGTGATTGGTTGGTTTGGCTTTTGCTTCGTTGGAAGGGACCCCATTTTCAAAAGTCCAGTTAGGGGTAGAGCCACTTCTGCAAAAGTTGGGATGAACTGTCTATAGAAGTTAGTGAACCCCAGGAAGCTCTGAAGTTGCCTGCCGGTACGTGGGGGCTGCCAATCAAGTACTGCTTTCACTTTGTTTGGGTTCATCTCCACTCTTTCACTGGAAATCTGGTAGCCCAAGTAGTCTAGGGAGGCCCTGTGAAACTCGCATTTTGCCAACTTTGCGTAAAGTTTGGCGGCAAGGAGTTTTTTCAGCACTTGCCGGACGAGTTTCACACGCTCTTCAAGGGTCTCGCTGAATATGAGAATGTCATCTAAGTAAACAAGAACCCCCTCGTACAGGTGCTCACACAGCACTTTGTTAATGAGCTGCATGAACACTGCAGGGGGCCCTTGCAGTCCGAATGGCATTACTTTAAATTGGAAGCTGCTGAGCGGGCAGTTGAAAGCAGTCTTCCACTCATCCCCCTCTCTGATTCTTATATGGTAGTAGACTTCTCTTAAGTCCAGTTTGGTAAACACCTTGCCCTTCGACAGGTGGTTCAGCATGTCTTTCATGAGGGGGAGGGGGTGTTTTCCACGCACATGGCATCAATTCCATGAAAATCAATGCAAAGCCTCATACCCCCATCTTTCTTCTCTTAGAGTACTGGGGCTGCCACTTTGGATTTTGCGGGATGGATGAAACCACATGCTAGATTAGGTGTCTATGTACTCCCTCAATTCCTCCAACTCTTTAGGAATCATGGAGTACATTTTCGGCTTTGGTAGTTTGGCCCCAGGTACAAACTCTATCGCGCAGTCAGTCGAGTGGTGAGGGGGGATAAAGTTGCAATCCTCTTCACTAAAAAGAGGCAGTTGCTGGATGCCAGGCAGGGCATCACAGACCGGGGCTGTAGGTAACGGTGCACTGGCGTCCTCTGGGGTCGTGGTCTCAAGCAGGTAGTCCTGCCTTACAGGTGCCAGTGGTCCAACACTAATGACTAGCTTCCAATAACTGCCCTCCCAAGAGATTGTGGGGCCCCACTTATCAAGTCCCAATATGACTGAGTTGGTCATCTTTGGAGTGCCTACGAACCAGAGGAGCTCTCAATGACGACCCATCTCCAGTTTGACAAGCTAGGTGACCAAGGTAGCTGGGGACCTGCCAATTAGCAACCCGTCAACTTGCTTGAAGCTGATGGGGTGTGCAAGGGGCCTTGTGTGCATGCTGTCAGTGTTCCAATACTGACATAGAAGCAATGAGGAAAAAAGTTTGACATTTCACCTAGAAAAGCTTTCGGTGAATTCAGTCTCCTGGGAGATGTATGGGAGGGGTGACATTCCTGTGTGCTGAAGAGACAGATAAGAGAGAGTGATCTGGAAGACAGCCAATGGGGAGCAGTGAATGGGGAAGGAATAGGAGGGGTTTTGGATAGAGGGGCCAGTACTGTCTGCATGGTTGTCGGGCACGGCTGCATCGCTCAATAAAGAGAATATTTCCTAAAGTTTGATGCTTGGAAATTAACTTTATTTTGAGGATGAAACCAAAACTCTGACAGACAGACTGTACTGATTTTTTTCCCCCTTTCCCTCTCCGAGCCAATCTGGCCAGCCTCCAGAGCTCTGGTTCTTTGCCAGAAGTCTGGACACAGTGGAGAGAGAGCCCGGAAACCATGGCTGAAAGCCAACTCTCCACTGAAAGTTTACTTCAGGCATCTGCACTAGAAGCAAACGTGGATGCAAACGGGTCTCAACCCCTCCCTCCTCCAGCAAAGCTGCCAGCCGAGAAGAAGAAAAATGAACCTTTGTGGGCTTTGCCAAAGTCGGTAAAATGGAATTCCCTTTTCCAGGCGGGAAAGGTAAGAGCAAGCCTCTAAGTGAATTAGCGAGGGTGGATTGGATGTGGGACTGGCAGCAGGCCAGATAGCCGAAAGCTTCAAAGCAGCCACTCGAAAGCTCCATAGATAAGTTGAAGGAAGAGTTTGACCGTGCTGTCCGACTGGGGGAGGAGCCGTCCTGCAGGCCCAAGGAGAGGGGGAGGCCAGCCCAGCCCACTGAACTGAGTCACCATAGACAGGAGCACAGTCCTCCCCCTCCCACACCAGAAGGAGAGATAGCCCTGGCAGGCATCCATGGATTCCCCCTCCCCCCAGCAAGCCCACCAGCCTGCATAGGGCATCACCCCCCCTGCCCCCGAAGGAGAGATGATGAAGAATTCCAACGACATTATGGGCAGGCTCAGAGAGGCCCGCAATGGGAGGAGGGGCCACCGAGGGCGGAGCCACCCTGGTTTAGAGGGAAATTTGATGGGAATCCAGACCAGCTAGCGCAATTCCTTGATGCAGCTGAGATTTACATCGAGCGCTACACACACCTTTACCCGTTCCCCAGGGCCCTAGTCAGCGCCATCGCAGAAGGTCTGGAGGGAGAGGCAAGGAGCTGGTCAGTGGCCCTGTACAAAAACAGGGCCACCCAACAACAAGATGCAGATGGCTTCTTAAAACTGCTGCGAGCCCATTTTGAAGAAACAGGGGAAGACCCCTATGTAGAAGATGAGCTTAGAAACCTAATGCAGAGGGGAAAGCCCATCCAAGAGCACATCCGTGAGTTCAGGAAAGTTGTTGGGACTTTACCTCCTTTGCCGGAACGACTGCTCGTGTACTTCTTTAGAACGAGCTTAGATAAACAAATCGCCCAAGTGACCGCTTATCGTGATATTCCGAACCGACTCACTGACTGGTTCCGGATAGCGACACACGTCGAGAGAGGGCTAAGGGCCAACGACATGCTAAAGCAACTACAGGCAAAGGAGAAAGCCCAGCTGGACCAGGAACCGTATACCAGACGAGGAACTTCAGCACCACGGGCCACCCACAGACCACCAGCCACCCGGAGCCTGCTGAGATGCTACAGATGTGGAGGAGTTGGCCATTTGGCAGCGATGTGTGGAACCCCGGGACCGAGACCAGAGCCAACGGGCAAGTCACGGCCAGAACGAGGACCCAGGCGCGCCACCAACACACCACGAAGGCCCCCCCCCGGTTCAGAAGTCTTCACCCACTTGACCGAAGCAAGGGAGAACCCAGATGATGCGAATCAGCCTCCCAAACTGTATCACAGCGATGACGATGGAGAAGACGACCCAATGGTGAGTGGACCCATCCACCCTTTCCTATTCCCTGTATGTCTAACGGCCCCAAAAACAGGGACCCAAGGGGTTTTCCAAGCCCTAATAGATTCAGGCTGCACGAGGTGCCTGATCAACTTACCCACGGTCCAAAAACTGGGAATACGAGCAAAAAAACTCAGCCACCCAATCCGATTTGAGCAAGTTGACGGATCCTTAGTAGGGGGGGCGCAGGCCACACATTTAACCGAGCCAGTGAAACTGGAGCTAGCAGATCACTGGAAGATGATTCGTTTTATAATAGCCCCCAAGATGACTAACCCAGTCATACTGGGACTCTCCTGGCTAGACAAGTGGGGCCCAACTATCTGGTGGCAGGAGGGGACCCTTAGACTGAGAATAGCAAGGGGGCCTCACCCCCTGCCGCCCCAGCCAGAGAGGACGCCTCCCACACAGAGGCCCCAGCCCCTCCCACCAGGAGGACAAAAAACGCCCTCAACCCCAGCACCCCTGATCAAGAGTACAGCTAAACAACTGACGGCCTCATCCGACAGCCCCCATGACACAAAGCAGATCCCAAAAGAATATCAAGACCTTGCAGAAGTATTTAGCGAGACCGAGTGTAATGTTCTACCACCCCACCGTGAGACCGATTGCGCCTTCGAAATCATACCTGGGACGAAACTACCTAAACCTAAGTTGTATGCTATGACACCCCGGGAAATGCAAGAAATGCGAAAATACATAGACACGAACCTACAAAGGGGTTTCATTGAGCCAGCCAAACCCCAAATAGCGGCACCAGTCTTTTTCAGAGAGAAGAAAGATGGCTCCATGCGTTTAGTAGTTGACTTTCAAGGTGTAAACAGTGTCTGCGTACACAATTTATATCCCCTTCCTCTCATGAAAGACATTTTAGCCCACGTGGCCAAAGGAAAGGTTTTCACCAAACTAGACCTCCGTGAAGCCTACTACCGGATACGCATCAGGGAAGGAGACGAGTGGAAGACAGCATTCAACTGCCCCTTAGGGAGCTTCCAATTTAAGGTAATGCCTTTTGGACTACAGGGGGCGCCGGCGGTATTCATGCAACTTATAAATGAGGTGCTTCACAACCACCTTTACAAAGGGGTCCTCATCTACCTGGACGACATTCTCATTTACACGGAAACCATAGACGAACACATACCCCTCGTCCACAAAGTGCTCGAGAAACTGCTGAAGGCGGACCTTTATGTCAAACTGTCGAAATGCGAGTTCCACCAGTCACAGCTAGACTACTTAGGCTACCGAGTGTCCAATGAGGGGATAGAAATGGACCCAGCCAAAGTACAATCAGTCCTTGACTGGCGACCCCCACGCACCCGCAGACAACTGCAAACCTCTAACCGACCTCCTAAAAACAGGGAGTCCAGCAACAAAACTTCACCCAGGACAGCCTCTACAGTGGGACCCAGCCTGCCAACACGTATTTGAGACACTAAAAGAAATGTTTGCAAAAGAACCGATCTTAAAGCACCCCAACCCCGAACAACCCTTTGTCATCCAAGCCGATGCCAGTGACATGGCAGTGGGGGCGGTCCTACTCCAAAAAAACAGCCAAGGGAACTTACAACCCTGTGCCTACACATCCCGCAAACTCACCAACACAGAGAGACGATGGGCAGCGTGGGAAAAGGAAGCGTTCGCAGTGAGGTGGGCGCTGTTAACGTGGCGACATCTGCTGGAAGGAAACCAGACACCGTTCGAGGTTTGGACTGACCATAAAAACCTGGAGGCCCTTAGGACCCCATGGAAATTATCACCCAGACAAGTCCGATGGGCCCAATACTTCAATCGGTTCAACTTCGAGCTGAAACACATCCCAGGGGGGAAGAATTTTCTGGCCGATGCCCTCTCCCGAATGCCCCAGTACAACAGTGAATGGGAGCAGGTGGTGAATGCCATCATCCCTTCGCCTCAAGGAGTGGGTCAAGTAACCACCAGACACCAGCATCGCGACCAGCAGGGCCAACCAGCGGGTGACCTGATGACACAGCTCAAAACAGAGACATTGGCGGACCCTTGGTTCCGAGACAATCAGCATCTTTTGACAAGGAGGAACGACGTAGCATGGAAAGGGACGAAACTTTACGTCCCAGAAACTCTACGCACCCTAGTCCTCAAAAGGAGCCACGACGTTAGACCAGCAGGCCATTTCGGTTTTCTAAAGACTCTGCACTTAGTACGAAGACAATTTTGATGGCCTCACATGAGGAAAGACATGGACAGCTATGTGAAGAGCTGCACCATCTGTGCCACGATGAAAAACCGACCAGGAAAACCTCCTGGGTTACTGCAGCCAGTAGCTGAACCGACAAGACCATGGGAGGAGATTGCAATGGACTTTATAGTAGAGCTGCCGAAGAGTGGCGGAAACACAGTGATCTGGACCGTAATAGACTTATTCTCCAAACAGGCACATTTCATACCCTGTAGTGGGCTACCCTCAGCCCGCCAATTGGCCAAGCTGTTTGTGAAACACATCTACCGCTTGCATGGAGTACCCAGAAGAATCATCTCCGATCGAGGTGTCCAGTTCACAGCGAAATTTTGGAGGGAATTCCTACGATCCATAGGATCATCCCAAGGTCTCAGCTCAGCATTTTACCCGAGCACCAATGGCGGGGCGGAGAGACTGAATGCCATGACAGAGCAGTACTTGAGGTGCTATGTAGACTACCAACAGTCGAACTGGGCGGACCTCCTATCTTTTGCGGAGGTCGCGTACAACAATGCTGTCCACAGTAGTACAGGACTAACCCCATTCAAGGTAGTGAGCGGTATGGATTTTGTCCCCATGCCAGAATATCCCAGGGAACCCCCTTCTTCAGTCAGTTTGAACGATTGGATGGCGATGCTAAGAGAATCCTGGGAGAACGTCAAAAAGGCATTAGACAAGGCGGCACAGGCTTATAAGAAGCAAGCAGATAAGCACCGAGCCCCTCAAAGACCGTTCCGAGTAGGAGAGAAGGTCTACCTCTCCACCAAGTACTTGAGACTCAAACTCCCAACTAGGAAATTGGGCCCGAAATTTATAGGACCATTTCCTATAGTAAAAATAATCAACCCGGTCACGGTACAATTGCAGTTGCCCCGGTTACTAGGAAAGATACACCCCGTTTTTTAGAGAGAAAAAGGACGGTGGTTTACGTCTATGTGTGGATTTCTGCTGCCTCAATGCTGTCTGTGTGGAGCATTTATACCCCCTGCCGTTGATGAAGGACTTGCTTGCCACTTTGGCAAACGGCTGGATTTTCACAAAATTGGACTTGTGTGAGGCTTATTACTGGGTGTGTATCCGACCAGGGGACAGGTGGAAAACAACGTTTAACTGTCCCCTGGGTAGCTATCAATTCCAAGTGATGCCATTCGGGTTGCAAGGGGCCCCGGCCGTGTTCATGCATTCGATAAATGAGGTCCTGCATGAACATCTGTACCAGGGGGTACTTGTATACCTGAATGACATTCTCATCTATACCAAAACAATGGAGGAACAAACCTGGTTAGTCTGCCAAGTACTGAAAAAACTCTTAGCCGCAAAACTGTTTGTAAAGATATCCAAATGCGAGTTCCACCGCACTGATTTAGAGTACTTGGTGTCAGCTCCAGTGCACTGTCGGCATGGAGCTGCCATTCTTGGGGGGGGGGGGGGGGAGGAATGCACAAACCTTGTTTCAGCCCAGCATCTGCTTTGTTGAGCCTCCCAGGAACTGATAGGATTGATGGGAGGGAATAGCTGGGGGATGACATCATCATGGCCAGCCGGAAATAACAAGTGGATTAACAGTTTAGATGCTGGTTGTAAATACTCAAGAATTAAACATAAGCCAAATTCCGGGTCACATGGGAGGGAGCAGCGCGCATGATTGGGTGGGTGGTGATAACTAATGGATAAATGGTGGTGGGAAGCACAGGGCAGTAGCCCTAACAAGATTTTCATCTGCGATTGTCAGTGAGTGCCAAGAAGTGATTAAACTAAGGTAGCAGCCATCCAGGTTTGTCTCCTTTTATTTCCTTTTGTTTGGCACCTGTTGTGGCCCGCCAGTGGCCTGTGCGGATCGTGGCTGATCCCGATGAGGAGGAGGCTGGTGTGGGGTCACGCAAGCAGCCGGCACAGCTGGCGCTCGCATCAGACAGAAAGAAGGCTGAAAAGGATGTGGTGCCAGAGGCAGAGACTCAGCCTGGGCCTTCAGAACCTCCAGAGGCTCCTTCAAGTGGAGAGAGCGAAGTGGAGGAGCCTCTCCTCAATGCTCGAGCACTCAGGGCTGCCAAATGGCAGGAGTGGCTACTCAGGAGGAGGAGGTCTTCTTGAGAGTAAGGTTTGAGGATAATTGGCCACGCCCTTAGCCTATTTAAGTTGCACACAGTTAGTAATTTCTTGCTGGAAACAATGTGTACTTATTAAAGAGCATTTTTGAAGAGTGAGTGTCTTTTTTATTATTATACAAAATAGCAATACAATCAAAACATTTTAGGTTCCGTGATGCAGATACATATATACAAACTTTTTACTTGCCATTTACATAATATTACTTCTTAGAATTGAATTTAATCTAAAAGCTATTACAAATAATAGTGCTCAAATCCTTAAAGTACAAGTGATATTGATTTCTTTATAATCTTTATTAATTAGTTAATAATTGATCTCTATACTCTACCTCATTTTTTATTTCTTTTCTCTATCCACTCATACCACATGTCCCACACACTATAGTATTCTGAATCTTCTCTGTCATTAATTTCTAGAGTTAATTTATTCATTTCGGCGCACTCCAGTACTTTCCTAATAACATATTCTTCAGATGGTAACTGTTTTTCTTTCCAATACTGGGCAAAAGAAAGTCCTGCGGCTGTCATTATATGTATAATTAAATACCTTTTCTTTTTTGCATATTCTGTTTTCAAGATTCCCAGGAGAAATGCTTTTGGGTCGAAATCAAAATTTTCTCTTATTATTTCCAAGATCCACTTCCATATCTTGGAATTTTTGTGCCTGATTACAAGTCCATCAACAATGATAAAAAGTACCCTGTTGGTGGTCACATTTCCAACAGTTAGCGCTCGAATTGGGATAAATCTTCGCTATCCTAGCTGGGGCCATGTGCCACCTATAAAACATCTTGTATTGATTTTCCTTATAAGTCACCGCCCTAGTCATTTTAAGATTATTATTCCATATTGTATCCCATTCATTCAGATTTATATTCTGTCCAATATTCTTGGCCCAAGCTAACATCGGTTCCTTAACCACCTCCTCTGCCATATCATACTCCAATAGATAATTATATAATTTGGCTAATATTTTATCATCTGTACCCATCCAAATCTTATCAAATCCATTAATGCTTGTCTCTATACCAAATTCCCCCTCGTCCTTTTTATATCGGGATTTGAGCATATGGCCACCAATCTATAGAGATACCTTGCTCCTTCAATTCTTCCCTTGTTTTGAGATTCCCTCCCCCATCCAATATCTCGTTATATCTAACCATTTTGCCCATTTCTAATACATTCGGGTGTATTAAGGCCTCCATGGTGGAGAGCCATCTCGGAACTTTTGTATATTGCTTCTGTCTTATCTCTCCCCATGTTTGCATTAAGGTCTCCCTTATTTTGTGTCTATGAAAATATGTTTTCGTTTTTTTCCCCGTTTCCCAAAGATAGGCGTGCCAACCCTTCTGAAGATCGTGCTCTTCCAAGGTTAGGAGTCTTTTATTTCTCAAAGTTGCCCAATCTTTCAGCCATACTAAATTTGCGGCTTTTTGATACATCTCCCATTTAGGTAATCCGAAACCCCCTCTTTCCTTCTTGTCCTGTAGGTTCCTAATTGCTATCCTCGGTTTCTTTCCCTCCCAAATAAATTTCCTAATCATAGTATTAAGCTCCAGAAATAATTTTTTATCTAATTTAACAGGGACTGTTTGAAATAAATACAATAGCTTGGGTAATATACTCATTTTTGTTCCTGCAATTCTACCTAATAATGATATCTGTAATCTTCCCCACTTTTCTAAATCCTGTTTTATATTCCTAATTAATGGTATATAGTTATCCTCCTTGAGGGCCGAGCACTTCGATGAGATCCACACCCCTAGGTATTTTACCTTCTTGGCAATTTGGATCTCCATTGATTCTTCCAACACTTTCTTTCGTACCTCCGTCATATTTTTAGTTACTAATTTAGTTTTGGATTTATTTAACTTAAAGCCTGCTACCTCTCCATAATTGCCTAATTCTTCCAATAATTTAATGCCTGATTCCAATGGTTCTTCCATAATTAGTGCCACATCGTCGGCAAATGCCTGGGTCTTATACATCTCTTTTCTAACACTTAATCCCTTGACTTCATTGTTATTCCTAATCCTTCTCAGAAGTACTTCTAAAGCTAGGATGAATAAAAGTGGGGACAGAGGACACCCTTGTCGAACCCCTTTTCTAATTTGAAATGTTTTTGTTAGTTCTCCGTTCAATAGGATGTTGGCACATTGTTTTTTGTAAATTGTAGATATTGTATTGACAAAATTTGATCCAAATTCCATTTGAGTGATTTGTTGTTTCATAAACTGCCAATTCAGATTGTCAAATGCCTTTTGGGCGTCAACAAAAAACAGCGCCATTTCTTTATTTGGATGTTCCTCATAATACTCAAGTACATCTATTATCATCCTTGTGTTATTTCTACTCTGCCTCCTGGGGAGGAATCCATTTTGGTCACTGTGTATTAGGTTATTCAAGATTATTTTTAGCCTTCCTGCTATAATGCTCATATATATTTTGTAGTCCGTATTGAGGAGGGAGATAGGTCTATAATTTTTTATTAATTTTGGATCCTCTCCTTCTTTTTGGAGAAGTGTGATATACGCCTCTCTCCATGATTCTGGTATTTTAGATTCTGTTAAGGCCTCATTATAAATTTCTAGCAATTTTGGTAATAAGATTTCCTCCAAATCTGGGTTTTTATACAATTCTCCTGGGAATCCGTCGGGTCCTGGGGATTTGTTCTTTTTAAGTTTAGATATTGCCATCTTTAATTCTATCATTGTTATTTCTTTGTTAAGCATTTCTTTCTCCTCTTCCCCAATCTTTGGAAGGTTTTCTTTTGACAAGTATTGGTCCACCTTTTCTTTAGGGATTTGTTCTTCTGCATACAAGGAGGCATAGTATTCTCGGGCAATCTCTAATTTATCTTCTTCTTTATTAATAATCCGACCTTCCAGGTCTTCCAACTGGTAAATTATCCCTTTCTCTTTTTCTTTTTTTAATCTATAAGATAGCCATCTGCCCAGTTTATTTGCGTTTTCGAAGAAATATTATTTAGTTCTTTTCATTTTGTATGCCAACTGCTCCTGATCAATGGTATTTAATTTATGTCGTACAACCATCTAATTTTCTTTGGCTACCTTGTTATCTGGGTTTTGTTGCAATTCCTTCTCAGCTTTCCTTAATTCATCTGTCAGAGCCTTCTGCCTCTCTCTTCTTTCTTTATTCCTACATGAGCCATACGATATCGCCAGGCCTCTCAGATACGTTTTCATTGTGTCCCATATAATTCCTTGTGTGGTTGCTTCTTTTTCATTCTCTTCAAAAAATAATTTTAGTTCTTTTTAACTTCCTCAATATTTTGCTTGTCCTTTAGAAATTGGGTATTTAACCTCCATCTTATGATTTTCCTCTTGTAGGTACTTTTCCATTTCACCTCTAACGGGCTATGATCCACCCATACATTAGGTGTAATTTCTATTGACATAATGTCTAGCCCTATATTTCTGCTTACCCACATCATGTCAATTCTTGACCATGACTTTTTTGGGTTCGAGAAATATGTATATTGCCTCTTATATGGGTGCAGAGTCCGCCAAATATCTACTAAATTAAACTCTTCTACGTCAAAAAATGATTTTGGTATAATTTTCCTTTTTTTCTTTTTACCTTTGGCCCCTCTATAGTCTTTATCCGGGTCTATTACCCCATTGAAATCCCCAATTATGCAAATATTATTATTATTCATTATACTTAATCCTTCACCTAATTTTTTGTAAAAGTCTCCCAAGTTTTCATTCGGGGCATAAATTGCTGTTAGTAAGATTGGACAGTTACCTCTCTTTACTTCCACTATTAAGATCCTACCCTTCGGATCCGCATATTTTAGTTCTGCTTTTGTGTCTTTCTTTATATACAGTGCAACCCCTCTCTTCTTTTTATCAGCTAGGGAAGTGAAAAGATTTCCTAATTTCTTATGTTCTAAATATTTTTGGTTTTCCTTTTTGATATGTACCTCTTGAAGGCACACTATATCCGCATTTTGTTTAACTAATTTTGTAAAAAAAAATCCTTTTTTTATTTTCATTCAAGCCATTTACATTGATCGATATCAGCCTCCAGTCTTCCATCTCCTTTGTCCTTTATGTTATCCTAGTACTTGTCGGCTCGTGTAACTCTTTGTGGTCTTTGGTTTTTCGTTATTTCTTTACTATTCTTATCTTCCACCCCCTTCTTCTCCGGTGTCCCTTCTTTCTCTTTTTTCTGCTGAATGACTTCTTCTTCTGGTGTTATCGCCTCTAATTCCTCTTTGCTGCTTTCATCTTCTTCAGTCGCTCGTAATTGATCTAGGAACTCTTGGGCTACTACCAAACTATCTATCTTGATTTTACTTCCTTGCTACGTAATAATCAGGCCTTCTGGTAAAATCCACCTAAAAAGGATGTTCTTCTTATTCAGTTGGGTAGCCAAAAATCTGTAATCTCTCCTTGATTCCCTTACCCTCCTTGGGATTTGTGTTAGTACTATCACCTCCTTTCCCTTGTACATCACCTGTTCCTCTCTTGCCATACTATAAAGGATATCCCTTACCTTCTTCCTAGCAAATCGTATATGCAACTCCCTTGGCAATTTGTTTCTCCTTGCATAATTAGTCTGGACCCTGTATACCTCGTCTAATTCTTTTATGATGTCGAGTTTGTCTTGTTGCAGCACCTCGGCTATTATTTCCACCATCACTTGGCCCAGATCCTCTTCCTTATCTTCAGTGATATTTTGGAAATGCAAATAGAAGGAGGCTCGATCCATTTCCAATTGGGTAATTGAATCTTCCAATTCCCTATTCTGCGCCATCAGCCTTTGATCAACCATGTCCAAATTTTTTTCCCGTTGCTCCATTTTATCTTCCATCTTTTTTATCTTCTGCATATTCATTTGTATCGACTCCTGTATATCATTCATTTTTTTGATCTATTGCTCTGATGTCTGTCTTCAGCTCTATATGATTGCTAGACATTTTCCCTTGCATCATAATCATCGTGTCCTGTATTGTTGTCAGTGTTGATTGCAATGCTTGCATTGTGGGAATCATTACTGATTTTTCGGTTTTAGAAAGGCCTTTGGTTGATCTTTTCATAGCAGGTGAAGACATTGTAATCGTGGGGTTTGATGGTGTTTTCTTTCCTATTTTAGTCACCGTGGATGAAAGGCTTGTCATCTCCTTTAGCACCTTTTTCTGTTCTCTTAATATCCTTTCAATATTTTTCCAAATTGTCATGCAGCAGTATCTAATTTCCGCTATCCAATGTTATCTTTGTTTTTTCCACTCCTGGAGATGTTTAAATATATTTATATTTTGTCCTTTACTGCTAATCCACTATTCAATATTTGTTTTGGTGTAGCAATAATTCAAATTATTCTATTTGTTTCAAGAGTACTTAAATCAATTCTCACAATTTATGTGATTTATCCTTTTACCTTATTCTATTAATTATTTACTATTATGCAGATCTAGCCCGTAACAGATCACTTATTAATCACTTACCCAAATTCATTAATTTAATCTAGAATAACCTCCCCTCCCTATTTTCCCTACCACAATTATACCACTGCTTAGCAAATAGACTATACAAAATCCCTGTTTAACACTTAATCACTAATAATATTCAAATATATGTTAGATAAATGTAAATACACAAATGAATTAATTAATCGATCTTAATATTCAAAATTATATATAAATTATCAAGAATAGCAAACAATAAATAGAAAAGAAGAGGATCCACTTATAGAAAGATATATCCCTTAGTATCAATATCTAGAAGACACTTAATAAATCTTAAAATAGAGTCAATATTAAGCTCTAGTAATCTATTACCTTATTCCACTAAGTGTAAATATATAAATATAAATATTAATATATATATAAATAGAATTAAGTATAAAGTAGAAATATGTAATATATATAACTATAAATATGTAGATATGCTAGTATTGATTGTAGTTTTCGTCCCAATCGTTAATTAATTAAATGCTTAATAGTTTCGCCACTAGGATAGAAAAAGACCCGCTCTGAAGATATAAAGATGTCCATTCACAGAAGTAGGCACACTTTACTATATAATCCGTTTCCCGCTGCTTTTAAGTTCTATCACTGTTCATTTTGCGTTGTCACTCTGATTTCAACAGCTACTTTGCCTTGCGCGAGTACTCTGTCTTCCCTCTCTTAGTTCACGACTGTCTTGTTGTCAGTTTATACAATGGCCGCACTTCCGGTATCCAGTCTCTTCTATGTAATCTGCCCAATTAACGCTGTCAGCCTCCCAAAATTATTTGCTCAGTTCGGTGTATTAATCCTATTCCCTGGTAGTGCCGTCTCCCCGCTCCAAAAGTGTCTTTTTTACTCATTGATTGATCTCACCAGCTCATCTGCGATCTCACTCCACTCCGATCTCCTCCAACCTCACGATTGCCGCTCGTTCCTTCTTGGATCCTTCTTGTCCGACCCAGCCAGTACAATCCAAGTGAACTCACTCAGAGCGTGTTCGTGGGAGAGTAAATATGAGTGTTGATTGCCACCAGCTTCACCAAAATTTTCTTGCTTCCCATCTTTGTTGGCTATCACAGCTTTGGGTCTGCCATTAAAAGAAGACACGCTGTGCTAGATTGACAGCGATTGTCGGTCCAGCAGAGAGTGCTTGCCTCTCACCACTCTGCCTGCCGACACCCCGCTTCCGTCCGCGGAGCTCTCCAAGCTCCCACGCCTTGAAGGGACCCCAAAACACGGCAAAAAAGTGGCGTTGAAGGCAGCGATCGCTGTCACAATGCCATATCGCTTGAGAGTCACCAACCGGAAGTCCGAAGAGTGAGTGTCTTATTGTATCTTGTCTTCTGGGCTGGTTGCCAACCTTTGCCGGGCTTTGTTTATTCTTGGTACGTTATAACTTTGATAAGGACCATTGGTGCGTGTCACAATCCTTGGGAATCCGGAGCTGGGGCAGAACAGCACCTGAGAGATTTGTTAGGGCTCATTTCTTTTCAATGGCTGAGGGCACGGTGCCAGGGTTAGAGGCAGCTGACCATGAAGAGTCAGTAGCTCCAACCAAAGCTACTGTGCTCGAGACCTCTTCTCCTACAGAGGAGCCTATGGCCACGGTCAGGCCAAAGAACAGGTCAGGTGGGAAGAGCTCACTGGACAGAAGGCTGCAAGTAGCAGTAGAGGCAGAGCAAAGTGATTCCAGGGATTGGTGGCTGGACACCAAGACAGCAGACCGTTGAGGGCGGCCACTTCCTGGACCACTACTCACACCTTCAGGACAACACTTCACTCAATGGAGAGAGAGATGAATCTCCGAGGACGATGACTGGAGTTACTCCACAGCGCTGGGAAACCAGACCATTGAAGTGCTCCAGGAGATGTATGGAGTGGCTAGGTTCCGAGAGCCGACCCGAGGTAATGTGTGGCAGAGGCCAGGAGTGGGACTGCCTCCTTCACCCAGGACCCAAGGAATAGAAGGTCCTCCGCTTCGATCCAGGCTGCCTGGGAAGGGCAGGCCATATGACCTCCCAGGGGCTTTAGGGGTCCCATGAAAACACGTCCCAGAGGAGGCTGGACCGACAGGACGTCAATATGAACCACAGGTCTATATCTATGTATAGATCGACAATTAGTGATTGGATTAATTTAACAGAGGATAGAACATTGAATATTGAGGGATATGATTTGGGATATGGGTGGCATGCTTATTTAGTATATGATAAGAAGGTTGATAGGATCTTTAAAAGCCATATATTAAGGAATGCTCTATTACGTGTCTGGAAAAAATATCAATATAAATTAAATGACAAGATACCTACGTGGGTAGTATCCAGACACGCGATAGAGAACATAAGTATAGAACAAAAACAGGATGTAATTACATATAAAGAGCTTCTTGACATAGAAGGAGGTGTATTACAGTTAAAGCCTTTGAATGTATTAAGAAAGGAAAGGGTAATTCAAACCTGGTTTCAGTATGGACAGTTACAGGCTAGATGGAAAAAAGACCAGAAAATTGGTATCACACAAAATGAAGAAAATTTGGTAAAACAAATTAGGGATCAGAGTCAAATGCATATAAAAAGGTTGTATGATATATTGTTTTATAGATGGCATTTAGATCCCAAAAAGCTAGCTTGTATGTATCCGAATCTACAATCCAAATGTTGGAGATGTGATTGTGTTGACGCTACGTATTATCATGTATGGTGGACTTGTAAAAAAGTTAAAGCATTTTGGATAAAAATATGGTGGATTATCCAAAATACCCTTAAAAAGAAGATAAAGTTTACTCCACAGTTGTTCTTGTTAGGCATAATTACAGATTGTACAGTTATAGAGACCAATTTGATTCTAAACTTAATAACGGCAGCAAGATTGTTGGTGGCGCAGTATTGGAAGAAGGAAGAATTGCCTACTATTCAAGAATGGACGTTAAAAGTAGTAAATTTAGCAGAGATGGCCAAAATTTCAGCATATCTGAAGGACCATTCAAATGAGAAATATATGTTGGAATGGAGAAGATGGATTGGCTACATTCAAAACAAATATCGGACTAAGAAATTTCAATTAGCTTATGAATGAAGAAAGAAATGTTAAAGAAAGAAATGTTATAATTTATCTGAATTTAGTCTAATAAAAGGGGAGTTAAAGTAGAAGAGGGAGATAGGAGGCTATAGTTAGTTAGCTTATGTTAGCGTATGATTGTCAAATGCTATACCCTGTATTTTGCTCTGGGAAGTTGGGGGGGAGGGAGGGTTGGAGGGGGGAAGGTTGGGGGGAGGAGGGAGGGGGAAGGGGAAACATTTGTAAAATTTATTAAAACTTTTCAATAAAAAAAAAAAGAACCGCAGGTGCTAGGGGTACAGGAGTACATCAGCCAACTGCCCAATGTCCCGGCTGACCAACCAGCCTAGCAAGACCCTGTTTATATGGGCAGGTGGGACCCGCCGCCTTTGCGAGCATCATTTTTTTTAAATAAAAAAATTATTAATTTTATTCAAACATCCAAACAATACAAAATCAATTATTATGCAACATTTTATCCCCACCCAACCCCCCCTTCCCAATCCCCCCCCACTTCCCAGAGCAAAAACAGGATATAAGATTTAACAAACATAAGGTAAAGTAAGCTAACTACTACAGAATTCAAGACTCTCTTACACTCGTTAACTCCCCCCTTTTTTTAAAAAAAATTATACTTCAACCTCCATTTAATATCTTTATCTTTATTTAGATTTATATACCGCCCTTCTCCTTACGGACTCAGAGCGGTGCACAGCCGATTAAAAACAAACATACAAAAGTTAAAATTTCATAAAATAACAATATAGATGGCCGTAGATTAAAACTAAATTCATTTAAAAATAAAATAAAAACTCTAAAACGATAAAATATTTACAGGAATCAGGCTAAGCCGGCAAGCTGAAAAAGATGGGTTTTTAAAGCCCGCCGGAAGGTCGGGAGGTCGGAGATTGTTCTTAACTCTGGAGGCAGATCATTCCAGAGGGTGGGTGCTGCCACAGAGAAGGCTCTCCCCCTGGGGGTCGCCAGCCGGCATTGTCTGGCTGACGGCACCCTGAGGAGGCCCTCTCTGTGGGAGCGAACCGGCCGGTGGGAGGCAATTGGTGGCAGAAGGCGGTCCCATAAGTACCCTGGCCCTAAGCCATGGAGCACTTTAAAGGTGATTACCAACACCTTGAAACGCACCCGGAAGTCCACCGGCAACCAATGCAGCTCGCGCAGGAGAGGTGTCACGTGGGAGCGTCCCGTCGCTCCCATGATCCCCCGCGCGGCCGCATTCTGCACCAGTTGGAGCCTCCGGGTGCACCCCAAGGGGAGCCCCATGTAGAGAGCATTGCAGTAGTCCAGACGGGAAGTGACAAGAGCGTGAGTGACCGTGCGTAGGGAGTCCCGATCTAGAAAGGGTCGCAGCTGGCGTATCAGGCGAACCTGATAAAAAGCCCCCCTGGCCACGGCTGTCGTATGATCCTCTAAAGACAGCCGTGAGTCCAGGAGGACACCCAAGTTGCGAACCCTTTCCGTGGGGGCCAATGATTCGCCCCCAATAACCAGCGATGGAGTCAGCTGGCTATATCGGGACGCCGGCAGCCACAGCCACTCGGTCTTGGAGGGGTTGAGTCGAAGCCTGTTTCTCCCCATCCAGACCCGCACGGCTTCAAGGCACTGGGACATCACTTCCACGGCATCGTTGGGGTGGTCTGGGGTGGAAATGTACAGCTGGGTATCATCTGCGTACTGATGGAACTCCACCCCAAAACCACGGATGATCTCACCCAGCGGCTTTACATAAATGTTGAACAGGAGGGGCGAGAGGACCCTATAAATTCTCTTATAGCATTTCACATTTGTAAAAGAAAAAAAATGATAATTTTAATTTAAACATTTTAAAATCTCTTTAATACATTAACAAAACATTCTTTAAAAACTTTCGAGAATTATCCATTAAATTTTAAGTTAACCACCTTTAAAGTTCGATACTTTGAAACTACCATAAAGTTCAAGAAGTTATCCAACTGTAGTTAAACCTTTTCATTCTCTTATCACTTTTAAATTAGCCATCTTTAAATTTCAATACTTTAAAACTACAATAAAGTTCAAAAAGTTATCCAACTTTAGTTAAACCTTTTCATTCTCTTATCACTTTTAAATTAGCCATCTTTAAATTTCAATACTTTAAAACTACAATAAAGTTCAAAAAGTTATCCAACTTTAGTTACACCTTTTCATTATCACTTTTAAATTAGCCATCTTTAAATTTCAATACTTTAAAACTACAATAAAACTCAAAAAGTTATCCAACTTTAGTTAAACCTTTTAACATCATAAAAAAAATCAAATATCAATCATTCATTTTTAGCTAAACATTTTTGCTTCAGTAAAATATTCCTCAAAATATAAAACTCAAGAGAAATTTTTAATCTAGCCGTCTTTCTTTCTTTCTATATTTTTTCCAGTCCTTCATCAATAATACTCCCTTCTTCAACGTTACTTTTGCCCCTACTTTTCTTTTCAAGAATTTTTTGGTATGAAATTGTAGTTGGTGTGTCTTTGGAATTCGTTCTCTTCTTAGAGTTGTTTCCTTTAAATTAAAACCCCCATTTCTACTCCTCCTGCATTTATAGTCAATCAGTTCATTCCTTAAATATTGATTCTGTCTGTAGAGCCAAAACTTGTCAAAATATTTATCAGCCTGCAGTAAAGAGTCTTCTTGCTGCTTGTCAATTAATTGAATGGAAGCCTCTTCCAAAACCTCTGTTTCCAGTGTAATAGCCTCCATTTTAATCCCGACAGTGTCTCTTTTGTCCTCCAAAGTCACATTATCCTGAATACGTTCTTCCTCTTCCAGCCAGCAAATCATTTTTATTCCCCAATTTAAAATCTTGAATAGTTCTTTTAATTATTTGTCTTATCTCAACAGTAAAAGATTTTAAAAGATCTTTTAAATCCTTCACAGACACCACTTGTAGATTTGCTGACTCATATAATCCATCTTTGATTTCAGCCATTTTTCAATTGCCTCTTTCCCTTTTTAAATGGAGTTAACAGTCAGTACTTGCATTTTTGTCCTCCTGGCTTAACTCTGCCAGCATCCAAAGTCCAAATTCTTTATGTTCTAGCTGCTAACGGAGACACGGGGCTGGAGCTCCTAAAATCTCCGTCAGCGTTTCCACGGAGCCACTGGAACCCTTTGTGAGCATCATTTGATGGCAGCCCCGAGAAGATGCCTTTGTTTCTAGGCCATGTCCTCAATCACTTTGACCGCTATGGCAGACTGTACACCTCCCAGTGGGACATGATTATCGCAGTGACAACAGTCATGGAAGGGGAGGTGGCAGACTGGGTGGCGGATCTATATAGAGACCATGCGGCCGAGTTGGGTGATTTAGGGCTGTTTCTATCTGGCCTCCAGGAGAGGTTTGAAGACTGTACTGGAGCACAACAGGCCGAGCGAGATCTACTGAAGATAAAATAGAGAGGAAGGCCTGTGGCAGAGTACATCAGGGAATTTAGAAGGCTGGCTGGTAAAGTGTGGGGGTGGCCTGAGAGACTGGTTGTCCACCATTTCAAGGTGGGCCTAGATAAGACCCTACGTCAGGCTTGTGCATGCAGGGGCCTGGCTCCACGGTTGGCAGCTTGGTTCCAAGCGGCCACTGAACTGGACATTGAATTTTGAGACGATTGCCAATGGAGACAGTGGGGTTCCAGGGGCTAACGTTCAACATCCAGGCTACCTAGTTGAACCTCAGTATCACCTTCTCCAGCTCAGGTTCCCCAAACATCAATGGTACAACCAGCAAGACCAGTAATGACGTGTTTCCGGTGTGGAAAACCAGGCCACAGAGCCGCGGACTGCCAGGATGGAACCAAGACTACACTGGGTACTAGCAATAGAAAACGGGGGTCTGCTAGGAAAACCATCTGACCCACACCAGAACGGTCCTGGGAAACACAACATGTACCAAAGACCCCAGTAACCCCATTGGAGGAGAGGTCCCCTCCCACCGAGGACTTGGAGACCAGTGATAGTGAGGGTGACATTGATCCAATGGTGCGTATGGCCATAAAACCATTTGTGGTGCCTGTCGTCTTAGAGGCTGAGCAATGTAGAAGGTGTGCAGCCCTCATTGATTCAGGTTGCACATGGTATCTAATAAGCATGGGGGTGGCTGCTGATCTAGGAGTCAGATTACATCAATTAGGTCAGTCCATCCGTTTTGAACAGATGGATGGGTCTTTGTTGGGGGGGGGGTCAACCAGCAACCCATGTCACCAGCAAAATGATAATGGAAATAGGTCAACATAGGGAGGAAATACGCTTCATTGTAGTACCCAGAATCACTGAGGAGATAGTCCTCAGTTTGGCTTGGTTGGATATGTGGGGCCCCACCATATGGTGGGGAGGTGGTTGTCGGCATCTACGGATAGGGTTATGTCCCGATCCACCCCATGAAAGCCACCCACACGCTGGGGGCCCAGCTGGTAGCAAGGAGCATAGGACCCCATGTAAGGGGGGAGAGGGGTTGGCTTTCCCTGTGGAGTACACTGACTTAAAAGATGTTTTCAGTGAAAAGGAATGTGATGTTCTACCACCTCATCGCCCCACTGATTGTAGTATTGAGATTATCCCGGGGTCTTCTTTACCAAAACCTAAAATGTACTCTATGACCCCAAAGGAGTTGGCAGAAATGAGATCCTACATCAAAAAGAACCTTAAGAGGTGATTTATTCAGCCTGCTAGGTCCTGGGTAGCAGCCCCTGTCCGATTCTGGGAAAAGGATGGTGGGTTGCGATTGTGTGTTGACTTCAGGGGGATCAACCCTGAAATGTGGAGCATTTATATCCTCTCCCCCTGATAAAAGACATGATGGCCAGGCTTTCGGAGGGTTGTTATTTCACGATATTAGACCTCTGTGAGGCTTATTATAGTGTCAGGATTAAAGCAGGGGACGAATGGAAAATTGCATTCAACTGTCCCTTGGGCAGTTACCAGTCCCGTGTAATGCCATTTAGGCTTCAAGGGGCACCGGCAGTGTTCATGCAGCTCATAAACGAGGTGCTACATGAACACTTGTATAAATGTGTGTTTGTCTATTTGGATGACATCCTTAAATATACTCAGACGATGGAAAAACACATCAAGTTAGTTTGCCAAGTGCTCAGGAAGTTGTTAAACGCCCATTTATATGTCAAACTCTTCAAGTGTGACTTTCACCAGACAACCCTTGACTATCTGGGATTTAGGATATCACCACAAGGAGCAGAGATGGACCTCAATAAGGTCAAAGCGGTCTTAGATTGGCAAGCCCGAAAACCAGGAAACAGTTGCAGAGTTTTCTGGGGTTTCCTAATTCTATCGCCAATTTATACCCTTGTTTGCACAGGTAGCCCTCTCCCCTACTGATTTACTATGGACGAAACATCTGAATAAAACCCCACACCCAAACTATCTGCTTATTTAGACGATCAAGTGTCAGGAGGCTTTTGAAAGTTTAAAATTATTGTTTGCAAGAGAGCCAGTTCTAAAACATCTGAATCCTTCCAAACCTTTTGTGGTCCAGGCGGATGCTAGCGACATGGCTGTTGGGGCAGTGCTCCTCCAGGCCAATGAGGAAGGGGCACTCCAACCATGTGCATATACATCTCGAAAGTTGAACAACACTGAACGCAACTGGCCCATTTGGGAAAAGGAGGTGTTCGCGGTTCGGTGGGCTCTCTTAATGTGGAGGCACCTGTTTGAAGGGGGTAGTATCCCTTTCAAGGTCTGGACGGACCATAAAAATCTAGAGGCCCTACAGTCCCCGCGAAGACTATCCCCCAAAAATGTTCGGTGGGCCTTGTATTTCCATAGGTTTAATTTCACCTTGAAGTACATTCCAGGTGGAAAGAATTTTTTGGCAGATGCGTTGTTAGGAAATGATAATTACCTAACTTGTTGGGTTGGCAATATATAAAACCTCAATATAGCTTTAAGACTGTATTGCTGTATTGCATCATACTGTGTTCTGATTGGTTAGCTCTGTAGCCAATGCCATTAAGAGGGAGCTTGAAACATGGTTAGTTTCTCTCTGCTGCTCTTTGCTGCCCATTACTGCTCTTTGCTAATCATTACTGCTATTTGCTGTGTTTGCTACTGTTTGCAACTGTTTATTGTGTATGACTACAATGACTGGTAAGAAGACTTTGTTATTAGAATATCCCTGGACTATTGTTGTACTATCTACTGCTTTATCTGTGTATGACCTGGACTGTTTATTGGACTGTGCCTTATTACTATTTCCTAAAAGTAAACACAACTCAGTGTATCTGTGTGTTGGCTGTGATTATTTGTAACTGCTCTCAGTTGCTTTCATGTGCACACCCTTGCTACTCTAGGGTTGCTCTGCGAATTCCTCAACATTGGTTATGGGCCCAGGATACTGAGAGTTAGTGTGAATACACAGTACCATATTCAGACAACTGTTTTTGTGGTTTATTGTCCAAGTGAAGATGGCACAAGAACAGTCAACCAGCATATCCATGATAACCCAGTTGGATGGAACAAACTACGTTTCCTGGTCTATGAAGTACAGCCTACTTCTGCATAAGGAAGGGCTATGGGCTGTAGTTCATGATCCACTGGATGTAACTGCTTGGAATCCAGCAGATGATGAAGATGAAAAGAAGATAGCCAAATTTAACCGGGATAATGAAAGGGCTCTTTGTATAATCAGACAGACACTGAGTGACCAGCAGCTAGTTCATATTCGTGGTGAGGAGTCTGCTGCTAAGTGTTGGGACAATCTGAAGAGGATTTATGTTTGTGATAGTCTGGGTGCACACATACACCTTACACATAAACTGTTTAGAGCTCGTCTTCTGAAAGGTGGAGATATGTTAGCTCAATTGGAGTTTATGGAAAGAACTTTACAAGAGCTACATGAAAAAGAGCTGATTTTCTCAGAGCTTCATCAGGTCTATATCATTCTTTCTTCTTTGGATTAAAGTTATGATGATTATGTGTCTTCACTGGAAGTCCTGACCAGAGATGAACTGACATTGACTGGCATAACCGGTAGATTGTTAGAAGAGTCCAGAAGAAGGCAAAATAATGACCAACTGAGAAAAAGACAACCACAGGAAGAAAACCCGTGTTCAACTGCTTATACTGTTAGAAAATGTTTTTCTTGTGGGGCTAAGGGTCATATAGCTAAATTCTGTAAAAAGAGCAAGAAACTGAATACTGGTAGTCAACAGAGAGCTAAAAAGGATGTTAGTTTAGCTATATCCAGTTCAACTACAACTGTAAACCATGATTTGTGGGTAGCTGACAGTGGAGCATCGCAGTCTATAACTAATAGTAAAGAGAGGTTTGTAAAAATGACTAAGAGTAAACAACGTGTATCATTAGCCAATGGATGGAAAATGAAAGTATTTGGAGAAGATAATGCATATTGTTCATGTATAAATGAGCATTTACCTATGTTGTATGTACCTAACCTAAAATTTAACCTGCCAGCTGTGAAAGCATTGTTAAAAGCTGGGTTTGTAGTAACATTTAGGGGAGATAAATGTCTGATTGAAAAAAAGGGTACAAATGTTACTGCAAAGTTAAAGAATGATTTGTTTGTTCTAAATGATGATCCATTAATCATGGCTAATGCTAACTCAGTTTACAATAACACTAAGCCACATGATGAATGCATTTATTTGCTTCATAGGCATTTGGGACATGTAAACTTTAAAATGTTAAAGAAAACTGTGGAAGTATCTGATGGGATAAAACTAAAACCTTGTAACAAATATTTAAACTGTAATGCTTGTAACCAAGAAAAGAGTAAGGTAATTCCTGCAAACAGTGTTAATGGGTTTACAACCAATGAACCTTTAGAGGTAGTGTTTGCAGATATTATTGGTCCTAAAAAACCTAGTTTAGGAGTAGCCTGTTATATATTGGGCTTAATAGGCCATTTTTCCCGTTATGCTTTCTGTTACCTTATGAAAACCAAAGCAGAAACATTCCAGCATTTTTCTAACTGGTTGAGGTTTGCTGAGAGGAAAAAGAAAAGCAAGGTTCTTTTCCTGGTAACTGACAATGGTACTGAGTTTACCAATAACAGATTTATAACTATGTTACATGTTAAGGATGATGGATCTAACCCAATAACTCACAAGACAAGGATATAGATTCTTCTTAAATCTTTTATTGCAGGCCTGGATCAATCCTAGGCCCCTTGAGTCAATTGTCACTGACCTTTGTCCTTTCTCTTACAGGTATACAACTGGAACAGCTGGATGACCTTGTGGTGGGAGTTCTTATACCCAAGAGGAGTAGTCAGAGGTAAGGTGGGGTTAAGGGAATGATGGGATATGTGATATGTTAACCCTTGCAGGATTGTGAGTGGTGTGGTGCAGATGAGTTAGACATTTAACCTGACATTACAGAAAGCTGGCATTGAACACAAGCATTCTGCTCCTTATAGACTGCAACATAATGTGTATATTGAACACAGAGGACAAACGTTTCAGGCTATGGCTAGAACCATGTTATCTGATTCTGGTTTGCCTGAGACACTGTGGGGTGAGGCAATAATGTGTGCTAACCATGTTTTGAATAACGTAGTCAATTCAACAACTGGTGAATTACCATTCACACATTGGCATGGTAGAAGACCAGAATTACGTAAGTTATTTGCATACATTTGGAGCTCCAGCATGGGTTCATATTCCTTCACAATTGAGGAGAAAAGGGCAACATAGAGCAAATAAGCTATATTTTGTTGGTTATGAGTCCAACCACAGGTCATATAGATTTTGGGCACCAGGTACTACTAGTGTGTACTGTAGTGCTAGTGCCAAGTTTCTGGAGCATGTTGGTTGGAGTAAGCTTGAGCAGGAATCCGACAAGGGAAATGATAGTGTTATTGTAGATACTCCATTATTTGATGATAACCCTGATAATGAGATAATTGAGGAAGAACCTTCTATTACTGTAAAGGAGGAGGAGGTTATAGGGGAGGTAGAAAAGGAAATACCTATACCGAGTCCTGAGTTGCCTAGACGTTCAACTAGAGAAAGATGTCCACCTGATAGATATCAAGCAAATGTAGTATGTCAGGTGAACATAGAGCCATCTAACTTTAATGAAATTGAACTGTATCCTGAAAAGGATCAGATAGTTTGGAAGAAAGCAATGGACAAAGAGTTGACATCATTGAAGGATTTAGATGTGTATGAGAATGTTAAGTTACCACCAGGTGAGCATGCAATTGGTTGTAAGTGGGTTTATAAATTAAAAACCAGCGTAGATGGAACTGTTACCCATAAGGCAAGATTAGTTGCTCAAGGATTTGCTCAGTCAGATAAGGATTATGATGAAGTGTTTGCACCAAGTCTGAGGGTGACTACTTTGTGACCAACATTAGTGTGGGCGGCTAAGAATAATTGCAAGATAAATCATATAGATGTTGAAACTGCATATCTGCATGTGCCATTACAACATACAATTTATATGAAGAAACCACTAGGTTTGAAAACTGATGGGAAGACTGATTGTTGGAGACTGAAGAAAAGTCTTTATGGCTTAAAGCAATCAGATTACGAGTGGAACAAATGTATTGTAAATGAGTTAGTTGCTATGGGTTTTGTAGCTGGTAAAGCTGATCCATGTTTGTTCAAGAAAGAGAAAGGTGGTTTAATTTCTTTATTATTGCTATTTACTGACGATATAGCACTAATAACAAAATCTGAAAACGAAGCAACTGAAATTGTTTCAATGTTGCAAAAGAAGTTCAGAATTAGGAATTTGGGAGAAATTAAGCATTATCTGGGTCTTGATGTAGTTAAAACTAGTAAAGGTTACAAAATTTCACAAGCCAAGAAAGTTAGCCAATTACTGAAACGTTACAAAATGGAACTCTGTAAGTTTGCTAAAACACCAATGAGTCAGGATTTTAAACATAGTGATATTCAAAGTCCTGTATTCAATAAGGAAATATATCAATCCTTAATAGGCAGCCTATCATATTTGAGTAATTGGTCTAGGCCAGATATATCTTATAGTGTGAACCAACTGGCTAGATATAATGCTGAACCTACTGAAAGGCACTGGAAAGCTGCTAAGCGAATACTTAGGTACAGTGGTGGTATTCAAGTAATTTAACAACCAGTTCTCTGCCCTAATGATTTCTTCCAACAACCAGTTTGCCAAACTGCTCAGAAAGTAAACAACCGGTTCTCCCAAAGTGGTGCGAACTGGCTGAATCCCACCACTGCTTAGGTATTTGAAACAAACAATTCATTATTCGTTGTATTTAGAGCCTAGTAGTGACCTAGTTTTAAAGGCCAACTTTGAATTTGTAAAGCTCAGCTTGACTTGTAGCCGGCTTGTAGCAAGAATAAACCCACATCTGACAAGCATTCAATGATTTTCAAGTTATTTGTGAGGGCTCAGCACAAGTGTGGCCAGGCGGCTCAGATAAACTTTATTAGAGATATCATATTAGCACACCTGAGAAAATCTGAGCGCTTCCGGGTTTTCCATACCCAAAAGAAAGTTCAAGACCTTGCCCCTCTCCCACATGTCCACCACACATCCAATCAGGTACAGTCCAGAACAGAAGATACCTCCTTGCTACTCTCAGCACAGCTGCAGGGCACCTTGGCCTTGACTTTCTATAAAGAATTTTATTTTGACTACATATCTTCCTCCCTCTATGTAATCCCCCCTCCCAATTTCCCATAGTAGGATTTGTGGCAGGCCTAAAGCCTGAAGGCACCAAGGTAGAAAGATGGCTTCCAGGGCTGACACCTGCATTTTGTCTTCAAAGTCTGGGTTCTCATGGGAACTTGGCAAAGGCAGAAGGGAAGCAGTATCAAAGGAATCCACCTCCCACTCATCTGAAGACGTTGGCGAGGCAGGTGGTGGTTGCTGTAACAAAAAACATCATTAGAGGTTCCATCCCCTTGCCAGGAGTTGAAGGCCAGATGTGGAAGGCCCATCATAGGCGAGCGTCCTGCCTCCCCCTGGAGGAATGCAGAGAGACTAGTTAACCTCTTCCTCGAAAGGTTCCTCAGGCAAAATCCCCTGCCAGGGAGCTAGGTCAGCCGTACATTGTCAGGGAAGCATTGGTGAAACTGATGAACTAAATCAGAGACATGAACATACTGTGTGTTTTCCCAGGAGCGATCCGCAACAGGGTAGCCTTTCAATGAATAAAATACTGACTGTTTTTTCCTCTTTTCCTAGAGTCTAGAATTTCTTCCATTCTGGTGCTCACTCCACTATGACTGGTGGTGGAGGGGGGCCTTTGGATTGTATTGTGGTTGGGGGAGCATCTTTGGAAAGCAGTGCTCGGTGAAATATTGGATGCACCTTCATTGATGGGGGTAATTGGAGGTGAAAGGCTACAGGGCTGTTTTGTTGGAGAAATTTGAATGGTCCCACAAATTTAGTGTCTAGCTTCTTGGAAGGTCTTGAAGTGCCTAAGAACTTGGTAGAGAGCCAAACCTTGTCTCCTACTGCTATGGGTGGAGCCTCCCACCAATGGGCATCTGCTGCCTTCTTTTAGGCCTGTTTTGCTTGCTCAAGCTGCTGTTTCAAAAGGTCTTATGATGCAAGTTGCTCCTGTAAGAAGTCAACCACCCCGGGACAATTGAGTCCAGTGCAGGGTGGTCTGGCACCACCTTAGGTTGCGTACCATACATGGCTTGAAATGGCATCATTGAAGTGGATGAGTGTGGTGAATTGTAAGAAAATTCTGCAAGTGGCAATAACAATGGCCAGTTGTCTTGGCTGGAGGTGCAGTACCACCATTTGCGAGAGGGCACATCTGGCATTACATTTTTGGAGCCTGGCACATATTTAATGTAAAAATCAAAATGTGAGAAGAATTGGCTCCATCTGATTTGTCTGGGCAAAAGTGGTTTGGTTTGTTGCAGTGTGTGTAGATTCTTGTTGTCAGTGCTGACCTCTATAGTAAGAGCTGCCTTCTAGGAAGTGTCTCCAGTGTTGGAATGCTGATTTAATGGCCAGGAGTACTTTATTAGAGATGCCATAATTTCATTCTGGGGCAGTCAGGATTCTGGAAAAGAAGGCACATGGCAGAAGGCTGTTTTCTCCCTCTCTCTCTTGTAAAAAGAAAAGCTCCAATGGCTACATCTGAAGCATCCATTTGAACAATGAATCTCTTTGATATGTCCAGGTGCTGAAAGAGGGGCTGGTGGGCAAAAAGCTGCTTTAACTCTTCAAATGCTGATTGGTGTGTAGAAGTCCAAGCAAATTAAACTCCTTTAATCTTAGTCAGTTGGGTGAAGGCCTTGGCTTTATGAGCAAAACTGGGTATAAATTTCCTGTAGAAGTTAGCAAAGCCTAGGAAGTGTTGGATGTCTTTTGCTGTGTGAGGGGCTTGACAATCCAGGACAGCTTGGACCTTCTGGGGGTCCATCTGGATGCCTTTTGTGGAAATACAGTAACCCAAGAAGTCAAGCTGTTGCAGGTCAAAGGCTCATTTTTCTGGCTTGGCAAAGAGATGGTTATCTCTTAGTCTATGGAGAACTGTGTGCACCTGGGTTATGTGATGACCCTCGTTCTCAAAGTAGACCGAAATGTTACCCAGATAGATAACCACAAATTTACTCATGAGGTCTGCAAATACTTGGTTCATAAACTGGAAAATACGACCCCCGCATGAACTACTCTGAAAGGAACCACTGTGAATACAAATTTGCCATATCTGGTGTCAAAGGTGGTTATTTATTATGCCTTCTTTGATCCTAATGAGGCTGTAAGCATTGTGGAGGTCCAGTCTCGTAAAAATGCATGCTTTCTCCAGTCTATCTAATAGGTCTGGAATTAATGGCAGCGAATAATGGTGTCTTAGTGTCACTGAGTTCAACGCTTTGTAATTATGGACCCCCCTCAGTGGGAATTCCCCACTATTGTTAGACCCACTGGGGCTTTGCTTCTTAGATATGAAGAAGGTGGGAGCTGAGGCAGGAGACTGGGAGGGTTGTATGAATCCTTTTTGCAAATTATAGTCCAAACATTGTTTTAGAGTTTCTAGTTCTTTCGGAGACATTTGGTATTGTCTCTTGGCATGATTCTTGGCACCATGGACCAGATTTATAGTGCAGTCACAGTCTCTGTGTGTGCGGGAGGACTGAGGCTTCTTCTGTTGTGGTCCGACAGCAGCCTGCGGAGCTGGCAGTGGAGTCGGACAGCGATGAGGCTGAGGAAGAACATGGGCCAGTCCTGGAGGCTGGGGAAGGCTCGGATGAGGGCTCTGCATCAGAGGCAGAGATGGGGCCAGGGCCATCGGGGAGTGAGGTGCAGACTTCAGAGCCTCCAGAGACTGATATGAGTGAGGCAGAGGAACAGGAGGAGCCTGTTCCTAATGCACGCATGAGAAGAGCTTCCAGAAGGCAAGAGCAGCTCAAGCAAAGAGGACAACTCAGGAGTAGGGCCAAGAAATGATTGGCCCCTCCCATAAGGCTTAAAACAGACCAGCAACAGCGTTTGGGCTTTGCCGGAAAACAACGTTGGTAGTTTCGTCTTCTTCTTCATCTATGTCTTGTATTTATTTTTGTATCTGTGACTTCTGAACATTTGCCAAGAAAGGCCTTTGGCAGTTTGCCTAATTGGACTAAGGTTTGAGATAGGACTGAGGAATTTGTGTTGGGAGGAATTTGCTTTAATTTAGTTGAACGATGCTGGGAATGAAGTAATTCTCAGCTGTTCAAATAAAGTTTGTTTGTTTTTTCACTGACTGATTTCCCTACTACTTACTTGGGCCTGGGTCACAACATCTTCCTCCCTGAAAACATCAGCAAAGTTTATGTATTTACTTGGCAGATTGGGAATCTTTCTGTTAGCTGGGGGGGGGGGGAGGGCTGGGGGGATTTGGAGGGCTGATTGCAGTGAGAAAGGCACTGAGGATTATCAAAGTCAGTAGACTATTTCTTCCACTTAATAGTGGGGTCATGGTCTTTTAACCAAGCAGCTCCCAGCACCAGTGGAAGATTGATGTGGTCAGCCACGAAAAGGGTTAACGTTTCAGGATGTTTATTTATTGTCAATTGCAAAGGCACTGTGGTGTTAGTGATGGGGCCTGCTTTTAAAATTTGGCTATCAATAGTTATCACTGGCAATGGAGACTTCAGAGGAACAGTGGGGATCTTGAGTTTCTAGACTGTGGCTAGGCTTATAAAGTTGGAAGTTAGCCCAGAATCTATCAAAACAGGAATAATGTCAGGGTTCCAAGTAACACCCCCAACGAAATCAAACTCCGAGGCTTGAAGTTCCTCAAAGCTAACTTTTATTAGGGATGTCATATTGGCACATCTGGGAAAACCCGAATCTGAAAGCTTCTGGGTTTTCCTCAGCCACAAGAAAGTTCAAGACCTTGCCCACATCTCCCACATGTCCATACAGCTCTAATCAGTTCTTTCCTGAACAGAAGACATCATCCAATTTCTTCTTTGCACAGCTGCCGGACACCATGGCCTTGAACTTCTCTTAGAGAAGTTTGTTATGGCTATCACTACTTCACTCATGCAATCCACTCTCCCAACTTCCCACAGTATGATTGTGGCAGGCCTGGATCCTCAAGGCACACAGGTAATATGGCTTCCAGGCATGACAGATAGTGGCTTCCTGACCACTGGGAAGTGTCAGTATAGAATCAAATTTTATTAACGTACCTGAGCATGGACGTAATTGAGCCCCGTTCAGTGCTTGGGTGCCCTCCCCCCCCCCCATGAGCTTGTTGAGTGGGGCATTTCTCATTTCCCTAGCCTTGAGGCTTGTCATCCAGGTGGTGAATAGTGGAGGCATTGCTGTGCTGTCCGTTGCCTCTACTGGGAGGTTTAGTAGGGCAATTCTTGACCATGTGGCCAGGCTCTCCACAATAGAAACAAAGGGCGAGCTCTCTGCACTGTTGCTATTCTTCTGCTCCTAGAGCCTGTCTGGCTGCTCCAATTTGCATCATCTCTTCAGCGTCCAAGTCCATGGGGGCAGGGAGGCTTGGGTAGTGACAGGAAGAGGCAGCTTTGTAAGCAGCTGGCTGGGGCTGCTGAAAAGTGCTCTACATTTTGCGAGTTGAGACTCAGCTGTTGTAGTAGCTAGGTAGAGGTCTTGTAGACTGTGGGGAATACCTTGTATCAGTTATGTGATTATGGCCTTGTTGAGCTCGCTCTTGAATTGTGCTCTTAAAGCTGGCTCGTTCCAATTGATATCTGCTATGAGGAACTTAAAGTCTTCAACATATGTATATATGGAGTTGTTGCCCTGGTAGAGCTGGCAGATGTGTTGTTTGGCAGTTTCCATCTGAATAGGGTTTCCATAGTGCTTTCTAAATCTGGTGGGGAAGTTTGGGAAAATATCCAGGGCAGGTCATTGCTTTTGATGAGTGGAAGTGTCCACCTGGCAGTGAAGTTGATTAAAAGAGTGAGGATTAAGGAGACTCTTGATCTGTCTGTGGGAAACTCCCCTGGTCGTGTGCCGATGAATACTTCACACTGGGCTAGGAATTTTCTCATCAGACTTCCCAGTGAATCTATGCAGTAGGTAGCTGGGAGTCTTGGGGATAAGTGCAGCAGGAACTGGCAGCTGTGCCTGGGTGGGTGGAACAAGTGTTTGCAATTGCAATGGAACCCCTTGTTGAGTCAGGAACTGTACTTGCTGTATCAGTTGTTAAAGACTGGCTGCAACATTCCTCATCTCCTACACTCTTCTCTTTCAACTAAAGAAAGAGGCAATATCATTTCTGGAGCACTTTGTGCAAAGTTCTAAACTACCAAGCTTCACCACAACTTCCGGTGCAAGTTTCAGGCTTTGTGGAGTTTAAAGGCAAAAAGAATTCAATGGGCAGCCTTTGAACAGTTCACATCATTGTTATCATTGACAATGTGCCTACCATTGAAAATGGAAGAACAAAGTTGTACTTTTTTGCTTTAGTTTTAGAGGTAGCAACCACAACTGAGACCAGCAACTCAGTCACTAAATGGAAAATCATGTGACCACGTTTTTGGATTTTACTTTCACCTTCTCTATAAACTCTGCTCGTCACAAGCTGCTTGTGAAGTCTGCATGTGGTGACCATGGAAATCTGTGATGGTCATAAAAGTACACCAGTTGCAAAGTGCCCAAATGGCGATCACATGACCACAAAGACATTGCAACGGTCATAAATGCAAGGATTGTTTTTTAAAAAATACACTATTGTAACTTCAAACCATCACTAAATGAGGCAATCAGTAAGCAAGGACTACCTGTACTTTTATTCTCATAGAAAGCACACAAATGAGCAGTAAGAAGCTCTTTGGAGACAGCAGCGGGTGTTTTACCAAGGTATGGGCTTTGTGATATGCCCAATGATGCCAACACCAGGAATTAGCCCTTCCCATTTTATGTATTGGAGGTCAAAATGGTTCAGCTCATAAATCTAAATTCTAACTCTAAGTCTATTTGAAGGAGTAGAAGAGAAGGAAACTGGCTTTTTTCACTGTTGCTAATAAGAACAAAACTTTGCAGGTGCTACTCCTGGTGGAAGTTCTCACCTAATGTGATGTAAGCAGATTTTAATTATGTAGATGAGAACTTCCACCAGGAGTAGCAACGAGGCCACAAGAGGCATAAAAAATCCATTACATTATCTGTCTACAATAATGCATCATAAAGAAACAGATTTATCCACTCTTTTTAAAGGAAAGAAAGCGTGAATTCTATACAACATTCTGTAAACATCAAGATTCATATTAATGGCACTGCACTGGTATAGCACTTACAATTTAAAAACAGGACTATTAATATCCGAAATGCCTGTGTATGTCTTTGCTTGGCACCAGTTAACAATGAGGGTAAATTTTCTTGAAAGCTTTTTAACATGTCATATCCCACTGTTGACAACTCCTGCTCCTGTTCTATCTCCTTTAGGCATGATTGCTTGGCTTCAAAACATGCAAGGATTCAGTGGCCAGTATTAACATTTTGGGTTGGATCTTGAAACCAATTGGAACCCAGTGGACTAAACAAAATGATACAGAGAATGCCTGAAAAAAGCAAATTCCACTAAAAGTAGCTGGCCACACCATTTATTACAAATACATGAAAATTTAACAAAGGCGCCAAAGCGTCTGTATAAAGGTTTTATTCTTACTAGATTAAGAGTGTGCATATTTTAAAGCAGAGAAATTTTCTGATACAAATATCAAAAATAAACTTTACAAATGCAAAACTAAGTTAGAATTGTCATCTGGCAGAAGTTACTTCCATCATACATCATCATACATGTCTTGTTTACCCGTTTACAGCATTGTGGATATTCCAGGTCGAAATTATATTCAGTGAACTCACTGAAATCTACAAAACAAGTTTTCCATGGAGGGCGGGGGGAGAGACAAGGGACTTTCAATCTCCAGGGATCTATTTTAACTCAACTGGATTCAATCCTATATTTGAATAGGAAAGTATACAAGATTGATTTGTTGAAAGAATGACATTCTGCTTGCAGGGATGTCAAAAGTAATGTGTATTTGCTATACTGCATTCAGAAAAAATATAAACACTGCACTATTACCAAATTAGCTGCTTGTGCTTTCTTTTTCTGCTGTTCCAGGTTGCTGCAGTGTGTTTTGGCTCATCTAAATAATGTCCTTATGCAGCTTCATCACCCAAAAAGTAGAGGAGGCAACTAGAGGGACAGCTATACTGGACCTTATTCTTACCAACAGAGAAGAAGTGATAGAGGGGTTTGAAGTTGCAGGAACTTTAGTGGAGAGTGACCATGCCATATTAGAATTCAATATAAATCAGACACAAGCAATGGAACATAATCAAACCAGTGTCTTAGACTTTAAAAGAGCTGATTTTAACAAACTCAGAGAGAGCTTGGGAAGGATCACATGTGCGATGACCCGGGACAAGGCAAGAAGGCCACACAGCCAGCTGAGAGTTCAAAGTTCCCTTTAATGCTCGAACTTCCCCCCCAAACACTCCCACATTATGCAAGTTCCAGAGCAAAGCACTCACTCTCACACACACAGCAGCCTCTGGCTGCAAGCAGTCCAGCAAATGCTGTTAGTACAATGGCTTCAAAGAAGTCAAGCAAGGCAAAGGACCAAAGAAATGAGTCCACGAAGCAAGGAAGAAGCAATAAGTCCATGAAGCAAGGAAGAAGCAAGCAGTCCTGCAAATCCTAGACGTTGCAAACGGCACCCCAAATTCCACCAATTCAGTGTTTGTTCCCGACAAACACCCCTCCCCACAGTGTCTTCTTAAGTCTTAGTCCCCAAGTATGCCTTGTGAAGAGGGATGGGATGCTCTCCTCCTGAGTCATTGGGTCGGCCTGCACTGTTCCTGTCACCTCTCCACTCTTCATGCTCAGGGATCAGGAGGGGACGGTCCTTGCTCATCGCCTGAACTCTGTCGCTCCTCATTTCCACTGCCTGCCCTCTCTCGGTCGTCGTGCCCCTGTTCCTCCCTGCTGGCAAGATGTCCCAAGCCAGAGGGGCCTGGGGCTGCCTCATCCTGCTCCTCCCCACATTCCTCTGAAGCCAACAAACCCACCCCCTCAGTCACCATCGGCCACAGCTCCAGCTCATCCTCCCCTGTGGATTCAGGCTCTGACGGGGGCATGACAACATGGATGAAAATCTTAAAGGGGAAATCAACTCAAGAAGCTTGGGAAACTCTGTAAAAATATGATTGTAAAAGGCCAGTCCAGTTCAATACCACGAAAAGAAAAAAACAAGAAAACCAAGAGCAAACAAGCATGGTTGCACAAGTAACTTTCAGACCATCTGAGAGAAAAAAAAATATTAAGTAAAAATGGAAAGAGGGACAAATGGCTAAGGCAGAATACCAACAATTAGCCCAAACCTGCAAAGATGAAATTACGAAGCTAAGGCTTTGAACGAAGTAAAACTTGCAACAAATGTCAAAAACAATAAAAAAAGTTTCAACACACAAAAAACAAGAAAAAAGTCAAAGAAACAATCGGTCCACTAATGGGAGAAGATGGCAAAGTAATGGGCAATAGAGAAAAAGCAGAACTACTTTGTATCTGCCTTCACACAAAGAATAGAATAAGAATAAGAATAAGAATAAGAATAAGAATAAGAATAAGAATAAGAATAAGAATAAGAATAAGAATAAGAATAAGAATAAGAATAAGAATAAGAATAAGAATAAGAATAAGAATAAGAATAGAATAGAATAGAATTTTTATTGGCCAAGTGTGATTGGATACACAAGGAATTTGTCTTGGTGTATATGCTGTCAGTGTACATAAAGGAAAAGATACATTCATTGAGAATCATAAGGTACAAAAGAAAACACAACTCAGTTTACCAAAAATAAAACCATAAATGACAGGTTAGGAATGCAAATTATGTGAAGCCCACTGGTGTTGCGCTGTTGTCAGGGAGGATGAGCGACTAACCTCTTAAATTGGTGGAGAAGAAGTCGGCCTTTTTGGCGGACAGGAGTGATGGTGCCCGCCTAGATTGAAGCAAAGAGTGAAAAGCAATTTCAACTGACGGCAGAAAGATCCCCTACAACAAAGGCGGTAAGCAGGAGACACGTGATCGAAGTGGAGGAGGACAAATTGGAGTTATAACAGCGGCGGTACAAAGAAGAAAAGAAAGTGGGGAAATAATATAGCGCGGAAGAGAAGGAACCCATAGAATGACTAAGCAAACATGAGAGACGGAGAAGTAGCTCTTAAAGAAGGTGAAGGAAGTGGAACTCGAGCGGAAGAAACAGCTTGCGGAATTTGTGAGCATAGACGATTTGTTTGGGCTCTGGATTTACAATGATTTAAACTTTTTTAAAAAAAAGCTTGAAAAGTGAATGCAGAGAATGAAATACCGGAACTCAAGCGGAAGGAATAGGTGGCGGAATTTGTGAGCACAGAAGATTTGTTTGGACTCTGGATTTATAACAATTTAAATTTAAAAAGACTTGAAAATTGAATGCAGAGAGTGAAACATCAGGACTAATAAAGGTGACTTAGATGGACATAGATCACGATTTAATAACTGAAAAGAAACTGAAGAAGGGAGGTTAAAGAAGAAGGAAAACAAAGAAACAAAGGAATATAAAATTAATTTAAGAGGGAAGTGAATTATTAATTTTGAATTACCTTGGGGAAAAAAAAGCCAATACTTAAAAGCTAATACATTTAACTTTCAAAAGAATCATATATAAGTAATAATATATGTATAAATCTAAATTACATTGTGAAATTATAAGCGGTGGTAAAAGAAAGATAAGGAATTATTGTTAGAGTGATTGACTGGAATTTTGATATGAAATAGTGAATGAGTGGATTATATTTTTGAGTTAGATTGATTGATGAATTGAGTGATTGAATAGATTGGTAATTAGAAAATTAAGAAAACTAAAAATTGTGATTGATGAAATAAGTATAAGTAAATTGATTTGTACTGTGAGTAGAAATCAACTGACCAAGTGGGGTAATTGGGAAATAATATAAATAAGTCATGTGGGGAATAAGAGGTTGTGTGGGGAAAAAAGGAAATATTAAGAAATAATCTAAAAATGTATGATAAGGTGGGAAAGTCTTACACGAATATTGAAAATGTCTACAACATCCACCATAACAAAAACAGGGAAAAAACCTACAATAAACACGACAGTAATTACTCCCTCCCTACTACATCAAAAAACAATAGATAGCATGGTAGGAAAAGAAAAAGAAAAAGAAAAAGAAAAATTGGAAATGTCACCAAATGTAATACAGGACATGTTTCAAAAGATCCAGGAATCACTGCTCAGAACACAAGAAAAAATAGTGGAAAATCAGGAAGAAATGAGAACGTTCCATGCAGAGATTAGAAATGAAATAGGATAAGTTAAGGAGGATATCAAGACCATGAATGATAAAATTGGGGGTATTCAACATTCTATAGTAGAAAATGAACAGAGAATTAGGAAAGCGGAAATGAAAATAGACTATGTAGAACTAAAAGTAGAAGCAATGGAACAAAAAACGTTACAACTAAATAAAGAAATGTCAGATTCATTAGCTATGCTCAAAATGGAAAAGGCTTCATATTTTCTGCACTTCCAAAACATACCAGAGGAAAAAAAATGAGGACTTAGAAGGAAAAATGGTGGAGATCATCTCAGAAATGACTCAAAAAGACCAAAGGGAAATAAAAGGACAACTGGAGGAAACCTATCATGTGCAAACAAATTATATAAGGAGGCATAGACTGGCGAGAGAAGTCCACGTTAAATTTTCAAAAAGATCCACTCAGGATGAAGTCTACAAGAAATCTAGAGAAGAAACAGTGACCTACAAAGATAAAGAAATTATCATTTTAAAACAGATACCCCGAAGAATAAGAAACCTACGGCAACAATATCAGTTCCTAACATCACTATTGATCAAGTATAAAATAATGTACAGATGGTTGCCACTAGAGGGGATTTTAATTACGTGGGAAGATAAAAAGTATAAAATAGACACTCTATAGAAGGCAAGGGAATTTCACAGCACACATTTAGGTTGGAGGAAGAGCAGGAAAGCAAGGAGGAAATTGACAGTAGGAGTCAAGAAGAAGAGCAAACAGAAACAGATCAAGAAAAAGAAATAAGAAAGAGGCAAGAAAAAGAAAGAGAGGCGAGAGAAGGCGCAAAGGCAAAGACACGGATGGAAACAAGACACACACAAAAACAGATACAATAGGCAATGGATGAACCAATTAAACTCTTTTCGGTAAATATTAATGGATTAAATGTCCCAAAGAAAAGGAACCAAATATTTACAAAACTACGAAAACTAGAAGCAGATGCGATATATCTGCAAGAAGTATATATCCAAAAAGAGCACCAGAAAATTCTAGAAAACCCCAATTTAGGAAGATTATACACATCCCTGACCTGAAAAAAGAAAAAAGGAGTAGCAATTTACATAAAAGAAAAAATACAATCTAAATTAGTTTATACTGATGAGGAAGGTAGAGTAGTGATGGCAGAATTAGGAACAGGAAAGGGAAAAATGTTAATAGTAGTGATATATGCACCTAATCAAAAACAAAAGGAATTCTTTAAAGACCTACATATAAAACTAGCAGAATTAGAATATGAAGATATTTGTTTAATAGGGGATTATAACGCAATAGTAAATGCAAATAAGGATTACAAAACTGAAAAAAAAACAAAAGAAAAAGGAAATACTTCCAAAAGATTTTTTTAATATGGCTGAAGAATTAAATCTGACAGATGTATGGAGGGAAACGCATGAAGGTGAGGCCCAATATACCTTTTACTCTTATCCACATAATTCGTGGTCAAGGCTGGACATGGCTTGGATGACCCCAAATATTAAAACAGCGGTAGAAAAAATTGAGATAGGCAAAAACCAATGGGCAGATCATAATCCACTAGTCATAAATTGGAAAGGGGAAAGGAGGCTCAAGAGATGGACAATGAACCAAAGAATATGTAAAGAAAAAGAATTTAATTTGATGTTAGAAAAGGAAATAAAAATATTCTTTCAGATAAATAAAATAGAGGAAACTTCCTTACAAAATACATGGGACACTCTAAAAGCATATATAAGGGGCCTGGTAATTGCATATATGGGGAAGAAAAATAAAGAGAAGAAACAACAATTAGATAAATTACAGAAAGACCTAAAACAAATAGAACAAAAATTGCAGAAAGAACCCCAGGATAAAACAATAAAAGAATGGAAAATAATTAAGCATAAACTGAATTTGATAAACCAAAAGGTATTAGCCCAAAAAATAAAAATGGTGAAAAAAAATTATTTTGAATACGCAAATAAAACAGGCAGATGGTTAGCCTATAAATTGAAGAAAGAAAGGAATAAAAGAATGATACAAATTGAATTGAGAATTGAGAGACAACAAAGGGGAAATCCAATATAATAGAGAGGCCAAAAAAGAAATCATTAAGAAATTTTATGTGAATTTATATAAACAAGAAGAAATAGAAGAAGAAAAGATAAAACAGTATATAGAAAAATCTGAAATGCCAAAAATCACAGAAGACTAGAGAGAAATCCTCAGTAGGCCAATAACTAAATCAGAATTAGACGAAGTTCTGAAAAAGCAAAAAAATAACAAAACACCGGGACCCGACAGACTGCCGGTAGAAGTATATAAAACAATGCAAGAGGTACTGGGAGAAAATATTTTGATGTTATATAACGAAGCCATGGAGAAAGCCAAACTTCCAAAGACATGGACAGAAGCGATAATTACAATCATTCCAAAAGAAGACAAAGATCTCCAGCAAATTCAAAATTACAGACCTATCTCATTACTGAACACCGACTACAAAATATTTGCAGCAATTCTGGCCGAAAGAATTAAATTAGTTGTAAATACATATATACATCCAGACCAAAATGGATTTCTGCCGGGACGCCAAATAAAAAGTAATATGAGAATAGTACTTAATACTTTAGAGTATTATGAATCACATCCGGAGAAACAGGCTTTGTTGGCTTTCCCTGACGCTCAAAAAGTGTTTGACAACCAAAATTGGAAATTTATGATCAGACAATTACAAAATATGGAAACTGGCGAAAAATTTGGAAAAATCATAGAAGAAATTTATACTAAACAATCAGCAAAGATAATTATGAATGATGACATAACAGATAATTTTAACATAACAAAAGGAGTCAGACAAGGTTGCCCGCTGTCTCCCTTTACTGTACATTCTATCATTGGAAATGCTGCTGAAAAAAATTAGAGAAGATCAAGGAATTGAAGGTTTAAAGATCAATAAAGAATACAAAGTCCAGGCCTTTGCTGACGACTTAGTGTTTTTAACAGAAAATCCTATGGAATCTATACCAAATTTGTTTAAAAAAATAGAAGAATTCGGAGAAGTGGCCGGACTAAAAATCAATAAAAGCAAATTGAAACTAATTGTAAAAAATCTTACGAAAAATCAAGAAAAAGAATTATCAGATAGTATACAAATCCAAACAACGAAAAAAATAAAATATCTAGGAATTTGGTTGTCCACAAGAACTTCAGCAATAAAAGAAAATAATTATGATAAACTAATAGAACAAACAAGGAAGGATTTAGAAAAATGGAAAAACTTACATATCTCACTCTTAGGAAGAATTTCAGCTATTAAAATGACTATATTGCCTAAATTTTTATACCTGTTCCAGGTTATTCCAATAAAAATAGATAAATCGTTCTTTGAAAATTTGAATAAAATGACATCTAAAATTATATGGCAAGGGAAAAGGCCACGAATAAAATTTAAGTTGCTTCAGGACACAAAGGATAGAGGAGGAGTTGCACTCCCAGATTGGGAGACATACTACCAAGCAGCAGTACTGTCCTGGGTTAAAGACTGGATAGAATTAAAAAATCCTAGAATTTTAACAATTGAGGGACACGAACTTCAAATTGGCTGGCACTCCTTCATGTGGGATGAAAAATACAAAACACATTCATACTTCAAAAGACACACAATAAGAAACTCATTACTACAAATTTGGCTCAAAACTAAAAAAACAGCACTATATGAAAATACCAAGTTGGTTATCACCGGTAGAATCAATTAGACACCCAAATCTAACAGATAAGACAAAAATAATTAGATATAAAGATTTAATTGATTATCAAGGTAAATTAATGACAAAGCAACAATTGGAGACAGATTTAGATAGGGAAATAGATTGGTGGACTTATACTCAAATACAATCTAAATATAGAGAACACATAAAAATATATGAAATTCATAAACAAAAACAAGAAATAGATAAAATTATATTAGATTCAGAAAACAAATTAATTAGCAGAATCTACCAATTTCTTTTACGCTATAAAATGGAAGAAGAGACAGTTAAGGAAACGATCAAATAGGCTCAAAATATTAAACATACAATAAATTTGGAAAAATGGGAAAAGTTTTGACAAGTAAATATAAAATTAACAAGAGCAGTGGCGTTCAAGGAAAACCAACTGAAAATGTTTTATAGGTGGCACATGTCTCCAACCAGACTGGCAAAAATACAGCCCAAAAATAGCCCGATCTGCTGGAAGTGTAAGAAGACACAAGGAACCTTCTATCGTTTATGGTGGACATGCCCGGCAGCAAAAAAGTTTTGGTCTAATATCAAAAAATGGTTGGAACAAATAACAGAAACACAGATAGATAACGAACCAGAAACATTTTTACTAGGAATTTTTAATAAACCATATCCTAAAGATATCAAATATCTTATAATTCACATACTAACAGCTGCAAGAATAATATATGCGAAAAATTGGAAGCAAGAACGCCAAACGAAGCAGACTTAATAGAAAAAATTCTAGAATGCGCTGAAATGGATAGGTTAACCAAAGAAATACAAGAAAGAGAAGAATCAGATTACTACAAAATATGGAATAAATGGTATAATTGGTTAAAAATTAGAAATAAACAAAAAATTTAGGGGGAAATATTACCGGTAAAGAAAATGTCATCAGACTAAGGAGAGGTGAAGAAATATATAACAAGCAGAATGTCACTTTGAAACAATGCTTAAGAAGGAAACATAATCTTTTTTTTTGTTTATGTGTTGTATAAATGTTTGTTGTGTGTATGTCATGTTATGTTCTTTTTTATTTTATTTATTTATTTATTTATTTATCAGATTTCTATACCGCCCTTCTCCTTCCGGACTCAGGGCGGTGAACAGCCAATTAAAAACCAAAACAGTACAGTGAATTAAAACTTACTAAAAACCATATAAATTTAGGCTGAATATATCGAATAAAACTAAAACTCTAAGAATTTAGACAATTTAAAATAATTTAAAATTTAAAATATTTAAAATATTTACAATATTTAAAATATAGTAAAAATTAAAAATAGGAGGGATCAGGCAAGTCCAGCAAGTTGGAAGAAATAAGTCTTCAACGCCCGACGAAAGGTCCGGAGGTCAGTGATAGTTCTCAGATCTGGAGGGAGATCGTTCCAGAGGGTGGGGGCTACCACAGAGAATGCTCTCCCCCTGGGGGTCGCCAGCCGACACTGTCTGGCTGACGGCACCCTGAGGAGGCCCTCTCTGTGGGAGCGAACCGGCCGGTGGGAGGGAATAGGTGGCAGAAGGCGGTCCCGTAAGTACCCTGGTCCTAAGCCATGGAGCGCTTTAAAGGTGATTACCAATACCTTGAAACGCACCCGGAAATCAACCGGCAACCAATGCAGCTCACGCAGGAGAGGTGTCACATGGGAGCGCCCTGTCGCTCCCATAATCCCCCGCGCGGCCGCATTCTGCACCAGTTGAAGCCTCCGGATGCATCCCAAGGGGAGCCCCATGTAGAGAGCATTACAGTAGTCCAGGCGAGACGTGACGAGCGCCTGAGTGACTGTGCGCAGGGAGTCCCGATCTAGAAAGGGGCGCAACTGGCGTATCAGGCGAACCTGATAAAAAGCCCCCCTGGCCACAGCTGTCGTATGATCCTCTAATGACAGCCGTGGATCCAGGAGGACGCCCAAGTTGCGCACCCTTTCCGTGGGGGCCAATGATTCGCCCCCAATAACCAACGATGGAGTCAGTTGGCTATATCGGGACGCCGGCAGCCACAGCCACTCAGTCTTGGAGGGGTTGAGTCGAAGCCTGTTTCTCCCCATCCAGACCCGCACAGCTTCAAGGCACTGGGACATCACTTCCACGGCATCGTTGGGGTGGTCTGGGGTGGAAATGTACAGCTGAGTGTCATCAGCGTACTGATGGAATTCCACCCCAAAACCACGGATGATCTCACCCAGCGGCTTTACATAAATGTTGAACAGAAGGGGCGAGAGGACCGACCCTTGTGGCACCCCACACATAAGGCGCCTCGGGGTCGACCGCTGCCCCCCTGTCAACACAGATTGCAACCGGTCGGAGAGGTAGGAGGAGAACCACCGTAAAACGGTGCCTCTCACCCCCAGCCCCTCCAACCGGCGCAACATGATACCATGGTCGATGGTATCAAAAGCCGCTGAGAGGTCTAACAGCACCAGGATAGAGGAGTACCCCCTACCCCGGGCCCTCCAGAGATCATCCACCAACGCGACCAATGCCGTTTCAGTGCTGTAACCAGGCCTGAAGCCGGACTGGAGCGGGTCTAAATAGACAGCTTCATCCAGGTACCGGGGGAGCTGCCACGCCACCACACTCTCAACAACCTTCGCTAGAAAGGGAAGGTTGGAGACTGGACGGTAGTTAGCCAAAACAGCCGGGTCCAGGGAGGGCTTCTTGAGGAGGGGCCTCACCACCGCCTCCTTCAAAGCGGTCGGTAGAGCACCCTCACTCAAAGAAGCGTTTATAATCTCCTGGAGCCAGCCTCGTGTCACCTCCCGGGAGGCCAGCACCAACCAGGAGGGACACGGGTCCAATAAACATGTGGTAGCGTTCAGTCTTCCCAGAATCCTGTCCACGTCCTCGGGAGCCACAGGATCGAACTCAGCCCAGATAACACTCTCAAGACCGGGCTCAGTCACCTCGCCTGAACTAACCCAGTCGGCGGCCAGATCATCCCGAATCTGAGTTATTTTATCATCCAGATATTGAACAAAATCCTCAGCACGTCCCTGCAAGGGATCCTCCCGCGCTCCCAGATGAAGGAGGGAGCGGGTCACCCTAAACAGGGCGGCTGGGCGATTATCTGATGACGCGATAAGAGCAGCGAAATAATTAGATTTCGCTGCTTTTATCGCCACTAAGTAAGTCTTAATATGAGCTCTTACTAGTGTCAAGTCAGACTCAGAGCGACTGGCCCTCCAACCGCTCTCTAGGCGTCTTTTCCGGCGCTTCATCTCCCTCAGCTCCTCGGTGAACCAAGGAGACAAGTGAGTTCGGCGCCGGGTCAGAGGCCGCAAAGGCACGACTCGGTCCAAGGCCCCACCGGCCGCCCTATTCCAGGCAGCCACCAGGTCCTCAGCCGAGTCGCGTGTCAGTGTCTCAGGAAATGGCCCAAGCTCCGTCTGGAACCTATCAGGATCCATCAGGCGCCTGGGGCGGAACCACCTAGTTGGTTCCGCCTCCCTGCGGTGGGGTGCAGCGGTCAGAAAGTCGAGTCGAAGGAGCGAGTGGTCAGTCCATGACAAGGGTTCTATAGCTATGGCCCCAAGATCGAGACCACTCAACCACTGACCAGAGACAAAAACTAGATCCAGGGTGTGTCCACCAATGTGAGTCGGGCCCTGAATTACCTGGGTCAGGTCCATGGCCGTCATGGAAGCCATGAACTCCCGAGCCATCTCAGATGCTTCCCCGACAGATGGCAAGTTGAAATCCCCCATGACTATAAGCCTGGGGGTACCAACCGCCACCTCGGCTATCACATTGAGAAGCTCGGGCAGGGTCGTTGCCACGTGGCAGGGAGCCAGGTACGTGACTAACAGACCCATCTGCCCACCAGGGCCCCACCTCACAAAGATGGACTCACACCCGGCTATCTGAGGTACAGTGGCCTCCCTCGGACCCAGACCCTCTTTAATAACAACCGCTACTCCCCCACCCCTACCCTGGGCTCTCGGCTGGTGGAATGCAAGAAAACCTGGTGGGCACATCTCCACGAGGGGAACCCCCCCCTCGTGGCCCAACCAGGTCTCGGTGATACCAGCCAGGTCCGCACCCCCCTCTTTAAGAAGATCACATATGAGAGGGGCTTTATTTACAACGGACCTGGCATTGCACAACATCAGCCGGAGCCCAGGGTCCTGAGACCCTCGACAACCCGGGGAACAGGAATAGCTCTGGGGACCGGGGCAAGCAATCGCTCGAAGGCAGCGAGTGCGTGCCCCCGCCACACGATATGGTCCCCTGCTCTCGCCATATCTGCCCCTCCCACATAGCGTATTTATCACACAACCCTCTGCAGAGGGCTCAGTAAGAGCCCTCTTACCTCCAGACACTAGACCCCCAGTGGCATCTGAGACTACCTGGCCTGTCCCTTTCCCCCCTAAATTTTCCCCCAAACCCACACCCTCCCCCACCCCAGAACCCCTTAAAACACCCGTTAAAAAAGTTCTTAAAAAACCCCTCAATCCCCGTTTTCTCACATGCCACCTCTCGGGGTCCCAAAACCCGTCATTAAGGTAGGCCCTCGATAACGTAGAGGGCCAAACCTGCGAGAGGGGGGAATCTCGCAGGGCAAGAAGCGAAGACCTAGGGAACATCCAGCAATTAGCAGACAAGAGAATGGGGGGCATGGCATAGGTCCATCATCAGAGTTCGAAAATGTCCTGAAGCAAGGCCAGGTCAATCAGGAGAAACGGAGAAACAGAGAAACGCCGCTACCCTCTCACGGTAGCGGCTAGGAGTTCCCAACTGAGGGGATGTCCGGGCCGCCCTCTCACGGCGGTCCAACCAACGGCAGGAGCGTTAGAAGAGTCCAAGTCCAAGGCCACTCTCTCACCGTGGCCTGGCAAAATTCCTCCTGCCGGTATGGCCACCCCTCAGGGTAGGTGACAAAGATCGGCTCCATAAGTCCTCCCATGAACTGGCCTGTTTCAGCGGCCAGCCAGTGGAATGATGGAAGAATGGTAAAAGGCCAAAGTTTAAAATACCGCTCCGACAGAAACGGACAAATAGCAGGAAGAGTTGACAAAAAAGTTCGAGGGCCGGCAAAGACAGGTGGGATGGGAGGGGGGGGTGGGTCCATAGGCCCGATGACAAATTGGGCACCGCTGGAGTCGCCGGAGCCATCTTCTCACCGTTCAAGTCGTTGGGTCAAACAGACCACCTCCAGGCCATCTCCATGCCAAGAACTTTCGTTTCCATAGGCACTCGCACCAGGGCACCCACAAATCAGTGCAGGGCCACTTCCAAAAACAGATGTAATATTTATACTCTAATAAAAAATTATTTTTTTAAAAAAGGAATGCAAATTAAAATATGCAATAAATAAGGTAAGAGAACACAGTTCTAGATGGATTCAAATCATCATGTCCTGATGGACTACATCCCAGAGTTCTGAAGGAGCTGGCAGACGTGATTTCAGAAACATTGAAACATATCTTTCAAAGTTCTTGGAGCACCGGGGAACTACCTGAGGACTGCAAAAGAACTGATGTGGTTCCCATCTTCAAAAAAGGATGAAAACCAGATCCGGGAAATTGCAAACCAATCAATCTGACATCAATACCTGGGAAGATCTTGGAAAAGATACTCAAGCAACAAATCTGCAATATCTAGAAGCAAATAAAATTATAGCCAGAAGCCAACATGGGTTCGTCAAAAACAGATCATGCCTAACAAATCTTATTTCATTCTTCAACAAAGTGAAAAAATTAATGGATCAGCTAAATGCTGTGGACATAGTATACTTAGATTTCAGTAAAGCATTTGATAAAGTAGACCACAACCTACTTCTTGGCAAGCTAAAAAATGTGGGATAGTACCACCACCAGATGTGTTTGTAACTGGCTGACAAATTGTACTCAACATGTAGTCCTCAACGGAAATACTTCCACATGGAGGGAAGTAAGCAGTGGGATACCCCAAGGTTCCGTTTTAGGCCCAGCACTCTTCAATACCTTCATAAACAATCTAGATGAGGGAATAGAGGGGGAAGTAATAAAATTTGCAGATGACACTAAACTGGCAGGAATAGCCAACACCCCAGAGGACAAGCTCAGGATCCAAAAAGATCATGACAGACTTGAACACTGGGCCCTATCTAACAAAATGATAAAAGGTTTTAAACTTAGGCAAGAAAAACCAACAGACTAGGTGAAATCTGGCTTAATGCCAGTTAACTGTGATCAGGACCGTAGAGCCCTAGTGGACAATCATATAAATATCACTTAACAGTGTGTGGCAGCAGCCAAAAAAGCCAATGAAATCCTAATGTCAGGGTTCCAAGTAACACCCCAAACAACACCTAGGCTGTGTTAATAGAGGGACAGAATTAAGATCACACAAAGTTCTAGTACCGCTTAACAAAGCCTTAGTAAGTCCACACTTGGAATACTGCATCCAGTTCTGGTTACCACAATATAAAAAACATGTTGGGACTCTGGGAAGACTGCAGAGAAAAGCAAAAAGAATGATTACGGGGCTGGAGGCTAAAACATACGAACAATGATTACAGGAATTGGGTATGTCTAGTCTAATGAAAAGAAGGACTGGGGTGATGTGATAGCAGCATTTCAGTATTTGAGGGGGGGGGGGGTGTCAAACTATTTTCCAAAGCACCAAAAGGCAAGACAAGAAACAATGGATGAAAACTAACCAAGGAAAGAAGCAACCTAGAACTAAGAAGAAAATTCCTAACGTTGAGAGCAATTGACTAATGGAACAGCTTGCCTTCAGAGGTTGTCTGTGCTCCATCACTAGAAGCTTTCAAAAAGAGACTGGACAACCATTTGTCTGAAATGGTATAGGGCAGGGGTGTCAAACTCAAGGACCGTGGGCCAAATCCGGTCCGTGTGGTGCTTAGATCTGGCCTGCGGTGCCGCCCTGGAAACAGTGAAGGGCCGGCCTGCAGTGCCTCTGCCAGTGAAAACGGAGATTGGGAAGGCCATGCACAGCCAAAAACAACCTCACGAGGGAGGTTGGCAGCCCTCCCGAGCTCTGTTTTTGCTGGCAGAGGGTTGCAGGAGGCCATCACAGCTGAAAATGGAGCTTGGGAGCCCATTTTCACTGGCAGAGCGCTTGGGCCACCACAGGTGCCCCTGACACAAATGACATCAAGCTGGACATTCCCCCCTGGCCACGCCCCCCCCCCGAGGTCAAACACAACCCTGATGCGGCCCTCAATGAAATCAAGTTTGACACCCCTGGTATAGGGTGTCCTGCTTGAGCGGGACCAGAAGACCTTCAAGGTCCCTTCTAACTCTATTATTCTATGTTCTATGTTATGAGGCAATAGGTTTTGTTTGCTGAACTTGGTTTTCAGCACAAAAACCTCTGGTTTACCCAGACTTCCGGTTGACATCACGGCGAGATTGGACACGGAAAGTGGGTCTCCGTGCCAAGTTCTGCCCGTTGGTGAGCTCCAAAAGGAGCCAAAGCTGCCTTGGAGGGGTGGTAAATACCCATTTAAAGGACTGTGAAAATATTTACTGGACTATATACATCTACCCTATGACCACTGGAGATTTAAATGTGAGAACAAGGAAGACACTTAATTAATGTGACCTCTGTACGTTAAGTTATATGACTAAATCTATAAAGGTGACTTAAAGAGTCTTGGATAACTCCCTGGACTATGTAAATGGAACTGGCTGACTACTTATGGAACATAAAGAATTGTGATTAGCGTATACTTTGAAGAGTAACCTCAGGTTTGAACAAATGGTTCTTGGGCTATTGGCCAAAAGTGGAATTCATTAAAACAAGATAAGATGCAACATAAGGAGGTAATGAGCGGAACTGTTGTCGTCTGCCAGCAGCCTGTGGAGCTGGCAGCGGAGTCAGACAATGAGGAGGCTGGGGAGGAACATGGGCCAGTCCTGGAGTCTGGGGAAGGCTCGGACGAGGGCTCTGCGTTGGAGGCAAAGATGAGGCCAGGGCCATCTGGGAGTTATGCACGGACTCCGGAGCCTCCAGAGTCGGACATCAGAGAGGCAGAGGAACAGGAGGAGCCTGTTGAAAGAGGAGCAAAGGCACGTGGGCCCTTTGCAGGAAAGCAATGTTGTTAATTCTGTTCACAGTCGGCATCTCTGTTTGATTCTGGACTACATGTGGCTTTGCCAAGTAGGTCTTTGGCAGCGTGTCAAGGGAGATAAATGTTGGTGATTATCCCGAAGGACTTTTTGCAACTAATTGGGACTCAGCTGTGAATTAACGTAATTCACAGCTGTTGCAATAAAAGAGGTTTTTGGTGCTACTCGTGTGCGTCAGCCTTGGAAGCCATATTAGGCTGGAAGCTTCAATGCTGCCACCTCCTCATGTGTGGGAAAGTAGGAGGGGGGATTTAGGAGAGGGGAATTGTCACTGCATTATTTTGTATTTGCCAGATGAGCTTCCATTCTGAACATTACGGTAGCCTTGCCAGAGAAATTTATCAACAAGAGATAAGACACTGGCTCGTGATTTATGAGCTACTGCGCATGTCTACATTCTTTCTTTCTAACTTTCTAACTTACTTTCTCTTTTGTCCGTCTCTGAGACACAGCTGCTGGCAAAATGTAGTTATCTAGTTTATTTTTACTTTTACAATAAATATGTTTATTAGATTTTATACTTCGAGTTTCCTTTCTTTGTGGGTATACACCATGAAAAACAAGATTCAGTCACCTCTAATTAATTTACAGTTTCCCCAGGGGGGAAACGAAGCTGATTCACGCTTCGACAGGAATTAGACATAATAGCATTCTTCTTATTGGTCAAGGTCAGGGTGATCCAGCATCTGGATGAGGAGTGTTCAGGGGCTGGGTTGAGGTGGAACGGACGTTGATTGGAGCATGTGATCGAATGAAGAGAGAGGGGGTGGGTTTGGGAGCTTTGAATTACTGAAGGAAAGCCCGGGCTTTTCGGATTCAGGATTTCCCAGATGTGCCAGTTTACCTATTATAGTAAAGAGAACGTTGGAAAATGCCTGCTTCCGCATCTTTACTGGGAGTTGGGGGGTTTCTGGAACACTGACAGTGTGTTTTGATGACTCAGGAAGTCTAGGTCACAACAGGAACTTGGAACGAGATGGATTTGATGTTTCAAAGCATAAAGGATATGATACAGAAAGAACCTAAGGCGATTATGGAATTAATAGATGGCATAGATCAAAAATTGGAAAATATTATACAAAAGACAATGAGTAATGACCAAGATGCCCAGGAAAGGAAGGAGCTACCAAAAGAAATAGAACAGAATTGAGGAATCAACTAAAAGAAGTTAACGAGGAGTCATCAATAAAATTAATAATGTTTGATGAATTAAACCGGGGGAAAACATTCTAAGAGATCTGAAAAGAGAACGGGAGGATCAGGAAGATACTTGGGGAAGGGAGACAGGGGTCCAGGCTGATAATTTTAAAGCTAGACAGTGGAAGAGGGTAGGGATGGGAGAAACAATTAGATTGATTAGGCAGGATGTAGACACAGATACAGACAGAGATAAAGATTTAAGAGAAGAATATGGGAGGCAAGTCAAAAAAAGAATAAGAATTAAAGTATTGATGCGGACAAGAGATGATGGATAGAAGGTGGATAGGAAAAAGAAGAAAGAATTTTTTTCTTTTTCTTTCCTTTTTTATAATGGTGGCAGGAGGAGAAATTAGAACAGAGATAGGAATCTGTTCAATAAGAGATTGAGGGATTACTTGTATATATATATATATCTTTACATGATGAAACAAAAGTAATAATAAAATGGGAAAATTAGAGATTGAATGATGGTATTACTAAGTAAGCTTAAATACTATTGTCATGGGTAAACACTGAGCAATTAAATAACGAAAAGAACATATTTTAATATAAACATGTGTAATATTGTGATTGGCATTAGAATAGTATATTGAAACATTGAATAATGAAACAATTATTATGTATTTTAATATAAATATATTCTAAGAGGGAAATATGAATACTAAGTATTAAAAATGGGAAAATTAGATATTGAATAATGGTATTATTGTGTATGTTTAAATATATGATTTGCAGTGGAATAATAAAGTGAAATAATGAATAATAAAATAATGAAAGAACATATTTTAATATAATCAGGTGTATTAATAGTGGAATTATATAGATTGGATGAATGTAAAGAATATGAATAGAATTAATTTGCATGTTTAAATAATATTGTGATTGGCATTAGAATTGTATACTTAAATATTGAACAATGAAATAATGAAGGATAGCAGGGGTGAAATCTAAAATTTGTTACTACCGGTTTTGTGGGTGTGGCTTGGGGGGGGTAATGTGACTGGGTGGGCGTGGCCAATTTATCTTTTTTTTACTTTTAAAAGCATTTTTTCTGCAACCTTAAGAGGTTGCAGAAAAAATGCTTTTAGAAGCTTCTGATGATCAGGCAAGTCAGCTGGGATCTCCAGAGGCTTTTAAGGGCATTTTTTTTCCTACAACCTCTTCGGCCGAAGGGGTTGCAGAAAAAAATGCTTTGAAAAGCCTCTGACAATCCCAGCTGAGCTGCACGATCATCAGAGGCTTTTTTTTTTTACTTTTAAAAGCATTTTTTCCGCCGAAGAGGTTGTAGAAAAAATGCTTTTAAAAGTTAAAAAAACCCCAGCCTCTGATGATCGCGTGGCTCAGCTGGGCATGGGGGGGGGGGATGCAGGGATTTTTGCTACCGGTTCTCTGAACCACCTGCCGCCATTGCGGAGCCTGGATAGCTCAACAGACTAAAAGCCTGTTATTAACATTCAGCTGTCTGCAATTACTGCAAGTTCAAATCTCACCAGGCTCAAGGTTGACTCAGCCTTCCATCCTTTCTAAGGTAGGTAAATTGAGGACCCAGTTTGTGGGGGCAATAAGCTGACTTTGTATAAAATATACAAAAGTATGAAGGCTATTGCTTAACGCATTGTAAGCCTCCCTGAGTCTCCGGAGAAGGGCGGCATATAAATCTATTAAAAAAAAAATTGCTACCGGATTGGGTGATCCGGTCCGAACCGGGAGCATTTCACCCCTGAAGGATAGTATTGCAATACAAAGGGAATGTCTTTTTATATAATGGTGACATGAATAAAAGTTAGAATAAAGACATAAGAAATAAGAAATAAGAGAAAGGGGGAATATTGGTATACCCATTTTTATAAAATAACTGCAATGATAAGAGGGAGGTTTAGAAACTGAATGGCGGTAGTATTATGTATTTTTAAACAATATGAAATAATGTAAGATTATAATTTGATATAAATGTGTATTACTACTAGAAATATATAAGCTGGATGAATGTGATAACTATGATTAATAATATTATTTTATCTGTACTGAAGTGGATGGCACTCAGGTGTCACACTGTTCACGCACTGATATGTATATGTAATATAAAATAAAAAAAAACTTGATAAAAAAACCAACCCTCTGGCTTACCCTGAATGTCAACTTGTACCAGGGAAAGCAGCACCTGGATCTGTTTAAATCAGGGCAAGTAATTTCATCAATCACATAGGCTGTGGTAGTGGGGAGCTGTAATTAGTTGTAAAGTCGGACAAGTCTGCTTTAACTAAACCATGCAACAACTTCAGAAACTAGAAGTGCTATAAGATTTACAAGTACTTCTCACCCTGGAAACCCACATTATGGCTTGCAAACATGGTTTATGTTGACCACTGAGCTATTTAACATCTGTAGCAAGCCAACAGGATAGGAATAAACAGTTTGGTGCTCTCCACTTTATTTGGACTATTATCCTTCAAAACTTCACCAAAAGTCAGGAATTATGAAACTTCCTATCTCTGAGGTAGGTGTAGGATTCTATAATTACACTTGGGCTTGGAGGCTCATGATGGTTCATGGTACAGTAGTTTATAGTATAGGGTCCTGGCTGGAGTGTTCCGATTCTGGAGTCATTTGCAGTGGAGCCTGGGTTAACAGGGGAAGTAGCTGTGGTGGTGGTCAGAGGAAATCAAAGCTCTATATGAGATTGGTTGGGTGAACAGATGATATGGCAACTGGTGGTTGTTTTTTTATTATTTATTAATATTTATAGCAAATATTTATTATTTGCTGCAGTTTTAGCTGGGATCGTACCCCTTGCTGCAGAGACTCTTTGGAGAGCCAGTTTCAATTGCTGGGCTTTAGTGGCATCACAGATCAGGGTACGGGTGAAGGTGTGGCTGTTGCCATCCAGCAACTCTTGGGGCCTTTAGGGGCACTGCCCCAGACATAGCCAGATGTAAGAACCTGTTTGTGAAACTGGATCACAAGGATCAGTTAGGGTTGCTTGCCTCCCTGTGGTCTAGTGGCATCCTTCCCTGGGTTCCTTGAGTCTGTTGCTGAGTTGGCAGTTGGTACTGGAGTATATCAACCTGCTTTCTCTTGGCCCAGAGTTAGAGGTTGCTTGGGGATTTTGACCACCATGGCAACTATGGACCTCATCCAGCTTTCATGAGGGTACAACACAACAAAGGTCACACTTTGGATCTGGTTTTTGTCTTGGGGCAGTGGCAACATGATTGGGGGATGTATGTTTTGTTTGTTTGTTTGTTTGTTTGTTTGTTTATTTATTTATTTATTTATTTATTTATTATTTATTTGATTTATATGCCGCCCTTCTCCCGAAGGACTCATGGCGGCTCACAACAATAAGAAACAGAAAATACAAAAGTTAAAAGACAAATTAAAACAGAGTATCCAATAAATAAAGTTAAACATGGGAATACCAATTCACCCTGAGGAGGCCAACTCTGTGGGAGCGAACCGGGTGATGGAAGGCCACCAGTGGCAGGAGGTGGTCTCGCAAGTATGTTAATATCAGTCTCTTGCTATTGAGAGTTCACTCCTTGACTTCCGGTTTGGTGTCGCGGTGGGACGGTTGATGGATAGTGGGGCTCCATAAATCCCAGCTGATTCTTCATTGTTGGGGGCCTTAAGGGGCTAAAGTCACCCTGGAGGGGTGACAAAGACAGGAGGGGTCCCTTGGTGATTGCAAGAAAGCAGCAGCTCTTCTATTTGATCTGAGGCTCCCTCCCAACCAACAAAGAAAAGTGACAGCCATTATGGCCGACTGAAGCTGGGGCAACCAAAAAAAGAAATGAGCTGGAGCAGTTTGAGAACAGTGGATTGGAACTGGCTGAGACGATTTTTAACTTTTGCACTAGAGACCCACTTTAAATAAAAGAACTTTGGAAAGACTCCAAAGCGCTGAGGAAGCGGTGAATTAACACAGAGAGAAAAAGTATAGACCCAAAAGAGAAATGAAATGTTAACAGAAGAATATGAAGTTTTAAAATACAGAAAGTCTGAACTGGAACTTGTGGTGTTATGAAAGGTAACTTTAATCTGCTGGAAATATTGTCTGTTAGAAGAAACTGTATAAAGAAAAATGGTTATTTTGCTGTTATTATTTAAGTTTGACAATCAGCTGGACTCATTCTAGTACTGAGAATTAGAGTTGGGACGCCATCTACTGGCCAAAGAAAATATCATATTGTTATAGGGCTGGAAAAGTCCTTTAAAGTTATCAGAAGAGATAAGAAGAGAAACAAAGTGAAAGGCAAACAACATCTGTAAGGCCGTCTTCTTGTTTTCTTTTTACTTGTCTTTATCTGGTGGTTTAGGATTAACTGCTGAGCATTTTGAAATTTTCTTCAAAGCAATGTGGATTACAAATGACAAGAATTGCCCTTGAAGGGACTTCCGGTTGGTGACTTGCAGTGGCATGGCAATGTGACAGCGATCGCTGCCTTCAACGCCACTTTTCCGCCGTGTTTTGGGGTCCCTTCGAGGCATGGGAGCTTGGAGAGCTCCGCAGACAGTAGTGGGGTGTCAGCAGGCAGAGTGGTGAGAAGCAAGCACTCTCTGCTGGACCAATAACCGCTGTCAATCTAACGCAGCGCGTCTGCCTTTAATGGCAGTCCCGAAGCTGTGATAACCAACAAAGACAGGAAGCAAGAAAATTTCAGTGAAGTTGGTGTCAATTAACACCCATATCTACTCTCCCTCAAACACGCTCTGATTGAGATCACTAGGATTGTGCTGGCTGGGTCGGACGGGAAGGATCCACGAAGGAACAAGCGGCGATCGTGAGGATGAAGCAGATTGGGTTGGAGTGAGATCGCAGACAAGCCGGTGAGAGTGACAAGCAAAAAGAGACTTTTGGAACGGGGAGGAGGCGCTATCAGAGAACAGGATAAATTTATTGGATTGAGCGAGCAATTTTGGGAAGTCGACAGCGTAGATCGGACAGATCGAATGAGCAGAGGAGAAAAGGGAGTCTGGAGACTGGATACCGGAAGTGCGGCCATTGTCTAAACCAACAACAAGACTGTCAAGAGCGAAGAGAGAGAAAGGCAATGTGGTCTTCAAAACTAGCAATGCGGATATAGTGTGCCTTCAAGAGGTTCATATTAAAAAGGAAAACGAAAAATATTTAGAATATAATAAACTAGGAAAACTTTTTACCTCCCTAGCTGACAAAAAAAAGAGAGGGGTCGCACTGTATATTAAGAAGGAAATAAAAGCAGAATTAAAATATGCCGACCCGAAAGGTAGAATACTAATAGTGGAAATACAGAGAGGTAATTTCCCAATATTATTAACAGCAATTTATGCCCCAAATGAAAATCTGGGAGATTTCTATAAAAAATTAGGCAAAAAAATAAGCATAATGGATAATAGTAATATTTGCATACTCGGAGACTTTAATGGGGTAATAGACCCGGACAAAGATTATAAAGGGACCAAAGGCCAAAAGAAAAAAAAGAAAAATTTACCAAAACCATTCTTTGATGTAGTAGATGAACTTAACCTAGTTGATATTTGGCGGACTCTGCATCCCCATAACAGGCAGTATGCGTACTACTCTAACCCTAAAAAATCATGGTCAAGGATTGACATGATGTGGGTAAGCAGAAATATAGGGATGGAAATCATGTCAGCAGAAATTACACCTAATGTCTGGGCGGATCACAACCCGCTAGAGGTTAAATGGAAAAGTGTGTATAAGAGAAGTATAAGATGGAGATTAAATACCCAATTTCTAAGGGATAAGCAAAGTATCGAGAAAGTTAAAGGAGAATTAAAATCATTCTTTGAAGAAAATGAAAAGGAACCAACTACCCAAGGAATTATTTGGGATACAATGAAGGCGTATTTGAGAGGCCTGGCAATATCATATGGCTCACATAAGAATAAGGAAAAAAGAGAGAGGCAGAAGGCCCTGTTAGATGAATTAGGGAAAGCAGAGAAGGAAGTACAACAAAAGCCAGATAATAAGACAGCCAAAGAAAACTGGATGATTATTCATCATAAACTAAATAGCATAGATCAGGAGGAATTGGCATACAAAATGAAACGAACTAAACAACATTACTTTGAAAATGCCAATAAACCGGGCAGATGGCTGTCCTATAGATTAAAAAAAGAAAAAGAGAAAGAGAAAGGGCTTATCTACCAGCTGGAAGACTCGGAGGGCCGCATTGTTAATAAAGAAGATAAATTAGAGATTGCCTGAGAATACTATGCTTCTCTGTACAAAGAAGAAGAAATTCCCAAAGAAAAGGTGGACCAATACTTGTCCAAAGAAAAACTTCCAATGATTGGGGAGGAGGAGAAAGAAATGCTAAATAAAGAAATCACAATGACAGAATTAAAGATAGAGATATCTAAACTCAAGAAGAGCAAATCTCCAGGCCCAGACGGATTCCCAGGAGAATTATATAAAAACCCAGATTTAGAGGAAATTTTATTACCAAAATTGTTAGAAATTTACAACAAGGCTCTGACAAAATCAAAAATACCAGAATCGTGGAAGGAGGCATATATCACACTCCTCCAGAAAGAAGGAGAGGACCCAAAATTGATAAAAAATTACAGACCAATTTCCCTCCTTAATACAGATTACAAGATATATATGAGTATTATAGCAGCAAGATTAAAAATAATTTTGAATAATTTGATATACAGTGGCCAAAATGGATTCCTCCCTGGGAGGCAGATTAGAAATAATACAAGGATGGTAATAGACATACTTGAATATTATGAGGAACACCCGAATAAAGAAATAGCACTGGTCTTTGTAGATGCCCAAAAGGCATTTGATAACTTGAATTGGCAGTTTATGAAACAACAAATTAAACAAATGGAATTCAGATCAAATTTCACTAACACAATATTCACAATTTATGAAAAACAAAGGGCCAATATTCTATTAAATGGAGAACTGAAAAAAACTTTGCACATTAGAAAAGGGGTGTGACAAGGATGTCCCCTGTCTCCACTTCTGTTCATATTAGCTCTAGAAGTATTGTTGAAAAGGATCAGAAACAACAATGAAATCAAGGGATTGACAATTAGGAAAGAAACATATAAGACCCAGGCATTTGCTGATGATGTAGCATTAATCATGGAGGAGCCATTGGAAACAGGTATTAAAATATTGGAAGAACTGGGCAGGTATGGAGAGGTAGCAGGCTTCAAATTAAACAAATCCAAAACTAAATTGTTGACCAAAAATATGACTGAGGAACAAAAGAAAGTATTGGAAGAGTCAATGGGGATCCAAATAGTTAAGAAGGTAAAGTACCTGGGGGTGTGGATATCAGCAAGGTGCTCGGCCCCTAAGGAGGATAATTATATGCCCCTAATCAGGAACATTAAACATGACTTAGAAAAATGGGGAAGACTCCAGATATCATTATCAGGCAGGATTGCAGCAACAAAAATGAGTGTACTACCCAAATTGTTGTACTTATTCCAAACGGTCCCTGATAAATTAGATAATAATTTTTTTTCAGAATTTAACATCATTATTGGAAAATTTATTTGGGGGGGGGGGGAGAAACCGAGGATAGCAATCAGGAACCTGCAAGACAAAAAGGAAAGAGGAGGTTTCGGACTTCCTATGTGGGAGATGTATTATAAAGCTGTAAATTTAGTATGGTTGAAGGAATAGGCAACCTTGGGAAGTAAAAGACTCTTGACCTTGGAAGGGCACGACCTCCAGAAGGGTTGGCATGCTTACCTTTGGGACTTGGGGAAAAAGACAAGAACATATTTCCACAGACATAAAATTAGGGATACTTTAATGCAAACATGGGGAGGGATAAGATGGAAGCAATATACAAAAGTCCCGAGATGGCTCTCCACTATGGAGGCCATAATATACCCGAATGTGTTAGAAATGGGAAAAATGGTCAAATATAAACAGCTATTAGATGGGGGAGGGAATCTCAAAACAAGAGAAGAACTGATGGAACAAGGTATTCTTATAGATTGGTGGCCCTATGCCCAAATTAAATCTCACTATAAAAAGGACCAGGAGGAATTTGGCATGGAGATATGTATTAATGGATTTGACAAGATATGGATGGGCACAGACAATAAAATATTAGCTAAATTATATAATTACCTACTGGAGAATGATATGGCAGAGGAGGTGGTCAAGGACCTGATGATAGCATGGGCCAAAAACATTGGACAGTACATAAATTTGAACAAATGGGACACAATATGGAACAATAACCTTAAAATGACTAGGGCGGTGACTTATAAGGAAAATCATTATAAGATGTTCTATAGGTGGCATATGGCCCCAGCCAGGATAGCTAAAAATTACCCCAATTCGAGTCCTAATTGTTGGAAATGTGATCATCAACAAGGCACTTTTTATCACTGTTGGTGGACTTGTAATCAGGCACAAAAATTCTGGAGGATGATATGGAAATGGATTTCGGAAATAATAAGAGATAATATTGACTTTGAACCAAAAGCCTTTCTCCTGGGAATCCTGAAAACAGAATATACAAAAAAAAGAGGTACTTAATTACGCACATAATGACAGCCGCAAGTATTTCTTTCGCCCAGTATTGGAAAGAAAAAAAATTACCACCTGAAGAACATGTTATTAGGAGAATACTGGAATGCGCCGAAATGAATAAATTAACTCTAGAAATTAATGACAGAGAGGATACGGCATATTATAGCATGTGGGACATGTGGTATGAGTGGATAAAGAAAAGAAAAAATGAAGCTTGCAGAGTATAGAGATTAATTAATAATTAATTAACAAGGATTATAAATAATTGAGTATTATTACTTGTACCATAAGGATCTGAGTATTACTATGTGTAATAGCTTTCAAATTAAATTTAACTCAAAGAAGCAATATCATGTAAATGACAAGTAAATAATATGTACATATGTATTTACACCGTGGAACCGAAAAAGTCTTAATTGTATCACTATTTTCACAATAAAAAATTAAAAAAAAAGAATTGCCCTTGAAGTTGAACATCTGATTTTATGAATTAATTAATGAGTAATTTGGTGGACCATTCTGGATTACACATACCATTTGACAGAATATTTTACGAGGTGAAAAAAGAAATTAAATAGAACTTACAAATTTGAAAAACTCAGAAGGTGCAAAGCAGCAGACCTTGAGGATTATAAACACTGTGGATTCTGAGAACAGTTCAGGGACTGAACAAATTCTATTAATATTGACTTTTTGACATTTTTGAACACTTGGGACATTGGGATTTGGATGAATTACTGAATAATTTTCAGCACATTAAAATAAAGTAAAAAGATACAACAAGGAAGAACATTCCAAATGGAAATGCTACTAATGTTTCAAAATATTAAGGAAACTATGACAAGGAACCATAGGGAAATGATGGAATTGATGCACGATACAGATTTAAGACCAGGAAATTGCCAGCAAAGGATAATGGAAAATGAACAAAAAAAATCAGATAATAGAGGATAATTCAGAAGGAGTGGAAGAAAGAAGGGAGGAGTGAGACCAACTAATGATACAAGTAGGGAAAGATACCGAAAAGATAGTAAGAATAGAACAGAGAGATTATTCTTTAAGAGGCCAAAATGAAGAAGAGAGCAAAGAGAAAGATCCATTAGCAGAGACGAAAGAGATACTGATGGGTATTTTGGAGAGCAGACAATGAGAGACAGAGGTAGAAGTAGAGAAGATATTTAGATTAAACAGGATTGATGTAGAGGGATACAAGGTCCCAAGGGAGGAGCAAGGGAGACTGATCAAAAAGTCAATAAGAGTTGAAATATTAGACTTCCAGTGGTGACGTCATGATGAAACGGAGCAAGGAAACGGGGCTCTGTTTCCCTTGCCCGATTTTTCCTGCCTGGAGACCCTAAAAGGGCAGCGTCAATCCCAGAGGGATTGGCAAGATAGAGGGGAAGCTCTGGAGATGGCAAGGAAAAGGACGATCTCCCACTAAGATAAAGAGAAAACCCCTCAATGCCAGCAGGAGAGAAGTCGGCCAACATGGTGGATTCAGAGTCATGACAGCCAGACAAGAATTAGGAAGTTAGAATGGAAAAGCAACGCAATGGTACTGGTGGGGAGTTATACATCTAAGATTTTGCAAAAAAATTATTTTCACTTTGTTTGAAGCAGTAAAAGCAGGACTCCAAAAGAGCGGGCCAGGATTTCCACCCCAAGAAATAGCGGCGATTAAGTTGCTGGAGCTTTTGACAGCTTTTGACAGCTTGGGAGAAGAGCATAGGAGACTTATCAAAAGAGAGAGGAGGAACTCCAGACTAACCTCTAAGAAATATATTTATTGCCACATTTTATTTATATTGACTGTAACTGATTATAACAACTTTGAAAGAAGTTCCCCTAGGAATAGTATTACAAAGAATAAGATAGGGGCAAGAAGAAATATCGGATTAAAGTAAAGTGACTGATACAATACTTTTAACCACTAAAGAAGGCTGTTTTGTGAGAACCTGTGGACTTTAAAAAGAAAGAAGAGACAACCTTTGGACAAATCTGGATAGGTATATTGGACAGTGTTGTGGTGTTGGTGAGTTTAGGGGTGCAGAAGGATTAAAAATGTTATAATCTGGAAGAGTAGTAAAAAGAACTATAATAAAGGGGACAAACATCTTATGAATTATGAACTAGAACATTAAAGAAAGAAGAAAATTGAATATATACATACTGTATTTTTCGGACTATAAGACGCATCTACCTTTTGGGGGGAAGAAAACAAGGGAAAAAAATCTACCTCTGCCTCCCAGCAATTTGCCTCCTTGCAGCAAACAGCAAACAGCCTGTTTCAGTTTCAGCATAGCCTGATTAGCACAAGCAGCTGATTGTTGGTTGGATCAGCCTCCCAAGGATCAGCTGTTTCAGGCTGCAGGGATTGCCATAGCCTATTGCCGCCTCAGTTTTCAGCCTCCGTGCACCCCATTTTCTGCCCGTTCTGGTCGGCGGGGATCAAAATGGGCAAAATGGGCTGTTTGCTGTAAGGAGGCAAATTGCTGGGAGGCAGAGGCCAAAGGGTGGGGGCCGGCGGGTGGGAGGGGCTACATTCGGTGAATAAAACACACACAAATTTTCACCCTCTTTTGGGGGGGGGAAGTGTGTCTTATACTCTGAAAAATACGGTATATATATTAATATATTAAATTAAAGACGTTTGTATAACTTAAAGATTTGATAAAATATTAACTTATACTGATTAGACATAGCAAATAGCAATTGTTTAAAATATTTGATAGACGCTGTTTATTTCATATATAACTACACTATATTGTACTATATTCACACTATAGTATATTATCTATATTATCTATAACATATATTTGTATACGTATTTATATATTAATACTAACTAATATCTATATTAATTTATACCTATTATTATTATATTATAATTATATCCCCATATTATTACATTATTATTATTTAATAATATAATAACAAGGTGCAGAGAAACCACAACAGAGAAAGTTGGAAGACCTAAAAGGGAAGTATTCATCATTATATGTTATTTTGGAAAAACATCTTTCAAGTTTTGAAGATGACAAGTACAACAACCATTACAAAAATAGGAAAGAAAGCATCATCAAACCCAGGGTCTGCAACATCATCCCTGTCAAGTCACCGTTCAATAGACAGCATGCTCGGTGTGGAGAAATCAAGTTCCATGCAGAATATGCAGAATATGCAGGCAACGCTGCTCATGATACAGGAAACTATGACAAAGACTCAGGAGTCGATAGTGAGAAATCATGAGGAAATAAAAAATGAGATGGGAGAAATGAAAGCAGACATTCGAAAGATGGCCGATAAAATAGGAATTATCCAACAAACAATAACCAAGAATGAACAGAGAATACAAACAGTAGAAATAAAAGCGGAACAAACAGAAAAGAAGATGGAAGCAATGGAACAAAAACTCATCTTGGCTAATATGGACCTGGAAGAGATGTTTGTCTTTCTAGAAATGGAAAAGGCAGCCTTTTTCCTGAGGTTCCAGAACATAGTAGAGGACAAGGAGGAAGACCTGGTTAGGGTTATGACAGACCTGCTAGCAGACATACTGCAGAAAAACAAACACAACATAATACAAGGAGACATTGATGAAGTGTACAGAATACACACAAATTACGCAAGACAACACAAATTGCCAAGAGAGGTGCACGTGAGGTTCACCAAAAAGACAACAAGAGATGAAGTATATAAAAGAACAAGGGATGAACCCATGATATACAAAGGGAGAGAAATCCAAACTCTAAAGCAGATACCTAGGACAGTCAGGGAACAGAGGAGACAATATCAATTTCTAACTACGCAATTGATAATATATATATATAAATATATATAAATATTTTTTATTACAATTTTCCTTTACACAACTCTAGTACATAATTAACAGACTATGTCATTTTTGTATACTTCGGATCAACATTCCATACAATATATACATTATATACATTCAATATCTAATCCTCAATAGCCTTATGTATATTTCCAATTTTTATTTCTATTATCTATCCAGATATACCATTTTTCCCAAACCGCGTAGAATTCCAAATCATCCTTTTCTTTTAGTTCTAGGGTAAGTTTATCCATTTCGGCACATTCATATATCTTCTGAATGATCAATCCCTCTGGTGGTGTATTGCGTTCCTTCCAGTATTGCGCAAACACAATTCTTGCCGCTGTTAATATGTGTAGAATCAAATTTATTTTATTTTTTAATTTTATTTTATTGCAATTTATATGCCGCCCTTCTCCCAAAGGACTCAGGGTGGCTTACAAGATAAAAATTCAACAATATGAATTAAATATAAATTAAAATCCAATTAAAATTAATTAAAATTATTACAATGTAAAAAGCCCCCTCAACGGGTCAGTCCATTTGATGAAAAAGCCACGTCTTCAGTTTGCAGTGGAAGGAGAGGAGGTCAAGGGCTGTCCTAAACCCGGTGGGCAAACCGTTCCAGAGGGTTGGCGCTCCCACAGAGAACGCTCTCCCGCTGGGGGCTGCCAGCCGACATTGTTTGACTGACGGCACCCTGAGGAGGCCCGCTCTGTGAGAGCGCACAGGACAATGGGAGGATGGCAGAAGATGGTCCTGCAAGTACCCTGAGCCTAAGCCATGTAGGGCTTTATAGGTGAGCACCAGCACCTTGAAACGAACCCGGAGGACCACCGGCAGCCAGTGCAGCTTCCGCAGGAGAGGTGTTACATGGGAGTAACGAGAGGCTCCCGTAACAACCCGTGCAGCTGCATTCTGGACTACCTGAAGCCTCCGGGTGCATCCCAAGGGCAGCCCCATGTAGAGGGCGTTACAGTAATCCAACTGAGAAGTAACAAGGGCATGAGTGACTGTGGCGAGGGTATCCCGGTCTAGGAAAGGGCGCAACTGGCACACCAGGCGTACCTGTGCAAAAGCCCCCCTGGTTACGGCTGTCAAGTGATCTTCTAAAGACAGCCGTGAATCCAGGAGGACACCCAGATTGCGAACCCTTTCAGAGGGAGTAAGTACTTCCCCTCCTATCACAAGTGATGGAACCACTAGATCCCAAGATGCCAGCATCCACAGCCACTCGGTCTTGGATGGGGTGAATCTGAGTCTGTTTCTTCCCATCCAGGCCCACACCGCTTCCAGGCAGCGGGACATCATGGAAAGGGCATCCCCAGGGTGGTCTGGGGTGGAGATATAAAGCTGAGTATCATCAGCATATTGATGATACCTCACCCCAAAACCACGAATGATTTCACCCAGTGGCTTCATATAGATGTTAAAGAGTAGGTGGGAGAGAACCGACCCCTAAGGGGCCTCGGGGAGGATCTCTGTCCCCTCATCCATACAAACTGCGAGCAACCCGAGAGGTAGGAGGAGAACCACCGTAAAACAGTACCTCCTATCCCCAGCCCCCTGAGTTGCTGCAGCAGGATAACATGGTCAATGGTATCAAAAGCCGCAGAGAGGTCAAGTAGGACCAGGATGGAGGAACAGCCCCCATCCCGGGCCTGCCAGAGATCATTCACCAGGGCGACCAATGCCATTTCTGTGCTGTGACCATGCCTGAAACCTGATTGGTATGGGTCAAGGTAGTCTGTTTCCTCCAGGAATTGAGGGAGTTGTTGTGCCACCACGGACTCGACAACCTTCACTATAAAGCAAAGGTTGGAGACTGGATGATAGTTGTTAAGGGAGTCTGGATCCAGGGTAGGCTTCTTAAGGAGGGGTCGAACCACCGCCTCTTTAAGTGCAGCAGGGAAGTCCTCTTCCTTTAAAGAAGCATTGACAACAGCCTGGATCCAGCCTCCAGTCACCTCTCTGGCTGCAGAAACAAGCCAGGAGGGACAAGGGTCCAATAAACACGTGGAGGCACTGAGTTGACCCACAATCCTGTCCACTTCATCCATCGAAGCAGGCTCAAACCCAACCCAGATGTTACCTTCAAGACAAGCCCTTGTCTCCTCGATAGACTCTGCCCAGAGTCCAACCCAGTCCGGATCTGAGCGATTTTATCTTGCAGAAACTGTACAAAATCCTCAGCTCTGCCCTGCAAGGGGTCCTCCCTCACTCCATGATTGAAAAGAGAGCGGGTCACTCTAAACAGGGCTGCTGGGCAGTTTTCTGCAGATGCAATGTGAGCGGTGAAATAATGGCGTTTTGCAGCTTTCATCGCCACAAGATAAGACCTAATATGGGTTCTTAACTGTGTTCGGTCAGATTCCGAGCGGGAGGATCTCCAACCGCCCTCCAGGCATCTTTTCCGACACTTCATTTCCCTAAGCTCCACAGTGAACCATGGAGCCACCCGGGATCTGTGTCAAGCCAGAGGCCGCAAAGGCGCGATTCGTTCTTAGGCCCCCATCGCAGCCTGTTCCCAGGCCGCCACCACGGCCTCGGATGAATCATGGGTTAAGGAGACGGGAAATGACCCAAGCTCCATCAGGAACCTTTCAGGGTCCATCAGGCGCCTGGGGCGGAACCATCTCGCTGGTTCCGCCTGCCAGCAGCGGGGTCTGGTGGAGAGAAAGTCCAGCCTGAGGAGGGAATGATCGGTCCATGACAGGGGGTAGATGGATAAATCCTCCTTACCCCGATCATTTATCCACTGTCCAGAGAGAAAAATCAGATCGAGTGTGTGTCCTCCTTTATGAGTTGGGCCCTGTACAACCTGAGTTAGGTCCATGGCCGTCATGGAGGTCATGAACTCCCGCACTAGCTCAGATGTCTCCTTGACCGATGGCAGGTTGAAATCTCCCACAACCAAAAGGCTGGGGAGTTCAACCGCCAACTCGGCCAAGACATCTAGTAGTGCGGGCAGGGCTGAGGCTACGCAGCTGGGAGATAGGTATGTATCCAACAGACCTGACTGAACTCCAGGGTCCAACTTCAAAAGGAACGATTCACACCCGCCTATCTGAAGAACAGTGACCTCCCTGGGGTTGAGACGCTCCCTAATAACTACCGTCACCCCCCTCCCCTACCCTGGAGTCGTGACTGGTGAAGCACACGGAAGCCTGGGGGACATAAATCGGAGAAAGGGACACCTCCCTCCAGCCCTAACCAGGTCTCCGTGATGCAGGCCAGGTCTGCGTCCTCCTCTTCAATAAGATCTCACACAAGGAGGGCCTTATGCATCACGGACCTGGCATTCAAGTACACCATCCGGAGTCCAGGGCTCTGCACTCCTACACCCCTGGGGGAGCAGGGGGAGCCAAGGGGGCAGGAGCGCACCACCGTTTGGACACAGCGGCAGCACTCTGCATATCCCCTCTTCTCACAACCCCCACCTCTCCCAACCATCACAGGGATTGGAAGACCCTCTTTCCACCGAGCCTCTTCTTTCCCTCCCCCTCCCCCCCTCCTCCCCCAACTGTCAGACGGGCCAGGTTGCTGAACCATAAGAGCTGCCCTCGGCTCATTCTTCACCACCTGCCTTCTGGGTCCTCTTAAAATTTGCTTAAAAACTCTAATTAAAAAGCCTCTCAGACCCCGCTTTGAAGCATGCCACCACTCGGGGTTCCAAAACCCGTCCTTGAGGTAGGCCTTCGATAGATAGGCCACATTACTGCCACAGCACCGCAGGGTCCTGAACAGCCAAGAGCAGCTTCAACGCTGACAGGGCCGTGCCAATCAGGCCATAAACTCCCCGCGGCCGAAGCGCCATCACGGAGGCCGCCGCCACCCTTCTAACGGCGCCCAGCTGATGCAATTTCTCTTTGCTGTCCCCGGGTCATCTGAGAGCCTGTCCCAATCAGGGACGGCTCATCCTAACCACAAAAGTCTCAGCATGCCGGACAGGGGGCCAGAAGATAAGAAAATTTTATCTTTCTATCAAATTTTGTTTTAAGTATTCCCAGGAGAAATGTTTCCGGGTTTAGTTCAATTCGACATTTTATTATCTCTTGTAGCCATCCTTGTATCTTAGTCCAGTACTTTTTCGCTTCAGGACATAGCCACCAAGCATGAAAGAAGCTACCTTGATGTTGGTTACATTTCCAACATTTTGGGCTTAAATTCGAGTACATTTTAGCCAGCCTTGCTGGGGCTAGGTGCCAACGGTAAAGCATTTTGTATTGGTTTTCCTTATAAGCAGTTGATTTTGTTATAGTGTAATTTTTGTTCCAAATTCTTTCCTAATCCTCTAAATCTATATTATGCCCTATGTTTTTAGCCCATGCAATCATTGGTTCTTTCACCACCTCCTCTACTCTTATCAAATTCTAATAGATAATTGTATATTTTGGATACTAATTTTCCTTCAGGGGCCTTTCAACAATTTGTCTATTTGTTTTGGTTCCATGTCAATTCCGTATTCTTCCACGTCTTTCTTGTACCTAGATTGCAGTTGTAAATATGGCCACCAATCGATAGAAATTCCCTGTTCCTTTAGTATCTGATTGTTTTTAAGCTTCCCCTGTTTATCTAAAATTTCTGAATATCTGGGCATTTTGCTTATATCTAATGTGTTGGGGTGGATCATTGCTTCCATGGTGGATAACCAACCAGGGATTTTCATGTAATGTGTTTTCCTTATATTCTCCCAAATTCCTAACAATGCATCTCTGATTTCGTGTCTATTTTGTGCCTATAGAAATATGAGTGTGTCCTATTCCCTTTATCCCACATAAAGGCATGCCACCCCTTTTGCAGATCATGTCCTTCCAGTGTTAAGATTGTCAGCGTTCCAGAAAAAAAAACCCTCTCCAAGTAAAGACACGGAAGCAAGCCTTGGAAGCCATATTAGGCCGGAAGCTTCAATGCTGCCAAGGATTCTTCTTCTGTTCACCCAATCCCTTATCCAAACCAGAGTTGCTGTCTTGTGGTAAAATTCCCACGTCCAAAGCCGCCCCTACTTCTGCTATCTTTGAGAGAGAGTAGTTTTATCCTTGCCTTCTTTCCTGACCAAACAAATTTAAGTCCAGATATTTCTCCATATTTTTCTATTTCTCGTATTAGAATAGGACCAGATTTCAGAGGTTCCTCAATAATGAATACCATGTCGTCCGTGAAGTCCTGTGCTTTGTACTCTTCTCTTTTAATTTTCGTTCCCTTTATTTCTCTGTTTACTCTGATTCTATTTAGTAAAATTTCTAACGTTAAAATAAAGAGAAGTGGTGACAGTGGGCATCCCTGACGTACACCCTTGGTTATCTGAAATGTGTTGGTGGTGTCCCTGTTTACTATTACCCTTGCCTTCTGCGTCGTATATATTGCCACTATCATATTTTCAAATTTACTTCCCAGTTTCATGTGTCTAATTTGCCTAATCATAAATTGCCAGTTTAGATTATCGAAAGGCTTTTGGGCATCCAGAAAAACAAGAGCCACTTGTTTCTCTGGGTGGGCTTCATAATATTCCAGTATGTCTACTATTATTCTTGTGTTATCTCTTATTTGTCTGTTTGGAAGGAAGTCATTTTGATCCAGGTGTAGTCTCATTCAATACTCTTTTCAGCCTTTCTGCTATTCATGAATATTTTGTAATCTGCATTTAAGAGGGATATTGGTCTGTAATTTTTGATTTGATTTTTATCTGTACCTTCTTTCGAGATTAAGGTGATGTATGCCTCACTCCATGATTCTGGTATTTTCACTTCGTATAGTGCTTCATTACATATTTCCAACAATACTGGTTCTATAATCTCACTCATTTTTTTGTAGACTTCCCCTGGGAGGCCATCCGGGCCTGGTGTCTTATTATTCTTAAGTCTTAGGATTGCCCCTCTCAATTCTTCTGCCATTATTTCTCTATTTAGCATTGTCCTTTTTTCCTCCTCTAGTGGTGTAATCCCTTCTTCCAACAAATAATTATCAATTTTATCCTTTGATATTTCATTTTGTTTATAAAGATTCACATAATAATTTTGTACAATTTTCTTTTTCTCTTCTTCATTATTTTGTGGGGTCCCCATCTCATCATATAATTGTTGGATAATCCATCCTTCTTTCTCCTTCTTCAGTTTGTAAGCCAGTCACCTTCCAGTCTTATTAGCATGTTCAAAAAAGAATTGTTTAGAAAATTTTAAATTTCTTGCAATCTCCGCTTGCTCTAATATGTTTAATTTATGTCTAACAAGGGTCAAAGTTTCTTTAACAAATTGATCTCCTGGTTTTGTTTGAAGTTGATTCTCCAGTTTTCCAATTTCTTCCATTAGGGTGTTATGTTGCTTCCATTTTTCCTTATTTTTCTTTGCTGTATAAGCTATTGTTATCCCCCTTATATAAGCTTTCATAGTGTCCCATAAGTTTGTTAATGAGGTATGTTGTTTTTTATTTTCTTTAAAAATAATGTCAATTCCTTCATTATCCTTTCAATGTATTCCTTTTCCTTTAAGATTTGGGGGTTTAGCGTCCATCTTTTGATTTTTTTTTTCCTTTGGCCTCTCCATATTATCTCAAGGGGGTTATGATCTGCCCATGTGTTTGGGGAGATCTCAATCTTTTCTATTTCTATACCTAATTCCTTATTTATCCACATCATGTCAATTCTAGACCAGGATGCATGGGGATTGGAATAAAAGGTATATTTATTTTCTTTTGGATGTAGGGTCGTCCACATATTTATCAAATTAAGTTAATCTATCATTCCAAAAAAGGTTTTTGGTAATATATTTCTCTTTTTCTTGTTATTTTTATCGCTAACATAATCTTTTTTAGTATCGACTATCCCATTATAATCACCCACAATACATATATTCCTGTGGCCTGTCACAATTATCTTTTCATGCAATTTCTTATAAACTTCCCCCTGGTTTTTATTAGGTGCATAAATTGGGCTTTGTCTTACCTGAAAGCCATTTCTGATTGAGGTGGGTCCGGTGGTCATGATGATGGGTAGTGCTCCACCGATGGTATGGATCGGGTCTAATAGCTGAAAGGCTCCTCCCCTTCCTGTTGCCTCCCAGCTTTTGAAGAGATTCGATTTGTGATAGACCCACACGGTGAGCTGCAATAGAGGAGAAAGGAAACCCCAGGACCACGCCCATCTGACTTGGCAACCTACGGGCGGGGCTGACCACCGGACCCACCTCAATCAGAAATGGCTTTCAGGTAAGACAAAGCCCATTCTAATTGATCGTGGGTCCGGTGGTCATGATGATGGGACATACCAAAGCTCTGGACTACCGGGAGGGAGTTGCCGAGGATGATGGAGTGGACCTGTGCAGTACTTGCTGAAGCACCCGCCGGCCGAAGGCCGCATCAGCGGACGCAAAGCGATCTAGCCTATAATGACGTATGAAAGGAGTAGGGGAAGCCCAGGCCGCAGCCCGGCAGATTTCCTCCAGGGGAGCCTGAGTTGCCCAGGCAGCCGAAGTGGCTGCGCTGCGAGTAGAATGGGCCGTGATACGAGGAGGGATAGGGAGATCCTGGACCCCATAGGCGGTGGCGATGGTTGCCCTAATCCACCGGCCCACTGTGACCGAAGAGGCCTTCTGACCCATACTAGAAGGATGGAAGGATACTAGAAGTGACTCAGACCGCCGAAAGTCAGACGTTCTACGGAGGTAAACCTTAAGGGCCCGTCTGACATCTAAGGTGTGCCAAGCCCTTTCCCTGGCGTGCCTAGGGTTGGGACAAAAACTGGGAAGGACTAATTCCTGAGCCCGGTGGAAAGGAGTATTGAGCTTGGGAATGAAACCTGGGTCCAGACGAAGGACCACCCTGTCCGGGTGAAAGATACAGAGGTCAGCTCTGATAGACAGAGCCGCCAATTCAGAAATCCTCCTAGCTGAGGTAATGGCGAGGAGAAAGGACACCTTGTAGGTCAAATGTCTGAGCCCTACTTCTCTAATAGGCTCAAACGGAGCCTTGGTGAGAGCCTCTAAGACTAGGGGCAGATCCCACGAGGGGTATCTGTGGATGGTACCCGGACGGAGATTAGATGCCCCCCTGAGAAACAGGCGAATCAACAAGCGGTTGGCTAAGGAATGTCTGGAGCCACAGCAAAGGATGGAGGAAAGAGCTGAGACTTGCCTGCGTAAGGTGTTAGTAGCCAGCCCCTCCTTGAACCCATGGTGAAGGAAACCTAGTACCTGTACCGTAGTGGCCTTTGCAGCGACGATAGATCGATGTGTACACCACGCTGCAAACGATCTCCAGGTTGAGTCGTAAATTCTAGCCGTTGAAGGCCGCCGGGCAGCCTGGATGATTGGAATCACCTCCGCCGGGACCCTGGCCGCAGTCAGCACTTGCCGCTCAACCTCCATACGGTCAGCTGAAGCCAAGCCGGATCCGGGTGAAGTAATGGCCCTTGGTGGAGGACCACTTTGCTGGCCGGAAGACGCCAAGGACGACGGATGGAGAGACCTTGGAGATCCGCAAACCAAGGGCGGCGAGGCCAGAACGGGGCGATTAGGAGGAGTTCCGCTTGCAGCACGAGCATCCGTCTGATGACTTTGGGAATCAGCGGGAGAGGAGGGAAGGCGTAGAGGAGACCTGCTGGCCAGTCGCTGACGAGGGCGTCGACTGCCTCGGCGCCGGGCTCCGGAAATCGAGAGAAGAACCGTTCCGTCTGGCGATTTGCCCGGGTGGCGAACAGGTCCACCACCGGATCCCCGAACCGAACCCTGATCATCTGGAACAGGCCCGGATCCAGACTCCATTCCCCCTGATCCACTGACTCCCGGCTGAGCCAATCTGCCTGTGTGTTGGTGACTCCTGATATGTGAGAGGCCCTGAGGGATCTCAGGTGTGTCTCCGCCCAGGCTCCCAATCTCAAAGATTCCTCCAGGAGGAGGCGAGAACGGGTCCCCCCTAGGCGGTTTACGTGAGCCTTGGCGGCTACATTGTCTGTCCGAATAAGAATGTGCCTGTCCTGTACTCTGTCCTGGAATACTCGCAAGGCAAGGTGGATTGCCCGGAGTTCCAGCCAATTGATATTGTGGGCCAAGTCGGCTGGTGACCATCTCCCCTGAGCGAGGGAGGAGCCCAGATGGGCCCCCCAGCCCTGGAGACTGGCGTCTGTCGTGAGGACCAGACACTGAGGTTCCCAAATGTCCCTGCCCTTGAGGAGGGCCTCCGAGGACCACCAGCGGAGGGAGAGGAGGACCCTGGGGGGAAGGGAGACTTTGCGTTTCGAGGCACCTAGAGACCTTTTCTGGTAAGGGAGCAGGAACCACTGCAGGTCCCTGCAGTGGAGTCGCGCCCACGGGACAATCCCTATGCAGGAGACTAATTTCCCCAGGAGCTGGGAGAGAGAAGCCAGGGACACCGGTCTCCCCGACGAGACCGATCGAACCAGAGACCGCAGACTGGACAGGCGGTCTTGGGAGAGGAAAACCTTGCCCTCCCGTGAATCGATGAGAGCCCCCAGGTGATGGATGCGGGTCGAGGGGAGCAGCTGACTCTTGGACCTGTTGACTGAAAACCCGTGGCTCTCCAGGACCCGGAGAGTGGTTCCCAGGTCCTGGTGCGCTAGAACCTCCGAAGTCGAGAGGACGAGGAGATCGTCCAAATATGCCTGGATCCTTATGGGAAGAGTCCGGAGGTAGCCTACTAACGCGGCCATAATTTTTGTGAAGACCCGGGGGGCAGAGGATAGGCCGAATGGAAGGGCTCGATACTGAAAGTGTTGCCCCGCATAGTGGAAGCGGAGAAACTTTCTGAATGTTGGGTGGATAAGGACATGAAGGTACGCCTCTGTTAGGTCTATTGAGGAGAGGAAATCCCCGGGACGCACACTCTCCAAGATGGATGAGAGGCTGTGCATTTTGAACCGGCGGTAGATGACCAGCCGGTTCAGGGATTTGAGATCTAAAATGGCCCTCCATCCCCCCGAAGGTTTTTGGATAACAAATAAGCGGGAGTAAAACCCTAGTCCTCGCTGCCCCCGAGGAACAGGTTCTACGGCCCTGATTTCGAGGAGATGTTGAATGGCCGACACCATGAGGAGCCGCCGAGCCCTGTCTCGGGAGATAGGACACTTGAGGAAGCGCTCTGGGGGGGGGGGAGAGGAATTCGAGAGAAAGACCCTCCCGGACTGTCTTCCTGACCCATGCGTCCGATGACGTGGCCTCCCATTGGCCGGCGAACAAGGCCAGGCGGCCCCCAATGGGAGAACCAGGCGCACCGTCAGCGAGACCTGCGGGCAGGGCGCCCGCGGTCACTTCGGAAAGACTTATGGAATTGCCCTCTCTGGAACTGGGCTCCCTGCCTGTCCGCCTGTCGGGACTGTCTAGGAGGGAAAGGCCTGTAGTTTCTGCGCCCTGAGTAGGGGTTCTCCGGACCTCGAAAGGACCGAAAGGAGGCTGACTGGCGCGGGTCAGATCTGCGGGACGTGGGAGGAAGGAACTTGCGTTTATCCCTGGTCTCAGCTAACAGAGGTTCTAAAGGGGAGCCGAAAAGGAGAGGACCCTCAAACGGTGAAGAAGAGAGACGCCATTTGGACTTCACATCCGCCTGCCACTGTCTGAGCCACAGAAGCCTACGGGCCGACACCGCTGCCCCCATGGCCTTGGCCGTGAAGCGAGAGGCATTTAGAGTGGCGTCTGCAGAGAACTCTAAGGCTGCCAGTACCTTACTAACATCGTGGTGGGTGCGAGTGTCAGAAACTGGAAGGCGGTCCTGCAGCTGTCTCAGCCATAAAATGGCGGCTCGGTTGAAGAAGGAAGCCGCCATGGTTGATTTTACCGACCAGGCGGAAGCCTGGTGAGATTTGACCAAGGCATGCTCCATACGGCGTTCTTCAGGCCGAAGACTCTCTTCTGGAGGACCAGTGGTATAGGGCGAAGAGGCTGACAATGAAGCAATAGGAGCATCCACCTTGGGTACCTGCAGAAGGGTAGAAATCTCGGGGGCGAGGTTATAAATGCGTTTATCCAGTGTATTAGGTTTGGGGCCAGAGGAAGGAGCTTGCCACTGCTTAGTAAGCACATCTCTGAACAACTTAGGGGCTGGGATTTCCTCCGTCTCCACAGGAGGTTCCTCAAAGAGGGGCACTGAAGTGGAAGAAGAGGTCCCTTCCCCCGGGGGGGGTGCCTGAGGAATGCCCAGACCTGTAGTAAGCTTAGCCTTATGGAGTAGAGACCTGAACATATGAGGCTTGAACAGGCCTACAAACAATGGTTGGTCAGGTGACAAATCTTCATCTTCTGAAAGTTCCAACTCCTTCAGGTCTCTAATATCCTCCCCCCCCCAGAGAAGCCTGAACAGAGGAAGCTGAGGAATGAGCCCTGGCAGAAGGGAGAGCCCGTTCAGCAGAGGAGCAAGAGCCCTCCACATCAACCTGAGAGGGAGATTCAGATATCCAAGAAGCAGTTCTAGCATTCCTATCCGCCTGGATGCCTTGCTGAATGGCCTGGCGAATAAAGGCAGCAAGTTCAGGTGTAATCACAGGCCCCTGGGTTTGACTCACAGCAGTAGGGACAGCCTTGTCCCCTTGTGGGGGGGGAAGATCCTTTGGGAGAGGTGGATCCTGGGCCCCAAAAAGAGTCTCATTAACTTGTCCCTGATTAGCCAATGCAGTTTCATTCCCATCAGGGGATAAGGCCAAGGCCTGTTCAGAATGGGAAGGGACAGCCCCAGCTGGAGATGAGGCCTGAGCAGGAGTAGAAACAGTCTGATTCACTTCCATAATAGAAGATTCCTTAATGGCCTTTTGGATGGATCTTTCAATGGCTTGGTGAAGCCTCAGCTCCTCCCTGGACCTATCCTCAGCAGACTGAGAAGAGGACTGTTTGCTTTTCTTAGCAGGAATGTTAGAGGGCCCAGGTTGCTCATCAGAGGAAGGACCCTGTCTCTTAGATTTGGCTTTTGATTTTGAACCAGAATGTTTGCCAGCCATTATGCAGAGTCCTCAGGCAAAATCCCAGAAAGGCAGGCCCAAAATGGCGGCCTAATGACTCAGATGGATCCCAAGATGGCCGCCCGCCAGGGAGAAGAAGAGGGCCTAAGGATTGGGAGCAGGGAGCAACTCACACTTCCTTGCTGATTGCTTCTAAAGGTCCCACAGCCTCAGCGCCAAGGTCCTTCTGCGTTTGGGCGCCAAGCCCAGGCAACGCTGCTGCAAGGCTTCTGCCAAGGCTTGCCAGTCCTTTGCCTCCTCTCTCCTTCCAGTGGATCCAAAGGCAGCGCGTGGGAAGCCCAGAGGCGCTGATCACAAAAGAGCTCTCTGGCAGCAAAAACGGCAAACCTCGTGGCCAGAGCTCTCTGAAGCCGAACGGAGGCTTTTTAAAGCCTTGGGAAGTGCCTGAAATCGCACGCTGCAGCGCCCCCTGCTGGCGCCTCTCGCAGCCGGCTCGATCTCCCTCAGCAGTAATTAGAAAGAGGGAAATTCAAAACGGCTGCTGCAAACAGCAAGGAAAGCCGTTGCAGGGGCAGGCAAGAGATTAAGAAGCCAAGCCCCTTACCGCCCAACGCGGTCTTCAGCGGTTTGGGGCCGAAGCCTGTCTCGCTGGAACTTCACCAAATTAAACTAAAAATCAATTTAGCAGGTCAACTTTAAAGAAACAATTGTTTTAAAGTCAAATTAAGCCTAATTTGTAGCAGAGCAGCTCAAACCGTGTCTGATCCAAATCGGATCGAGTCTAAAGCTGGGAGGCAACAGGAAGGGGAGGAGCCTTTCAGCTATTAGACCCGATCCATACCATCGGTGGAGCACTACCCATCATCATGACCACCGGACCCACGATCAATTAGAAAACTACCAACAAGATTAGTGTATGTCCTCTTTTTACTTCCATCATTAGGATTCTTCCTTTTGGGTCTGCATAAATTTGATTAGCCTTTATTCCTTCCTTAATATATACCACCACCCCTTTCTTCTTCTCTGCCAATGCTGCATAAAGTTTCCCTAACTTATTTTACTCTAAATATTTTTCATCTTGCTTTCGGATGTGTACCTCCTGGAGGCACACTATGTCTGTTTTTTGTTTAATTAGCTTTGTAAATATTTGTCTCCTCTTTGCCATTGCTTTTAGTCCATTAACATTTATTGCATAGTTAGAAATTGATATTGTCTCAGATTTACCTAAAATAACTGAACAATACAAGGGAATGTTAAAAGAAAGAATAACAATGATGGAATTAACAGAAGCAATTAAAGGACAAAAAAATGGGAAAGTACCAGGACCGGATGGTCTACCAGCGGAACAATATAAAACATTACAAGAAGTGATGAGCAACATAATGCTAGAATTATTTAATGAACTTCTAATGAAGGCAAGAATGCCAAACTCATGGATGGAGGCCTACGTAACACTCATACCTAAAGAAGATGCAGATCTACAACTGATAAAAAACTACAGACCGATTTCGTTATTAAATGTGGATTAAAAGATCTTTGGTTCAATAATGGTGAATAGATTAAAAAGACTATTAAATGAATCTATTCATATGGATCAAAATTGTTTTTTACCTAAGAGACAAATCAGAGACAATATGAGGATAATTCTAAACACGTTGGAATATTATGAGACACATTCAGAAAAACAAATGGCAATGATATTTTTAGATGCTCAGAAAGCCTTCGATAATGTGAATTGGCAATTCATGATAGAACAATTGCAGATAATGGATTTTGGGAAGAGATTTATAAATACTATAAAAACAATTTATGATAGACAATCTGCTAAGATAATGATGAATGGAGAAATGACAGAAAATGTTAGTATTATGAAGGGCACAAGACAAGGATGACCTTTATCTCCATTGTTGTTTATTTTGATTTTAGAAGTCTTAAATAGAAATATTAGGTGGAATGAAGAAATAAAAGGGATGAAAATTAAAAAAGAAGAGTACAAATTGCAAGCTTTTGCAGACAACTTAGTATTCATCTTAGAAGAACCTCAAATAACAGACCCTAAATTATTAGAACAAATAGAGAGTTATGGAAAGGTGTCTGGCCTAAAAATAAACAAAGAAAAAATGAAGTTTGGTGAAAAATATTACAGAAAAACAAAAAAGAGAGATAAAAGAGAAATTAGATATACAAGTTGCGAAAAAAGTTAAATATTTAGGAGTATACTTAATGTCAAGATGTGCAACAATAAAATAAGATAATTATTATAAATTAAAAGATCAAATTGAGAAAGATTTGGAGAAATGGAAAAACCTTCAATTGTCACTTATGGGAAGGATTGCAATAATAAAGATGAACATATTACCAAGACTATTATTTCTATTCCAGACAGTACCGATAAAAATTGAAAATACTTAATTTTCAACATCTTAATAAGATAATAAGGAAATGTATATGGCAAGGGAGAAAAGCAAGAATAAGTATAAAAATGTTACAGGATATTTAGATTTTTAGATTTTATTTGATTTATATGCCGCCCTCCTCCCGAAGGACTCGGGGTGGTGAACAGCCACGAATAAAAAACATATAAATATAAAAATTACAAAACAATATAAAACCAGATTAAACACTTTGGCCCATTAACGAATTTAAAAAACCCAATGAATTAAACAAATTTACAAATTTACAAAGTTAAAAGTAAAAGTTAGAAGTTAAAAAGTTAGGCTAGGCCGGCCTGATGGAATAAAAAAGTCTTGAGGGCGCGGCGGAAAGCGCGGAGATATGAGATTATGTGGAGGATTTGGACTGCCAAATTGGGAATTATATTACCAGGCAGCAGCATTGACTTGGATGAAGGAATGGGCTGAATTAAGAAATATAAGATTATTAACATTGGAAGGTGAGGGCTGGGTGAATGGAGGACTGGTAGGACATATGCTTCTCTCATGCTTGCTTTTAACTTTTATCTTAGTTTAATCCTGTTTTTCACTCCCTCAATACATTTCTGAGGAGTTCCAAATGTTTGACGTTTATTATTTAATGTCCTCAGCCTCCTATTCTTGTAATTGGCTAGCTATCTTCCCTTTTTCCCTCGCTAGCAATTTTGTCTAGCCATTCTCAGATAACATTGTTTGTTAGGCCTAACTGCCGGGCCTTGCTGATTGCTTTTCACTGCCTTACTCCTCTGACAAATAACCCAGCAACTTGATCTGCTTTGAGTGGACTTGAAGCATTGTTCAAGGTCTTGCCTGTACTTGGGGTACCCTTCTGTTGTGACCTCAAATGTCCAACTTTAATCCACCAACGGACTGTTTAGTTGTCCTCAAGGACCTTACTGTATAGTTACAATTCCTTTACGGGGAGTACCTGAATGTTTCTGATATGAGCAAACACAAACACTGCCGTTCCTTGTCTCCTGTGGCCTCGAGTTTGGAGGTTATTTCTGCCCAAGGTTAAAAAGACAGACGTTTCAAAATTGTCGGATAAGGATTTGAATTCCTCAATTACTTCCTTGGAGGAATTCTTCCGCAACTTATCGTCTTCAGAGTTTGCACCATGTGCCCTGCCGGAGGAGCTGGAGTGTGCAGTTGCCCGTCCTTGCAATGTGCTTTCTCTATCGGACTGCACACTACCAACTGATGCAGATTCTACTTCACCCCGTTCTCTTCCCTCCTTGTCCTTTCTGCGGGGATGGTCACCTTTTGCTGATACTGTCTGGTTGCCTGATGTCCATCTCTTGCAACAGTTTTGTCTCCGCTTGGCTGAATCCATCATGCCCTTGACGACCTTTATTAGAGTGTTGGAGGGCAAAGTGAGCTCCCTTGAAAAGGCAGCCTTTGGGTCACAGCCTGCCAGAAACCTCGGTTAAGTACTGGATCAACCACCAGCAGATAGCCACATTCCACCGCGACAGATGCATCCAGTTAATCTTCAATTGCTTCCGGACAATTTCTGCCTGAACCTGGCTCACTCCCGCTTTAACAAGTATGACTGGAATACCCGCAAATCCATCTAATCTTCACTGAGGTCCCTGTCCAATCTTAACATTTCAAGTAAAGAACTGCTCTCCGTGGAATGGCTTCCCAGCACAGCTAAATATAAACGCCTGATTTTCAAGTTTGGCTCACCTAAGATCCCCTCGCACCTTTGTGGTCTCCGCAACCACCTAAATTATCTTGGAATTTTTCCTCAAAGATGTTTTACAAATACGCAACTAACACCGCTTAGGACGAATCCAGCTATCGGGGCCACTCGTCCCTGGATAGGGCCGAAGTGTGAGGACTACTACATGGAAGCTGAAAGCCCTGTGCTGGCTACAACTACTGGAGCTACTAACCTCCTGGTGACCCAGCAACAACGGGAAGACAACCCTGGGACAAGAGGTTCTCCCCCCAGAGGACAAACTCCTGACACCCCCATTTCTGCGGGTGCTTCAGGGCTTGCTTCCACCTCTTTGAGCATTTGTCCCTCCCCTCCTTCGAGGAACATTCTTAATGATGTGCCACGATCTCATTCCATTCAAACGGCCAGTTGCCAACTCAGGACTTTTGGACTCTCCCTGTCTCTCCGTCAGTCACTATTATTAAACCACACAATGGCTGTATCTCCACTGATGACAACGACATCATACAGGTGCTCACTATAACAGACTCACCTGTACAACATCTAAACCATCATCAATGTCAGGACGACTGTTCCAATCTAAATGTGCCCAGCTACTCGAATCCGCCACTCAATCAAGACTCAACTAGAACAGATAAACAAGGCAAGATTACAGACTTTTTTGGTCGAAATTTTACCCCGTCTTCCCATCGACCCTCTGCAATGTCTAAATGACAGCCAAAGTCTAACCCGCCAAGTACTCCCTGGTCTATCTTGAGCTGGAATATTGCAGGCTGGGCATCAAAAAGAGCCGACCCAGACTTTTTGAATTACCTTAGAAAATTCCAGATCCTTTTATTCCAGGAAACGTGGGAGGTAAACAATATTCTCTTATGTGGTTATGAGGTTACATCCCTGCCCGCCCTTTCTTCGTCTCGCGGCGGCCATCCTAGTGGTGGCCTTGCAATTGGTATCTCCCTGGACCTGCATACGGAAGTAGTTTATGTGGATTTCCATCAGCCTTATGTCCTCGCAAGTGTGATCTCTGTCACGAAGGTCTCCCTTCTGATGTTTAATGTCTATCTTCCTCCCAGGGGTTCCTATAAGGACTTGGATGTGCGGTGGGAGGGATTGGAAGAATATCTCACAACTATCATATTTAGATTCCCTCACTCCTTGGTTCTCTTGGTGGGGGATTTAAATGCCCACACAACAGGGAGCTGGGAAACCTTGGTAGCTTCCCGTTGGTGGACAGATCCGAACAGGGATGATCACCCCTTGGAGACCATAAAAGGGAGAGTTTCCAAAGTCCTGAAAGTTGACAGAGCGGGGACCAATCTGGCCCTTCTCACTGTCAGGTTGGACCTCTTTCCCCTTAATGGCAGATGTGCCCCAGACGTTCCCGGGGAATTTACCCATCTGGTCAAAAAAGGTAATAGCACTATAGACTATGTCCTGGTCTCAAGGGCTCTTTTGCCCTATGTCATCTTCTTTAAAGTGGATGACATGATATTTAGTGGCCATCTTCCTCTTACCTTCGTCGCACTCCTGAACAGACCACAAAATCGTCTTACCCATGCTGCCCCAATAGCTGCCAATACCAGAGGATCCCCGATGGTATTGAAATGGTCGAATACCTTGGCCTTATCCCATGCAAGCTTTTATGACCAAGAGTCTGCTAAAAACCTGCTAGCTTTAACTAGTTCTAAGGCCACTCCCAGTGTGCTCTTGACCGCCTTTACAGATTGCTCGAGCAACTTAATAGCCTCCTTTAAGCCCTCTACTCTTATCCCTGGTAGAGTTCCTCAGAGGATGGGGACCCCCTGGTTTAATGTACAGTGCAAACAAACCAGGAACCAATTGAGATCCATATATATCCTTTGTAAAGATTCTGATTCATCGAGAACCCCTCCCACTTATTTTATGGCTAAGAAGGCATATAAGTCTGCTCTTTTAAGAGCCAAACAAAACTGGCAACTGCTAAGGTGGAACACCTTATTAGATGCCACGCAATTCCGTAATCCTCATGATTTTTGGAGTTTGCTGAATAGAAGGCCTACCAGTAGGTTTATTTACTCTATATCTGCCCCCACATGGGAACTCTTCCTACGCCAAGTCTTCTATGACACAGACTTGCCATCCTTTATGGCATTGGATTCTCCCCCCCCACCCCCGAACAACTCCCTAGATGGTCCCCTGTGAACCCTTCCAACATCTTGAAGTTAATTCGACAACTCAAATCGGGAAAAGCCCCCGGCCCTGACCTTATCCCCACTGAGGCCATTCAAGCCCATAAGGACTGGTGGATTACTGTCCTTACTGAGGCATTCAATGCGATTAATCAAACAGGCATTATCCCTAAGGTCTGGAAAGATGCCATCATTGTGCCAATTCATAAGAAAGGCTCCCCCTCCGATCCAGGCAACTTTCGAAACATCAGTTTATTGTCAGCATTGGGGAAACTCTATGCCCGATTCCTCCTGTCCAGACTGGAGTGTTGGGTTGAGGAGGCTGGACTGCTCGGTCATAAGCAGGCGGGGTTCAGAGCAGACCATTCTACTATTGATCATGCTCTGATCCTATATCATCTAGCCTTAAAATACTCTACCCCTAGGAAAGGTCGTCTCTGTGTTGCCTTTATAGACTTAAAGGCTGCTTTTGACAGTATCCCCAGATATAAATTGTGGGGCAAACTCCTTTCCTGGGGCATCAATAAAAGACTTCTCTGCGGCTTCCGGTTGGCGTCTCCGCCGTTGTGAGACGGTCTTTTCATGACCGCCAGTCCCGCTGCCTGTTAGAGCCGCCTCAACAGCTGAGAGGCGGCTTGGAAAGCTTGAATTTCGTCAAGAAATACGGGTAGAGCCGGCGAGACAAGGTAGAGCCCCCTAAGAAGCCCCCAGGTTCTTTTTTTCGTTCCTGGGGAGGACTCAGGGTGAGGCTCCCTTTCCAGCTCGCCGAGGCTCCGGACAGCGGGGGATCTCTGTTCAAACAGAGCCAGACAGCGAGAGCAACGCCAGCGAGAATCAACAGAAGCTTGCAAGTTAAACAGGGTGAAATCCGGATTCTACAAAGCGCAAGTATCTTGGCTAGCCCTGTTAACAATTTCTCAAAAGAAGGACTGAAATGGGAGAAAGTAATTAGAAGTAATTTAAAATGGCGACTGGCTCTAATGGAAGAAGGGAAAGTTAAAAGTGAAAGTATTTGAGTCTGCCTGTTTCGAAGCCTCTAAATTGCTTAAAGCAACATTCTAACATATAAGAAAATAGAAAAGCTTATTATTCAACTTCTTTTCTTATAAAACTGGGGAGAAAAGCTGGAAAAGGAGGGAAATCCTCTTTTTTGGAAAGGCTGAGACTGTGTAGAGGTATGGCTTCAAAACAAACTAAGCCGGGGGGGGGGGCTCCCCCACTCATCAAACAAAGGAAAAGCCAGAAAAGACACAGATGCAGACTCAGAGTTGTGAACAGGAAATTGGATTTAAGGATTTGAAAGAGTTTATAGCCAAGACTTTAGGAGATTATGCTGAAACTATGGAAAAATCCCAACAGGAAATTAAGGAGTTGGTCCAAGAAAAATATGATAAGCTGAATCAAAATATAATTAAAGTAGTTTCTGGTCTTTCAGATGCGGTGGTTGAGATTGAGAAAAAAGTGGGTGAACTTAGCTCAGAAGTTGAATCTAAAATGAGAGTAACGGAAGAAAAATTTTCTAATGTAGATACCAGAACCCAGAGGATTGAAAATGAAGTGACAATGATACAATTCAGATCTATGGAGTTTGCTATAAGATTGAAAGGATTAAAAGAAAATAACAGAGAAGATTTAAGAGTAGTTTGTGCTGATGTACTTGCAGTAATGTTAAAGGTAAAACCTGATGAAATTTTTAGCAGGATTGATAAGGCTTACAGAGTGAATTCTCGTGTGGCGAGGCAGAGGAATTTGCCTAGAGATGTAGTAGTCTACTTTACTGATAGAAGACTGAGGAATGTAATTTTGCAGAAGTCCTTTCTTGCTACTATCCAGGTAGAAGGAAATCAGATTGGTGTTTACAAAGAGTTACCACCTAAGATGCTAAGAGATAGAAAGGACTTTGGATTTCTGGTGACTGAATTGAAGAGGTGTCAGATCCCATTTAGATGGGATGCCCCAGTTGGCATAATTTTGAGATATGAAGGTGAGAGATACCGTCTAAACACTATTGAAAAAGCGGAACATTTCTATTATCATATTTTTAAAAGGGCTGCAACATCTCCACGTTCATCCACGGTGTTAACTATAGAAGAAGGTGATAAAGATAAAGAACTTGAAAGAGAGACTGAGGAACAGTGTAAGCAGATGGAATTAGAGGCAACAGAAACTCAAAGAGCAATAGAGGAAACTCAAGGAGCAGTAGGTGGCTTTTCAGATGATTTTTTTTTGGATTTTCCAGAACCTAAAAAAGGGCCACCTAGAAATACAAGAGAGGTGGCATTGGACCTTGAACTGCTGATGCAAGAACCTAAAGATAAACGTATAACTCGAGCAGCTCAGAAACAAATGTTAGAGAAGCAACAGCAGCAGAGGTCCACTACACCACAAGAAGAGAAGGGGGCCAATGGTAAACCGCAGAAATCTGAAGCCATGGGAGGAGCTAGACCGAAGACTACCGCTCTGGAACAGAGACTTTGGCAAATGCTTGATTCGCTTCGTGAAACTACAAATGACAGTTAAATTTTTATCTTGGAACGTGAATGGTTTGAACTCTCCACAGAAAAGAAGAAAAATATTTCATTATTTGAGACAATTTAACAATGATGTTGTTTGTCTACAAGAAACTCATATTAGAACTCAGGATCAAAAATATTTGATAAATTCGAAATTAGGATTACATTTTATATCCTCAAGCCCAGAAAAAAAGAATGGTGTAGTGTTGTATATTTCCAAAAGATTATCAGCTAAAGTTATAGAAACAGATGACTATGGAAGATATATTGCAATTGAACTAAATGTACAGAATGATCCACTTCTGGTGATTGGAATCTACGCTCCCAACCAACAGCAGGAAATTTTTTATAAATTATTATATGCTAAAATATTGCAATGGAATTATAGATCTATTTTGATTATGGGAGATTGGAATGGGGTGATTGACACCAAAATTGATAAAAAGAGCTTGGCATGATCAGGGGTTACAATTGCCACAGATTTTTTTTTGCTATGAAAGAAGATTTGGAATTGAAAGATGTGTGGAGAGTCCAGAATCCGAAAGAATTGGACTTTACATTTTTTTCAGATTGACATAGATCCTTTTCTAGGATTGATTTTATTCTGGTTCCAGCTGACTTACTTACAAAAACAACAAAGACAAAAATATTTCCTAGGACTTTAACAGATCACAGTCCGATATGGATAGAAATAGAAATGGGGAAAAAGGAGAGAAGATCCTGGAGACTGAATGAGAATTTGTTTAGATATGAAAAGAATATAATTGAACTTAAAAAACATCTGAAGGAATTTTTCCAAATGAATTCAAACAAGGGTACACCCAGTGAAATTGTCTGGGATGCAAGCAAGGCATATATGCGAGGAGTATTGATTCATATGAACTCTAAACATAAGTCAAATCAACAAAGGAAAAGAATAGAATTGGAAGCAGAAATAAAGAAAAAGGAACAATTATATATCCAAAACCCACTAGATAAAAAACTACAAGAAACCATAAAACTTTTGAAAGACCAATTTCAAATGCTTATAGCGGAACAAACGGCAACTAATTTACAATTTGCAAAACATAATACTTTTTGCAATGCTAATAAACCGGGCAGATGGCTAGCTTATACACTGAGAAAACAGCAGAGCTCTTGAATTATTGACACTATTGATTATGGAGGGAAGGAAGTTTTCCAACAAAAATTAATAAAACAAGCCTTTTTAGATTACTATTCTAAATTATATCTTAAAGATAATATAAAGAACGAACTTATAGATGAATATCTTGAAGGAACTAGAATTACAAAAATTTCTACAGAGCAAAAGGAAAGAATGAATCAAGGAATAACATCTGAGGAGATTATATTTGCAATTAAACAATTGAAAACGGCTAAAGCTCCAGGGACGGATGGTCTGACAGCAGTGTATTATAAAACTCTACAAACAGAAATGATTGAACATCTTAAAGACTTATTTTACAGTATACAACAGGGGGGTAAAATACCCCCTTCGTGGAAGACGGCCTTTATTTCATTGATACCAAAAGAGGATGGTTCTACAAAACCAGAAAATTTTAGACCAATATCTTTCTTGAATACGGATTATAAAATTTTTGCAAAAGTGTTAGCCAACAGATTGATGCCAGTTATGCAAGAGGTGATTCATCATGACCAAGCTGGATTTATAGGAGGCAGATATATGAAGGATAATGTAAGGCAACTCATAGATTTATTGGAACATCTTGAGAAAAGTAAACAGATCCCTGCAGTGCTGGTGTTTTTGGACACGGAAAAGGCCTTTGATCGGGTTAATTGGAATTTTCTACTAAAGACTTTGTTAAAAATCAACTTTGGGGACCAGTTTGTTCAGGCGGTTTCAGCAATTTATCAAGAGCAAACAGCACAAATTATTATTAATGGGACTTTAACAACAAATTTTAATATACAAAAAGGAACAAGACAAGGATGCCCGTTATCCCCACTGCTGTTTATTTTATCTTTAGAAGTCTTGTTGAATTCAATACGGGACTCGAATACTTTGAATGGAATAGTTATAAGGCAAAAGGATTATAGAACAAGGGCATTTGCAGACGATCTGGTGGTTACCCTAACATGACCTTTGGAATCAATCATCCAGATGAAATACATTATAGAAGACTATGGTTTGGTATCAGGATTTAGACTGAATCAGAAAAAAACCAAGATGATAGTTAAAAATATGTCGGAAAGAAAGAAGGAACTCGAAAGGGTGGCAGGCTTTGAAATAGTTTCAAAGGTGAAATATCTAGGAGTGCAGGTTTCAGCTTCAAATATAAAACTTTTCCAAAATAATTATGAAGTGTTGTGGCGAAAGGTTCAAAAAGATTTGGAAACTTGGAAAAAACTGCAACTATCTCTACTTGGCAGAATAGCAGCAGTGAAGATGAACGTTCTACCTAGATTTTTGTTTTTGTTTCAAATGATTCCGGTGCTTAAAAATGATAAAAATTTGATTGAATGGCAAAAAGGACTGAACAAATTTATTTGGAATGAGAAAAAGCCAAGAGTCATTTGCAGATGATCTGGTTGTTACCCTAACACGACCTTTGGAATCAACTATCCAGATGAAAAATATTATTGGAGAATATGGACTGGTTTCAGGATTTAGACTAAACCAGAAAAAGACTAAGATGATAGTTAAAAATATGTTGGAACCACAAAAGAGTGAACTGGAAAGGTTGGCAGGTTTTGAAATAGTTTCAAAGGTGAAATATCTAGGAGTCCAGGTTGCAGCTTCTAATATAAAACTTTTTCAAAACAACTATGAAGTTTTGTGGCGTAAGATTCAAAAAGATTTGGAAATTTGGAAAAAACTGCAACTATCTTTACTTGGCAGAATAGCAGCAGTTAAGATGAAGGTTCTACCTAGATTTTTGTTTTTGTTTCAAATGATTCCGGTGCTTAAAAGTGACAAAATCTTGGCTGAATGGCAATCAGGACTAAATAAATTTATCTGGAATGAGAAAAAACCAAGAGTTAAATTCAAAATAATGAATAATAAGGAAGCCAAGGGAGGGAAGGGAGGGGAGGGAAGGGAAGGGAAGGGAAGGGTGGGAGGGTGGGAGGGGGGAAAATGGGGGGGGGGAATGATAAAATTGTATTGTAAAACTTTTTCAATAAAAAAAAAAGAAAAAAAAAGAAAAAGCCAAGAGTAAAACTGAAAATTACACAAGATGTTCGTGAAAGAGGTGGCCTTAAAGTTCCAAACTTACATTTATATTATGAAGCAGCAGTGTTGACGCAAGTGAGTGATTGGTTTGGAACAACAAAGACTGAAATTTTGAATATAGAAGGCCATGATTTGGACTTTGGTTGGCATGCATATTTATTTTATGAAGATAAGTTGGATAATGTATTTAAAAGTCATATATTGAGACATGCTTTGATGAGAGTTTGGAAGAAGCACCATCTTAAATTGGATTACAAAATACCTTTGTGGTTGGATCTTGGGCAAACTATGCGGAATATAAAGTCACTCGGGGGGATTTTATATAAAGAGATGCTTTTCAATGATGGGGGCCGCTGGAGTCTGAAACCTTTGAAAACTCTGTTGGAAGAAGGGACTAATTTAACCTGGTTGCAGTATATTCAACTTCAATCGAGATGGAGAGAAGATCAAAAAATTGGTTTAATGCTACATGAAGAAGATTTGGTGACACAGATAAAACAGAAAGGGCCAATGCATATTAAAAGGTTTTATAATTTACTGTTAGAAAGAGATTCAGAGAGCGAATTAGTTAAAGATTGTATGATAAAGTGGGCACAAAACTTTGCAGAACCAGTTATGTTGGAGACATGGGAGAAGATTTGGGTCCAGAATGTTAAATTTACTCAAGCACAGAATTTGCAGGAAAATTTTTATAAAATGTTTTATAGATGGCATTTGGACCCCAAAAAATTGTCATGTATGTATCCAAATGTTCAACCTAAATGTTGGAGGTGTGATTGTTTGGATGCTACATATTTTCATATTTGGTGGACTTGTAGAAAAGTGAAAGTTTTTTGGATTAAACTCTGGTGGGTTATGCAGAATGTTCTAAAAAAGAAGCTTCAATTTTCCCCGCAATTGTTTTTATTGGGTATAGTTAAGGATTGCTCACCGAGTGAAACGAGATTGATTTTATATATGATTACTGCAGCCAGATTACTGATTGGACAATATTGGAAAAAAGATAGTGTACCTACTATAGAAGAATGGACATTGAAGATGGCTAACTGCAGAAATGGCAAAGATTTCTGCATATTTAAAAGACAGGACCCAAGAAGCTTTTGTTAGGGAGTGGAAGAAATGGGTGGATTATGTGCAGAACAAATATCAAATTAAAAAGTATCAATTAGTATTTGACTGATAATTACTTTTACTATATTTACTATATCGATATGTAGAAAAGTTTTAATGTTAAAAATATTTGAAATTATTAGTATAGCATATATTTGATAGAAGGATTTTACTTTATATATATTTACTATATTGTTATCTAGAAAAATTTTAATGCTAAAAATAAGTTTATACACATGTTGTACTGTCAGCATATAGAATAATTTTAAAAGTTTTAATGTTAAATATATTTGATATGTTTAAATCATTAGTATAGCATATAATTGAAAGAATGATCTTATTTTACATATATCTATTATATTGTTATCTAGAAAAATTTTAATGTTAAAAATACTTGATAAGTTTATATACATGTTTTACGGTTAGCATATATTTGATAGAATAATTTTACTCTATATAAAGAATTGTTAGCGTTCAATGTTAAAATTTAAGATATGTTATTTGGATTTCACCTATATTTTTGTTTAATATTGATAGACATATAAGAACAATATTTTTTTGTGAAGGAAGCCAAGGGAGGGAAGGGAGGGGTGGCAGGGGGGAAAATGGGGGGGGGGGGGAATGATAAAATTGTATTGTAAAACTTTTTCAATAAAAAAAAAAGAAAAAAAAAGAAAAAGCCAAGAGTAAAACTGAAAATTACACAAGATGTTCGGGAAAGAGGTGGCCTTAAAGTTCCAAACCTGCGGTTATATTATGAAGCAGCAGCGTTGACACAAGAGAGTGATTGGTTTGGAACGACAAGGACTGAAATTTTGAACATAGAAGGCCACGATTTGGAATTTGGCTGGCATGCATATTTATTTTATGAAAACAAAGTTGATAATGCATTTAGAAGTCACATACTCAGAAACTCCTTGATGAGAGTCTGGAAGAAGCACCAGTTTAAATTGGATTACAAAATACCTTTGTGGTTGTATCTTGGGCACATTATACGGAATATAAAGTCACTCAGGGGGATTTTATATAAAGAGATACTTTTTAATGATGGGGGCAGCTGGAACTTGAAGTCATTGAAAACTCTGTTGGAAGAAGGGATTAATATAACCTGGTTGAAGTACAGTCAACTTCAATCAAGATGGAGGGAAGATCAAAAAATTGGTTTAATGTTGCATGAAGAAGATTTGGTGATACAGATAAAACAGAAAGGGCCAATGCATATTAAGAGGGTTTATAATATATTGTTAGAAAGAGATTCAGAAAGCGAATTGGTTAAAGATTGCATGATAAAATGGGCACAAAATTTTGCAGAACCAGTTATGTTAGAAACTTGGGAAAAGATATGGGTCCAGAATGTTAAATTTACTCAATCATAGAACTTGAGGGAAAACTTTTATAAAATGTTTTATAGGTGGCATTTAGATCCTAAGAAACTGTCATGTATGTATCCTAATGTTCAACCAAGATGCTGGAGATGTGATTGCTCAAATGCTACATATTATCATATATGGTGGACTTGCAGAAAAGTGAAAGCTTTTTGGATTAAACTCTGGTGGGTTATGCAAAATGTGTTGAAGAAGAAGCTCCAATTTTCTCCACAATTGTTTTTATTGGGTATAGTTAAGGATTTTTCATTGAATGAAACAAGATTAATATTATATATGATTACTGCAGCTAGGTTATTGATTGGACAATATTGGAAAAAAGATATTTTACCTACTATTGAAGAATGGACTTTGAAGATGGCTAGTTTTGCAGAAATGGCAAAGATATCAGCGTATATAAAAGATAGGACCCAAGAAACTTTTGTTTGGGAATGGAAGAAATGGATAGATTATGTGCAGAATAAATACCAAACAAAGAAGTATCAGTTAGCATTTAGTTGAAAAATGTTATGTTGTGTTGAGAGTTATAGCATATAGGGTGTAAAGTAATTAGAGGTAATTAAGATTTGGAATAAACAGAGATTGATATATTGATATAGAATGTTATGTAGAATATGTTAAGCAGGAAATAGTTTAAAAGGGGGGAAGATTAATTGGGGGATATTATCTCTTGGATTTTATCTTGTAATAAGGGGGATTGATATATGTAGATAATTATTACTTGGATGTTATGTAGAAAAATCTTTATTACTGATAGGGGGTAGATTAGATGAGAGAAATGTCTGATTTGATACCTTATTTGGGTTTCACCTTTTCTTTTGTTTATTGTTAGTGGATTGTATAAGAATAGTAATTTTTGTAAGGGAAGCCAAGGGTGGGATGGGAGGGGAGGGGGGATAGAGGGGTGGGGGGGGAAATTGGGGGGAGGGAAATGGGAAAAAATTGTATTTGTAAAACTTTTTCAATAAAAAAAATAAAAGACTTCTCTGGCTCATTTCCCAACTGCATAAGGGAACAGAGGCAAAAGTGCACCTTACTCCCCAAGGGGACTTTTCCAACGCCATCCCTGTTAATAAGGAGGTCAGGCAGGGTTGTATATTGGCACCCCTTCTTTTTAACTTATATATTAGTGACTGGAGAAGGGCGTTAATGGCCCAACTGAATTATATCCATGCCTCCAGATTAGCTGACTATAGGTGCCCGCTCCTGCTCTATGCAGATAATGCGGCAATTCTTTCATTCTCTCGGGTGGGCCTGCTTAGAGCCCTTAAAATCCTTTCCAACTATTGTTGTGCCAACCAACTGTTTATCAACCATTCTAAGTCTAAGATTATGATTATGATTTTCTCAAGAAGCAGGAAAAACTATCAATGGAAGCTCGATGGCATACCAGTGGAACAGGTCCATAGATTCCAATATTTAGGCATTCTTTTCCAATCCAATGCCATGTGGCTTGCACAGGTTAAGTCCCTCTGCACCAAGTCCAAGGCCATTACACATGCCCTTCTGCAATTCTTTTACACGGAGGGAGCCCAACATATTCCCTCAGTATTGAAAGTATATAGGGCAAAGGTGATAGCTGCCATTACATACGGCGCCCCCCTTTGGGTTCAAACAAATATTTTCCTCCTCGAGTCAGTTCAAAGCCAGTTCTTACACCACCTAATGGGAGTTCCCCCCTGTGTGAGTAATGCTGCAATCTGCTTGGAACTGAGCATACCATCTCTTGCTACTGTTCTGTGGAAGTGTGCCATTGGCTACTGGCTGACCCTGTGGACCAGACTTCCAGATTACTATTTAGGCCAGTGTTTACGGTGGGATGACTTCCACAGTCATTGGGCCCGCAATATTGACACCAAACTTATGAAGATATGTATTCCCCCTATTGACGCCTTTATGCTAGGCCCAGATGCAGCCAAATCGCTGATATTTCAGCGATGGGATGATATTGAAAGACAACAGAATCTGGCAATTGGTGCAGGAGTATGTGCTCCGTTTTCTCTTGGTATTACTTCCCGAATGCACCCCCCCAAATATCTTTCTATGCTATCTTTTGTTAAATACAGGTTGGCCTTTCTGAAGGCACGTTTTAATGTGATCCCCTCAAATGTCTTGGATAGCAGGCGCTCGGGAGGTGTGAAACCCACCCACTGTTCATGTCGTTGGCTCACATCATATTTACTTGTCCCCATTATTGGGAGATAAAGTCAGAACTTATCTCTCCCATTTGCCAAAGATTTCCTGGATTATCTGAAACTCTTAGTCTCTGCTTCTTACTTCAAGATACTGATTCTAAGATGTACAACTTTACTGTGAGTTTGATGGAGTGGTTTCCACCACTGATCTTGCTGCCGTTTTGCACTTTAGTCTGGTCGTGTGCCAGCTATGTGTCTTGGATGTTTTGGTTTTTTTGGTCTATGACCGCAATAAAGTATGATGCTGATGAACATTGGAAGGCCATGATTTACAATTGGGATGGCATGCATTCTTATGGTATGGTAGAAGTAAGATACATACATACTTTCATAGACATTATATTAGGAACACATTGTTATTGGTATGGGAGAAGGTTAGAGACAAATACTATGTGAAAATACCAACATGGTTATCAACAATGGAAGCTTTAATACACCCAAATATTTTTAATTTTAGAAATATTGTTAGATACAAGGAGTTATTAACAGATAAGTGAGAATTGAAGGGGAAATGAGAACTGGAAGAACAGGGAATTGAGATGGATTGGTATATGTACATGCAAATACAAACAAGATATGAAAAAGATGCTAAATTACATGGTTTTTACTTAGAAAAGACAGAGTTGGATAGGATACTCACAGGAGACTTCCGGTTGGTGAGCTGCAGTGAAATGGCGCGGGGTGAGTAATCGCTACTCCTCAACGCCGCCTGTCATCGTGTTTTGGGGATCCCCTCGGGGGTGCAGGAGCTGGAGAGTCCCGCGGACAATAGGGAGAGCCGGGGTAGTGAGAAAGCGGAGCGCTAACGCTTCTCACTAGACCGGGCAACCCTGTCAAGCCGGCATGGTGAGTCAGCCATCTGATGGCTGACCTGAAGCTGCAGTAGCCGACAATCCAGACAGGAAGCAAGCAAGGAAGATCGGAGGCTGCAGTGTTGGAATTGGAAAGTGCCATCCTCGCCTAGCAGAAATTGATCATCAATCGAAGGGGTCGGCGGAATAGGGTGAGAAGTGCTCAAAGAGCGAAAGAGCGGAGACAGAGAGCGGAGAGCAGAGAAAGAGGCTAGAGAGCCTGATAAGCCGACGAGAACGAAGGAGAACGAAGGATTGAGGACGTTAGTTTTGACTGTGCAAAGAAGAAGAGGCTTGGCAGGCGTAGCGAGCAACAAGAAGGAGAATCCAGGAAAAATCTTCATTTCCATTACCTACAGCAGCGAAGGGTGAAGCAAGTGGGAGATCTGACTTTTACTGGACTGACTTGGGAAGCAGGAAGTACGACCATTGCAGTGACCTGACAGAGCAATAATTGAAGAGACTGGTACTGAGACAATCTAGCAGAGGGAATTACCATAGAGACTGGACTTTAATAAACCAACTTGGCACAGAGAAAGACTTGGAGGAGATTGGAGGAGGAACTGGTAAAAATTCCATTTGATAAAATATTATACTACATTTTAAAAGGATCTCTGGAGTGCATTTCAAAAGGAACTTTCAAAAGGAATTCAAGGGGAAGTCCTCCAGATCCCCACTGAAAACCTAAGATACATATATATATTTCCTCCTCCCATTCTTACCTTACCTCTGCCTTCCCCTACGAAAACCTTCTTTTTAATACTTTGAAGTTGTTTTTTTTTCCTTTCTTTTTTCATACTGTCATAATAATATTATTAATAAGAGTTGACAATTTTTATATTAATTAATTGCTGATCTTTTCATATATTTAGTATATATAGTATATATTAGCATACAGTAGGTTAGACTTAATATATTAATATACTAATTAATTATATACTGCATTAAATGTACTTGTATTATATTACCTATTTATGTTAATTTACTTATACATAGCTATACACAGATTTTGAATTTAAGAATTAACCTTAAGAATCAGGTCTGATCTAGAAATTTTAGATATAAATTATAACTGTATTTTGTATTGCTCCTTTTTCTCTCTCTTTTCTCCTTTTCTTTTTTTCTTTTTTTCCCCTCTTTTAAGAATATAGAGATCTATGCTATTAAGAAAACTTTAGTTAATTACGGTAAGACAGGAAGACTTGATTTAATTTTTTTTCTTTTTCTTTTTCCAAGTAGATTTAGTTTTTATTAATGTGTTAATTATTATCTGGCAAATTAATTATTAATGGTGAATCTAATCAATTAACTATAAGCTATAGATTAGTTTCTGGAATTAAGATAACGAATCAAGTGATATTTATCTAGGATACTGATTGAAAGTGATATAGATTGTTAAACAGACTCTGAATACTGAATAGGTCTGGATTGATAATCAGGGGTTAACTACATTTTAAGACCTAGAAGAGATACTGTAATATAAATCCACAGATAATATTTGAAGAAAGAAGTGGTACCTAGTGAATGTTAATTTGGAAAAATATTGAAAGAATAATTAGGGAGCAAAAAACAATCTTGAAAGAAATGGCAAATGTGTCATCTACAATTGTGAAAACAGGAAAAAAGACCCCCTCAAATCCCACCATAACTATGACCTCCCCAGAGATGCAAAAATCAACGGAAGGACTATCAAAATCGGAAAAATCTATAGCAACCCCAACACTGTTCTCTATGCAATCAACGTTGACGTTAATCCAAGAGACCATGATGGCTTTACAGGAAAAAATGTCAAGTAACCATACCGAATTAAAAACAGATATTCATGCACTAGATCAAAAAATGAATGAGATACAAGTTTCAATATTCAACAACGAACAAAGGATTCAGAAGGCGGAGTCAAAAATAGAACAAAATGAAAAGAGAATAGATACGGTGGACCAGACATTGACAATGCAGAATAAGAATTTAGAGGACTCATTAATCCAAATGGAAATGGATAGGGCGTCGTTCTACCTCCGCTTCCAGAATGTTGTAGAGGACAAAGAGGAGGAGCTGGGAGAAAAGATGGCAAAATTGATCGCTGAGGTGCTCCAACAGGATAAACAAGAGATTATCAGAGAATTGGATGGGGTCTATCGTGTCCAAACAAATTATGCAAGAAGAAACAGATTACCTAGAGAAGTCCACTTCCGGTTCGCAAGAAAGAAAGTAAGAGATATATTATATAACATAGCCAGAGAAGAACCAATAACATATGGAGGAAAGGAAGTGATCATTCTGAAACAGGTGCCAAGAAGGGTGAGAGAGACAAGAAAGGAATATAGATTCTTAGCGGTGCAATTGAATAAAAGAAATATTCTATTTAAATGGCTTCTTCCAGAAGGGATGTTAATCACTTGGCAGGGGAGAAAAATAAAAATCGACAGTCTGAGCACAGTGCAAGATTTTCTCGATCAATTAAGGGGAGCAGAGGAAGAACAAAGTAGCAAGGAGGAGATAGAATCAACAAATCCAGTAGAGGAGACCCCGCAGCAACAGAACAACAAGGAAGGAATTTCAGAAGAGAAGAAGACAGAAGAAGAGGAAGCTAAGGAGAAGAAAACAAGACCAGTAAGAGCCGTAAGAAACAAATAGAATCCAAGAACCGGAAAGGGGGGGGGAAAGAACACTAACAAACAAACAAAAAAACAGGAATGAATGACCTGAGATTAATATCAGTAAATGTCAATGGACTGAACGACAAGAAAAAAAGGAAATTAACACTTACAAAATTAGTAAAACAAAATGTGGATATAATTTGTTTACAAGAAGTTCATGTAAAAAAGGATGAGGGTAATTGTTTAGAGTATAAAAAATTTGGTAAAACATTTACCTCGTTAGCAGAGAAAAAAAAGGGGGGATAGTAATCTATGTTAAAAAAGGGATTGAATCAGATTTAAAATATAAGGATACAAAGGGAAGAACCCTTATGATTGAAATAACGAGAGGTAATTCTAAAATACTATTAGTGGGCATTTATGTTCCAAACAAAAAACAGGGAGAATATTTTTAAAAACTCCACGAGCAATTGGGAAAAATGGAATACGATGAAATTTGCTTAATAGGTGATTTTAATGGAATTGTGGACCCAGACAAAGATTATAAAAGTAATAAAATAAATAAAAATAAAAGAGCAAAGTTACCAAGAGCATTTTTTGACTTAGTTGAAGAATTGAATCTAATTGATATATGGCGAATCTTACACCCAAACGATAGACAGTATACATTTTACTCCAACCCACAAAAGTCTTGGTCGAGAATAGATATGGCTTGGGTCACCACGAAGCTTGGAGCAGATATAGCATCAGCAGAGATCAGTCCAAATATTTGGGCGGATCACAACCCCCTGGAGATAAAATGGAAAAATACAAAAAGAAGGAAATATCAGAGATGGAGATTTAATGCCAATTTATTGAATGACAAGGAGTGTATTGACAAATTGAAAGAAGAAGTAAGGTTCTTCTTTAAGGAAAATGGGAATCAAGGAACATCTCCTGAAATTGTATGGGATGCGATGAAAGCTTATTTAAGAGGGGTTGTGATATCATATAGCGCTTATAAAAATAAAGAAAAAAGAAAATCCTTGGAAGAGCTTTTAAAACATCTAGGAGAAGCAGAAAAAAAGCTCCAAGAAAATCCCGGAGATAAAGCTACAAAAGAAAATTGGCTGATGTGGAGGCATAAATTAAATATTTTAGAACAAGAAGAATTAGCACAAAAACTAAAAAGAACAAAACAATACTATTTTGAGAACGCCAACAAGACAGGCAGGTGGTTGGCCTACAAAAAGAGCGAGGGAGTACTATGAAACCCTATACAAAGCAGAGGAGGTCCCAGAAGAAGAAATAGAGCAATACCTGATAAATGCAGAGCTTCCACAAATAGCTGAGGAAGAGAGGGAGATGCTTAACAGGGAAATAACAATTGAAGAACTTAAAACAGCCCTTTCAAAACTTAAGAATAATAAATCGCCAGGTCCCGATGGGTTCCCAGGGGAAATATATAAAAATCTTGAAGAAATTCTACATCCAAAGTTACTGGAAATTTTTAATGAGGTACTGAGGGGATCAAAAATTCCGGATTCGTGGAGGGAAGCGCATGTTACACTCTTGCCGAAAGAAGGTGCTGACCAAAAACAAATTCAGAATTATAGGCCAATTTCTCTTTTGAACACCGACTATAAATTATTTATGACGATAATGGCGGAAAGAACTAAAAAAATACTAAATGCTTGGATATATAAAGATCAAAATGGATTCCTCCCAGGGAGACAAATAAGGGATAATTTGAGAACAATATTAGATACACTAGAGTACTATGAGGAACACTCGGAAAAACAGATGGCCTTAATATTTTTGGATGCCCAAAAGGCATTCGATAATTTAAATTGGAATTTTATGATTAAACAAATTAGAATAATGGGATTTGGAATTAATTATGAAAAAATGATTAAAACTATATATGACAATCAAAGGGGGAGCATCCTGGTAAACGGAGATAGGACAAGAATATTTCAGATCAGGGAGCGGGTAAGACAGGGATGCCCCCTATCTCCGCTATTATTTATTTTGGCCTTAGAAGTCTTGTTACGAAAAATTAGGAAAAACGAGGAGATCAAAGGTCTAAAGATTAGGAAGGAGGTTTATAAAACACAAGCATTTGCAGATGACGTGGCCTTAATATTAGAAGATCCATTAGAATCCGGACCAAAAGTACTAGAAGAATTGGACAAATACGGAGTAGTGGCAGGTTTTAAATTGAATAAAACCAAAACCAAAATATTAACTAAGAATGTAACTGAGACACAGAAACAGGAGATAGAAGGAATGCTGGGATTACAGGTTGTCAAGAAAATAAAATACCTCGGAATTTGGATAACTGCAAGGTGCTCATCCCTAAAAGATGACAACTATACCCCCCTACTTCAAAAAATAAAACAAGATTTGAACAGATGGAAGAGAATCAAATTGTCACTTATAGGTAAGATAGCTGCGATCAAAATGAACATCCTCCCCCAAATTTTATTCTTATACCAAAATATACCAGTGAATTTGGATAAAAAATTTTTCTTAGAATTAAATAAAAACATTAGGGAATTTGTATGGGAGGGCAAAAAGTCGAGGATTTCACTTAAAGTGTTACAAGGGAAAAGAAATATGGGAGGATTTGGCCTCCCGGATTGGGAAACATATTTTAGGGCCGCCAAGTTAGTATGGATAAGGGAGTGGGCCACTTTGGAAAATAAGAGAATCTTAGCGTTAGAAGGTCACGACCTACAGAAAGGGTGGCACTCATATTTATGGGACATAGATACAAAAAAAAGAACACATTTCCGTAGACATAAAATTAGAGACTCACTAATACAAACGTGGATTGAAATTAGACAGAGATATTACAATAAAGTTCCAAAATGGCTCTCCACGATGGAGGCCTTGATCCACCCAAACAGATGGGGGATGGAGAAAATATGTAGATATAATGACATTTTAGATGGAGGAGGAAATCTTAAATCAAATGAAGATCTGAGAGACCAAGGCATAAATTTAGATTGGTGGACATATTTACAAATAAAGTCAAGATACCAGAAAGATAAGGAAGAATACAGTTTAGAATTAGGATACAATGGATTAGATAAAATTTTGATGGGAAGCGAAAAAAAAGTTTTAGCTAAATTTTATAATTATTTATTAGATCAAGATAGAGCCGAGGCCATAGCCAAAAATCAACTGAGTGTTTGGGAAAAAAATATTGGATATAATTTAAATTTTAATGAATGGGAAGAGGCGTGGAATAAAAATTATAAGTTGACTAGAGCTGCATCATATAAGGAGAATCACTATAAAATGCTCCATAGGTGGTACTTAGAGCCTGCTAGGTTATCGAAGATGTTCCCTAACATGTCCCCAAATTGTTGGAAATGTGGCCACGGTCAGGGCACCTTCTTTCACATGTGGTGGACGTGCCCCAAAGCAAAAAAATATTGGATCAGAATTGGGAGATGGCTACAAGAAATAATTAGAGAAGAAGTAGAGCTGATACCAGAACTATTTCTCCTGGGAATAGTGAAGAAGAGATTTGGAAAAATAAAGACCCACTTAATGATTCATATAACTACAGCTGCTAGGTTGGCGTATGCCCAATACTGGAAGGAAAAAACCCTGCCACCAGAAGAACTTATACTTAGGAAGGTATTAGAGTGTGCAGAGATGAGCAAATTAACTTATGAAATAAATAATGATGAACACTCAGATTACTATACTGTGTGGGAAAGGTGGTACGAATGGATGAACGAAAAAAAACTAAAACAGGAGTAAAAGGTGTGTTAAATAAATAATAACAAATGGTAAAAGTGACACCAAGCAATTTTATGTATATATGTATAAACACTGCATAGCCGATGTAAATAGAAATGAAAATTGTTTGTATCTATAAAAAATCAATAAAGCATAATTAAAAAAAAGGATACTCACAGGAACAGAGGACAAATTAATTTTAAAAAATTATAATTTTTTACTTGGCATTGAGTTAGAGGAAGAACAAGTAAAGGAAACAATGATAGCTTGGGCAAAGAATTGTGGATATTCAATTGATTTAGACAAATGGCAACAGTTATGGTAAAGGAATTATAAACTAACTATGTCCACTGCATATAAAGAAAAAAAATATAAAATGTTTTACAGATGGCATATGCCCCCTGAGAAACTGGCAAAAATGTTTAAAGATAAATCAGCTAAATGTTGGAAATGTCACCGATTACCAAGATCTTATTACCATATGTGGTGGACATGTCCAGAAGTTAAAAACTTTTGGAATAAAATTAAGACATTGTTGGAAGAAATGATAAAACAACGTAATGATTTAAAACCAGAGCTGATCCTAGTGGGTATCCTTCCAGAGAAAATTAGTAAAGAAAATATTTATTTGATTATAAATGTAATAACAGCTGCAAGGATTGTTTTTCCACAAAATTGGAAAGCAGAAAAAATACCTTTGGAAGGAGAAGTAATTAAAAAAAATTAGACTGTGCAGAAATGAATAGATTAACTTTGATGATCAAAGAAAGAGAAGATTTAGAATATTTTAAGATATGGGATCAATTTTACCATTGGTTAGAAAAGAGATATAGATAAGCAAACTAATAGTTATGTAAGAAAATGGTATAATTAGAATACTGTACTTGTGGAGAAATGCTGTAATAGATTTGGTGAAAATGAAGACAGAAGAAACAACAAAAAGATGAAGCCATGGAAAAAACACCGAGATGTCGCATGGAAGGAATGACTGATGTATTAAATGTTTGTTTGTGTATAAAATAAAAAAAATATATAAAAAAGGAACAATATGGTAATTTACTAGAATATCCTAAAGTTGGAAAACTCTATGTATCCTTAGCACAGCAAAAGAAGAGAGGAATAGCTCTATATATCAAAGAATGGCTAAAACACAAACAAATATACAGCATGTTTTGTGACTCCGACCCCCGAGCCTGTCCTAACAGAGGGAGAGCACTCAGAAGGTGAAGGAGAGGATTTGGCAAGGCCTCCCTCTCCAGGACCCTCCTCTCTGGCAATGCCTCAGATTTCCTCCGAAGGCCAAGAGATATGCCAGGAGCAAGGCACTTCAGAGCAGCTGCAGATAGAGAGCGAGGGGGATGAGTTTTGGCTGGATCCCAGACAGTGTTGGAAGGATAAGCACATGCAGCAGAGAAAGAGGCGTGGGCGGGCCAGAGATTGAGCTGAGTCACTGGACCACACCCCACAAAGGATAAAAGTGGGTGTGTCAGCTATTCAGGCCTTGTGATGGACAAATTGAAAAGCTTGGAAGTCATATCGTGTTTCTAGAACCCTGTTAGAAGCTCTTTTTGGATTTCTTTGGACTGGACTTTGACAATTCTTTGCTTTGTGGAATTAATTTGGTATATCGGACTGAGGAGAAAAAAAGTCCCTTAGTGAGTAAATTCTTTTGGCAGGCAGTTCATGGTTCGCTGCCAAGCCTGTTATCTTAAAGGAATTCCTGACTGTTTGATTCATTAACTCCTGGCTGTCTGTTTGTGTGTGTGCGTGCGTGCGACGGGGACAGAACAATATGTGGATGAGGAAGAAGAATATTAATGATGGAGATATCAACAAATCAGAAACAAATGCTTATTGCAGTATACGCACCAAATAATAAACAGAAAGAATTCTATAGAAAATTACATTAAAAAATAATGGAGACAGACTATGAAAATGTATGTTTAATAGGTGATTTTAATGCAGTAGTTGACATCAAAAAAGATTATAGAAGCAGCAAAAGAAATAAGAAAAAATGAAGAACACTTCCAAACACATTTTTGACATGGTACAAGAATTAGATCTACAAGATGCATGGAGGGAATTAAACTTAAAGACCAATCAATATACATTTTATTCAAACACACATCAATCGTGATCAAGAATTGATATGGTATGGATGACCCTGGGACTGAGAAGAGACATCGAAGAGGTAGACATAATGACAAATACATGGGCAGACCATAACCCAATAAAAGTGACATGGAGAGGACAGAAGAAGAGGCGGAGATGGACAATGAATCCAAACATTCTGAAAGATAAGGAATACACGCAAATTTATTTTTTATTTTATTTTTATTTTTAATTTGATTTATATGCCGCCCTTCTCTGGAGACTCGGGGCGGCTTACAATGCGTTAAGCAATAGCCTTCATACTTTTGTATATTTATACAAAGTCAGCTTATTGCCCCCACAAACTGGGTCCTCCCACTGGTGATGGGAGCACTCAGGAATAGGCGGACGTGTGCGGGGTGGGGAAGACGGGGCGACGGTATTAGGACTTCAACACACCAACTGCTGTATTTGCTGACACCCTCACTGCAGAGACGCCGGCATGAGGAGAGGCTGGGAAAACGCTGAGACACCGAGACCAGCATCCGGAAAGAGGAGGGAGGGTGTGGCTTTAAATACAGGGCGGGGCGGCACAGTAACAAGCTCTTTGCTATAAAACAGCTGCATGCCGTTTGAGGTATGGACCGACCATCGGAATCTAATAGCATTGCAGACACCCCGCCGCCTGTCCCCCAAACAGGTGCGGTGGGCTCAGTATTTTCAGCGGTTCCGCTTTACTCTGAAGCACGTACCAGGGGGAAGGAACTTCCTAGCGGATGCTTTGTCACGCATGCCACAATTCCAAAGTCAGAGAGACGAGGTGGTTCAAGCTATGGTGCCAGGAGTACAGCCCGACCCACAGACAACAGCTCTCATAGCGCACAACACAAACGAGTCCCGATTACTAAGCTCATAAATCCTGTAACAGTAGCGCTCAAGCTGCCGCCATTACTGGGAAAAATCCACCCCGTGTTTCATATAAGTCTCCTGAAGCTCGTTCCCCCTGGCCCAGACCCGCATACCCGTCCTGGCCCAACCACAGGGGACCATTATGAAGTGGAGGAAATCTTAGACTCCAAAATGAAAGGGGGTAAAGTGTGGTACTTGATTCGGTGGAAGGGATATCCCCATGAGGAGGCATCCTGGGTGTCCGCCCCAAACGTAAACGCTAAACGATTAGTCAAACAGTTTCATAAGACGCATCCCCAGAAGCCGCGATAGGCTACTAATCTTGTGATTTTCCCTTACAGAAGGACTCGTGGTGAAGGAGGAGCCGCCTGTCGAGCCAAGCAACAGGCTCGACAACATTACCTGCACAGGGGGGGGGGGTGCACTGGTGATGGGAGCACTCAGGAATAGGCGGACGTGTGCGGGGTGGGGAAGACGGGGCGACGGTATTAGGACTTCAACACACCAACTGCTGTATTTGCTGACACCCTCACTGCAGAGACGCCGGCATGAGGAGAGGCTGGGAAAACGCTGAGACACCGAGACCAGCATCCGGAAAGAGGAGGGAGGGTGTGGCTTTAAATACAGGGCGGGGCGGCACAGTAACAAGCTCTTTGCTATAAAACAGCTGCATGCCTACGGAAGGTAGCGCTAATTTCAAATCGTTTAACGAGTGCAGTACGTTCCTGGAGCCAGCCGGATAATAAACCAGCATAGCACCGACCTGTGCGCGTGTGTTTCTTAGTGTTGCCGTGCTTAGCCTAGGACGGCTGAGACCCACCTTAGAAAGGATGGAAGGCTGAGTCGACCTTGAGCCTGGCTAGGATTGAACTCACAGAAATTACAGGCAGCTGGTGTTAATTGCTGCCTTTAGTAGGAGGCATTAGCCCCCTACGCTACACAGGCTCCTATGATGGAAAAAGAAATGAAACTCTTTCAATGAAAATAGGAAAGAAGAAACATCATTGCAAAACACGTGGGATACGGCAAAAGCATACATTCAAGGACTAACAATAGCATACGTGGCAAGGAGAAATAAGAAAAAGAAGCAACAGCAAAATATACTGCAGGATGAACTTTAAAAAATTGGAGTTAGACCTACAGAAAGAACCTCAAAAAAAGAAAAGGAAAGGAAAAAGAGTTTTAATAAGACTGATTAAACTTAATGGCACAAGAAGAAATGGCGCAAGAAGTTAGAATGGCGAAACAAAATTTCTTTGAACATGCAAACAAGCCAGGGAGATGGTTAGCATACAAGCTAAAAAATGAAAAAGAGAAGAAAATAATACATCAACTGCAGGACGAGAAGGGAATCCCACACCACCAGATTGAAGATAAAAAGAATATAGCCCCAAAACATTTTAAGAACTTATATAGCCAAAAAAATATACCAGAAGACATTACAAAATAGTATCTAGAAAAGGCAGGCCTAACCAAAATATCCGATACAATGAGAACAATGCTAAACGAAAAAATAACAATGATGGAAATAACTGAGGCAGTTAAGAAACAAAAAAACAACAAAACTCCGGGTCCAGACGGACTCACCGCAGAATTATATAAAAGCACTCAAGAACCATTAAAAGCTTTAACGTTGGAGGTATATAATGAGGTGCTAGCAGAGGCCAAAATACCCAAATCCTGGTCAGTAGCATATATCACACTAATACCAAAAGAAGATACAGATCATCAGCAGAAAAAAAATTTATAGGCCTATAACACTATTAAACGTTGATTGTAAAATATTCGTCTTCATAATTTCAGAAAGACTAAAAAGATTTTTAAATAAATTTATTAATCCGGACCAAAATGGGTTTTTACCGAAAAGACAGTTGAAAAACAATATGAGAATTATTATGAATGTCTTGGAATATTACGAAGCACATCCCGGGAAACAACTAGCACTGATCTTTCTGGATGCGCAAAAAGCATTCGACAATCTGAGCTGGCTTTATGATTTTACAATTAAAAAATATGAACTTTGGGGAGAAATTTGTAAAGATGGTTCAAACAATAATTTGCAAATAAATTCTTTCCAAATCAGACAATGTGATTGTCTGAATTTGTTTTCTCATTTTGTCTCTCATAGTTGAGGTCTACCTATGATGTCAATTACAGGCCTCTCTCATCTTTTTAAGTGGGAGAACTTGCACAACTGGTGGCTGATTAAATACTTTTTTGCCCCACTGTATATAAAAAAACTGTGGATGTATACCGGTACAGGAGTGTTGTAAAGATGGAAATTGTGATGTAAAATGAAGAAAATTGTTTAATAAGAATATTTATTTATAAAAAAGATTGACTTCCAGTGGCACCGCCGGCGCCGCTGCAGCTCTTTTGGGAGCTCTGACTCCCGTGATCTGTAAAACTGCCAAAACAGCGAAAATCAGCTGTTTTGGCGGCTGGGAACTTTCCCCTCAGGCGAAGAGGGGGAAGTGAGTGCACAGGCGTGGGTAGAGCCCCCCAAAACCTCCAGGATTAATCCTGGGGGTGCAGAGGGTGAGGGCTCCCCAAGCGCCTGAAAGAAGCTCCAGATCCGGGACGATTCCATCTTTGACGGAACAAGGCACTGCGACCACCCCTGCGAGCGAACTGAATTCAAGGATTGATCTCTACGCAGGCAGAACAAAACAGGAGAGCTTTTTGCAAGTATTTTATTTTTCTTTAACTCTGACAAATAATACTTCCTTCCAGACTCGAGTGAAAGTTTTAAAAGACTCAAAATGGCACTGATAGAGAATGGAAGCTAAAGAAGAAAGTGATTGCTAAAGCTCGTTTGCGCTTGTTAAAGTTGTTACAGCTGTCAGTACTTTGAAGCTTTGTTGAATGAAGTGGGAATTTAAGGCTTGTAGCTCAAGAAAAGAGGTTTTCTGACTATTATTGGTTAGAGACTGAGAAATAGAATTTCACTGACTTTGCTGAGAAGCTGCTGGAAAGTGTCTTTTCTTGGAAATGGCAGTGGTAAAGATTTCTGAAGGGGATGAAGGCTTTTTACCACATACTTCAGCAAGTGTACAAATACTGACAATGGATCCTTTGGAAGAAAGGTTAGAATCATTTACTCAAATTGGTAATAAAGATGCAAGGGGTGACAGTGCATTGGCATCTCAAATTACAAATAATACTGAGATGTTGGAGGAAGAGGTGGAAGAAGTAATTCAGATAAAAGCGCCTGTGGAAAATGGAATGGATGTTCTTCAAATTAAGAATGGAAAGCTGACAGACTTGAAGGAGATTAACCTGGAGATATGGAGAAAGATTTATCTAGAGGTTCAGACACAGATGAAAGGCAAAGTGCCAGGAGGTGTTGGGATCTTTAAGATATCAAGAAGGATTCGAAATGGAACATTACAATTTCTTTATAAAAATGGACTTTTAATCCTAATTAAGGAGGTGTGTTTTCTAAAAGGAATTATTTTGCGACCTGCACAAGACTGTAAGATTCAAAAATTACAGCTGAATATTCAAGAGTTTGTAAAAATAAAAGAAGATGGAGGAACAAGACGGAAGAAGAAGGCTCGAAAAAAAACCAGGGGGAAATGGAAGTGGAAGAATTTTACCCCTCCTGTTAGGCAGGATAACACTGTGGAAAAGAATGATTATATTTGTATTCAGGATATGATTTGTTTTGTTTTGAAAAGTTATATTAAAGGGAAAATGAATGATTTACTTATATTTAGGGAAGTGATTTATTTTGGAAAGTTATTTTAAGTAATGTCATGTTTTAATTGTAATAGGTTACTGGTTAAATTTTTACTTATGTTTGGATGGATTAAAAGAAATATTTTTGGATGTTAAATTTAAGGTCAATAGATCTCTCAATATATACTTAAGGGTTTTAAGAAGGATATTATTAAATTGTACATTTTGCTTTAAATTACATTAATGTTATTTAGTGGTTGAAAAGTTATATTAGAGGGAAAATGAATGATTTACTTATATTTAGGGAAGTTATTTATTTTGGAAAGTTATTTTAAGTAATGTCATGTTTTAATTGTGATAGGTTACTGGTTAAATTTTTACTTATGTTTGGATGGATTAAAAGAAATATTTTTGGATGTTAAATTTAAATTACATTAATGTTATTTAGTGGAAGCATAAGGCTTTTCTTTGTTTATTGTTGAAGAATGGACAAGAATCAATTGGGATTAATTACCTTCAAGCAAGAACAGTTATATTTAGTTTTGAATAAGGAGAGTTAAAGTGCAAGTGATAGATAAATCTATAGATAGTTAGTGTGTGGGTTTCTTTTTTAATGTTTATCAAATGTTTTACCCTGAATTTGCTCTGGGAAGTTGGGGGAGGGGGGTGGGGGGTGGGATAGGAGGGGGGAGGTGGGGGGAATTTTAAAAAAAATTCTAGGTTATGATGGATTAGAAGATATTTTGATGATTGACTATGTTGTTTTTATATGCCCATATGTTGTATGTTGATTATGAAATAAAAATTTTAAATAATAATAAAAAGAATATTTATTTTAAAAAAGAGTTGAAATACTAAAAAGGCCAAGAGATGATGGATAGATACAGAATAAATTTTGATATGGGATTTGTTTTCCTAAAGATTAGGAAATAGAGCTAGAAACTAAAAACTGGGAAAATGTTATTATATATATTGCTATAGTTACTATTTACAAGTAAATGTTAGAAGTTAAGATTATTATACCGTGTTTCCTCAAAAATAAGACCCTGTTTTATATTTTTTTGAACCCTGAAATAAGTGCTTGGCCGTATTGCCATGTGCTCAAAAGCCTGACTGGGCTTATTATCAGGGGATGTCTTATTTTGGGGGAAACAGGGTATATGTTTAAAACATAAAAAATAAGATGATAGAAAGCTTACTGAGATAGATAATCAAATACTGCTTTTATTATGTGATCACGATCAATGTTATGAATATTATTGCTATTATTACTATTATTTCTCAAAACTAATTGTACCCAGACAACACAGTTCATGTAGACATTGATGTTTTATATACTGTATATAAAAAGACATTCACTCCTTCTTGGCTCTGCAGTTCTCTGTAGCCGCCTCCTATTGCAGACTAGTGTCTATTTGATCAGCCTGACCCAGGTGACCGATTGACCCAGTGGAGTTTTAAAGGGAATTTAGGATTAAATTTAGGATTTTAAAGGGAATTTAGGATTCAGAAAGTATTCAGACCCTCTTCACTTTTGCAAATTTTGTTATGCTGCAGCCTGATTCTACAGTTGTTGGAATTCATTTTTTCTCATTAATCTACACTCAGTACCCCATAATGACAAAGTGAAAACAGAATTTTAGAAATGTCTGTAAATTTATTAAAAAGAAAAAACTGAAATATCATATTGGCATAAGTATTCAGACTCTTCGCAACAACATGTGAAATTTAGCTCTGGTGCCTCCCATTTCTCTTGATCATTGCTGACATGTTTCTACACCTTGATTGGAATCCACCTATGGTAAATTAAATTGATTGAACATGATTTGGAAAGGCACACACCTCTCTATAGAAGTCCTCACAGCTGACAATGCATACTGTAGCACAGGTGTGTCAATCTCACGTCGTTATGGTGGCGTCACATGTCATATTAGGACTTTTCCCACCTTCGCTAAACTGGGCATGGGCGTGGCCAGCACATGACGTATCCAGTCCATGGGCCGGGAGTTTGACAGCCCTGATGTAGCAGAAAAAAAACCATGAGGTCAAAGGAACTGCCTGCAGAGCTCAGAGACAGGATTATTGCAAAACACAGATCTAGGGAAGGCTACAATAAAATTTCTACCTCACTGAAGGTTCCTAAGAGCACATTGGCCTCCATAATTCTCAAATGGAAGAAGTTCGGCACAACCAGGACTCTTCTAAGAGCTAGTCACCCAGTCAAACTGAGCAATTGGGGGAGAAGGGTCTTAGTAAGAGAGGTGACCAAGAACCCGATAGTCACTCTGACTGAGCTCCAGAGATCCTGTGTGGAGATGAAACAGAGCTCCAGAAAGACAGCCATCACTGCAGCCCTCCACCGATCTGGGCTTTATGGCAGAGTGGCTAGACGGAAGCCTCTCCTCAGTGCAAAATGCATGAAAGCTCGCTTGGAGTTTGCAAAAGAGCACCTGAAGGACTCTCAGACTGTGAGGAACAAGATTCTCTGGTCTGATGAAATCAAGATTGAACTGTTTGGCCTCAATTCTAAACATTATGTCTGGAAGAAACCAGGCACCGCTCATCACCTGCCCAATATCATCCCAACAGTGAAGCATGGTGGTGGCAGCATCATGCTGTGGGGGTGTTTTTCAGCAGCAGGGACTGGGAGACTGGTCAGGGTTGAAGGAAAGCTGAATGGAGCAAAGTACAGGGATATCATCAATGAAAAATTGTTCCACAGCACTCAGGACCTCAGACTGGGCTGAAGGTTCACTTTCCAACATGACAACGATCCTAAGCACACAGCCAAGACAACACAGGAGTGGCTTAGGGACAACTCTGTGAATGTCCTAGAGTGGCCCAGCCAGAGCCCTGACTTGAATCCTATTGAATATCTAGAATAAAATACTTTATTGTCACTTTGAAAGTACACTAATTGGCATACATTAAAATGAAATTATGTTGCATACAGCTCTCAAAGGGTCTCCACCTCTAATATAAACATAAACACAAGATAAATGTATGAATAAATAAATAAATACAAAATTATGCATGTACCCACATATATTATGAGACACGGAGAAACAACACAGTCTAGTTCGAATGTATACATGTACATAGCAAGAAAGACAAATCTTGCAAGTTTACCAGATGGATGGCATAGAGAACAAAGCTGTTACAGAATCTGGAAGTCCTGCTAGAAATACTTCGAAACCTCCCAGAGGGGAGCAACAGAAACAGACCGTGAAGTTTGATTAATAAAATAATAAAAAGTGGGTGTGTGGGGTCTCTAACAATGCTTTGAGCTCTAAGCACATAGCACTTATAAGCAATATCCTGAATGAAAGGAAGCAAGCTTCCTATAATCTTCTCGGCTGCCCTTACCCCTCTCTGAATGGACTTTCTATCTGAGACACTGCTGCCACCTCTGGAGGGACCTGAAAATGGCTGTCTACCGACGGTCGTCATCCAACCTGACAGAGTTTGAGAGGATTTTCAAGGAAGAATGGCAGAAAATCCCCCAATCCAAGTGTGCAAAGCTTCTCACGTCATACCCAAAAAGACTCGAGGCTGTAATTGCTGCCAAAGTTGCTTCAAGAAAATACTGGGTGAAGGGTCTGAATACTTATGCCAATGTGATATTTCAGTTTTTTCTTTTTAGTAAAATAGAATAACAGAGTTGGAAGGGACCTTAGAGGTCTTCTAGTCCAACTCCCTGCTTAGGCAGGAAACCCTACACCATTACAGACAAATGGTTATCTAATCTCTTCTTAAAAACTTCCAGTGTTGGAGCATTTACAATTTCTGGAGGCAAGTTGTTCCACTGATTAATTGTTCTGTCAGGAAATTTCTCCTTAGTTCTAAATTGCTTCTCGTCTTGATTAGTTTCCAGCCATTGCTTCTTGTTCTACCCTCAAGTGCTTTGGAGAATAGTTTGACTCCCTCTTCTTTGTGGCAGCCCCTCAGATATTGGAACACTGCTATCGTGTCACCCCAGTCTTTTTCATCAAACTAGACATATCCAGTTCCAGCAACCGTTCTTTATGTTTTATTGAGTCCCCTAATCAACTTTGTTGCTCTTCTCTGCACTCTTTCTAGAGTCTCAACATCTTTTTTACATCGTGGTGACCAAAACTGGATGCAGTATTCCAAGTGTGGCCTTACCAAGGCATTATAAAGTGGTATTAACGCTTCACGTGATCTTGATTCTATTCCTCTGTTAATGCAGCCTAGAACTGTGTTGGCTTTTTTGGCAGCTGCAGCACACTGCTGGCTCATATTTAAGTGATTGTCCACTAGGACTCCAAGATCCCTCTCACAGTCACCACTATTGAGCATATACTGTACCTGTGCATTTTGTTTTTCTTGCCTAAATGTAGAACCTTACTTTTTTCACAATTGAATTTCATTTTGTTGGATAGCGCCCAATGTTCAAGTCTGTCAAGATCCTTCTGTATCTTAAGCCTACCTTCTGGAGTGTTGGCTATTCCTGCCAGCTTGGTGTCATCTGCAAATTTGATGAGTTCCCCATCTATCTCCTCATCCAAGTCATTGATGAAGATGTTGAAGAGTACTGGGCCTAAAACAGAACCCTGGGGTACCCCACTGCATACCTTCCTCCATGTAGATGCAGTTCCATTGAGGACTACACATTGAGTAAGGTTGGTCAACCAGTTACAAATCCATCTGGTAGTGATGCTGTCTAATAATTTTACAGACATTTCTAAAATTGTTTTCACTTTGTCATTATGGGGTATTGAGTGTAGATTAATGAGAAAAAAATGAGTTTCAACAACTGTAGAATCAGGCTGCAGCATAACAAAATTGACAAAAGTGAAGGCAGGTCTGAATACTTTTTGAATGCAGTGTATATCTAAAACTCTGATGCATGGTTCGACTGAGGCCTTAGCTATGGCCTGGAACAAACATACAAGAACCTTGGATCAGACTGCACCTGTGTGGATTCTTTGTGATCATGATTCCTGTAAAGCCCTCTGGTTTACCAAGGAGCTCTAGGAGATGAAGTGATGAAAGAGACACCTAGAACATTGCTCGAGAAAAACAAAGAGCAAATTCAACCAAGCACAGGCAACAGCTAAGTCTAAAACTAAAGGTAAGTCTTTATTAAGACTTACCTTGCAGAAATAAGAGTGATGAAGCAAGCTTATTTATCTGTTTTTATTGTATCTGCAGATAGCCAGCAGCAGTTTCGTATGACCAAGTCCCTCTTTTTAAGAAGGGGCCAGAGGAGCCCCTGCAGGGCCACAGTGAGAACTACTGTATTCTAGGCAACTGTCATATAAAGTCACTCTGAGTTGGAACTCTTGCTGGACAGATCCTGTGGAAGTGATCAAGACATGTCTTGTTTGGGTATCTGGGAAAACTTTCAACTAGCTGATCATAAGAAAATGGAAAGGATCCTTGCTGCTGTTAAGCTCTGTCATTTGTGCTCTGGACACATATCCCTCCTGGCCCATCAAGGCCTCTGAGAATGTGGTATATGGTTTAGGTCCAGGTGTTGGTTAATGACTCTTTGCAGGAGTGGGTGGTTCTGCTTCTCAAGAGATCATCCTTGGGTGCAACCATGTTGGAGAACTTTCATCCAGTCTCCAACCTTTGTTGAGAATATAGTAGGCACTCAGCTGCAAAAAGCCCAGGAAGAAGTAGATTAACTGGAATCTTTTCAGTAGGGGTTCAGGACAAGTTCTAACATTGAAATGGCATCAGTCATGCTTGTAGATAAAATTTGGAGGGATTGGGATGGGGGTGGTATGTCTCTCCAGGCCCTCTTTGATCTCTAGGTGGCTTTCAGTTCCATTGACCACAGTATCCTTTCGGACACTGTTTTGCAATGGTTCTCCTTTCACACTATGGCCTGTTCCTGGTCTAGCCTTGGCGCCTCTTATGTGGGGTGCCTCAGGGATTAGTCTTCTCACCCCCTAATTAACATCTACATGTAGCCACCAGGTAAGACCATCATACAATATGCTCATGATATTCAATTGTACATCTCTGCCCCAGACTGGACAAGTGTTTACCCAGTGCGTAGAGGCCATGAGTATGAATGATGAGGAACCAGCTGTGACTCAACCCTACCAAGATGGGGAACATTTGAATTTTGGGGGGACCTGGATTTGGAGAGCTGCCATCTTTTAATTTTCAATGGGGTAGCATTCTCCCAAGCAGAGTTGATGTACAGTTTTGGGGCCCTTTCTTGCAACTCCTGTTTGACCAGCAGGTTCCAAATGTGGTTAGGTAGGCTTTTGCACAGATCTATTGTCAGCTTTGGAAGCCATATTAGTACCAGATGCTTTTCTGCTGCCAACTTCTTGCACTTGGGAAAGTGGGAGGGGGGATTTAGAGGAGTGATTGTAGTTAGACATAATAGCATACTTCCCTTCGGTCAAGGTCATGGTGTTTATGCATCTAGAGGAGGAGTGGTTGCAGGGATGGCTCTAGTTGGGACGGATAGTGATTGGGCCATGTGACAGACTGATGGGTGCAGGGGCTGGATTTGGGGTTTTGATTTACTGAGGGAAAACTGGAACTCTCAGATTCAGGTTTTCCCAGATGTGCCAGTTTACTTTCTCTAATAAATGGAACTTTGAGAAATGCCTGCCTCAGAGTTTTTACTTGAAGTTGGGGACTTTCTGGAAGGCTGACATCTATCTTGTATGCTACTTGTGTCCATTCTTGGTCTGGAAGGCCCTACTCATGGTCATTCAGGCCTTAGTCACTTCCTGATTTGGACTACTGCAATGTACTAGATATGGGGCTGCCCTTGAAGGCTACTCAGAAGCTTCAACTGGTTCGGGAGGGGCGTGGCTAGCCACGGTGAGAAAACGCATCTCTTAGAAACTCTGGCGGTAGCGCTGAATCCAGCCGCCGGGACGGTCCATTTGGACCAGAATCGCTTTGAAGGGGTGAGGAACAGAGAGAGAGTGCTCTGCTGAACTCAGGGAGTCCGCATAATCCCTGATTGATCCAGAGAAGGCTCTCAAATCCGACGGAATGGAAGAGACAGCCATCGTGTACAGGACCGAAGTCAGGGCAGCCACAGAAAGGAAGCCTTGAAGAAAAACTGTCAGATCTGGTGAGAGACTTCCAATTTTTTGTTTTTGTTTTTTAGTATTGTTTAAAGTCCCCCTGGAAAGTAGTTGTGGAAGTGGGACTCCAAAAGGGGGGTGGATTTGTTTTTTCCACCTTTTCCACCCTCCCCAAGAAGTGGCAAGGAGAGCTTTTTTTTTTTTTGAGCCGTCTTTGGAATAGGAAGTGAGAAATTGTTAGAAAGGAGTGAAAATATTTTATATTTGAAAGCTGGACTGGTTATTTTTGGATTGTGGAGAGTACTGATTTTTATTACTAAGCAACTAGACTTTTCTTTTTTGCTACAATTTTATTTTATGTTATTTTATTTTACTCAAGATTAAGATTAAGCCCGATATATTGTTTGAGAGAGAAAGGATAGGAAGAGAGAGAAGCAGAGCCAGAGTGCCACCTATTGGCAGAAGTTGGAAGTGGAGGTGGGGATTTGTAGCCCCAGCTGCAGATTCAACCTTCAAAAATGTGTAAATAAAGATGCTGTATGAATTGTCTACCAGGAATGACCTTAGTGCTACAAGCTGGCCAGAATGGAAATTGAAAAAGGAGATAGAGAGCGTTAGACTGAAACTTGTTATTTCTAAACAGCCTAGTTCTTGAAATTCAAAGGAAGATTCATGTACTAAAGGACCCTCCCCCCCTTGATTCTTTTTAGTGACTGTGAACTCTGTGAATATTTTCCTTGATAATATAAAATAACTGGTTTGGTGTGCCTATGAGGATTACAAATTATTGATATACTATCCTTTCAGGCTGGATAGCAAAGGATTAGGGTCTGAAGAACCTGAAGAAAACAATAAATAGAAGAAGAAGGTTTAAGAGATTGAATTTTGGAATTTTTGGCACATAAGGGATGTTTGGGTTTTCATTTTGGTTTTTTTCTTTTTTCTTTTCTTTTCTTTGGTTTCATTTTTGGACCTTTTTTGGGCCCTTTGCTTATCTTCAGTTATTATTGGATTACAGTTGGAGATCAACTTTTTTTTTTACTTTCCTTTTGTGGTGGATTATAAATATTAAGATTTTAAAACAATCAAGATGAGGAAACCAGAGTCAACACCATCATCTGCAACCTTTTCAGCAGCCTCGAGCCCCTCTCGACAGAAGACTTTGGGAGTGCTAGTTCAGCAAGAGAAAGAGAATGCAATGTGGGCAGAACTGAAAGAAATGATTCAAGCACTGCACGACAATTTCAAAGAAGTTAAAGAAAAAATAGGGAAAGTAGATGACAAGCTAGAGAAAGTAGAAGATAAATTAGAAAAAGTCAAACAAATGATGGCAAAAAATGAACTATGTATGCAGAAAGTAGAAGAAAAAGCTGAACATGTAGAGAAAAAAGTGAACGAAGTTGATGATAGACTTATATCAGCAGATAAAAACAGAGAAAGATTAATAATTTCATTGGAAATGGACAGAGCTTATTTTTATCTGCGATTTCAGAACATAGAGGAAGAAAGAGGAGAAAACTTAGCAGAAATAATGGCAGAGTTATTGACAGGAGTTTTAGAGATGGACAGAGAAAAAATCTTGGCGGACGATGATGAAATATTCAGAGTGAATACTAGATGAAATATAAGTTTCCCAGAGAGGTTCATGTGAGATTCACAAAAAAAGCAATGAAGGCAGAAGTGTTACAAAGAGCGAAAGATGAACCTTTAAAATATAAGGAGAAGGAAATTGTAGTACCAAAACAGGTTCCAAGGAGAGTAAGAGAAATAAGAAGACAATACCATATCAGAGTGGCAATCAGCCCCGTTACCCTCCTGGGGTAATTGCCCTCAATTAGAGGTGGAATCGTGGCTGTTTCCTTCAGTATACTTTGCAAGAAAATGAACCGAAATACATTCTAATGAAAAACTCATATTTATTGGTAAAGAAATAAAAACAATCTTACTAATCTAATTAGGCTATATCTTGGAAGCTTTCCCGGCTACCTCTCTTGGCAGGAGAACAAAAAAAAGTTTTTGAGAAGAAGAAAGGAATGTAGACATGCGCAGTAGTTACTGATAAGAGTTCTGGCAAACTACCGTAAGTCTAATAGTCCAAAAATAAGAGATCAGCTGATAAATACAAAAACGCAGTGACAATCCCCTTCTTTGCCAGTTGAGCAAACATCAGGTACATCATCAAATAAGGCACATCTTCTTATGCAGATACTCATGTTGAGCTGCTGGAAGCGGTTTGTTGAGTATTTCTGCAATCTGATCATGTGTAGATACATACTGCAATTTTACAAAACCTTGTTTCACTAATTGTTTGATATTTCTATAACGGATGTCAATGTGTCTGGACCTAGAACCTTTAAAATGTGATTCAGAAATATAAACCACCGATTCATTGTCTTCCATCATTGTGATCGGTCGGATCGGACGTGTCCATATATCTGTGACCAAAGCATCAAACCACATTAGAGAATTACATGCATCTGAAACACAAGCATATTCAGCTTCAGTAGATGAACAAGAAACAAAATTCTGTTTACACACTTGCCAGTAAACAGGACATCCATTTAAGAACATCATATAACCTGAAGTACTTTTACGTGATTTCTTATCACTTGCCCAATCAGAATTTGCATAACAACATACTTCTGCATGATCAGTATGTGTTGGTTCTAACAATAACTTCATAAGCTTAGTGTGTTTTAGGTATTTCAATAATTTCTTAACACATGACCAATGAAACTGTTTTGCCTTACCTACGTGTCGAGACAAGAGATTAACACTAAGGGCAATGTCGGGTCTAGTCCAACTACTAATGTATAACAGTGATCCAATAACTGAACGATAAAGTGTTTGATCCTCGAACTCAGGACTTGATTCATGTGTCAAGTTGTGAAAATCTGTTTGCATGGGTGTCTTTGTTGTGTTAGCATCCTTCATGTTGCAATGGTGCAAAACTTGTTCAATTTTATCTTCTTGTGAAAGACTAAACCCCTTCCGTGTTTTGTCAATCTGAACACCTAAATAAGTGCTAATATGACCTAAAGATTTCAATGTGAAGTATCTCTGCAAAGTTTTAGCAAAATTCTCACTCATCTGCTTATTTGGACCAATATAAACAATATCATCAACATAAACAAGAACTATCTCATATCTATTGTTAGATCTTTTTGTGAACACGCACTCATCAGTTTCGGACTTAATAAAGCCCATTGAATTTAGTTTGTCAGTAAGACATAAGTACCACATTAAACCAGACTGTTTCAGACCATAAATACTTTTGTTTAGAAACCAGGTATCCCCTTCTTGCTGTCGGAATCCTGGAGGACCTCTCACGTAGATCTCTTCATCTAGGTCAGCATGTAGATAAGCAGTGTCAACATCGAACTGGAAAACTTCTAAACCAAGGATAGTTGCAGTGGCTAAAGCAATTTTTACACTTTTAGTTCGGACTGTCGGTGAGTAGGTATTTGTGTAGTCTTCAGGATAACGTTGAGCGAAACCCTGAGCTACAAGTCTGGCCTTGTACAATGACTCACCATTTGGCTTCTTTTTGATTCTGTAGACCCATCGAGTGCCAATGACCTTTTTATTTGCTGGAGGTTTTGCAGGCGTAAACACCTTAAGTTTCTTTAGACTGTCCATTTCAGCCTGCATTGCCTCATACCACTTCTCTTGCTCTGAATCAGGAAGATGTTTGATTTGTGTGAACATATCAGGAGGAAGTGTAACATTACAAATCAAAGGCAAGGGTGCTTTTGTCAGTTGCCACGAATATCGCTGTGGAGGGATTCCCTTTGTGGCTCTCTAGGAACACCTCGGAACAGTCATCCATTCTTCTTCCGTTTCGTCCTTCTCTTCATTATCGTCGCTAGCGTCAGCATCCGCGGCTTGCGAAGACGGAACATCATGTTGAGAAGAACTAGTGGATGGAACATTTGCCTGTGAATCTTGATCATCAGGCTGCGTGGCATCAGCAACATCATCTCTAGGAAAATAAACTCCAGGATCATTGGAATGAATCCTGGACCAGTCAGCATCGTCTTCAAAATTGGTGGATTGGGAAGTCACTATTACATGTTTAGAGTCAATAAATTTGCTCCATTTTGAGTTGTCATCAATACCCATAAATCTCAGTCTCTTTGCTGCTGGACCTCCTTTCCTTCATTGAGCTAAGGGAATGTTCACCATAGCGTATGAACCAAAAATGTGGAGGCTCTTGAGGTCGGGCTTGTAGTCATACATCATAAAGAGTCTGATTTATTACACTACTCCAAGTACAGTTGATGATGTAGTTTGCATATTTAAGAGCTTCACCCCAGTATGGGTTACTGAGGTTGGCGTCTTCTAGGAGACAACGCATCATGGTTTGCAGGACCCCCTGTCTCCTCTCTGAGACTCCGTTATGAGCCGGTGTGTAAGGAGCCGATGTCTGATGAAGAATTCCATTCTTACGCATCCAGTCCTGGAAACACTGAGAAATGAACTCGGCACCATGATCACTCTGAATTCTGGCGATGCTTACTCCGTGTTGGGTAGAAACAAGAGCTGCAAAGTCTTTAAAGATCTGAAAGGTCTCAGATTTTTCTTTCATAGGCTATACATATCCATATCTAGAGTAATTATCTACAATTGTTAGAAAATATTTTTTACCACCAAGTGTTGGCGGAAATGGACCAACTATGTCAGTGTGTACCTAATCAAAAATGTGTGTTGACAGGCGTGTAGCGTGTTTTGGAATGGCTGCTGCTTTGGATTTGGCTTTCTTGCAGACAGCACAATCCAAAAACACCTTACACCCCTTTAGATCCAAACCTTTTGCGAACTCCAGCATTTTCCTAAGAACACGGAAACTGGCATGCCCCAATCTTCTATGCCACTTATGGATACACCTGGAATGCAAAGGTTTATCAGTTAGTGAACTTTCAACATTAACAGTTTTATGAGGAACCTCAGGATTGCTCTGAGCAACCTGTTTCCCAATTTTCTTTTTGATGGCTTTAGGAGCCTTTGGAGTAGTAACAGGATCTCTCACTGGGACATCTCTCTCTGGGCCTGTGCCCTCCTCTTTTGGGGTTTGTATACTTGCCTGTGCTTGCGGTTTAGATTTTGGTTTTAAGTAATAGACACCACCAATTAACATGGTTTCAGTAACAATATCTCCATCTTTAACTATGTAACTTGCTTTCTCGAGGTGGTGAACCTGGAACTTTAAAACTCTAGACAAGTGAGCCTGACTAAGCAAACTACTGGTTGCTGTTGGTATGTAATAAACATCAGGGATGAATGCATCGAGCTCTTCAACATAAACAGTTCCTTTTCCTTTGACCTGACAAGGATGATTTGAGAAAGAATAAAGTTCACGTAGTTCAGGTTCAGGCTCGTGCTTCTCTGTAAAAAGTTCTTTTCTGAAAGTAACATGCAAAGCTGCACCACTGTCCAAAGTCCACAAAAGCCGACTGTTGTACACTGGATGAGGTTGTGGATCATTGGTTAAAGCCAAAGTGGCGAGTGGAGCTTGCGAATCACGCCTGGGACCACAATGGCCTTGTCTTCCACCTCTGCCTTTGCCTCTGGAGTCTGTTCCTCTGGGCTGGTACGTGACGGGAGCTGGAACTTGTTGTGGAAAATCCCTGGTGGCATGTCCCACATGATCACAAATGTTACATCTTAGCATCCTTGGAACGTAGGCTCTTCCTCAGAAGGGACGCCTCGCTGGAGCTCTTGATGCGGGTGATCCTCTCAAATGTGGCGTAGCTAACATCAGTGCTTCTTCTTCAATTAAAAGTCTGCATACATTGTTCACTGTGCGTTGAGCAATAGGCACTTGGTTAATCTTTGTAATGGCATCTTTCCATTCATAGTTCAATGAGTTAATGATAATGCTGATCTTTTGAATATCTTCAATAGGATAGCCTCTTTCTCTTAATTCTTTCCTCAGTCCTTTCAGTTTGGTCAAATGTCCTCCAATTTGTTCACCAGGTTTCAATCTCGAACCATGGAATTCAGACATGAGCAAACATGAAGACTCAATTGAGACAGGCCTGTAGCAATTTTCTAATTGGACCCAAATTTGTTGGGCTGTTGCATCAGGCGGAAAAGTAACCTGCAGTTCAGTATCCATGGACATCAATAATGTTGTGCAGGCTTTATTTATTTATTTATTTATTTATTTTATTAAATTTATATACCGCCCTTCTCCTAGTGGACTCAGGGCGGTGTACAGCCAAGAATAAAAAGCACTCCAATACAAAATTTAAAATATTAATAAAAGAATTAAATAATTTTGGCCCAATAAATTTAAAAAACCCAATAGGCAATTAAAATTTAAAACCCATAAAACTTTAAGCTTAAAAAAGAGGGGGGGGGGGGGTTACGCCAGCCCAGCTTGACAAAATAAAAAAGTTTTTAGGGCACGGCGGAAAGCCCGGAGATCAGGTATTGTACGGATCTCCGGGGGCAAATTGTTCCAGAGGGCTGGTGCTGCCACAGAGAAGGCTCTCCCCCTGGGTGTCGCCAGCTGACATTGTCTGGCTGACGGCACCCTGAGGAGTCCCTCTCTGTGGGAGCGAACTGGCCGGTGGGAGGCTATCGGTAGCAGAAGGCGGTCCCGCAAGTACCCAGGCCCTATGCCATGGAGCGCTTTAAAGGTGGTCACCAACACCTTGAAACGCACCCGGAAGACCACAAAAAGCCAATGCAGCTCACGCAGGAGAGGTGTCACATGGGAGCACCCCTTGCTCCCATAATCCCCCGCGCGGCCGCATTCTGCACCAGTTGGAGCCTCCGGGTGCACCTCAAGGGGACCCCCATGTAGAGAGCATTGCAGTAGTCCAGGCGGGAAATGACGAGTGCCTGAGTGACTGTGCGTAAGGAGTCCCGATCTAGATAGGGACGCAACTGGCGTATCAGGCAAGCCTGATAAAAAGCCCCCCTGGCCATGGCCGTCACATGCTCCTCCAAAGACAGCCGTGCATCCAGGAGGACGCCCAAGTTGCGAGCCCTATCCGTGGGGGCCAATGACTCGCCCCCAATGGTCAGTGATGGAGTCAACTGGCCATATCGGGACGCCGGAAGCCACAGCCACTCGGTCTTGGAGGGGTTGAGTTGGAGCCTGTTGCCCCCCATCCAGATCCGCACGGCCTCCAGGCATCGGGACATCACTTCCACGGCATCGTTGGGGTGGCCTGGGGTGGAGAAGTACAGCTGAGTATCATCAGCGTACTGATGGAACTTCACCCCAAAGCCACGGATGATCTCGCCCAGCGGCTTCACATAGATGTTGAACAGAAGGGGCGAAAGGACTGACCCTTGCGGCACTCCACAAGAGAGGCGCCTCGGGGTCGACCTCTGCCCCCCTGCCAACACCGTCTGCGACCGGTCAGAGAGATAGGAGGAGAACCACCGCAAAATGGTGCCCCCCACTCCCAACCCCTCCAGCCGGCGCAGCATGATACCATGGTCGATGGTATCAAAAGCCACTGAGAGATCTAACAGGACCAGGATAGAGGAGCAACCCCTATCCCGAGCCCTCCAGAGATCATCCACCAACGTGACCAATGCCGTTTCCGTGCTGTACCCGGGCCTGAAGCCGGACTGGAGCGGATCCAGATAGACAGCTTCATCCAGATACCCAGGAAGTTGATGCACCACCACACTCTCAACAACCTTCGCCAAGAAGGGAAGGTTGGAGACTGGACGATAATTAGCCAAAATAGCTGGGTCCAGAGAAGGCTTCTTGAGGAGAGGCCTCACCACCGCCTCTTTCAAGGCAACTGGCAAGACACCCTCACTCAAAGAAGCGTTAATAATCCTCTGGAGCCAGCCTCGTGTAACCTCCTGGGAGGCCAGCACCAACCAGGAGGGACACGGGTCCAATAAACATGTGGTCGCGTTCAGCCGCCTCAGTATTCTGTCCACGTCCTCTCTTATTTCAGGCGTCCATGGTTGGGCAGGAAGGTTAAACACCATACGATGGGTGCCTCCTCTACGTAGCAAAAGTGATAAAATCACTCAGATTCGGGATGAGCTGGACTCCGACTGGGTAGATCCAGCGGGGATGACGGGGGCAGGTCCTGAGAATGTTATCTGGGATGAGTTTGATCCTGTGACCCCGAGGACGTGGACAGGATTCTGGGTGGACTGAACACAACCACATGTTTGTTGGACCCGTGCCCCTCCTGGTTAGTGCTGGCTTCCCGGGAGGTGACACAAGGCTGGCTCCAGGGGATTATAAGGGCTTCATTGGGTGAGGGTGTCTTTCCCGCCGCCTTGAAAGAGGCGGTGGTGAGACCTCTTCTCAAGAGGCCCTCCCTGGACCCGGCAGTATTGGCTAATTACCGTCCAGTCTCCAACCTTCGCTTTGTGGCGAAGGTTGTTGAGAGTGTGGTTGCACGACAGCTCCCCCAGCACCTGGAGGAAACGACGTATCTGGATCCGTTCCAGTCGGGCTTCAGGCCTGGGTACAGCACAGAAACGGCATTGGTCGCGTTGGTTGATGATCTCTGGAGGGCTCGGGACAGGGGGTGCTCCTCTGTCCTGGTCCTGTTAGATCTCTCAGCGGCTTTTGATACCATCGACCATGGTATCATGCTGCACCAGTTGGTAGAGTTGGGGGTGGGAGGCACTGTATTACAGTGGTTCTCCTCCTTCCTCTCTGACCGGTCGCAGTCTGTGTTGACAGGGGGGCAGAGGTCGACCCCGAGGCCCCTTATATGCGGGGTGCCACAAGGATCAGTCCTCTCGCCCCTTCTGTTCAACATTTATGTGAAGCCGCTGGGTGAGATCATTTGTGGTTTCGGGGTGAAGTACCATCAGTACGCTGATGACACTCAGCTGTACTTCTCCACCCCAGACCACCCCAACGATGCCCTTGAGGTGATGTCCCGGTGCCTGGAGGCCGTACGGATCTGGATGGGGAGGAACAGGCTCAGGCTCAACCCATCCAAGACCGAGTGGCTGTGGTTTCCGACGTCCCGATATAGTCAGCTGGTGCCATCGCTGACTATTGGGGGTGAATCATTGGCCCCCACGGAAAGGGTTCGCAACTTGGGCATCCTCCTGGACTCATGGCTGTCTTTAGAAGAGCACCTGACGGCCGTGACTGGGAGGATTTTCCATCAGGTTCGCCTGATTCGCCAGTTGCGTCCCTTTCTAGATCGGGACTCTTTACACACAGTCACTCACGCCCTCGTCACCTCCCGTCTGGACTATTGTAACACTCTCTACATGGGGCTCCCCTTGAGGAGCACTCGGAGGCTCCAACTGGCGCAGAGTGTGGCCGCGCGGGTGGTTATGGGAGCGACGTGGCGCTCCCATGTAACACCCCTCCTGCGCGAGCTTCACTGGCTCCCGGTGGTCTTCTGAGTGCGCTTCAAGGTTTTGGTTATCACCTTTAAAGCGCTCCATGGCTTAGGACCTGGTTATTTACGGGACCGCCTGCTACCACCAATAGCCTCCCACCGGCCTGTACGCTCCCATAGAGAGGGGCTCCTCCGGGTGCCGTCGGCCAAACAATGCCGGCTGGCGGCCCCCAGGGGGAGAGCCTTCTCTGTGGGAGCACCTACCATCTGGAACGAGCTCCCCTCGGATATACGGAGGATCCCGGACCTGCGCACTTTCCGTCGCGCGCTCAAGACCTATTTATTCCAACAAGCCGGCCTGACCTAAGTTATTTTCTCCTTTTAATTATGAATTTTAATTTGTTTTAAATTATTGGGGTTTTAATTATCAGCCAAATTATTTAATTCATTTTATTCTATTTTAAACTTTTGTATTGAAATGTTTTATTTATGGCTGTACACCGCCCTGAGTCCCCCAGGAGTAGGGCGGTTTATAAATCTAATAAATAATAATAATAATAATAATAATAATAATAATAATAATAATAATAATAAAAAAAGTCCAACCTCACTGACCCAGGCCTTGTAATTCTGCCCTGACATCTTTAATTTTGACTCACCAGCCAGTGGAGCAACAGAATATGCCTGTTGAGGAATAGGCATTTGAGGTGCTGGCTGTGGAAGTAAAGGCACTTGTTGCACTGGAGGTGGACCAGGGGCTGGCCCTGGTTGTACAGCTGGAGGCACGTGTGCATGCATTTGTGGTTGGAGCTGTGGCATTTGAGCTGAAATATTAACATGACCTGCTGGAGATGCAGTCATTTTCCTTTGCTGCATTAGGCGTTGTTGTGCTCCATCTAAAAAGATACTAGCACCACCAGAGGGTGCTGAAAATTGAGCCTGTGGAGACACTTGTGGCATTGCAGTTTGCAGGCTTGATTGAGTTAGTTTTGCTTCTCTATCCACATCGTGTGAAATCTGAGAAGGGACAACATCACTAGACACATGTGACATGTACATAGCTCTCTGTTCTGATTTGCCTGACACAATATCCACCAGGGAGTGTGACTTTGGCTCTGAAGAAGAAGCCAAGATGGCATTTATAGGAATTTTAAAAGCACAAGACTCTCTCTTATCTAGCTCAAGCATAGATAAAGCCATTTTTGCCTGGGATAGCTCACATTCAAAAATTTCTATTTGAACACAATAGTTTTTTATAGCTTGCTCATTAGGGGTAATCTTGGAGGCTTGAGGAGGATAATAAATTGTTTCTCTCTCTGTATGGGGGGGGAATACTCTTCCATTTGTAGAAACTGTGGCCTTTCACCAAGCGTTTCAAATTTAAAAGGTTCTGGGAGGACAGTTTGAGAGCATGCATAATTGGAAGGGTGTGTCACTGACCTCGGTCATAATAGATCGCCTTCAAAAGGAGCACTTCCGTTATCTTCCTCCTGAAGCTTCTTTAAGAGCATTTGGTCTGTTTCTCCTCCCATGGTTCTTTCTTCCAGCCGGGTGGCAGAAGCCAAGGGCTGGGAACTTGAAAGTTGCCTTTTTTCTTCTATCTTCTCTTGGTCAGAGAGGTGCAAATCATTAATAGAAAATGCTCTGGGCTTCATTTTGCCCTTTTTCTTCTTTTTCGGCATTTTTGCAAAAAAATTATTAGCGTACCTCAGTAGCTAAAAACTAATTGCCTATGCGCTTATCATCAAAAGTAACAAGCAAGGAAAAAAGCCATAAATCAACCATCGTTCTGCTGCCATTGTCAGAGCGGCAATCAGCCCCATTATCCTCCTGGGGTAATTGTCCTCAATTAGAGGTGGAATCATGGCTGTTTCCTTCAGTATACTTTGCAAGAAAATGAACCAAAATACATTCTAATGAAAAATTCATATTTATTTGTAAAGAAATAAAAACAATCTTACTAATCTAATTAGGCTACATCTTGGAAGCTTTCCCGGCTACCTCTCTTGGCAGAAGAACAAAGAAAAGTTTTTGAGAAGAAGAAAGGAATGTAGACATGCGCAGTAGTTACTGATAAGAGTTCTGGCAAACTACCGTAAGTCTAATAGTCCAAAAATAAGAGCTCAGCTGGTAAATACAAAAACACAGTGACATACCAGTTCTTAACAAGACAATTAATTAAGCATGGAGTAAACTTTAGATGGCTGATTCCAGAAGGAATATTGGTGACCTGGATGGAGCAAAGACACAGATTGGATACTAACGAGAAAGTAGAACTGTTTTATGAGCAATATTTTGGAGTACAAGAGGAAATCAGAATAAGTGACAAAGAAGGAACAAGATGATGAGAAGAAAAGATGGAAGAGAAGAACATGCAAAGAAAAGAAGATGAAAGAGACTGGGAGGAAAGAGCGATAAGAGAGGGAGCAAGAGCAAAAGAACCAAGAGAACCAAGAGAGATAAGAACTACTAGAACGACAAATCCGATCTACAAATAATCATGGAAGAAGTTAAATTAATATCAATCAACATAAATGGACTGAATTTGGCAATAAAAAGGAAAAATATTTTTTATAGACTAGAAAAATTAAAATTAGATATAATTTGCATGCAAGAAGTACATATAAAAAACAACATATGAAAATAATGGAGTATCCTAAAGTCAGGAAGCTATATACTGCCTTACCATTACAAAACAAAAGAGGAATAGCTTTATATATAAAAGAAACAATAAATGCCAAACAATTTTTTGCAGATGGAGGATTTTGATGGTGGAAATAATGATGAATAATAAACTGATACTTATGGTAGTGATATATGCACCAAATGTTAACCAAGAAGACTTTTATAGAAAACTACATAAAAAATAATAGAATTGGAATACGAAAATATTTGCATATTGGGAGATTTTAATGCAATTGTGGATGTAAAAATGGACTATAAAACTAGAAAAATAAATAAAAAGGCAAGAAAAATGCTTCCAAAGGCATTTTTGAAAATGATGGAAGAATTAGCTATTCAAGATGTTTGGCAAGAAGTGCACTCTAAAGAAAACAAATATTCATTTTACTCAAATAGACATATGTCTTGGTCAAGGATAGATATATGGTTGACAGCAGAATTAAAAGCTAATGTACAAGAAATAAATATGGAGCCAAGCAACTGGGTGGATCATAACCCAATAAAAGTTATATGGAAAGGACAAAAAAGAGTATTGAGATGGACATTGAACCAAGAAATACTAAAGGAAAAGGAATGCATTCAATTTATGGAAAGAGAATTAGACCTTTTTTTCAAAGAGAATAGAAAAGAAGAAACATCACTACAAAATGTAAGGGAAATGGCCAAAGCATATATCAGAGGATTAGTTATAACATATAGAGGAAAACAGAACAGAAAGAAGAAACAAAACAAAAGAAAATTAGAAGAAGAGTATTAAGGAGTTAGAGACCCACAAAAAAAGAAATAAAGAACCAAATGGACTTAATGAAACATAAGAAGAGTCTAATGGACAAAGAAGAATTAGCACAGAAAATTAAAAGTGCTAAGCAAAATCTCTTTGAAAATGCTACCATGTTTTCCCGAAAATAAGACCTCCCCGAAAATAATTAAACACATGCGCAGCCAGTCCCCGCCATTTCCTCTGGTTAGGGTTAGGGAGACAGAGCTGGAAATCAGGTAAGATGGCAAGAGGATCCCCGTCTCGCTCCACACGCCCCAAAATAATAAGACATTCTTGAAAATAAGGCCAAGTGCTTATTTCGGGGTTCAAAAAATATAAGACAGGGTCTTATTTTTGGGGAAACATGGTAACAAACCAGGAAGATGGCTGGTGTATAAACTAAAAAAAGAGAAAAAGAAGAAACTGATAGATAAGCTAATGGATAGTGAAGGGGGAATCCAATACCAAAATGGAGAAAAAAAAGAACTGATTCAAAACTACTATAAGAAACTATATGAGCAAGAATTAATATCAGAAGAGAAAATACAACAATATCTGGAAAAAGCGGAAATACCTAAAATACATAAAACAATTAATACATTGTTAGATGAATGTATATCTATGATGGAGTTAATAGAAGCAATTAAGAGGCAAAAGAATGGGAAGACACCAGGACCGGATGGTCTGCCAGCTGAATTATATAAAGAATTACAAGAAACATTGAGTAAACCAATGTCGGAAGTATTTAATGAAGTCTTGTTAGAGGCAAAAGCACCAGATTCATGGATGGAAGCATATATTACCCTTATACCGAAAGATGATGCAGACATACAACAAATTAAAAACTATAGACCAATATCTTTGTTAAATGTGGACTACAAGATATTTGCATCAATAATGGCAGAAAGACTAAAGAGATTTCTGAATCAATTTATACATCCACATCAAAATGTTTTTTTTTACCTAAAAGGCAAATTAAAGATAGTATGAGAATAATCTTGGACACTTTGGAGTATTATGAAGCACATCCAGAAAAGCAAATCGTGTTGATCTTCTTAGATGCACAAAAAGCGTTTGACAATGTGAATTGGCAATTTATGCTAGCGCATCTAGAATAGATGGAGTTTGGGGAGAGATTTGTGAAAATGATCAAGGCGATATACCATAAGCAAACAGCAAAAGTGATAGTAAATGGAGATATGACTGAGAAAATTAGTATTAAGAAAGGTACAAGACAAGGATGCCCTCTGTCTTCATTATTGTTTATACTGACGTATTAAATAGAAATATTAGACAAGATACAGAGATAAAAGTCATGGAGATTAAAAGGGAACAATATAAATTGCAGGCGTTTGCAGACGATTCAGCTTTTATTCTAGAAGATCCAGTAATAACAGGGCCTAAACTACTGAAAAAAATAGAAGAATATGGAGAAGTGGCAGGACTGAAAATAAATAAAGAGAAAACCAAGATTTTAGTTAAAAATCTTACGGATAAGCCAAAAAAAAAAGAACTAGTAAAGAATGTAGATATTCAGATAGTAAAGAAAGTCAAGTATTTAGGGATCCAGCTGACAGCAAGATGTGTAACAATTAAGGAAGATAATTACTATAAGCTGTTAAAGCAAATTCAAGTTGATCTGGAAAAGTGGAAGAATCTGCAATTATCTTTAGTAGGAAGAGTGGCAACAATTAAAATGAATATATTGCCAAGGATAATGTATTTATTTCAGACAATTCTGATAAAGCTGGAAAAGAAATATTTTGAGGAACTTAATAAAATAATTCATAAGTTCATTTGGCAAGGGAAAAAAGCAAGAACTGGCTTCAAAATGATGCAAGATATAAGGAGTAGAGAAGGCTTTAGACTACCAAACTGGGAACTGTACTATCAGGCTGCAGCACTAGCATGGATGAAAGAGTGGATTGTACTGAGGAATATAAGGTTATTGGCCTTGGAAGGACATGATTTACAATTGGGATGGCATGCATTTTTATGGTATGGGAAAAATAAGATACATGGATATTTTCAGAGACATTATATAAGGAATGCATTATTATTGGTGTGGGAGAAAATTAAAGAACAACATTATTTGAGGATACTAGTTTGGCTTTCAACAATGGAAGCATTAATTCACCCAAATATTATTAATATGGGAACTATTGTCAGATATAAAGATATTTTGAATGAGGAAGGGGTACTTAAAACAAAAGAAGAAATGAGTGAGCAAGGGTTTGATATAACGTGGTATTCATATGTGCAGATACAGTCTAGATATGAAAAATATGTTAAAATACAGGGCTTTTACAAAGAATTAATGGAGTTAGATAAAATTTTAACAGGAACAGAAGAAAAACTAATAAAGAAATTGTATAGCTACCTATTGGGTATAAAATTGGAAGAGGAACAAGTAAAAGAGACAATGATAGCACGGGCAAAAAACTTCGGCCACACAATAGATTTAGATAAATGGCAGGAATTGTGGGATAGGAATTACAAATCAATGATGTCAACTGCATATAAAGAGAATTTGTATGAGATGTTTTACAGATGGCATTTACCACCGGCGAGGTTGGCAAAAATGTTTAAGGACAAATCAGCTAAATGTTGGAAATGTCACCAAATACCTGGATCATACTATCATTTGTGGTGGACATGTGGAGAAGCAAAGAAGTATTGGACAAAAATCAAGACATGGTTAGAAGAGATGATACAGCAACATATTGAATTGAAACCAGAAATATTTCTGCTAGGAATTTTACCTGAAATTTATAATAAAGAGAAAGTATATTTGATTATTCATGTATTAACCACAGCTAGAATTGTATTTGCACAACATTGGAAAAATGGAGAGATTCCCATTGATGAGAAGGTGATAAGGAAAATATTAGAATGTGCAGAAATGAACAGACTAACATTAGCAATTAAGGAGAAAGAACAAACTAATTATGTGATATGGGAGGTATTTTATCAATGGCTGGAGAAAAAAAAGGAGTTTGGAAATGAAGATTAAAGAGAAAGTAAAAATACATTAAGATAAAGATGTAAATAAAAAGGAGATTGTTAGTATATATATAATGAGAATAAGGATGTTTAACATTAAAATGTATTATTATTATAAGATATTAAGACAAAAATGGAGAACATTATAATGTTTAAATGTTTAATATACTATAACATTAAGCTTAGCAAAATGTTATGTGAATGCAAATGAGATGGAAAATGGTGAATGATGTTGCACAGAGATGTTTGTAACCAGACGACACACTGCAAATGGACAGATGGAATGTTTGTTTGTAACTGAAAAATAAAAAACTTTAATAATAATGAAAAAGAAGCTTCAACTGGTCCAGAACACAGCAATGGGTGCAATTCTAGGTGCCTCACAGTTTGCCCATGTTACACTGCTACTGTGTGAGTTGCACTGGATCCCACTTTCCTTCTGGGTGCAACTGAATGTGCTGGTTATCATCTTTAAAGCCCTACATGGCACAGGGCCAGGTTATTTACGGGACTGCCTCTCCGAGGAGATCTGTCTACCCTACCAGATGATAATGGGAGGATGTCCGCTAGGACCTCTCAATGTAATCCAGCAAGACTTAGAAGGCAGGTTTTCTTTGTAGTGATGCCTGCGCTATGGAACAGTCTCCCCACTGAGATCCAGAAGGCCCTTGCCCTACCGCCCTTCCAGACGGTCTTTAAAACCTTGTTCTTCCCTCAGGTATTGAGCCAGGATGGCAGTTGAGCCCAGCACAGGTATATTTGGGATAGGAATGTTATATCACTTCATTTATGTAAAATGATTTTGATTGTGTTTGTATGTGTTTTCTGTTGTTGCAAGTTGCCCAGTGTTATGTTATGTAAGATAGGTAGCCATATAAGTCACATAGATAAATACTGTACATACAAACTTTTGAAAGACATCTTTCAGTGCATCTGGGAATCTGGAGTCAAATGTCATCAATATCAAGCTGACTCCTAGATATCCTTAATCAGATGATTAGATCAGATGCTTTAATTTTCAAGCAAAAACAAGTATGATTTTCTTTGGTTTCAATTAGGTTGGTTGGTTTATTATGCTGATGCTTGTTGCTATGCCTACTGTTATTACAAATTTACTGTTTTTAATTCATTTAAATTTTTAAATTTTTAATTCTGCTGTTAGCTACTTAAATGTTTAAAAACAAGTCAAAATAAGGAAATACGTTTACACCGTATTTTTAACCTCTATTTTTCACATACAGTTAAAAACAAGAACAATGTTGTCCACTTCCTACCACCTTTAGGTGAGAGTAGAGAATTTGGAATAATCACAGGACCTTCAGCAAGTTCATTATAGTTGGAGGGCAACAAATGGGGGAGCCTGTCAAACTCTGACAAAAGTGTTGCAATTTACTGTCATTTCCTCATTGAGACTTAAAAGTATCATTGTCCAGCTATAATTCATTATTTCTTAACCATGCAGCTGAGGCAAACTGATTACAGCATTAATGTAGCTGAAGCGGGATCTGATAGATGACCACTGGATAACTTTCTATTCACTCTATTCTAAAAGCAACTCTATTCTAAAAGTAACTCTATTCTAAAAGCAGGAAATGCATCCGGCTGGAAAAAGTACAAACTCAGCCAAATCCTTTTGATACCTTTAGGAGGCCTCTAAGTTGTCAGAAGATAGGAACATTCTAATGACAAACAGCGTAAAGGTTAGTAAGATCAAGGATATCCACCTGGGCTAGAAGTTGGTTATCAACAGGAGATAATTTGAATCCATGCTCCAGTAATTTACAGAAGAATTATGATTGTTTGGCAAGGATAATGTAAAACTTTAGTAATTAGGAAATGTCAATTAAATATAACAAATGTATGTTAACCATATATGGAAAGTTGCTGTGCTAGCAGAATCCTTTGTTTGAAAAAGTATAAAACTGTGGTCTCAGAATTATGGGATTGTTCAGATTTTTAGGTACTCATACCTTCTGAACCTATTGTGCAATAAATCTGACTCTGTCTGACCCAATGGGATGTCTCTTATATCCTTTCTTTCATAACAGCATTAGGGAATAAAAAAAAAATCAATGCTTGTCCTAAATTATGACATTTAATTGTAATCCCTTCCTTCAAACAATACACATCCATTCATTTTAAGGTAGGACGTAAAATGAAATTGGATATAAGAGTGAAATAATATGGGGTCAGCCTGCATGATCTCTGAAGGGCTCTTTTAACTTGAGAAAGTTGCAGAGTTCAAGAAGTCAAACCGCAGGCAAAGAGACAGTTGCTGGGTTCAAAAAGTCAAAGTACAAGTATTAGCTAACTTCCTGGTACTATGTTAAAATGCAGAACTAACCCACATGGAGTTTCCTGCCTAAAGCGATAGGGGAGGGGAACTAGCTAAAGAGGTAGATATAAGATACTTCCTGTTTTTGTTAGTATATACATACTATCTTAAACAGAATCCTTGTTCAGGTGTTAGGATTTATATTATGCTATTTGAACCTTTTCGCCAAAATAAATAAAAGCTTTTTCTGAGCTCGAAATTCAATTTATTCATTATTTTTCTGCAACAATTTAAGGACCATCTAGGCTGGCAATATATTTTAAAAGTCCAGTTTTCAAAAGTGCTGGTTCCAGTTTCGTGTTTTCAAGTTTAATGTGTAACAGGCAACATTTGCTAATGTGTAATCTGACCTTGAAATCACCTATAAAACCTGTCTACCCATTGGCTAACACACATTTGTGTTGGACTTGCCTGCCTCAAAACCCCACATTAAGCACTCTCTCAGTGGCTGAGTAACATCGACGGGCAGCCATAGACACTTCATTTTCTTGCCTTCACTCACTCACAGCCACTTAAGTAAGTCTACTGTTATGCTTTTCTGGAGGAAGGGGGGATTTCTATAGTGCCAAATGCAGCTGTATCCAGTATACTGCAACCCCCTTAATCAAGGCCTGCAAAATATTGCTCACCCAGATGAAATCTTTCTACTTCCAAGCCCCTGGAGAAATATTGTTACATATCTTGAAAGGTATTAATGAGTTTAAAACAAAGTTAAGCAATGGGTATTTACATTTCCATAGCTCTTGTGAAACGATTCCAAAAGTTTCAGTTTTTCTCTCCAAATGCAGTACAGGTAGTCCTTGACTTTCAACTATAATTGAGCCCCGCAATTACAATCTTAAGTCTTTTTATTATTATTATTATTATTATTTATTAAACATCAATGTCTACATAAACAGTGTGTTGTCTGGGTAGTTAATTTTGATTAATAATAATATTCATAACATTAATAATGATCACATAATAATATTTGCTTATCTGTTTTAGTAAACCTTCCTTATATAACCAATCATTCTGTTATGCTTTTAAATTTCTAACTTCTGTTTCTGTTAGTTAGCCATTGATAAAACAAATCCTATGTTAAAAAATATTCAGTTTCTTCCTTCTCCTTAATTTTAAGTGTTAATCTATCCATTTCTGCACACTCTAATATTTTTTTAATTACATTTTCATCTGTACGGATCTCTTCATTTTTCCACTGTTGTGCAAACACAATTCTAGCCACTGTTAACATGTGTAAAATTAAATATGTATTCCCTTTATTGTATTTTTCTGGTAAGATACCAAACAAAAATATTTCTGGTTTTAAATCTATATGTTGTTTTATCATTTTTTCTAACCATGTACAGTATGTATTTTTGTCCAATATTTTTTTGGCCTTTGGGCATGTCCACCACATATGATAATACGAACCCGGTATCTGATTATATTTCCAACATTTAGCGGACATGTTCTTAAACATCTTTGCCAGTCTTTGCTGGTGGAAAGTGCCATCTGTAAAACATTTTATATAAATTTTCCTTATATGCAGTTGACATTATCAGTTTATAGTTCCTATCCCACAATTTCTGCCATTTATCTAACTCTATCATATAACCAACATTTTTAGCCCATACTATCATTGTTTCCTTTACTCACTCTTCTTCTGTTTTAATGCTCAGTAGATAGCTATAGGTTTTTTAAATTAGTTTTTCATCTGTCCCTATTAGTATCTGATCTAGTTCTGTTGGTGCTTTATAGAAACCATACATTTTAGCATCTTTCCCATATCTTGATTGTATTTGCACATGCGGCCACCATGCTAAATCAATCCCTTGACTTTTCAATTCTTGCTTAATTTTAAATTCTCCTTTTTCATTCATATCTTGTAGATTTTTTCTATGTTAACAGCATTCGGATGTATCAGTGCCTCCATTGTGGAGAGCCAGACTAGTATTTTCATGTAATGTTGTTCTTTAATTTTTGCCCACTCTAACAATAATGCATTTCTAACAATATAATTGAAAATATCTATGTATTTTATTTTTCCCATACCATAAGAAGGCGTGTCACCCCAGTTGAAGATCATGTCCCTCCAAAATCAATAATCGTCTATGCCTCAAATTTATCCATTCTTTCACCCATGATAGTGCAATTCCCAGTCTGGGAGCCCAAAACCCCTTTTATTTTTAGAATCTTGTAACATTTTCAAACTTATTCTTGCTTTTTTCCCTTGCCAAATATATTTTGATATTATTTTATTTAACTCCTCAAAGTAGTTTTTTTCCAGCTTTATCGGAATTGTTTGGAACAAAAACAATAATCTCAGCAAAATATTCATTTTTATAGTAGCTATTCATCCTATCAACAATAGTTGCAGGTTTTTCCACTTCTCCAAACCTAATTTGTTTTGTTGCATTAGCTTGATATAATTATCTTTTTTAATAGTTGCACATCTTGCTGTTAGTTGAATTCCTAAATATTTTACTTCCTTGACTATCTGGATATCTGTCTTCTTCCTCAATTCTTTTTTCTGTTGATTTGTGAGATTTTTAACTAGTATTATAGTTTTCTCTTTATTTATTTTCAATCCTGCAACTTCACCATATTCTTCTATTTCTATTTCTATTTCTATTTCTATTTCTATTTCTATATATATATATATATATATATGTAGGTCTTTGGTTATTCGGGTCTTCTCCCGCGTAGAATTGGAAGTATCTTGGCAACGTTTCGACGAAGTCTCATTCGTCATCTTCAGGCTGGTGTTCTCGGCTTCGTTCTTCCAGGAGCAATGTGAGATTGCAGCTGACCCTTCCTTTTAACTACTAGTGGGGGTGTGAGCTGATTGGGTGGGAGCTTGTCTGTGTTCTGATTGGGTGGAGGTGTGTTCTGATTGGTTAGGGGCTTGGCTGTGCTCTGATTGGATGGGGGGTTGGTTGTGCTCTGATTGGCTGGGGGTGTGTTCTGTTTGGGTGGGGGCTTGGTTGTGCTCGGCTTAGTCTGAGTTGCAGGGGGATTTGAGCTGGTGAGCTGCGTTGTTGTTTGGCTTCGTGTTTGTGGTCTTGAGGGCTTTTCATGGAGGGTGTTGGTCTGATTCATGTATGGATTGGAGGGGTTAAAAGTGGCTAATGATGCAGCTGCGGTCTGGCTTCTGGTCCTTGGTCGTGCCTCATTATCAGTGTGGGTTTGAGTCTGCTTTCTGCGTGGATGTGTGGTGGTGACATCCTGTGTGGCTCTTGTGAGTGTGGGTCTGGTGTCATTCATCGTGTTAGGGACTCGTTTGTCAATAAGGGCGGGTTTCCAAATGGCTGGCAGGCGGGAGGTATTGTCTCGTTTGTTCATGCTGTGTGGGCGTTTTTCTATCTCGATGGCTTCTCTGATTATTCTGTCATTAAAGTGTTCAGTTTTGGCGATAGTTCTGGTCTTTTTAAAGTCAATTTCATGTCCTGTGGCTTTGAAGTGTTGGACCAGGGAAGAAGTTGGTTCCTCTTTTTTTACTGAGTTTTTGTGTTCTTCAATGCGTGCACTTATTCTTCTGTTGGTTTGTCCGATGTATGTGGTGGGGCAGGCGGTGCATGGGATTTCATATACTCCTTGATTTTCTAACTCAATTTTGTCTTTGGGGTTCCTCAGGATGGTGGATATTTTTCGGTTTGTGCAGAATGCTGTCTTGATGTTATGTTTCATCATTATATTTCCTTCTAACATAATTTCAGTGTCTTTAGAAATCTGAGGTAAATTCGCCTTCTGCAGGTATTGTTTAACACTTTCCTCTTCTATGTTCTCTTGCTCATACAATTTTCTATAATAATCTTGTATAATTTTTTTCTTCTCTTTATTTCCATATCTAGTTTGTCCTTGGTCATCCACTAGTTATATTATTTTTCTTGATTCTCTCTCTTTTTTCAGTTTATATGCTAACTATCTACCTGGTTTATTTGCATCTTCAAAATAGTTCTGTTGAACACTTCTAATTTTTTGTGCTAAGTCCTCTTTTTCTATTAGTCCCATTTTATGTTTAGTTGTGTCCGTTTTTATTTTAATGTCTTTTTTGTGTGTGGAGATTTCTGTAATTCTTTTTCAAGTTTCTTGTACTCATTCTCTAATGTTTTATAAGCTTGTCTTTTCTTGCTATTTCTTTTCCTTGTATAGTCTATAATCAGACCTCTAGCATAAGCTTTCACTGTATCCCAAAGGTTTTGCATTGATGTATCCTCTTTTCTATTTTCTTTAAAAAAGAAAGCCAATTCTTTCTCCATTTTCTGTACAAAATCCTTTTCTTTTAATATTGTATTATTTAGAGTCCATCTAGATTTTCTCCTTTGTCCTTTCCATTTCATTGTCATTGGATTATGATCTGCCCAGGTATTTGCTTCTATGTCAATTTCTTCTATATTAAAAGTCAATTCCCTTGTCATCCATATCATGTCTATTCTAAGTCTCTTCTTTTCTATTCTCTTTAAAAAAGAAATCCATTTCTTTTTCCATTGTTTGTATGAATTCTTTATCCTTTAATATGGATTAATTCAATGTCCATCTCTATTTTTCCTTTTGTCCTTTCCACTTAACTTTTACTGGATTATGGTCCGTCCATATATTCAATTTTATTTCTATCTCTTCTACATTTGCTCTTAATTCTGGTGATGTCCATATCATATCTGTCAGCCTTGAAGTGCCAGGGCTGCCATTCTGGAGGGGGGAGACTGCCAGCCCACCAGCCTAGCCACCTGGAGCCCGCCGCCACAGCTGTCATGACTGCTGCTGCCTTTGCCGCCATTGAGACTGCCATGGTTTCTGGGCCCCTGGTACCTTCTCACTATGGCTGAACCGTCGCCATCACTGCTGCTGCCTCCAAGGACTGGCACCGTGGCCGCTGCTATGGGCGCTGCCATTTTTGCTGCTAATGCAGCCGCCTCACAGCTGAGAGGCAGGCCCGGGACCAGCTGATGTTCGAGGCATTTGCCTGCAGGAACCTAAGCCGCAGCAGTGAATGGCTGCTGGGAAGAACAAACCAGGACTGATTGTCAGCTGGAGGGGGGTGGAAGGCGGAAGTTGGGCTATGGGTGGAGCCACGGAGTAGAGTCAGGGGAGGGAAGCAGGAGATTTCAAAAGGTGGTGGGGAGTAGTGCTGACAATGATTCACTTTTTTAAAAAAAAATTCATTGAAAATTATTAAAAATTACAGGGGAAAAATAGCAATATGGATAGAATTGCAGAGAGTAATATAATACATATAGTTTTAAAGCATCAATTTTCACCTAGAAATAGTACAAACCTCCATTAAACCAAATCATCAAAAAAAGAAAAGATTATCCAGAAGAAAGAATTCTCAACTGCCATACAATATTCCTATAAATATTTACCCACAATCACAATAAGATTATTTTACATTCTTCTTAAGATTTCTTTTTTTGCAGCCAAGCATACCACCGATCCCAACTCATATATAGCCCCGATTCTTGTCTATCTCACAAAAGTCCTGTAAGCTTGTCTGCCTCTGCACAGTCCATGATCTTTGCGGTTAACGTAGCTCCGATGGAGTATTTTTGGATTTCCATTCTTGCGCAAATGAGATCCTGGCTGCAATGATGATGTGGAGAGCGAGATACCGATTAGATTTGTTTAAGTTTTCTGCTTTCATGCCTAGTAAAAATGTTTCCGGGTTCAATTTTATCCTACATCCTATGATTTCTAAAATCTATTTTTGAATTCTGGCCCAATATTCTCTTACTTGGGGACAGGTCCACCAGATATGAAAATAAATTCCCATAGCAGTGTTGCATTTCCGACAGACCGGGGAGGTTCCCGGGAACATCTTTGATAATCTAGCCAGAGGGAGATGCCATCTATACAGCATTTTATATATATTTTCCTTATAGGAAACCAACAATGTTAGTTTTAGGGTTTTCCCCCAAATTTCTTCCCATTTTTCAAGCTCAATCAAATATCCCAAATTTCTCCCCCAGGCAATCATTGAGTCCTTGATAACCTCCTCTCCAATCCAATCCATTAAGAGGAATTGATACAGTTTGGATAATACCTTCTCATCCTTCCCCAACAACTGACTCCTGAAGGACTCAACACTGAGTCCTTCAGGAGAAGGGCAGTATAAAAATGCAATAAATAAATAAAATAAAAAACAAGATCTTATCAAGTTCTTGTAGGGAATTATAGATTCCTCCCTTGTTTTTGTCCTGAGCTGTCCTGGATTGGATCTGATTGTATGTCCACCAGTCTAACTCATAACCTAATTACATCAGCATATTTCGAGGTTTTACTTTGCCTAAAGGATTCAACAGAACTTGGTAAATTAATCGTTTATTTCTATTATAAAGGGTCAGGTGTATCATAGCCTCTAGAGGGGAAAGCCAAATCAGAGTCATCAGGTAATATTTATTTCTTTTTCGATCCCAAATAGTCATCAAAACCTTTTGGATGAAGTGGTCCATAAAATATTTATTTTTGGGGGGCCTTTCCTGACTCAGATAATAATGCCACCCCTGTTGCAAATTGTGGCCTTCCAAAATAAGGATTCTCCTTCTCCTTAAAGCAATCCAGTCTCTGATCCAATTTAAGACAGCCGCTTGATGGTAAAACTCCCATTTAGGTAGGCCAAATCCTCCCCTAGAAGGGGAAATTGAAGCATTTTCCCCTAAATTGAAGCATTTTCAATTTAATCCTTGGTATTTTGTTCTGCCATACAAATCTATGTATACATTGATCTAAAGATTGAAAAAAAATTGTATCTAATAAAACTAGAGCTGTCTGTAAGAGAAAAACCCATTTCGGCAAGATATACATCTTGACTACTGCAATTCTACCTAGTAATGATAACTGTAGTCCTTTCCATCCTTCCAGCATTTCTTTAGTTTGACCAAGTAGTTTCCGATAATTATCCTCTTTAATGGTTGAGCATTTGGATGAAAGCCAGATGCCTAAATATTTCAGTTTTTTAACTATCTGAATCCGTAGTTCTTCCTCTAACTGCACTTTTTGATTCTTCATCATATTCTTAATTAGGATCTTGGTTTTATCTTTATTTAATTTGAATCTTGCTACTTTCCCATAAGCCTCCAATTCCTGGAGCAAAATTGGTCCCGATTCCAAAGGTTCTTCCAAAATAAATATCAAATCGTCCGCAAAGGCTTGGAGCTTAAACTCTTCCCCTCTGATCCTTAGCCCTCTAATTCCTTGGTTCCTTCTAACCTCATTCAATAATGACTCAAGGGTTAAAATAAATAAAAGTGGAGATAATGGGCATCCCTGTCTAGTACCTTTACTTATATAAATCTTTTCAGACTCCTCCCCATTAATAAGTATTTTCGCTATCTGTTTCGCGTATACTGTCCGGATCGCCGTGATAAATCTTTCCCCAAATTCCATTTCGCTCAACTGTGCAAAGAGAAAGTTCCAGCTCACTCTATCAAAAGCTTTTTGTGCATCCACGGAGACCAAGGCCACCTGTTTATCAGAATTACATTCATAATATTCTAATGTGTTCAATATAGTTCTCACATTATCTTTCAGTTGTCTGTGAGGTAGGAAGCCATTCTAGTCTCCGTGGATGTACTCATTCAAAAAAATTTTTAGTCTCTTCGCTAGAATCACGGAGAATAATTTGAAATCGGCATTAAGCAGGGAGATCGGCCTGTAATTTTTAATTAGAAGTGGATCAGTGCCTTCCTTTGAAATTAATGTAATATAATGTAAAATTCCCCCAAAGTCTCAAGGAGGGCCTTATAAATTTCTACTGGAAGACCATCCGTACCTGGAGTCTTCCCCCACTTTTGTTTCCCTAATACTAACTCTACTTCCTTCAAGATAATCTCTGCATTCAGTATTTCTTTCATTGGGAGTGGAACCTTCCGGGAGTCAACTCTAGCTAAATACTCTCTAATCTCCTGGTCCTGTTCATCTCCAGCAGCAAAATATTCTTGTATTATTTTTCCTTTCCCTTCCTTATCTGAGACACATCTTCCCATTTGGTCCCTCAGACAAACTATGGGACCACCTACCAGTCGGAGACAGACCGAGAGGCTGCTGCCCAGCACAGGGGGACGGGAACGGGACGCACGGTCAACAGACCCCACCCGCTGGCCGCCGTTGCGGTGTTTTCGGTGTAATCAGGTGGGTCATAGAGCCTTGGAGTGCCCACTACCTCCAGTCCAGCCCATCAAACCAACGACTCCAGCGGCAGGTGGGAAGAACAGAGGACGGGCGCCACCAGAGAAGACCAAAGGGATCTCGCAGCCTAGACAAACCACAGATGGGACATTCCCACAGGAACACACCACCCATCCTGGGGTCGTTCCGGTGGTGGTGCCGGAGAGTGAGGATGACGAGGACCTTGATGATCCTATGGTAAGTGGCCCCATACACCCGTTTCTTATCCCAATCACCTTGACATCCCTACGGGGATCGGGGCCCTTACGGCATGAAGCGCTAATTTCCTCTCAGCCGTCCTAGGCTAAGCACGGCAACACCAAGAAACACACGCGCACAGGTCGGTGCTATGCTGGTTTATTATCCGGCTGGCTCCAGGAACGTACTGCACTCGTTAAACGATTTGAAATTAGCGCTACATTCCGTAGGCATGCAGCTGTTTTATAGCAAAGAGCTTGTTACTGTGCCGCCCCGCCCTGTATTTAAAGCCACACCCTCCCTCCTCTTTCCGGATGCTGGTCTCGGCGTCTCAGCGTTTTCCCAGCCTCTCCTCGTTCCGGCGTCTCTGCAGTGAGGGTGTCAGCGAATACAGCAGTTGGTGTGTTGAAGCCCTAATACCGTCGCCCCGCCTTCCCCACCCCGCACACGTCCGCCTATTCCTGAGTGCTCCCATCACCAGTGCACCCCCCCCCCCCCGTGCAGGTAATGTTGTCGAGCCTGTTGCTTGGCTCGACACTATCCTATTTCTCTCCTGTTGCTTCTTCAGTCTATAGGTAAGCCATTTTCCCACTTTATTTGCATGTTCAAAGTGCCTTTGTTTTGCCCATCTAATTTTAGTAGCCAATTCTTCCTGGTCTAATAAATTTAACTGGTGCCAGGTTATTTTCTTCTCCTTAACTAGTTTTAAATCCTCTGGGTCCGCCTGCAACTTCGCTTCCACTTTCTCCAATTCACACACCAGTTTGCTCTGTTTCAGTCTCTTGAGTCTTCCCTTTTCCAATTATATGGGATGATACTACTCCCCTGATCACCGCCTTCGCCGTATCCCAGATAATCTGTGGACGAGTATCTTCCTTCTTATTGATCCTAAAGAAAAAATCCATCTCCTCCTTTAACTTTTGAAGTAGATCTTTGTCTTTTAATACTCCTACATCCATCTTCCATGTTTTTATTCTGTGGGCTCCTCTGCATATTATTTTCAATGGGCTATTGTCTGCCCAGTCATTAACCTCAATTGCCACATCTAACACCTGGTCACATAACCCTACAGTCATCCAGGCCATATCTAATCTGGACCAGGAATGATGTCTCCTGCAAGCATATCATATCATAATTTGCTTTTGCCAACTGGTTAAACACTCTCTTGCTCTTACATTGATTATTTAAACCATTAATATTAGCTGAAAATAAGGATACTCCTGCCTCTCCCTTTACCATCCTCCTTACTACTTACTTATTGCTTGCCTTCTGTTTTCTTTCTAGTCTGTCGGGTTTTCCTCGGGGAAAGGGGTTCTTTCCTTCCTCCAGCTCCCTCCCTCTCTATCTTTCTCCCCTTCCCATCTGTTCGTTCCTTAAGTACTTCATCCTCCTGTAGGTCTTCTAAGCTTTCATTTTCCACTTCCCCCTCAGTCTCCAAGTCATTTACCTTAAAGTTTAGCACATAAAAATCTTGTGCATCTCTCAAGTTCTCAATTTTAGTCCTCTTGTCTCGCTCGGTTATCAATAAACCTTCTGGTATCAACCATCTATATAGAATTGCATTTTTCCTTAATTGCATCGTCAGAAATTGGTATCTCCGCCGCTGTTCTCTCATTTTCCTAGGTATTTGCTTTAAGATCATAATTTGTTGTCCTTTATATGATTTCACCTGGTCCCTTGTGATCTGTCCCCCCCCTTCAGAGACCCACAAAAACACAGCCAGCCGAGGGTTAATAATCACTTGGCACACTCCGCAGTTCTTATCTCAACCTTGGCAGCGATATGCACACCGTCTGCCAAGGACTTTATTGGTTTACACAAACAAGAAAATCTCCTACGTAGCTTTGCCGTTCATCTAGCTTCCAAGACTACGAGGTTGCTCCGTTTGTTTAGCTTTGTTCGTCACGAACTTCGTGACCCACCGTACTGTCTTATATACATATGCTTCTGGGTGTGGTCCAGTGAGTCATTGATCCCGTGACTCCAATCCAATGACTCAGGATTTTCTCATACGTCGCAGCTGCAGTACCCTTTTCTCTCGCCTTCTTTGGCGTGCGTCCAGGAATGACGTCTCTCCCTCACTCTCATCTGAGACACCTGTTTCCCCACTACTTGGCTCTCTTTCAGCTGGCACCTGAGCCGGTGCCAGAGGGGGAGGGCTGGGAGATCTGGCTGGCTCCTCTTCCTCCTGCTCAGAGCTGCCTTCCTCCAAAGGGATAGGCTCAGAGGACGGGGCCACAACACTATCCCCCACCGCAGGGCCCTTCCCCCGGGTCTGACGGTCGGGATGGGGTCGGGACGGGAACTGTTCGTGGAAAGCCCGCACCAGGTCAGGGGCCTGAACGGCAGATGCGTCCACCCAGGTGAAATCCTCGGCCCCGTACCCTTTCCAAGCGATGAGGTATTGGAAGCGCCCCTTCAGCCAACGGGAGTCCCGAATACTGTCCACCTCATACGTCGAGGCGTCGTCCTCGTCGGCTGCGGCTGGGGGGGCAGGCGGCGGCGGGCGGCGGAGACGGCTAGTGGGAGTCTCAGGGACCAGGAGGGACCGATGAAAAACGGGGTGGAGCCGCATGGAGCGGGGTAGAGTCAACCGATAGGCCACCGGGTTGATGACCGCCTCGATGGGGAAGGGACCGATAAAGCGGTGGGCCAGTTTCCTCACCGGCTGGTCCGTGGGGAGGTGTTTCGTGGACAGCCAAACCCGATCTCCAACTTCCAGCGGTGGCGTCGCCCGGCGGCCGCGATCGGCGAACCGTTTATAGTCCTCTTTCGCCCGGATCAGCTGCCGCCGCACCAGTTGCTGCACCGCCTGCAGCTCCGAGAGGAAGTCCCGGGTCTCAGGAACAGGGGAGTCCATGATGGTCAACGGAAAAAAACGTGGATGGTACCCGACATTGGCATGGAACGGTGTCATCTGGGTGGAGGTATGTTGGGAGTTGTTAAAAGCGAACTCCGCCAGGGGAAGGTACTCGGCCCAGTTGTCCTGCTGTTGGTTGACAAAACAGCGGAGGTACTGCTGCAGTATGCCAATGACCTTCTCCGTGCCCCCGTCAGTCTCCGGATGGTGTGACGACGACAGGCACACCTGCACCTCCAGCGCAGCCATCAGGCTTTTCCAGAAGCGGGCCGTGAACTGGGCCCCGCGATCCGAAACCACCCGGTCCGGCAGGCCGTGGAGGCGGAAGATGTGTTGCAGGAACAGGCGAGCCGTGGTACGAGCCGAGGGCAGGCCGCGGCACGGGATGAAATGTGCCATCTTCGTGCGCATCCACCACCACGAGGACGGTCGTGAATGTAGCGGACAGGGGCAGGTCAGTCAGGAAGTCCATGGAGATGGCTCCCCACGGTCTCTCCGGTGTTGGCAGCGGCTGGAGGAGTCCAGGAGGGGGGCCGGACGCGGCTTTGGCCTGTCGGCATGGCACACAGGACGTCACGTAGGCGTGCACATCGTGCCGTACCCGAGGCCACCAAAAAGTCCGTGTCACTAGGTTCAAGGTCTTAAAGAAGCCGAAGTGCCCCGCCGCGGGGTTGTCATGGCACTGGTTCATGACGAGGGCTCGGAGCGGACTTGTGGGCACGTACAGCCGACCCCGGTGCCTGAGCAAGCCCTCCTCCACGGTCCATGGGGACGCGGGGCCGACGTCCGCTCTCCGCTGCTGCGACCAGTCGTCCCGTCGCTGCGCTTCCAGCACCTGAGTCCGCAGGTCCACCGGTTCCTGGACCGCGGCCAAGGAGTCCGCTGGCAGCACCGTCCGGGGGGAAAGGGAGTCCTTGGGGCAAAAGTATTCCGGCTTACGGGATAGCGCGTCCGCCCTCTGGTTGAGGTGGCTCGGAATGTATGTGACGTGGAAGTTGAACCGGGCGAAAAACAACGACCACCGGATCTGCCGCTGGTTCAAATTCCTGGCCGTGGTGAGGTGCTCCAGGTTCCGATGGTCCGTCCGCACCTCCACCTGGTGTTGGGCCCCCTCGAGGTGATGTCGCCAAGCCTCGAACGCGGCCTTGATAGCCAGCAACTCCTTTTCCCAGATGGTGTAGTTGCGCTCGGAAGGAGTGAGTTTCCGGGAGTAGTAAGCGCAGGGAAAAAGAGTGCCGCCATCCACCGGAGCCTGTAGCAGCACCGCTCCAATCGCCACGTTGGACGCGTCTGTCTCAACCACGAACGGACGGTGTGGATCGGGGTGCTTCAGGACCGGCTCCGTGACAAAGGCCTGCTTGAGAACCTCGAAGGCCTGCTGCTGCGGGGGCCCCCACTGGAATGGAACCTTCTTCCGAAGGAGCTGGGTCAACGGCACGGTCAGGGTGGCAAAGCCCGGGATGAAGGTCCGGTAGTAGTTGGCGAATCCCAACAGACGCTGGACGTCCTTCACCCGACGCGGGGGTTCCCAACTGCGCAAGGCCGCCACCTTGTGTGGGTCCATCGCGATGCCCTCGGGGGTGATGATGTGCCCGAGGAACTCTATGGAAGTCTGGAAGAAGTAACATTTCTCCAACTTCGCATAGAGCTGGTGCTCCCGCAGGCGCTGCAGGACCTGGCAGACATGCTGGAGGTGACTCTCCGGGGTCCGGGAATAGATCAAAATATCATCCAGGTAGATCACCATGAACCGATCCAGCATGTCCCGGAACATGTCGTTCATCAAGTGCTGGAAGACCGCGGGGGCGTTGGTCAACCCGAACGGCATGACGGTATATTCAAAGTGTCCGTATCGGGTGCCAAATGCCGTCTTCCATTCGTCCCCCTCTCGCATCCGCACCAGGTTGTAGGCTCCCCGGAGGTCGAGCTTGGTGAAAATCGAAGCCTCCCGCAACCTCTCCATCAGCTCCGGAATCAGCGGCAGGGGATAGCGATTCCGTACCGTGATGGCATTCAAGCGCCGGTAGTCGCAACACAGGCGCAAGTCCCCCGTCTTCTTTTTCACGAAGAGGACTGGGGCCGAGAGCGGGGAGGTCGAAGGCCGGATGAACCCACGGGCCAGGTTCTTGTCCAGAAAGTCCCGTAAGGCGGCCAGCTCGGGCTCCGACATGGAGTACAGGCGTCCCGAGGGCAGGGGCGCGTTGGGCATCAAGTCCACCGCGCAGTCGTAGGGTCGGTGCGGGGGCAAGCGATCCGCCTCCTTCTCGCTGAACACGTCGGCGAAGGATGTCAGCTCCGGAGGCAAGGAGACGTTCGGGGCAGCGACGTCCTGGCCGGCACAGGTGTGGCGAAGGTGGTCGACACACTGCAGGCTGGGGAACGAGATGGCATTTCTCGACCACGCCACCTGAGGGTCGTGCGCCCGAAGCCAGGCCATCCCCAGGACCAAGGGGAAGTGCAGGTCCGCCGTCACATAAAACTGGATCGCCTCCTCATGGTTCCCAATGGCAAGGCGCAAGGGCTGAGTAGCAAAGTTGATGGGCCCCGCCACAAGTTCCCGCCCATCAATAGTTTCGACCCTCAACGGAGGGTCCACTGGAACCAAGGGAACCTTGTAATGGGCCACAAAGGCCTGGTCCATAAAGTTCGTGGTGGCCCCTGAGTCCACCAGCGCGTGCGCCTGGAGCCCCTCCGACCGGTTAGCCAACAACACCCGGGTGTTCAAAATCAAGTGCCGAGGGGGCTCACAGTCCACAGCCGCCGCCTCCGGCGGGGCATGGTCACCTGCCTGACCCAGAGTTTCCCCTATGCCAGGCCTGACCCGTTTCCCGGCTGGTCACGCCGAGGCTCCAGAACAGACTTGAGCAATCCACTCCGCTTCCGGGGACACGAGGCGGCGAAATGTCCAGCCTCGCCGCAATAGAGGCACAACCCCCCTTGGCGTCTCCGCATCCGCTCCTGGGCCGTCACCATTGTAGGCGGGCATCGATGCGCAGGCATTGGGTCACCAGCGCATCCAGGGTCTGTGGCGCCTCCACCCGAACCAGCTCGTCCTGCATCTCATCGCAGAGGCCGTCCTGGAAGGCATCCATCAGCGCCGCCTCATTCCAGGCCGAATCCTGGCCTAGCAATCGGAACTCCGCAATATAGTCCTGCAGGGGGCGCTTGCCTTGGCGGAGGTCTTTGATGCGCCTCGCTGCCGTCTGCACCCGGAGGGGGTCCTCAAACATGGTGCGCAGGTGTTGCAAAAAGCCCTGATAGTCCAGAAGCAAGGGGCTGTCTTGCAGCAACAGGGGCGTGGCCCATCGGGCGGCAGTGCCAGAGAGGGAGCTGATAATAAAAGCCACCCGAACCCGGTCATCCGGAAAATCCTCCGGCCGCATTGCCATGTACAGCTGGCACTGTCCCAAGAAGGCCGGGAACATTTCCTGCTGTCCAGAAAACTTATCTGGCATGTTCACTGGGCATCTTGGACGGGGAAGGGGAGCAGGTGGAGCTGCTACAGGAGCATTTCCCAAAGCAAGTTGTGCAGTTAGCTGTGCTACTTGCTGTTGCAGAAGTTGATTGGCCTCCAGCATCTGCTGTACCTGCTGCTGCAGCTGTTGGTCCATCGTGGGTTAACGATGGAGTTTTAGGTGACGAACAAGATGATCTGTCCCCCCCCTTCAGAGACCCACAAAAACACAGCCAGCCGAGGGTTAATAATCACTTGGCACACTCCGCAGTTCTTATCTCAACCTTGGCAGCGATATGCACACCGTCTGCCAAGGACTTTATTGGTTTACACAAACAAGAAAATCTCCTACGTAGCTTTGCCGTTCATCTAGCTTCCAAGACTACGAGGTTGCTCCGTTTGTTTAGCTTTGTTCGTCACGAACTTCGTGACCCACCGTACTGTCTTATATACATATGCTTCTGGGTGTGGTCCAGTGAGTCATTGATCCCGTGACTCCAATCCAATGACTCAGGATTTTCTCATACGTCGCAGCTGCAGTACCCTTTTCTCTCGCCTTCTTTGGCGTGCGTCCAGGAATGACGTCTCTCCCTCACTCTCATCTGAGACACCTGTTTCCCCACTACTTGGCTCTCTTTCAGCTGGCACCTGAGCCGGTGCCAGAGGGGGAGGGCTGGGAGATCTGGCTGGCTCCTCTTCCTCCTGCTCAGAGCTGCCTTCCTCCAAAGGGATAGGCTCAGAGGACGGGGCCACAACACCTTGCTTTCCTATAAACCTCCTCCCGTACGTCCTTCTTACAAAATCGAATGTGAATTTCTTGAGGCAAATTATGTCGTTTTGCATATCCCGTAAATACCCTATAGGCCTCATCAATATCTTTCATTATTAACTCCTTATCTTTTCCCAAAATTTCAGTTAAGATGATTCACTTTTCATGGGTGATTGTCACAGCATGCTGGAGCACAAGATAAAGAACTCTCTACATCAAATACAATAGTGGTTTGGAGGGATTTTTTTCTCTGCGCAGTTCCAGAACCTGACAGATTGTCAGCGCTCCTCTTTTATCTCTTCTCTACACAGCGAGCATGGCAGAGGGGACTAAGCCAGGCTTGGAAACAGTGGATTTGGCAGAGTCAGTGGTGCTGGCTGAGTTGGCTACTCTGGAAGACCTGTCTATTCAGAGTTTGGGGCCAGATGTTCGGCCTAAGGAGCGCACACCACTGCCTCCTCCACATTTGGACCAGGAGACAGTGAATGCCAACCAGGTCCTGCTGCCAAGGACTGGGGGTGTGAGGGAGTGGTGGTTGGGCTCCCTGGGGCAGGGGGGTTATGGGGCACCACCACCCCTGCTCCACCACTGCTCACCCCCTACAGGAGCCAATTTACTCAGCGGTATGAGAGACGCATCTCAGAGGATGAGTGGAGTTACTCCACCGCATTGGGGAGTCAGACTCTAGTTGTGTTACGTGAGATGTTTGGCCATGTTTAGTTCAAGGGCCCGAAATCTAGGTGGGGATGGAGAAGAGGTGTGGGCCACCTAAGGCCAATGCCCCACCCCCAAGGGCCTACCTTGAACACTGTGTAGGGCAAGACACAGCGCTGAGGCAAGAGAACTGGGCCTCATTCCCATCCTGGCCATTAGCCAACTAAGGCCAGGGCCCTATGGGACCCGCCGGCTGTGCAGGCCTCATTTGATGGCAGCCCAGATAGGTTAGCCCTTTTTTTGGGACAAGTGATAGGCCATCTAGATAAGTACGGCCATTTATATAATTCCCAGTGGGCCATGATAATGGCCATAGCTGCCATTATGGAGGGCGAGGTGGCTGACTGGGTCGCTGACCTATATAGCGACCATGCCAGAGAACTGGGGAATATAGGCCTATTCCTCTCAGCCATGCAGGAGAGGTTTGAGAACAATACACGACTGCAACAGGCTGAAGGTGAGCTGTTTGCAGTTGGACAATGAGGTAGGTTGGTGTCCGAATATGTAAAGGAATTCCGCAGAGTATCAGGAAAGGCGAGGGGCTGGCCGGAGCAGCTGATGGTACATCAATTCAAAGCTGGACTTGACCGTGCCTTACGGCAAGCATGTGTAACACGTGGCCTACCACCCCGTCTGACGGCATGGGTCCAGGCGACTACAAAGATTAACATGGAACTCTGGAGGGATGACCAGGCAAGAGCGGAATGGCCAACCAGGGGTCAGAGATCCCCAGACCGACCCATTTGACCACTTCAGATGACACGGCCACCACCAGACCCAACACCATCTATGCCTCACACAACCTCACCAGGAAAACCCGGCTCCACAAGGGCCCCATCAAGAACATATCCGTTTCATAGTGGTCCCCAAGATGAGGGAAGAGATTGTGCTTGGTCTAGCCTGGCTTGAGAAGTGGGGTCCCACAATCTGGTGTGGAGGGGGTTGCAGGTATCTGAGGATTGGGGTTGGGCCTGACCCACCTCCATGTGAAAAACACCCAGAGGGGGTAGGGAGCACCCAAACAGTAGGTAAGCAAACCGAAGAGCTGGTAGGGCTCCTGGAAATATATGGTGACCTAAAGGAGGTCTGTAGCAAATGAGAGTGTGACAACTTACCTCCTCACCGCGCTACTGATTGCGCTATCGAAATTCTACCAGGGGCAGTCCTACCCGAGCCAAAAATGTACTCAATTACCCCCCAAGAACTGACGGAGATGTGGGCCTACATAGAGAAAAACTTGAAACGGGGTTGTCAGGTTTCCGGTTTCATTCTCAAAATAAAGTGGATTTCCAAACACCAGATATTTAGGAAATAATCTCTTTATTGAGCAATGCAGTCAACACCTAACTGCCACGCAGTCAGCACTGACCTCTCTCCCCCAAAACCCTCCTTTTGCTTTTCCCCCATTCTCTGCTCCCCATTGGCTGTCTTCCAAATCATTCTTCTCTTCTCTACCACCTCAGTTCACAGGAATGTCACCCTTCCCATGCATCTCCCAGGAGACTAAGTTTCGAGAAAGTTTTAACTAGGTGAAATGTCACGTTTTTTCTCTTCCTTCTATGTCAGCCCTGGAACGCTGACATCCGGCCCCTCTCCCTCCATTCTCTCAGCGAGGCCTGTGCAAGACAAACAGCAAGGTTAGTACTGTTACCCCGTCCGAGGGGGTGTTCCACCCCCTCCTGCCTTGCCTGGGTGATCTGCATGGAACTTAGCTATGAGCCGGTCAGCTTGGATGTTGGTGCTCTTCACCCAGGAAGCTTCTGACAAAGGGTAACCCTTCCACTTAACTAAGTATTGGAGGCACCCTCTATGCCACCTCAAATCAAGAATTTTCTGCACTTCATAGTGAGTCTGGACTCCAATGATCAAGGGTCCGAGGGGGTCACGAGGTACAGGCCTTAAATTTGACCCCACCACATGCTTCAGGAGTCTACTGTGAAAAACCAGGTGTATCTCCTTTGTTTATTATCTTAACTATGGGAAAAGGACCTATAAATTTCGGGCCGAGTTTCCTGGTCAGGAGTCTGAGTCTCAAATACTTGGTGGAATGGTAGACCTTCTCTCCTACTCGGAACGGTCTTTGGGGGGCTCAGTGCTTATCTGCTTGTTTCTTGTAAGCCTGTGCTGCCTTGTCTAATACCTTCTTGACGTTCTCCCAGGATTCTCTCAGCATCGCCATCCAGTCGTTTAAGCTGACTGAGGAAGGGGGTTCCCTTGGGTACTCTGGCATGGGGACGAAATCCCTACCGCTCACTACCTTGAATGGGGTTAGTCCTGTGCTACTGTGGACAGCATTATTGTACGTGACCTCCACAAAAAATAGGAGGTTCGCCCAGTTTGACTGTTGGTAGTCGGCGTAGCACCTCAGGTACTGTTCTATCATGGCATTAAATCTCTCCGCCCCCCCCCCCCCCCCACTGGTGCTCGGGTGAAATGCTGAGCTGACGCCTTGGGATGAGCCTATGGATCGAAGGAATTCCCTCCAGAACTTCACTGTAAACTGGACACCTCAATCGGAGATGATTATTCTGGGTACTCCGTGCAGGCGGTAGATGTGTTTCATGAACAGTTTGGCCAATTGGCGGGCTGAAGGTAATCCACTGCAGGGAATGAAATGTGCCTGTTTGGAGAATAAGTCTATTACAGTCCAGATAACTGTGTTTCCGTCGCTCCTCGGCAGTTCGACTATGAAGTCCATAGCAATCTCCTCCCATAGCCTTGATGGTTCAGCTACTGGCTGCAGCAGTTTGAGGGGTCTCCCTGGTCGGGTTTTCATCGTGGCACAGAGGGTACAACTTTTTACATAGCTGTCTACGTCTTTTCTCATGTGGGGCCACCAAAACTGTCTCCGTGCTAAATGCAGAGTCTTTAGGAACCCGAAATGTCCTGCTGGTTTAACGTCGTGGCTCCTCTTGAGGACCAGGGTGTGTAGAGTCTCTGGGACGTAAAGTTTTGTCCCTTTCCAGGCTAGGTCATCCCTTTTTGTCAAGAGATGTTGATTGTCTCGGAACCAGGGGTCAGCCAATGTTTCTGCCTTGAGCCTTGTCATCAGGTCACTCGCTGGCTGGCCCTGTTAGTCGCGATGCTGCCATCCGGTGGTTACCTGACCCACTCCTTGGGCAGAGGGGATGATGGCATTCACCACCTGCTCCCGTTCACTGCTGTATTGGGACATTTGGGAGAGGCCATCGGCCAGAAAGATTTTCCCCCCTGGAATGTGCTTCAGCTCGAAGTTGAAACGATTGAAGTATTGGGCCCACCGGACTTGCCTGGGCGATAACTTCCTTGGAGTCTTGAGGGCCTCGAGGTTTTTATGGTCAGTCCAAATCTCGAATGGGGTTTGGCTTCCTTCTAGCAGATGTCGCCAGGTTAACAGTGCCCACCTCACTGCGAACGCTTCCTTTTCCCACGCCGCCCATCGTCTGTGTCGGTGAGTTTGCGGGATGTGTAGGCACAGGGTTGTAAGTCCCCCTGGCTGTTCTTTTGGAGTAGGACTGCCCCCACTGCCACATCGCTGGCATCTGCTTGGATGACGAAGGGTTGTTTGGGGTCAGGGTGCTTCAAGACCGGTTCTTTTGCAAACATTTCTTTTAGTGTCTTGAACGCGTGTTGGCAGGCTGGGTCCCACTGTAGAGGTTGTCCTGGGCGGGGTTTTGTTGCCAGACTCCCTGTTTTTAGGAGGTCCATCAGAGGTTTGGCAATTCTCGCAAAGGAGGGGATGAATTGTCTGTAGAAGTTTGCGAACCCCAGGAAGCTTTGCAGTTGTCTTTGGGTGCAAGGGGGTCGCCGGTCTAGGACTGATTGTACTTTGGCTGGGTCCATTTCTATCCCCTCGTTGGACACTCGGTAGCCCAAGTAGTCTAGCCGTGACTGGTGGAACTCACATTTCGATAGTTTGACATAAAGGATTGCCTTCAGCAGTTTCTCGAGCACTTGGCGGGCGAGGGGTATGTGTTCGTCTATGGCTTCCGTGTAAAATGAGAATGTCATCTAGGTAGACGAGTACCCCCTTATAGAGGTCCTCATGTAGGACCTCATTTATCAAGTGAATGAACACCACTGGGGCTCCCTGTAGTCCAAATGGCTTCACCTTAAATTGGAAGCTTCCTAGGGGGCAACTGAATGCTGTCTTCCACTCGTCTCCTTCCCTGATGCGTATCCGGTAATAGGCTTCGCGGAGGTCTAGTTTGGTGAAGACTCTTCCTTTGGCCAGGTGGGCTAGCATGTCTTTCATGAGGGGAAGGGGATATAAGTTGTGAACGCAAACTGCATTGACACCTCGAAAATCAACCACTAGGCGCATGAAACCGTCTTTTTTCTCTCTGAAAAAGACCGGTGCCGCTATCCGCGGTTTGGCTGGCTCAATGAAGCCCCTTTGTAGGTTCTTGTCTATGTACTTTTGCATTTCTTGCATTTCATGGTGCATCATAGCATACAATTTAGGTTTTGGTAGTTTTGCCCCAGGGATGGTTTCGATGGCGCAATCGGCTTCGCGGTGGGGTGGTAGTACGTCACACTCGGTCTTGCTAAATACTTCTGCAAGGTCTTGATACTCTTTTGGGTTCTGTTCTGTTTTTTTTTTTTATTAAAAGTTTTATAAAAGTACAAACATATAACCCCCCCCTTCAACCCCCCCCTCCCCCCCTTCAACCTCCCTCCCCCCCCCCCCCCGACTTCCCAGAGTGAAATACAGGGTATCTGTTCTTAAACAAAAATTTTAAACCAACCATTAGTCTATCAAATTTCTAGTTTACAAACACTATCAAAATCTTAACTCCATTAAAAAAAAAAGAGAGAAAAAAAAGAATTACAACTCTAGTTCCTCTTCATTCATACGCAATTTGGTGTCTTCTTATATGATATTTGTTCCGCACATAGTCAATCCATTTCCTCCATTCCAAAATAAATTTTTCTTGCGTATGATCCTTCAAATATGCTGAGATTTTAGCCATCTCAGCTAAGTTCATTACTTTTACAATCCATTCTTCTACTGTAGGCAAAGAGTCTTTTTTCCAGTGTTGTGCAACCAACAGTCTAGCTGCTGTTATTAAGTTTAAGATCAACTTAGTCTCCAAGAATGTACATTCATTTATAATACCCAACAAAAAGAATTTCGGTGTAAATTCCAACCTTTTTTTCAAAATATTTTGCATTACCCACCAAATCTTTATCCAAAATGCTTTAACCTTCTTACAGGTCCACCAAATATGAAAATAAGTTGCATCTTCACAATCACATCGCCAACATTTAGCTTGTACATTAGAATACATACAAGACAACTTTTTTGGATCTAAGTGCCATCTATAAAACATTTTATAAAAGTTTTCTCTAAGGTTTTGTGCTTGAGTAAATTTAACGTTTCTAACCCAAATCTTTTCCCATGTCTCCATCATTATTGGTTCTTGAAAATTTCTAGCCCATTTAATCATACAATCTTTAACCAACTCTGTTTCAGAATCTATCTCTAATAATACATTATATAGTCTTTTAATGTGCATAATACCCTGATCCCTAATTTGCTTTACCAAATTTTCTTCGTTTTCCATAAGACCTGTTTTTTGATCCTCCCTCCATCTTGCTTGAAGCTGACCATACTGAAACCAGGTATAAATTATCCCTTCCTTCTTCAAAACCTCTAAGGATTTAAGTTGTAGTTTACCCCTTTCTCTAAATAAAAGTTCTTTATATGTGATCACCTCCATCTTTTGTTCTATACTTATATTTTCTATTGCATGTCTGGGATTTGCCCAAATAGGTATTTTATAATCCAATTTATATTGATATTTCTTCCAGACTCTCAACAAGGCATTTCTAAGCATATGACTTTTAAAAACTTTATCCACTTTCTTTTCATACAATAAATAAGCATGCCATCCATAAAGTAAATCATGTCCTTCTAAATTCAAAATTCTCTCCTCTGTTAAATTAAACCAATCACTAATCTGAACTAATACCGAAGCTTCATAATATAATCTTAAATTTGGCATTTTTAAACCACCTCTCTCCCGAGTATCTTGTATAATTTTTAATTTAACTCTGGGTTTTTTACCTGACCATATAAAAGTATTAAGACCTTTTTGCCATTCCTTTAATTGTTCATCCTTCTTCAACACCGGTATCATTTGGAACAAAAATAAAAACTTAGGTAATACATTCATTTTAATTGCTGCTATTCTACCTAGTAAAGATAATTGTAGCTTTTTCCAATCCTCCATTTCTTTCTGCACCTTTCGCCATAAAACTTCATAATTATTTTTAAATAACTTTGTATTTGATCCTTCAATAAACACACCCAAATATTTAACCTTTTTAACTATTTCAAATCCTGATATTTGTTGAAGCTCTTCTCTTTGATTAAAAGACATATTTTTGGTGACTATCTTGGTCTTATGTTGATTTATTTTAAATCCCGAAACTTTACCATATTGTTCTATCAATTCCAACATATATGAAGCTGTGTCTATGGGTTGCGTTAATGTAACAACTAAATCATCTGCAAAAGCCCTCAACCTATAATCTTGCTGTCGAATCACTATTCCTTTTAATTCTTTAGATTCACGTATCTTTTTCAACAAAATTTCCAAAGATAAAACAAACAGTAAGGGAGACAATGGGCAACCCTGCCGCGTTCCCTTTTCTATCTTAAAACTATCCGTTAAACTTCTATTAATAATTATTTGTGCACTTTGTTCCCTATATATTGCTCTAATTGAACTCATAAATTGCTCTCCAAATTGCATTTTATCTATTATTTTAAATAAAAATTGCCAATTCAATCTATCAAAAGCTTTCTCTGCATCCAAAAAGAAAAAAGCTGCAGGAATCTGATTATTTTTCTCCAGATATTCAACCAAATTTATTATTTGTCTCAAATTATATTTCATATATCTCCCTTTTATAAACCCTGATTGATCATTATGAATTATTTGTTGCATAATTGGCATTAATCTATTTGCCAATACTTTAGCAACAATCTTATAATCAGTATTCAAAAGTGAAATAGGTCTAAAATTTTCAGGTTTAACACAATTTTGATCCTCTTTAGGAATCAGTGATATAAAAGCTGTTTTCCATGAGGGTGGGGTTTCTCCCCCAGATTGAATTTTATTAAAAAGTATCTTAAGCGGTTCCACCATTTCCATCTGCAAATTCTTATAATAAATAGCTGTCAACCCATCCGTTCCCGGTGTTTTACCTACTTTAAGCTGTTTAATTGCTAAGGTAATCTCTTCACAGTTTATTGGTTGATTCAAGCCTTCTCTTTGATCCAAGGTTAATTCCTGGGTATCAACCTCTTTAAGATATCTATCTATATCTTGATCTTGTATCAAATCTCCTGCATATAATTTTGCATAATATTCTAAAAAAGCTTTTTTAATCAAATTTTGTTGATAAACTTCCTTGCCTTTATATTCCATCTTACTAATAACACGTGATCTTTGTTTTTTCCTTAACATATAGGCTAACCATCTGCCTGGTTTATTAGCATTGCAAAATGTATTATGTTTAGCATATTGTAAATTAGTTGCAACTTGATCAGCCATTAGCATATTAAATTGCTGTCTTAATATACCTATTGCTTCTTTTACTCTTTTATCTTCTGGATTATCTATTAACAACTGTTCTTTCTTCTTTATTTCTTCCTCAATATCCTTCCGTTTCTTTACCTGTTTTTGTCTATATTTATTATTCATATATATCAACACTCCTCTCATATAAGCTTTACTTGCATCCCAAACCATTTCCATAGAAGTACCTTTATGCATATTATTATCAAAAAACTCCTTCATATATTTTTTAAGTTCTTTAACATTTTCTTCATATCTAAATAAATTTTCATTTAATCTCCAAGACCTCCTTTCTTTTTTCTCCTGTTCTAATTCCAACCAAACTGGGCTATGATCAGCTAAAGTCCTTGGAAATATCTTGACTTTCTTCACCCTAGAAAGGAAATCAGATGTTAACAAGATAAAATCTATCCTAGAAAAGGATTGATGTCTATCAGAAAAAAAAGTAAAATCTTTTTCATCTGGATTCAATTCTCTCCAGACATCCCTTAATTCTAAATCATCCATAATTTCAAAAAAAGGTTTGGGTAGTTTAGCACGCAAGGCAGCTTTAGATATAGTCTTCTTATCCTTAGAAATATCAATTACTCCATTCCAATCACCCATCAAAATAATTGATTTATAATCCCATTGTGATATTTTGGTATGTAAAAATTTATAAAAATTTTCTTGTTGCTGATTCGGTGCATAAATTGCAATCAAAAGCATTGTTCCATTTTGAGTCCTCATTTCAATTGCTATGTACCTTCCTTGATCATCCACCTCTACCAAATTTGCTGTTATGTTCTTTTTTATATATACCACTATTCCATTTCTCTTTTCCAAAGATGACGCCACAAAGTGAGTCCCTAATTTAGCATTAATTAGGTATTTCTGATCTGATAGTTTAATATGTGTCTCTTGTAAGCATACAACATCGTTATTAAATTGTTTCAAATAATGATATATTTTCTTTCTCTTTTGTGGTGAGTTCAAACCATTGACATTCCAAGACAAAAATTTAACTGACATCCTTACGGGGCTGAAGCACTTGGAACATACCCTGAAGATGCTCTTTGACCTTGATCTTCGGTCTTGCTCCCCCCACCGCTTCTGATTTTGTATCCAGTTGTTGTTGTTGTTGTTGTTGTTGTTGTTGTTGTTGTTTAGTAGTTGATCTTGTCACACGTTGTGCTCTTGGTTGCTCCAGTTTTGCAAATTCCAATGGTCCTTCCAGTTGACTTAAAGGAAAAGGAAGTGATGTTGGAGGGTTCTGTTCTGTTTCATGGGAGCTGTTGGATGTGGCCGCCAGTTGTTTTGCTGTACTCTTGACTAGGGGCGCTTGGGTTGGGGGTGTTTTTTGTCCCTCTGGCAGGAGGGGTTGGAGCCTCTGCGTGGGGGGCGTCCTCTCTGGTTGGGGCGGCAGGCGGTGGGGCCCCCTTGCTATTCTCAGTCTGCTGGTCCCCTCCTGCCACCAGATAGTCGGGCCCCACTTGTCTAGCCAGGAGAGTCCCAGTATGACTGGGTTAGTCATCTTGGGGGCTATTATAAAACGAATCATCTCCCAGTGATCTGCTAGCTCCAGTTTCACTGGCTCAGTTAAGTGTGTGGCGTGAGCCCCCCCTACTAGGGATCCATCAACTTGCTCAAATCGGATTGGGTGGCTGAGCTTTTTTGCTCGGATTCCCAGTTTTAGGACTGTGGGTAGGTTGATCAGGCACCTCGTGCAGCCCAAATCTACTAAGGCTTGGAAAGCCCCTTGGGTCCCTGTTTTTGGGGCCAATAGGCATACGGGGAAGAGAAAAGAGTGGATAGGTTCACTCACCATAGGGTCGTCTTCACCATCGTCATCGCTGTCATACGGCTCGGGGGGCTAATTCGCATCATCTGGGCTCTCTCTTGCTTCAGTCAGATGGGCGAAGACTTCCGTACCCGCGGGAAGTCTTTGTGGTGCACTGGGTGGTGCGCCTGCCCGGTGGCTCTGGTCTCGGCCCCAGGGTTCCACATGCCACTGCCAAATGGCCAATTCCCCCACATCTGTAGCACCTCAGCAGACTCCGGGGGCCGGATGGTCTCTGGGTGGGCCGTGGTGCTGTAGTTCCTTGTCTGCTAGACGGTTCCTGGTCCAGTTGGAGTTTCTCCTTTGCCTGTGGTTGTTTTAGCATGTCGTTGGCACGTAGCCCTCTCTCGACTTGCATCGTTATCCAGAACCAGTCGGAAAGTCGGTTCGGGATGTCTCGATAAGCGGTCACTTGGGCATTTCGCTTAGCTAAGCTTGTTCTGAAGAAGTATAATAGCAGTCGTTCTGGCAAAGGAGGTAAAATCCCAATGACTCTCCTGAACTCACGGATATGCTCTTGGATGGGCCTCCCCTTCTGCATTAGGTTCCTGAGCTCGTCTTCCACATAGGGATCCTCCCCTTTTTCCTCGAAACGGGCTTGCAGCAGTTGTCAGAAGCCATCTGCATCTTGCAGTTGGGGGGCCCTGTTCTTGTACAGGGCTGCTGACCATCTCCTTGCTTCTCCCTCCAGACCTTCTGCAATGGCACTGATTAGGGCCCTGGGGAAAGGGTAGAGGTGTCCGTAGCGCTCGATGTAAATCTCAGCTGCGTCCAGGAATTGCGCTAGCTGGTCTGGATCCCCATCGAATTTCCTTCTAAACCAGGGTGGCTCCGCCCTCGGTGCCACCTCCTCCCATTGCGGGGGTCTCTGAGCCTGCCCATGATGTCGTTGGAATTCTTCCTCATCTCTCATTCGGGGGCGGGGGGGTGATGTCCTACCCAGACTGGTGTGCTGGCTGGGGGGAGGGGGAACCCATGGATGCAGACTGGGGCTATCTCTCCTTCTGGTTTGGGAGGGTAGAGGGCTGCGTTCCCGTCTATGGTGACTCAGTTCAGCAGGCTGGGCTGGCCTCCCCCTCTCCTTGGGCCTGCAGGACAGCCCCTACCCCAGTCGGACGGCATGGTCAAACTCTTCCTTCAACTTGTCCATGGGACTCTCGAGTGGCTGCTTTGAAGCTTTCTGCTGTCTGGGTTGCTGCCAGTCCCACAGCCAATCTACCCTCGCTAATTCAGTTAGGGGCTTTCCCTTGCCTTTCCCATCTGGGAAAGGGAATTCAGCTTCTGCTGACTTTGGCAAAGCTCACCAAGGTTCATTTTTCTTTTTCTTGGCTTGCAGCTTTGGTGGAGGAGTGGGGGCTTGAGGCCCTTTTACATCCGAGCTTGGCTGAAGGCCAGATGCCGGGAGTAAACTTTCAGTGGAGAGTTGGCTCTCAGCCATGGTTTCCGGACTGTGTCGCCACTGCGTCCAGACGTCTGTTGTGGCCCCGTCCTCTGAGCCTATCCCTTTGGAGGAAGGCAGCTCTGAGCAGGAGGAAGAGGAGCCAGCCAGATCTCCCAGCCCTCCCCCTCTGGCACCGGCTCAGGTGCCAGCTGAAAGAGAGCCAAGTAGTGGGGAAACAGGTGTCTCAGATGAGAGTGAGGGAGAGACGTCATTCCTGGACGCACGCCAAAGAAGGCGAGAGAAAAGGGTACTGCAGCTGCGACGTATGAGAAAATCCTGAGTCATTGGATTGGAGTCACGGGATCAATGACTCACTGGACCACACCCAGAAGCATATGTATATAAGACAGTACGGTGGGTCACGAAGTTCGTGACGAACAAAGCTAAACAAACGGAGCAACCTCGTAGTCTTGGAAGCTAGATGAACGGCAAAGCTACGTAGGAGATTTTCTTGTTTGTGTAAACCAATAAAGTCCTTGGCAGACGGTGTGCATATCGCTGCCAAGGTTGAGATAAGAACTGCGGAGTGTGCCAAGTGATTATTAACCCTCGGCTGGCTGTGTTTTTGTGGGTCTCTGAAGGGGGGGGACAGATCATCGTCTGGCAGAGAACTGGAGCTCTGGAAGTCAGCCAGGTTGGCTCGAAAAAGGGAAATAAAGTAAGTGCTGACTGTCTGTTAGGGTTCTGGTTTCATTCTCAAAATAAAGTGGATTTCCAAACACCAGATCTTTAGGAAATGATCTCTTTATTGAGCAATGCAGACCGCACCTAACTGCCACGCAGTCAGCACTGACCTCTCTCCCCCAAAATGCTCCTTTTCCTTTTCCCCCATTCTCTGCTCCCCATTGGCTGTCTTCCAAATCATTCTTCTCTTCTCTACCACCTCAGTTCACAGGAATGTCGCCCCTCCCATGCATCTCCCAGGAGTCTAAGTTTCGAGAAAGCTTTAACTAGGTGAAATGTCACATTTTTTCTCTTCCTTCTATGTCAGCCCTGGAACGCTGACAGGGGGTTCATACAGCCAGCAAGGTCAAGGGTAGCCACTCCAGTTCTTTTCCGGGAAAAGAAGGATGGAGGGTTGTGCCTTTGAGTGGACTTTAGGGGGATCAACGCTGTATGTATGGAGCATATGTACCCCCTTCCGTTAATGAAAGATATGCTGGCCCATTTGGCGGAGGGTAAGGTTACAAAGTTAGACCTCTGAGAAGCATATTACAGGGTTTGGATTAGGCCTGGCGATGAGTGGAAGATGGTGTTCAACTGCCCGGTGGGGAGTTATCAATTCAGGGTGATGTCCTTCGGCCTACAAGGAGCACCCGCTGTATTCATGCAGCTTATCAATGAAGTCTTGCAAGAACATCTATAAAACGGTGTGCTTGTGTACCTGGATGACATATTGATTTACACTAAAACCCTATCCTAAAACGTTATCCTAGTCCGCCAGGTCCTAAGCAAACTATTAGCTGCCAAACTCTACATCAAACTGTCGAAATGCGAGTTCCACAAGTCACGTTTAGACTATTTGGGATTCCGTATTTTTTCAAAAGGGTGTAGAGATGGACCCTGCAAAAGTAAAGGCCGTGTTGGACTGGCAAGCCCCAAGAACGCAAAAACAACTGCAAAGCTTATTGGGGTTTGCAAACTTTTACCGTCAGTTCATCCCGTCCGTTGCACATGTGGCTCTCCATTAACGGATCTCCTGAGGACCAAACAGTTGGTCCAAAATCCACAACCAGGTCAACCGGTACAGTGAATCTTGCCTTGTCAGCAGGCTTTCAAACATCTGAAGGCATTGTTCACAAGAGAACCAATACTAAAACATCTGGACCCAACCAAGCTGTTCGTGGTGCAGGCAGACACCAGTGATGTAGCAGTGGCAGTGGTTCTCTTCTAAACAAATGAAAAGGGAAAACTGCAACCATGTGCCTATACCTCCCGCAAGTTGAATGAGACTGAATGCAAATGGGCCATCTGGGAAAAAGAGGCCTTTGTGGTTCAGTGGGCCTTGCTGATGTGGAGACACCTTTTGGAGGGGGGGTGGCCTGCTGTTTGATGTATGGACAGATCATAAAAATCTGGAGGCTCTCCAAACACCTTGTAAGCTCTTGCCCAAGCAGGTCAAGTGGGCGTTATACTTCAAACGCTTTAACTTTCGGCTGAAGTATATACCCAGTGGAAGGAACTTCCTGGCGGATGCCCTACCCCGTATGCCCCAATACAACAGCAACCATGAGGAGGTTGTACAGGCCTGAATCCTGGTGCCACCGCCCACGGGAAACCCAGAAATACAGGCGGTGGGCACCGCTCTGTCAAGACCTCAGGCGACCGAGATAACCTGAGACATTCAGAAAGCCCTTCTGATGGATGAGTGGTTCCAGACCAATCAAAACACCCTCAGCTGGAGGGCCGGGTTGGCCTGGAAAGGATCAAAGGTCTATGTACCAAGTGCCCTCCGGGTGGAGGTACTGCAACGGTGTCACAATGTCCAAGCGGCTGGCCACTTCGGCTTTCTAAAGACATTACATTTAACCAACTGTCAGTTTTGGTCGCATCGACTTAAAAAAGAACATCGAGGACAACGTGCGCAGTTGCGTAATGTGTGCCACAATGAAGAAGCAGCTGGGGAAACCCCCTGGCCTCCTCTAACCCTTGGCGTCTCCTCTCAAACCATGGGAGGAGATAGCCATGGACTTCATTGTGGACTTGCTGGCCAGCCAGGAAAAGATGGTAATCTGGACGTCATTGACCTGCTCTCAAAACAGGCCCACTTTGTGGCCTGTGAGGGGTTACCATCTGCTCAAAAGTTAGCTAAGATACACATATATACCGGTTACATGTGTGCCACAAAGGATTGTGTCGGACAGGCGAGTTCAATTCACCACCAAATTCTGGCGCAAATTCCTGACCATAACAGGGTCAACCCAAGGTCTCAGCTCAGCATTCCACCCGGCTACCAATGGAGCAGCTGAAAGGACCAATGCCATGGTGGACAAGTACCTCCGGTGCTATGTTAGACACCAGCAAACAGACTGGGTGGACTTGCTCCCCTTTGCTGAGGTGGCCTATAACACTGCCCTCCATAGCAGCACCGGATTTACCCTATTCCAGGTAGCTACAAGGACTGAGTTTGTTCCCATACCTGAGTGTCCCCAGCTGGAGGCTGAGGACCTGGGATTGCAGGGATGGGTATCTCGAATGCAACAGGTCTGGGAGAGTCAGGGAGGCATTACAGAAGGTGGAACAAACACACAAAGCCCAAGCCGACAAAAAGGGATGACCACAGACCCCCTTCTATGTGGGCCAAAAGGTATACCTATCCACTAAATACCTTAACCTAAAGGTGCCCTGCAAAAAAATCGCACCCAAATGTATCAGGACATTTACGATAGTGAAGGTCATAAATCCTGTTGCTGTGTGGTTACAGCTCCCGCCTTTATTGGGGAAGACACATCCAGTTTTCCACAACAGCCTTCTACGTCCACACAGGATATCTCCATTAAGGGGCACCCCATCTTCCCCGCCTCCTCCTATCACCGTGGGGGGACGTCATTATCTGGTAGCAGAGATACTGGACTCTCGTTGGCATAGAGGCTGACTGCAATACCTTGTCCTATGGGTGGGGTACCCACTGTCAAAGGCGTCCTGGATACCTTTCCAGGACGTAAATGCCACACGACTAGTTGCCTGGTTCCATCAGAAACACCCAGCCAAACCAGGGGCGGTAGGGGCACTAGCACTATGACCTACCTTACTTCGCATTTTGTTTTCCAGATGCCAAACTCATGGTGGGGGGGGGGGCGCATGTCAACCCCGAAGTGCCGGGGATGCCATTCTGGAGAGGGGAGACCACTAGACCACCAGCCTAGATACCTGGAGCCCTCCGCAGCTGCAGCCGCCGCTGCAGCTGCCATCACGCCAGCTACTGCCTTTGCTGCCATTGAGACCGCCATGGTTTCCGGGCCCCTGGTACCTTCCCACTATGGCTGAACCATCGCCATCGCTGCTGTGGCCTCCAAGGACTAGTGCCGTGGCTGCTGCTATGGGCGCTGCCATTTTCGCTGTCTAATGCAGCCGCCTCACAGCTGAGAGGCAGGCCCGGGACCAGCTGATGTTCAAGGCATTCGCCTGCGGGAAATTTCAAAAGGTGGTGGGGAGCACAGCGCAAATAGTACTGACAATGATTCACTTTTGAAGGGTGATTGTCGGAGCGTGCCGGAGTGCAAGATAAAGAACTCTCTACATCAAAGACAATAGCAGTTTTGAGGTTTTTTTTTTCTCTGTGCTGCTCTGGGACCTGACAATCTATTTTTGACCATGATTGGTGTCTATTTGAATAAAATGAATATTGATTTTTCTTTGGGTTTATATCTCTCCATATATCTTGAATATATACTTCTGCCATTTTAAAGAAAGTCCTTAGGAGAGTTTTTCTTGTCTTTTTGCTTATTTTGCTACTTTTATAATCAAGTTTTGTGTCTACAATTGCATTAAAATCTCCTACCACACAAATATTTTCATATTTCTATTTCTATAATTTTCTTACAACGTTTTTCGTAAAATTCTTCTTGTTTATTATTTGGTGTACATATTGCTAACAAGAGTATCTGTTTGTGGTTTATTGTTACCTCCACCATTAATATTCTCCCTTCTTCATCTGTGTAAATTTGTCTGACATTTATTTTTTCCTTAATATATAAAACCACCCCTCTTTTCTTTTGTTGTGCTAATGAAGAATATAGTTTCCCAATTTTGGGGTATTCCAATAATTTACTATGTTGTTTTTTGATGTGAACTTCTTGTAGATAGATTAAATCTAATTTTGATTTTTGTAGTTTTGTAAAACTTCTTTTCCTTTTTATAGGAGAATTCAGTCCATTTACCTTAATTAGAAATAGTTTTAGTTCTTCTTCCACCATTTCACTTATAAATGGGTCTTGTGGTTCTAGTTGATCTTATTTCTCTGTTCCTTTGCTCTTCCTCCTTCTCATTCTGCTCGTTCTTTCTTGTTGACTTAACTTGTATATTTTCTCCTCCTGTTGATTCTTCTTGTGTTTTACCTTCTACTTCCTCTCTTCTTTCTTGTTCCTCATTTGTACTGAAGTGGTGATCATAAAATTCATATGCTTTATCTAGGGAGTCCAATCTATATCTTTTATCATTCCAGGTGACTAATATTCCCTCAGGTGTCACCCATCTAAAGTTTACATTACATTTAATAAACTGTCCTGTCAGGAATTGATATTGTTTCCGTAGATCTATTACTCATCTAGGTACCTGTTTCAGAACCACAATTTCTTTCCCTTTGTATTTCAGTGGTTCTTCTCTTGCTTTTTTAAGTATTTCAGCTCTTATTCTCACATGTACTTCTCTTGGGAGTTTATTTCTTCTTGCATAGCTTGTATGTATTCTAAATACTTTGTCCATCTCAACTTGCATCTCCTGCTTGTTTATCTGTAAAACATCTGCCAACAACTCTGCCATCATATCAGTAAGATCTTCCCATTTTTCTTCTTCAGTGTTCTGGAATCTCAGGAAATAATCAGCCTTCTCCATTTCCAAAGTAATCACTGTTTCATCTAACTCCTTGTTTGCCTATGTCAATCTTTGGTTCATCTCATCCACATTTTTCTCTGCTTGTTCTGATTTCTCTTCTATTGTTTTAACCTTTTGTTCATTTTTAACTATCATTTGCTGAAAGTTCCCTATTTTTTCATCCATATTTTATATTTTTTCCTTCAATTCTTCCATCATATTCTTCATCTCATTATGGTTTTTTGCCATAGCCTCTTGTATCGATTGAAACATCATCTGCATTTCTTTTTGAATTGTATTCATTTTTTCTTGCTGTAAAAGACTTTCTATTTTTTATTTATTTATTTATTTTTATTTATTTTTATTTGATTTATATGCCGCCCTTCTCCGGAGACTCAGGGCGGCTTACAATGTGTTAAGCAATAGCCTTCATACTTTTGTATATTTATACAAAGTCAGCTTATTGCCCCCAACAAACTGGGTCCTCAATTGACCTACCTTAGAAAGGATGGAAGGCTGAGTCGACCTTGAGCCTGGCGAGGATTGAACTCAGAGAAATTACAGGCAGCTGGTGTTAATTGCTGCCTTTAGTAGGAGGCATTAGCCCTCTACGCTACACAGGCTCCTATTGATCTTTGGCTTGATGGACTGGATGCTGCAGATGAAGTTTCCCCCCCTATTTTAGTTAAGTTTGAAGTACTTGTCATTTTAAGTTATATTGATGAATTTTAAAGATAAACAATAATCCCAAAAATCCAAAATTCCCAGCTAACTCCTCTCCCCACTTTTTAGAATATTACCAAGAGCAATTAATGAAAAAGTCCCACCCCCCCCTTTTTTTTACAATCACCAGCCAGCTTCACAATCCTTTACTATTGTAATCCACAAGGTCAGTCTATGTGTTAGTCTGGAAAGTTTCTTTAAAAACAGCTGTTGTTTCTTCTTCTATTAGTGAATAATATTTGTAATCCACAAGGGCCACCAAATCCCCAATATTTTGTAAACCTCAATGCCTGGCAGATTAAAAAAAAACACCATCCACTTGGTCTGAAAACAAATCCACCCTGTTTCCCAATTTCACACTGCCAAGCGAATTTTCTAATCCACAAAGGTTCAGAGAATTTCAATGTTCAAAGACTTACAGTGTTTTCACTGTCTATTTCCAAGTGTCAAGTATAAACAATTTGCAGGTGTTACTTTGTACCAAACACAAGCTTATCTGTAACAGACAAAAAACCAAATTCCTTTCACTTTCATGATGTCATTCCCCACCAGTGTCGCCCTTGCTCTATTTCTTTACCTTTCCTTCCAAGTTTCTGAAATGTCCAAAATCCTCTCTAAAAGTTCCAAAAGTCAAAGTATCATTTAAAATATATTCTAATATTTTTAAATCAATTGGAGTAGCTAAAAGCAATCAGTCCGGTCTTCCTATAGCAGGGGTGCCAAACTCAAGGCCCGTGGAACGGCTCTGGCCCGCAATGTGGTTTGATCTGGCCCACAGGACTGTCCTGGAAAATTAAAGGGGTTGGCCCACATTGCTTCAACCCGGCCCAGCCCACCCCATCTCAGTGGGAACACACGTGCGAAAACAAAGCATCAGGCCTAGGTGGCTTGGCCCCGGCCTACCATATCCCGGCAGGTGCGCATGCGAAAAAGAAAGCATCGGGCACTGAGGCAAGAGGCCCAGTGAAGAAATGAAGAGGCTCTGCGTGTGCAGGCTAGGCAAAGAGGCTGCACAGGGAGAGGCCAACAAGCTGCAGCGAGGCGAGGCAGACTTGTTCGGCCCTGCCCAGCCACTTTGCCTAGCTCGCACACACACAGCCTCTTCACCAGGTCTCTTGCCTCAGTGCTCAGCCTTGCGTTTTTGCTGTCTGGCCTGATCCAGCTTCGTCTCTTCACCCAGCCTCTTCACCTGGCCTCGTCCTGTGGTGGCACCAGCAGCAGTCTTGAGGTAAGTGGATGGGCCATTGGGAAAGCAGGGCTGGGCTGTGGGATTCCGATGCTCGAGGGCTGGACTGTGTGCTTGTCTACTGCTGCCCAGGGCTCTGGAGTGAAAGTACAAAGTGGAAGGCTCAAACCAGATTGCACTGGTTCAGAAAAACCGGTAACTAATTTTTTGTGCATTTTGGCAAGCTGGCTGAAACTCACCACACCCCTGGGAGCCCCTCCCCTTTCAGCCACTCCACACCTCATGCACGCATGAGTGGCTAATTTGTGGCTTGGACATTTCCTCCCCAAGCCAAACCTCCACCTTGTCTGGTACACGATTGCCTCCCCATCCTTGCTCGCTGTCCTCCCAATATCGTAATTTGCCTCGCCAACTGAGCGACTCCAGATTGAATTCTTGGCAACTTGTGAGGTCAGGAAGGAGGAGGAGGGGTGAAGGTGGTGGTGGAGTCATGGTTTTAGAGAAGCAATACAAGCAGCCAGGTAGGCGACGCAGCCACCTCCTCCATTGACAGCAGTGTTTCCCCCACCACCACCATCTGTCCCCCGTGCCTGAGTCTGAATCATCCATTCCAGCTGAGGAAGGAAAGTGAACGTGTCGTCTGAGGATCAGCACTGCGCTCCTCATCCCTCAGCTCCAGACGCAGAGCTTGTGACATAGGGCTGCGAGGTACAGCTGCCATAGGAGAAGAAACCACACACTTGAGCTTCCTGCCTCTTTTAATTTTCTCCCTGCTTTCTATGAGGGATGCGCTTCTCCTGGGATTCTCTCCCTGCAGCCAGCATTCACCTGAGCCCACCACCGCTCGAGGGCACCCACACCACAGTAATGCCAGACTGTGCCTGGATGGGGTGCCCTCCCGAATCACAAGTGGCTGCTGACTCCCGGTTGCTGTGCACTCATTATTTGAAGCTCTCCAACCTTTTGGATATGCTTGTTTCTCTCCCGCTTCCCCCCCCCCCAGTGGCTTCAGCCAGAGTAGGAAGCTCTCCAGCATTTTGGGAGTGCTCCTTTCTCCCCCCCCCCCCGCCCTCATGGCATCAGCCTGAAGATTGCAGTAGGGTGGTGAGCGTGTCACAGGTTGGTCTTGTTCCTGTCTCTGCCGGGTGGGTGATAATTCGCTGCCTGCTTTGCCTCCGAGTCATTCGCCCCTTAGGCTTTGCTCGTGCTGGCATAGAAAGGGAAGAAGGCTTGTGTCATGTAACAGTGGATGAAGAAAGGGGCTCTCCTCATGCAGGGCCAGTTGTCAAAGGAAATGCCATCCCCCCCCAACTCGGGAGGCCAGGTGAGCGAGCGGCCGGGAGGCAAGGCAAGGTTAAAATGCCAGGTATCTCCAGATATTTTGCTGATAAATTGATTCACACACAGACCCCCTGTCAGCACTTCAAGTTGCATTCACTCCAGTGCTGACATAAGGAGGAGAAGAGAGGGCATCTGGCAAGAGGACGTTTGACTTTTCACCTACTTATTTTATCTGGAGATGATATCCCCTAGGAGATGGGATGGGAGGGGGGAAATTCCTTTGAGCTGGAGTAGTAGATTAGGGGCAGAGTGACTTGGAAGTTGGCCAATGAGACCAGAGGAGTGGGGAAAGGAAAGGGAGGGTTTGGGCCAGGAAGTCAGTGTTGGCTGCGACGGAGTCGGAGATCGATTGTTGTGCTTAATAAATGAGACATTTTCATCAAAGACTATTTGTTTGAAATGCAATTTGTTTGAGACGACATTGAAACCTGACAGGCAGCGAACACTCCTTTACAAGCCAAACTGGCTGACCTCCAGATCTCCAGCTCCCTTCCAAATGTATGGAGTGAGTGAAGAAGCAGTCCAGACGTCATGGTGGAAAGCAACCTGTCCGAAGAGCGCTTAATTCAGGCAACTGGAAAAGAGCCAGTCTTGATCCCAGCCAGTTTGGATGCTATGGGGCCTCAACCCCTCCGTCCTCCAGCAAAGCTGCAACATGGCCAAAGTCAGACAATCGTGCCACAAACCAAGAAGAAAAAAGATGAGTATTGGTGGGCTTTGCCAAAATCCGCAGAGGCTGAATTTCCCTTCCTGAATGCTCAAGGGAAGGGGAAACCCCTGAGTGAATTGGGGATGGCAGACTGGCTATGGGACTGCCAGCAAGCCAGGCACCAAAAAGCTTCATGGAAGCCACTCAAGAGCCCCATAGACAAATTGAAGGAGGGATTTGACCATGCCATGATTCAGGAGGAGGGGCCATCACGTAGGCCAAAGGAGAAGGGGGAGCCTGCTGAACTGAGAGGCCATAGACCGAAGCACGGCCCTACCCCCCACCCACAGCAGAAGGAGAGGAAGCCCAAAGATGCATCCATGGGTTCCCCCCTACACAGCAAGCAGAGCAGCCTAGGCTGGACATCACCTCCCTTCCCTCAAATGAGAGATGAGGAAGAGAACTGGGGGCCCCGAGAGCAGACTCACAGAGCCCCGCAGTGGGAGGAGAGAGCAGCGAGGGAGGACCCACCCAAGTTTAGAGGAAAGGTCAATGGCAATCCAGACCAGCTAGCGCAATTACTCAACACAGCTGAGATCTACATCGAGTGCTATGGACACCTCTACCCATTTCCCAGAGCCCTAGTTAGTGCCATTTCAAAAAGTTTGGAGGGAGAAGCAAGGAGGTGGTCAGCAGCCCTCTACAAGAACAGGGCCCCCCAACTGCAAGACGCAGATGGGTTCTTGCAACTACTACGAGCCCAGTTCGAGGAGGCAGAGGAGGACCCCTATGTGGAGGACGAGCTCAGGAAACTAATGCAGAAGGGGAGGCCCATCAAAGAGCATATCCGTGAATTCAGGAGAGTCATTGGGACCTTACCTCCCTTACCAGAGCGACTACTGGTATATTTCTTCAGAACAAGCCTAGATTAGCGCATTGCCCAAGTGACTGCTTATCGGGACATCCCGAACCGACTCTCCAAATGGTTCCGGGTAGCGATGCAAGTCGAGAGAGGGCTGCGTGCCAACAACATGTTAAAGCAACCAGATGCCAAGGAGAGAGGACAACCGGACCAGGGACCACACAGTAGACGAGGAACCACAGCACCACGCCCTACCCAGAGGCCAGTCGTCCCACGGAGCCCACTGAAGTGCTACAGATGTGGAGTAACTGGCCACCTGGCAGCAGCGTGTGGAACCCCGAGGCCAAGGCCAGACCCACCGCCCAAGGCACAACTGGAACAAAGGCCCAAGCGCACCACCAACGCGCCACAGAAACTCCCCCCGGGTACAGAGGTCTTTGCCCACCTGACCGAAACAAGGGGGACCCCAGATGATGGAAATCAATCCCCCGAATCATATGACAGCAAGGACGATGGTGAAGACGACCCAATGGTGAGTGGACCCATCCACCCTTTTCTCTTCCCCATATGCCTAATGGCCCCAAAAACAGGGATCCAAGGGACTTTCCAAGTCCTAATAGATTTGGGCTGCACAAGGTGCCTGATTAACCTACCCACAGTCCTAAAATTGGGGATCCAAGCTAAAAAACTCAACCACCCAATTCGATTTGAGCAAGTTGATGGATCTCTAGTGGGGGGGGGGGCACTTACATCACACACTTGACTGAGCCAGTGAAGCTGGAGCTAGCAGATCACTGGGAAACAATTCGATTCATAATAGCCCCCAAAATGGTAGATCCAGTCATACTGAGACTCTCTTGGCTAGACAAGTGGGGCCCGACTATCTGGTGGCAAGAGGGGACCCGCAGATTGAGGATAGCAAAGGGCCCCCAACCCCTGCCGCTCCAACCATGGGAGATGCCCCCACGCAGGGGCCCCAATCCCTCCCACCTACGCAAAAGAAGATGCCACCGACACAAGGGTCCCTCTCTAAGGGTACAGCAGAGCAACTGGCAGCCGCATCCAACAGCTCCCATGAAACAGAACAGAACCCAAAGGAGTACCAAGACCTTGCAGAGGTAATTAGCAAGGCTGAGTGTGACGTTCTACCCCCCCCCCCCCCACCGCGAGGCCGATTGCGCCATCAAGATCATCCCTGGGGCGAAACTACCTAAACCTAAATTGTATACCATGACGCCCTGTGAAATGCAAGAAATGCGAAACTACATAGACAAAAACCTACAAAGCGGTTTCGTTGAGCCAGCCAAACCACAGGTCGCGGCACCGATCCTCTTCAAAGAGAAGACGGCTCCATGCACCTGATTGATTTTAGGGGTATCAATATTGTCAGCGTACACAACTTATATCCCCTTCCCCTCATGAAAGACATGCTAGCACACCTGCCCAAAGGAAAAGTTTTCACCAAACTAGACCTCTGCGAAGCCTACTACCGAATACGCATCAGGGAAGGAGATGAGTGGAAAACAGCATTCAACTGCCCCCTAGGGAGTTTCCAATTTAAGGTGATGCCATTTGGACTGCAGGGAGCTCCGGCGGTGTTCATGCAGTTGATAAATGAGGTTCTACATGAGCACCTCCATAAGGGGGTCCTCGTCTACCTAGATGACATTCTCATTTACACGAAAACCATAGACTTACACATGCCCCTCGTCCACCAAGTGCTGGAAAAACTGCTGGGGGCGAACCTATATGTCAAATTATCAAAATGTGAGATCCACCAATCACAGCTAGACTACTTAGGCTACCGAGTGTCAAACGAGGGGATAGAAATGGACCCAGTCAAAGTACAATCAGTCCTACACTGGCAACCCCCTCGCACCCAAAGACAACTGCAAAGCTTCCTGGGGTTCGCGAACTTCTACAGACAATTCATCCCCTCTTTTGCAAGGATTGCCAAACCTCTGACGGACCTCCTAAAAACAGGGAGTCCAGCAACAAAACCTCGCCCAGGACAACCTCTACAGTGGAACCCGGCCTGCCAACAAGCATTCGAAACACTTTTTTAAAAAAATTTGATTTATATGCCGCCCTTCTCCTGAGTCTCCGTGCAGCGTACAATGCGTTAAGCAATAGCCTTCATACTTCTGTATATTTATACAAAGTCAGCTTATTGCCCCCACAAACTGGGTCCTCAATTTACCCACTTTAGAAAGGATGGAAGGCTGAGTCAACCTTGAGCCTGGCTAGGATTGAACTCGCAGAAATTGCAGGCAGCTGGATCTTAATTGCTGCCTTTAGTAGGAGGCATTGGCCCCCTACGCTACTCAGGCTAAACACTAAAAGAAATGTTTGCAAAAGAACTTGTCCTGAAGCTCTCTGACCCCGAACAACACTTTGTCATACAAGCAGATGCTAGCGATGCGGCAGTGGGGGCTGTCCCACTCCAAAAGAACAGCCAAGGGAACCTACAGCCTTGTGCCTACACGTCCCGCAAACTCACCGACACAGAGAGACGCTGGGCAGCGTGGGAGAAAGAAGCGTTCGTGGTAAGGTGGGTGCTGTTGACTTGGTGACACTTGCTAGAAGGAGGCCAGAAACCATTCGAAGTTTGGACTGATCATAAGAACCTGGAGGCCCTCTGGACCCTGCGGAAGTTATCGCCCAGGCAAGTCCGGTGGGCCCCATATTTCAGTCGTTTCGACTTCGAGCTGAAGCACATCCTGGGAGGATGCTACGTCGACTACCAACAGTCAAACTGGGTGGACCTCCTATCTTTTGCGGAGGTCGCATACAACAATGCTGTCCACAGTAGCACAGGACTAACCCCATTCAAGGTAGTCAGCGGTATGGATTTCGTCCCCATGCCAGAGTACCCAAGGGAACCCCCTTCCTCAGTCAGCTTGAACAATTGGATGGTGATGCTGAGAGAATCCTGGGAGAATGTCAAGAAGGCATTAGATAAGGCGGCACAGGCTTACAAGAAACAAAAAGATAAGCACCAAGCCCCCCAAAGTCCGTTCTGAGTAGGAGAAAAGGTCTACCTCTCCACCAAGTATTTGGGACTCAGACTCCCGACTAGGAAACTCGGCCCGAAATTTATAGGTTCTTTTCCCATAGTTATGATAATAAACAAAGGAGCCTGAGTGGCGTAGGAGGCTAATGCCTCCTACTAAGGCAGCATTTAACATCCAGCTGCCTGCAATTACTGCGAGTTCAATTCTCACCAGGCCCAAGGTCGACTCAGCCTTCCATCCTTTCTAAGGTGGGTAAATTGAGGACCCAGTTTGTGGGGGCAATAAGCTGACTTTGTATAAATATACAAAAGTATGAAGGCTATTGCTTAACGCATTGTAAGCCGCTGAGTCTCCGGAGAAGGGCGGCATATAAATCAAATTTTAAAAAAAAAACCCGGTTACAGTACAACTGCAGTTGCCCCGGTTACTAGGAAAGATACACCCAGTTTTTCACAGTAGCCTCCTGAAGCATGTGGTGGGGTCAAATTTAAGGCCGGTACCTCGCGACCCCCCAGGACCCTTGATCATTGGGGGCCAGACTCACTATGAAGTGCAGAAAATTCTTGATTCGAGGTGGCATAGAGGGCGCCTCCAATACTTAGTTAAGTGGAAAGGTTACCCTTTGTCAGAAGCTTCCTGGGTGAAGAGCACCAACATCCAAGCTGACCGGCTCATCACAAAGTTTCATGCAGATCACCCAGGCAAGGCGGGAGGGGGTGGGACACACCCCCGGATGGGGTAACAGTACTAACCTTGTTGTTTGTCTTGCACAGGCCTCGCTGAGAGAATGAAGGGAGAGGTAGCTTGCCAGCTTGCTGGTAGCTTGCCAGAGAATTTTATCAACAAGAGATAAGGCAGTCCCGTGATTTATGAAGCTACTGTGCATGTCCACATTCTTTCTTTTCTAACTTCCTGACTTTACTTTCCCTTCTCTCCATCTCTGAGATAAACCACCGGCAAGATGTAGTTAGCTAGTTTTTTTTACTTTTGTTAAATAAAATGCTAATTAGATTTTATACTTCGGGTTTTTCTTGGATAGTATACACCATGGGAAACAAGATCCAATCACCTCTAATTAATCACAGTTTTCCTCGGGGGGAGGGGGATGAAGCTGATTCATGGTTTGACAATGGTAGCAGAGGATGGTCTGATACTGTTTTCCTTGGCCGTTACTCAACTGATAAGTGCATAGGCAATTAGTTTTCAGCTGCTGAGGTACACGGATTACTTTTTGCAAATATGCCAAGAAAGAAAAAGAAACCCAAATACATAAATCTCTCTGATCTCTCTGATGGAGAAGTGAGAAGAATTTTACACAGGCTTGTTGAAGGTGCTGTTGGAGCTGCTCTTGAAGACAACGTGCTGGTACCGAGGTCAGTGATGCCCTCTTCTGATTTGGCATGCTCACAATCAATTCCTAAAGAAGCCCAGGAATTTGGAAGGCTTGGTGCCAAACCTAAAATTCCACAAGCGGCTGGGTTTTCTTTACCCAAAGAGATAGGAGAAACTTCTTTAAGCCCTGAAGAAACTCTGTATGATAAGACTGTGCAAAGCTATATTGATCAAATAGAGTTTTTAGAACAAAAGCTGCACAAGGCAAAAGCGTTTGTTTCTATACTTAAGCCAGATAAACAGGACTCGTCTTTTTCAAATTCCTGAGTCCTCCATTTTGCCTCCTTCTTCAAAGCCAAAGCCACTCCCCCAGGAGAGTGTTGTGTCAGGCAAATCAGAACAGAGAGCTGTGTACACGTCACATGTGTCTAGTGAAGTTGTCCCTTCTCAGATTTCACATGTTGATAGAGAAGCAAAACTAACTCAATCAAGCCTGCAGGCTGAAACGCCAAACGTGTCTCCACAGGCTCAATCATTAACACCCCCTGGTGGTGCTGATGATTTTTTTGTCCAAATTCCTAATTTAGATGGGGCACAACAATGCTTAATGCAGCAAAGACAAGTGCCAGCAGCTCCAGCAGGCCATATTAATATGGCAGCTCATGCACAAGTGGCAACCAGAGTACAGCAACCACAGGTTCGACTACAGCAGCCACAGGTTCAAGTACAGCAACCTCAGCTTCAACCACAAATTCCTTTACTTCCACAGCCAGTACCTCAGGTGTACATTCCTCAACAGGCATCCTCTATTGTTCCACTGGCTGGTGATTCAAAATTAAAGTGTTCAGGACAAAATTATAAAGCATGGGTCAGTGAGGTTGGACTTTTACTCCATAGAGAAGGTACCCACTGCATGGTGTTTAATCCTCCTGACCAGCCACGGACTCCTGCAATAAGAGACTTAGGCACTAGAGCATGCACAACATTATTGATGTCCATGGATACTGAACTGCAGGTTAATTTTCCACCTGATGCAACTGCCCAACAAATTTGGGCCCAATTAGAAACATGCTACCATCCTGTTTCAATTGAATCTACATGTTTGCTCTTGTCTGAGTTCCATGGTTCGAGATTAAAACCTGGTGAATATATTGGAGAACATTTAACTAAAATGAAAGGAATGAGGAAGGATTTGGGCGAAAGAGGCTATAATATTGATGATTGTCAAATGATCAGCATTATTATTAACTCATTGAATTATGAATGGAAAGATGCCATTACAAAGATGAATCAAGTGCCCACAGTGGATCATGTATGCAGACTTTTAACTGAAAAAGAAGCAGTTATGCTCGCCACTCCACATTTTAGATTTAGATTTTTAGATTTTATTGAATTTATATACTGCCCTACTCCCGAAGGACTCAGGGCGGTGTACAGCCATAAAATAAAACATATAAATACAAAATTTAAAATAGACTAAAACGAATTAAATAATTTGGCTGAAAATTTAAAATTTAAAACCCCAATAATTTAAAACATTTGAGAGGACCACCACATCAATAGCTCCAGCGAGGCGTCCCTTCCAAGGAAAAGCCTACGTTCCAAAGATGCCAAGATGCTACATCTGCAATCATGTGGGATATGCCACCCGGGATTGTCCCCAACGATTTCCAGCTCCCATCACGTACCAGCCCAGAGGAACAGACTCCAGAGGAGGCAGAGGCAGAGGCGGTAGACAAGGTCGTTGTGGTCCAAGGTGTGATCCACAAGCTCCACTCGCCACATTGGCTTTAACCAATGATCCACAACCTCATCTAGAATATGACAGATGACTTCTATGGACTTGGGATAGTGGTGCAGCACTGCATGTTACTTACAGAAAAGAACTTTTTACAGAGATGCATGAGCCTGAACCTGAACTACCTGAACTTTATTCTTTTTCAAATCATCCTTGTCAGGTCAGAGGAAAAGGAACTGTTTATGTTGAAGAGCTCGATGCATTCATTCCTGATGTTTATTACATACCAACAGCAACCAGTAGTTTGCTTAGTCAGGCTCACTTGTCTAGAGTATTAAAATTCAAGGTCCACCACCTCGAAAAAGCAAGTTATATAGTTGAAAATGGAGATATTGTTGCTTAAACCATGTTAATTGGTGGTGTTTATTACATAAAGCCAAAGTCTAAACCGCAAGCACAGGCAAGTATATAGACTCCAAAAGAGGAGAGCACAGGCCCAGAGAGAGATGTTCCAGTGAGAGTTCCTGTTGCTACTCCGAAGGCTCCTAAAGCCAACAAAAAGAAAATTGGGAAACAGGTTGCTCAGAGCAAGCCTGAGGTTCCTCATAGAACTGTTAATGTTGAAAATTCACTAACTGGTAAATGTTTGAATTACAGGTGTATCCATAAGTGGCATAGAAGATTGGGGCATGCCAGTTTCCGTGTTCTTAGGAAAATGCCGGAGTTCACAAAAGGTTTGGATCTAAAGGGGTGTAAGGTGTTTTTGGATTGTGCTGTCTGCAAAAAGGCCAAATCCAAAGCAGCAGCCATTCCAAAACATGCTACACGCCTGTCAACACACATTTTTTATTTGGTACACACTGACATTGTAGGTCCTTTCAAGCCAACACTTGGCGGTAAAAAATATTTTTTAACAATTGTTGATAATTACTCTAGGTATGGATATGTATATCCTATGAAAGAAAAATCTGAGACTTTTCAGATCTTTAAAGACTTTGCCGCTCTTCTTTATACCCAACACGGAGTAAGCATCGCCAGAATTCAAAGTGATCGTGGTGCTGAATTCATGTCTCAGTGGTTCCAGGACTGGATGCGTAAGAATGGAATTCTTCATCAGACATCGGCCCCTTACACACCGGCTCATAACAGGGTGGTAGAAAGGTGACAAGGGGTCCTGCAAGCCATGATGCGTTGTCTCCTAGAAGATGCCAACCTCAGTAACCCATACTGGGGTGAAGCTCTTAAATATGCAAATTATATTGTCAACCGTACTTGGAGTAGTGTAATAAATCAGACTCCTTTCTTCATGTTGTATCACTACAAGCCCGATCTCAAACACCTCCATATTTTTGGTTCATACGTTATGGTGAACATTCCCTTAGCTCAAAGAAGGAAAGGAGGTCCAGTAGCAAAGAGACTGAGATTTATGGGTATTGATGACAACTCAAAATGGAGCAAATTTATTGACTCTAAACATGTAATAGTGGTTTCCCAATCTGCCGATTTTGAGGAAGATGCTGACTGGTCCAGGATTCATTCCAATGATCCTGGAGTTTATTTTTCTAGAGATGATACTGCTGATGCCACGCAGCCTGATGACCAAGATTCACAAGCAAATGTTCCATCCACTAGTTCTTCTCACCCTGATGTTCCCTCTGTGCAAGCCATAGATGCTGACGCTAGCGACGATAATGAAGACAAGGACGAAACGGAAGAAGAATGGATGACTGTTCTGAGGCGTTCCAAGAGGGCCACAAAGGGGATCCCTCCACAGAGATATTCGTGGCAACTGACAAAAACACCCTTGCCTTTGATTTGTAATATTACACTTCCTCCTGATAAGTTCACACAAATCAAACATCTTCCTGATTCAGAGCAAGAGAAGTGGTATGAGGCAATGCAGGCTGAAATGGACAGTCTAAAGAAACTTAAGGTGTTTACGCCTACAAAACCTCCAGCAAATAAAAAGGTCATTGGCACTCGATGGGTCTACAAAATCAAAAAGAAGCCAAATGGTGAGTCATTGTACAAGGCCAGACTTGTAGCTCAGGGTTTCGCTCAACCTGAGGACTATACAAATACCTACTTACCGACAGTCCAGACTGAAAGTGTAAAAATTGCTTTAGCCACTGCAACTATCCTTGGTTTAGAAGCTTTCCAGTTCGATGTTGACACAGATTATCTACATGCTGACCTAGATGAGGAGATCTACGTAAAAGGTCCTCCAGGGTTCCGACAGCAAGAAGGGGATACCTGGTTTCTAAACAAAAGTCTTTATGGTCTGAAACAGTCTGGTTTAATATGGTACTTATGTCTTACTGACAAACTAAATTCAATGGGCTTTATTAAGTCCGAAACTGATGAATGTGTGTTCACAAAAAGATCTGATAATAGATACGAGATAGTTCTTGTTTATGTTGATGATATTGTTTATATTGGTCCAAATAAGCAGATGAGTGAGAATTTTGCTAAAGCTTTGCAGAGATATTTCATTTTGAAATCTTTAGGTCATGTTAATTATTTAGGTGTTCAGATTGTCAAAACTCAGAAGGGGTTTGGTCTTTCACAAGAAGATAAAATTGAGCAAATCTTGCATCAATGCAACATGAAAGATGCTAATACAGGACGCATACCCTTGCAAACAGATTTTCACAACTTGGCACATGAATCTTGGATAATATACACCATGGGAAACAAGATCCAATCACCTCTAATTAATTACAGTTTTTCCCAGGGGAGGAACAAAGCTGATTCACGCTTCAACACTCCAAGGCTTTGTGGAAAATGTCTGGAAGTCAGTGGAGGTGTGTTTTGGTCTCTCCCTCTCCCCCCACCCCCCCACAAAGGATAGACCCACAAAGAGACCCTGAGGGATCTAACCAGCATTGTCTGCGAAAGCTAAATTTTGGATGGATATTTCAGGCATTTTGAACTCTATTTCTGGGATTCTTGGATGTTGAAGAGTTGTTGGGAAAAGATGGAGACCGTGCTGCCTTTCCTATTTGAGAAAGCTGGATTGTGTCTTGGTTTTTTCCCCCTACAATCAGAGACACTGAAAGGCAGCCCTGAAAATATCAGAATCTTATCAGAAATGGAGATAGCTTAAGTAGAGAGGCTGAGTAGCCCTTGTGGCTGCTAGACCAGCTTCGGAGTGATGGTGGATTGTTGATTTTTTCCTTCATCCAGGAGGTCTCTTGTATAAAATATATAATTTCAATTGTATCAAAGAGGGCTGCAGTCACTTGCTTTCTCTCCAGATGATGTGATGTTGCTAAACCTGCTCAAAACATCCAGACTCACAGCATCCTAGTGAGCCTCCAGAATGGATTCCTAGAGCACTCACAACTGCTAGCCTCAAGCAGCTCCTTGGACTTTGAGCTTTATGTGCAGTCTCATACTCCATATGTACATCTGCTGTGAATACCTGTGTGCTGATATTAAAAACCCCCAAAATGGCCAAACGGAAAGTGGACTTTGAAAACAGAAGCTTTCAAAACAGGTGGGAGTACCTGTTTGTTGACATTGATAATAAGGCCATGTGCCTTGTTTACGGAGCTACTGTGGCTGTACTTAAAGAATATAATCTGAGACAGCACTATGAGACAAAACATCAGGACAAGTACAAAAACTTGGACATACACCAGAAGCTACAGAAGGTGGAAGAATTGAAAGAGTCTGATGTCACGGCAGCACATGTTCACAAAAGCAAAGTCACAAAGTGAAGCTGCTGTGACAGCTAGTTTTATAGTGGCAGAAGAGGTAGCTAAATCAGCCCGGCCATTTACAAAGGGGGAGTTTTTGAACCGCTGAATGGTTGAAGTGTGCGAAGTCTTGTGTCCAGCCAAAAACAAGCATTTTTTAATGTAAGCCTAAGCAGAAATACTGTTGCTGATCGGATATGTGAGCTTGCCACTAATTTACAAGGACAGCTGATTGAAAAGGGAAAAAAAATCATTGCCTATTCCCTTGCTGTGGATGAGAGCACTGATAGAAGTGACACGGCACAGCTGACAATCCTCATCCATGGAGTGGATGCAAGTTTATGTGTGACGGAAGAACTTTTGACTATGCAATCAATGCATGGCACTACCACAGGAAAAGACATATTTGAAGCAGTATGTAAAGGTGTAAGTGACATGAAACTGCCCTGGGACAAACTTATGGGACTGACAACAGATGGAGCACCTTCTATGTGCAGGGAAAAGAGTGGATTAGTGGGAAGGATGCAAGAGAAGATGAAGAGTGAGAATTGCACAGGTGAACTGACAGCACATCACTGCATCATACACCAGGAAACACTATGCGGCAAAGCCCTTAAGATGGAACATGTAATGAGCACTGTAACAAAGACAATTAACTTTATAAGAGCCAAAGGTTTAAATCACCATCAGTTTAAAACATTTCTTGAAGAAATAAATTCTGAACTTGGTGATCTGCCCTATCACACAGAGGTGTGATGGCTAAGTAGAGAAAAAGTTCCATTTTATTAGAGATGTCATATTGGCATATCTGGGAAAACCCAAATCTGAAAGCTTCCAGGTTTTTCCCACTGAGAAGAAAGTCCAAGTCCCTGCCACTGCACCCACATGTCCATCACATGGTCCAATCATTACACTGTCCCAACTGGTGATGCCTCCCAGTCACCCCACTCCAGGTGCAGGGCAGGATCTGAATCAGTAACAGAGTTGGAAGGGACCTTGGAGGTCATCTAGTCCAACCCCCTGCTCATGCAGGAGACCTGTACTAGGGATTCGAACCACCGACCTTTCTGATCGACAAGCTCAGTGTCTCAAAGAAAAGAATGTTATTGTGGCTAGATAACTCTCCACTCCATACTTCTCTCCACTCCCCCTTCCCAGTTTCCCACAGCACTAAATGTGGCAGCCCTGAAGATCCAAAGTAAAAGATGTCTTCCAGGACTGACAGCCCCCCTCCCCTCAACCAATGACCGTATCCTGTAACAAGAGGAACACAGGGGGTTAACGCAATATTCCCTAACCACCTCTTCCCCACCCCCAGGAGGACCCTTTGGCTTATCACGATATTTATCATGAAATTGCTTCACTAATCTATCTGATTTTACACCCCAGCTTTTAACCCAGGTAGCTTCAGACAAAGGATACCCTTTCCATTGAACTAAATATTACAATCGACTTCTATACACTCTAGAGTCTAAAATTCTTTTTACTTCATAATGGGTTTCCCCCTTGCACTATGATAGGCTTGGGTGCTGGTTGGGTCTGCGGTCTCAATTGAGACCCAACTGCTGGCTTTAACAGACTGCAATGAAATACTGGATGCACTTTCTCTAGAATGGGTGGGAGGTTCACCTGAACTGTCACTGGGTTAATTACTTTCACTATTGGGAAAGAACCCAAAAACTTAGGTCCCAGCTTTTTACTGGGCAACTTCAGTTTTATGTATTTGGTTGACAGATAAACTCAATCTCCCACATGGAAGGGATCGATGTTTGTCAGCTTGCTTTTTATACGCATCAGTGGCTTCGGCTAGCACTTGTTTGGTGTTTTCCCATCCCTTCTTCAGTAACTCCATCCACTTGGTCAGAGTCATGGAGGAACGTGGTTCTCTGGGCAACTTGGGCATGGGGACAAATTCCATGCCACTGATGACCTGGAAAAGGGTCATTCTGGTGCTGCTATGCACAGCTTTGTTGTAAGCCACCTCTGCGAACAGCAACAGGTCCACCAAGTTCTCTTGTTGGTAATTCACATAACATCTTATATATTGTTCCATCATTGCGTTTGCTTATTCTGCTGTTCCGTTCGTACTCGGATGGAAAGCCAAACTAAGTCCTTGTGTGGATCTGACTGATCTCAGGTACTCCCTCCAAACTTTGGCTGTGAATTGAACCCCTCGATCTGAGATTATTCTGCAGGGTACTCCATGCAGACAGTAAATCTGTTTAATAAACATCTTTGCCAGCTTCTTCACTGAGGGCAATCCTGAGCAAGCAGTGAAGTGGGCTTGTTTGGAAAATAAGTTGATGACTGTCCAAATCACTGTAGTTCCCCCACTTTCTGGGAGTTCGACTATAAAGTCCATTGCGATTTCCTCCCAAGGTCGGCTGGGGTTGACTACTTGCTAGAGGAGCCCAGGAGGTCTCCCTGGTCTCATCTTCATGGCTGTACAAGTGGCATAGCTTTTTACGTAATCCTCTACATCAGCTTTCAACTTTGGCCACCAAAACTGTCTCCTGGCCAGGTGCAGTTTTCAACAACCCAAAGTGATCGGCCAGACGTGAGTCATGGCTACGCTGTAGTACTTCCAGCTTCAAGCTGATGGGGACATACAGTTTGGACCCTTTCCAAGCCAGCCCATCCCTCATGGTCAAGATGTTAGGGTGTGTGTGCAAGTGTGTGTTGCTTTTGCAACGAGCAGAGCAAAAACACACAGGGAAGGAGAGTAACGTGCAGCTCGGGTGAAAAATAGTTTATATACAAAGTGATAAACAGTCTCGGTTTAGTTAAATCAGTCCAGGGTCATAACCAGTAATATCAGTCCAGCAATACTATCTTCTCTTACTAAAGTAAACAGACTTCAGTAAGCTTTTGGTATATAGTACCAGATAACGTGGAGTCCAATAACAGTCCAGTCCAACGCCTCCACGGAATATCTAACAATCAAAGTAGTACATAGCACAACAGAGAAAACAGTGAGAATCAGCAGGAAGAAGGAACGCTTCTCTGTGCTGCTATTTAAACACTATAGCCTAATTACATGGTTCAGCAAACCCTGATTACATGGCTCAGTTGTTCTTAAAGGAACAGATATATTGCCTGATCAACAAGTTAGGAGTAAGCTACAAGCTACAACCTAACACAAGACATCTTTGTTATCTGTGAGCCATGGGTCTGATGGGAGCGCTGTTTTCAATGCTGCTGTCAGTTTGTCCCGTCCAAGATCGGGTGGCTGTCTGGCTTGGCCCCTGGTGGTCATTTGTGCAGCTTGTTGTGAGGGGGGGATGATGGCGTGGATGACTTTTTCCCTATGGCTACTGAATAGCGGTTTTCTCGATAAGGTGTCAGCTAGCAGACTAGTAGGAAATCTAGGCAGGTTTTATGAAATTCACATTTTGACAGCTTTGCGTAGAGCTTTGCAGCCAGAGGTTTTCTCAGAACTTGCTGCACTAGGTTTACATGGTCCTTGAGTTTCTCGCTGAATAAAAGAATGTCATCTATGTAAACTAGGACTCCTTTGTATAGGTGCTCATGTAGCACCTCATTTATCAGCTGCATGAAAACTGCGGGGGCTCCTTGCAGACCAAATGGCATGACTTTGAATTGGAAGCTGCCAAGTGGACAATTAAAAGCAGTCTTCCATTCGTCTCCTTCTTTGAGACGTATGTAGTAATAGACTTCTCTCAAGACCAGATTGATGAACACCTTGCCTTTGGCTAAGTGACTTAGCATGTCCTTCATGAGGGGGAGGGGGGGAGGTGTTCTCCTCACACACAGCATTAATTCCACGAAAATCCAAGCAAAGCCTCACCCCCATCTTTTTTTTTCTTTAAATAGCACTGCGGCTGCCACTCTGGATTTTGCGGGCTGAATAAAGCTCGTAATAAGTTGGCATCAATGTATTTCCTTAATTCCTCCATTTCTTTTGGTGTCATGGAGTACATCTTTGGTTTAGGTAGTTTTGCTCCCCGTACGAATTCGATCACACAGTCTGTTCGGTGGTGAGGGGGGAGGAAGTTGTAATCTTCCTCACTGAAGACACCCGACAGGTCTCGGTACTCCCTTGGCACCTGTGGGCTGCCGGGTGGCCTGTCTGCAGCTGAGGCTGCGGTTTGGAGCTTGCTAAGGCTGCTGGGGCTTGTGGCAACGATCCGTCTTGACAGGCGGTAGCGGTCCAATGCCTATCCTTAGTTTTCGGTAGCCGTCTTCCCACGTGATGGTCGGTCCCCATTTGTCTAACCACGTGAAGCCCAATATGATTGATTTGGTCATTTTTGGAGCTATGATGAATTGGATGAGTTCTTGGTGGAGGCCCATCTCCAGCCTAACAAGTTCTGTGACCAATGTGGCAGGGGCTCTGCCTATTAGTGTCCCATCGACGTGCTCAAAGCGAATGGGGCACACCAGGGGTCTCGTGCCTATTCCTAGCTGTTGGACTAGCTGTTGGGGGGAGGCTGATTAGGCATCTGGTGCAGCCCGTGTCTATGATGGCTTGTATCTCCCACTGGGCCCCCATTTCCATCACTACAATCCAGGTTTTGATAGTGAAGGGGTGGATGGCTTCACTTACCATTGGGTGGTGTTCGCTGCTGCTCCCCTCGGCGGAGCCTGGAGGGGTTTCTTTGGCTGGAGTTTCCTCGTCGTCAGTTGGAAGGAGAGGAACTTTGACAGCCTGCTTGGCGATTTTCCCTTTATTCGATGGCTTCCATGGGGTTCTTCTTGGCCATGTTGCAGAAGGAGTCCGGACTTGAGGGATTGGGGCAGAGGCCAGGCATTCGGATGCTCTGTGCCCATGCTGGCCACACCGGTAGCACTTGATCGTCCCAGACGGTGTGGGTTACAGCGCATTGGGTGGTTTAGCCAGAGTTTGGCAGCCCAGGGGTCTTCTTGCTGATTTTTCTGCAGTCAGTTTCCTATGGGGGTGAATTACCAAGTCCATGGCCACTGCTGTGCTGTACCAGGCTTGTATATGCTCTGGAACTCCCCTGATGCTGCAAGCTTGTCCGAAGTCTGGGTCAAGGGCCTCTTTGAAGTGGTAAACAAGGAGGCGCTCAGGCCAGTCCCCTAGCTTTCCAGCCAGTCTTCGGAACTCCCACACCAATTCCTTGGGAGGTGGGCCCGCTTGCTTCAAGGCTTTGATCTGGGCTTCGGCTTCTACTCGGTAGACCGTGTCTTCAAAGCGACCTCGAAGCAGTTAGACAAACTCATCTGCATCATCTAGCTCCGGGGCTCCCTCATCATGCAGCTCAGCTATCCACTCAACCGCTTCTCCTTCATTCATGCCATCTGCAATTGCCAAAATCATGTCTCGATCGGTCTGATACTGGGGATCGTTATGGGATCCCGACTGGCTGCACAACTGCGGTAGGAAGTCCCATTCTCAGGAGTCGCTGAGATTAGCCAGTCCTGGTGGTTTCCATTCGAGGGCGTGGGTCTGCTCACTCCCATATGCTGTTCCCACAGTGCCACCCCAGTCAACACTTCCAGAGGCAGCACGGCTCCTGTGGCTTTGCCCCACAGAGGGCTCGATTGCACAGCTTGCCAAGGTGCCGGCACTTTGGGCCAGGCACCGTGTCAGAGTTCTGCTTCGGTGGCCTCCGCTGCCTTCACTACAGCTTCAGAAAGGGAGTAGAGCATTTTGATGTGGACCATCGAAGCAGCTCCTTCTTTTCCTTTTTTTTTTATTATACTTTATTGATTTTTTATAGATACAAAACATTTTCATTTCTATTTACATCGGATACGCAGTGTTTATACATATATACATAAAATTGCTTGGTGTCACTTTTACCATTTGTTATTATTTATTTAACACACCTTTTACTCCTGTTTTAGTTTTTTTTCGTTCATCCATTCGTACCACCTTTCCCACACAGTATAGTAATCTGAGTGTTCATCATTATTTATTTCATAAGTTAATTTGCTCATCTCTGCACACTCTAATACCTTCCTAAGTATAAGTTCTTCTGGTGGCAGGGTTTTTTCCTTCCAGTATTGGGCATACGCCAACCTAGCAGCTGTAGTTATATGAATCATTAAGTGGGTCTTTATTTTTCCAAATCTCTTCTTCACTATTCCCAGGAGAAATAGTTCTGGTATCAGCTCTACTTCTTCTCTAATTATTTCTTGTAGCCATCTCCCAATTCTGATCCAATATTTTTTTGCTTTGGGGCACGTCCACCACATGTGAAAGAAGGTGCCCTGACCGTGGCCACATTTCCAACAATTTGGGGACATGTTAGGGAACATCTTCGATAACCTAGCAGGCGCTAAGTACCACCTATGGAGCATTTTATAGTGATTCTCCTTATATGATGCAGCTCTAGTCAACTTATAATTTTTATTCCACGCCTCTTCCCATTCATTAAAATTTAAATTATATCCAATATTTTTTTCCCAAACACTCAGTTGATTTTTGGCTATGGCCTCGGCTCTATCTTGATCTAATAAATAATTATAAAATTTAGCTAGGACTTTTTTTTCGCTTCCCATCAAAATTTTATCCAATCCATTGTATCCTGATTCTAAACCGTATTCTTCCTTATCTTTCTGGTATCTTGACTTTATTTGTAAATATGTCCACCAATCTAAATTTATGCCTTGGTCTCTCAGATCTTCATTTGATTTAAGATTTCCTCTTCCATCTAAAATGTCATTATATCTACATATTTTCTCCATCCCCCATCTGTTTGGGTGGATCAAGGCCTCCATCGTAGAGAGCCATTTTGGAACTTTATTATAATATCTCTGTCTAATTTCAATCCACGTTTGTATTAGTGAGTCTCTAATTTTATGTCTACGGAAATGTGCTTTTTTTTTTTTTGTATCTATGTTCCATAAATATGAGTGCCACCCTTTCTGTAAGTCGTGACCTTCTAACGCTAAAATTCTCTTATTTTCCAAAGTAGCCCACTCCCTTATCCATACTAACTTGGCGGCCCTAAAATATGTTTCCCAATCCGGGAGGCCAAATCCTCCCATATTTCTTTTCCCCTGTAGCACTTTAAGTGAAATCCTCGACTTTTTGCCCTCCCATACAAATTCCCTAATGTTTTTATTTAGTTCTAAGAAAATTTTTTTATCCAAATTCACTGGTATATTTTGGTATAAGAATAAAATTTTGGGGAGGATGTTCATTTTAATCGCGGCTATCTTACCTATAAGTGACAATTTGATTCTCTTCCATCTGTTCAAATCTTGTTTTATTTTTTGAAGTAGGGGGGTATAATTGTCATCTTTTAGGGATGAACACCTCGCAGTTATCCAAATTCCGAGGTATTTTATTTTCTTGACAACCTGTAATCCCAGCATTCCTTCTATCTCCTGTTTCTGTGTCTCAGTTACATTCTTAGTTAATATTTTGGTTTTGGTTTTATTCAATTTAAAACCTGCCACTACTCCGTATTTATCCAATTCTTCTAATACTTTTGGTCCGGATTCTAATGGATCTTCTAATATTAAGGCCACGTCATCTGCAAATGCTTGTGTTTTATAAACCTCCTTCCTAATCTCTAGACCTTTGATCTCCTCGTTTTTCCTAATTTTTCGTAACAAGACTTCTAAGGCCAAAATAAATAATAGCGGAGATAGGGGGCATCCCTGTCTTACCCGCTCCCTGATCTGAAATATTCTTGTCCTATCTCCGTTTACCAGGATGCTCCCCCTTTGATTGTCATATATAGTTTTAATCATTTTTTCATAATTAATTACAAATCCCATTATTCTAATTTGTTTAATCATAAAATTCCAATTTAAATTATCGAATGCCTTTTGGGCATCCAAAAATATTAAGGCCATCTGTTTTTCCGAGTGTTCCTCATAGTACTCTAGTGTATCTAATATTGTTCTCAAATTATCCCTTATTTGTCTCCCTGGGAGGAATCCATTTTGATCTTTATATATCCAAGCATTTAGTATTTTTTTAGTTCTTTCCGCCATTATCGTCATAAATAATTTATAGTCGGTGTTCAAAAGAGAAATTGGCCTATAATTCTGAATTTGGTTTTGGTCAGCACCTTCTTTTGGCAAGAGTGTAACATGCGCTTCCCTCCACGAATCCGGAATTTTTGATCCCCTCAGTACCTCATTAAAAATTTCAAGTAACTTTGGATGAAGAATTTCTTCAAGTTTTTTATATATTTCCCCTGGGAACCCATCAGGACCTGGCGATTTATTATTCTTAAGTTTTGAAAGGGCTGTTTTAAGTTCTTCAATTGTTATTTCCCTGTTAAGCATCTCCCTCTCTTCCTCGGCTATTTGTGGAAGCTCTGCATTTATCCAGTATTGCTCTATTTCTTCTTCTGGGACCTCCTCTGCTTTGTATAGGGTTTCATAGTACTCCCTCGCTCTTTCTAATTTATCATCTTCTTCGTTTAAGAGGTTACCCTCTGAATCTTCTAGTGTTTGAATCGTCCCTTTTTCGTTTTCCTTTTTTAATTTGTAGGCCAACCACCTGCCTGTCTTGTTGGCGTTCTCAAAATAGTATTGTTTTGTTCTTTTTAGTTTTTGTGCTAATTCTTCTTGTTCTAAAATATTTAATTTATGCCTCCACATCAGCCAATTTTCTTTTGTGGCTTTATCTCCGGGATTTTCTTGGAGCTTTTTTTCTGCTTCTCCTAGATATTTTAAAAGCTCTTCCAAGGATTTTCTTTTTTCTTTATTTTTATATGCGCTATATGACATCACAACCCCTCTTAAATAAGCTTTCATCGCATCCCATACAATTTCAGGAGATGTTCCTTGATTCCCATTTTCCTTAAAGAAGAACCTTACTTCTTCTTTCAATTTGTCAATACACTCCTTGTCGTTCAATAAATTCGCATTAAGTCTCCATCTCTGATGTTTCCTTCTTTTTGTATTTTTCCATTTTATCTCCAGGGAGTTGTTATCCGCCCAAATATTTGGACTGATCTCTACTGATGCTATTTCTGCTCCAAGCTTCATGGTGACCCAAGCCATATCTATTCTCGACCAAGACTTTTGTGGGTTGGAGTAAAATGTATACTGTCTATCGTTTGGGTGTAAGATTCGCCATATATCAATTAGATTCAATTCTTCAACTAAGTCAAAAAATGCTCTTGGTAACTTTGCTCTTTTATTTTTATTTATTTTATTACTTTTATAATCTTTGTCTGGGTCCACAATTCCATTAAAATCACCTATTAAGCAAATTTCATCGTATTCCATTTTTCCCAATTGCTCGTGGAGTTTTTAAAAATATTCTCCCTGTTTTTTGTTTGGAACATAAATGCCCACTAATAGTATTTTAGAATTACCTCTCGTTATTTCAATCATAAGGGTTCTTCCCTTTGTATCCTTATATTTTAAATCTGATTCAATCCCTTTTTTAACATAGATTACTATCCCCCCTTTTTTCTCTGCTAACGAGGTAAATGTTTTACCAAATTTTTTATACTCTAAACAATTACCCTCATCCTTTTTTACATGAACTTCTTGTAAACAAATTATATCCACATTTTGTTTTACTAATTTTGTAAGTGTTAATTTCCTTTTTTTCTTGTCGTTCAGTCCATTGACATTTACTGATATTAATCTCAAGTCATTCATTCCTGTTTTTTTTGTTTGTTTGTTTGTGGTTTTTTTTCCCCTTTCCGGTTCTTGGATTCTATTTGTTTCTTATGGCGCTTACTGGTCTTGTTTTCTTCTCCTTAGCTTCCTCTTCTTCTGTCTTCTTCTCTTCTGAAATTCCTTCCTTGTTGTTCTGTTGCTGCGGGGTCTCCTCTACTGGATTTGTTGATTCTATCTCCTCCTTGCTACTTTGTTCTTCCTCTGTTCCCCTTAATTGATCGAGAAAATCTTGCGCTGTACTCAGACTGTCGATTTTTATTTTTCTCCCCTGCCAAGTGATTAACATCCCTTCCGGAAGAAGCCATTTAAATAGAATATTTCTTTTATTCAATTGCACCGCTAAGAATCTATATTCCTTTCTTGCCTCTCTCACCCTTCTTGGCACCTGTTTCAGAATGATCACTTCCTTTCCTCCATATGTTATTGGTTCTTCTCTGGCTATGTTATATAATATATCTCTTACTTTCTTTCTTGCGAACCGGAAGTGGACTTCTCTAGGTAATCTGTTTCTTCTTGCATAATTTGTTTGGACACGATAGACCTTATCCAATTCTCTAATAATCTCTTGTTTATCCTGTTGGAGCACCTCTGCGATCAATTCTGCCATCTTTTCTCCCAGCTCCTCCTCTTTGTCCTCTACAACATTCTGGAAGCGGAGGTAGAACGACGCCCTATCCATTTCCAATTGGATTAATGAGTCCTCTAAATTCTTATTCTGCATTGTCAATGTCTGGTCCACCGTATCTATTCTCTTTTCATTTTGTTCTATTTTTGACTCCGCCTTCTGAATCCTTTGTTCGTTGTTGAATATTGAAACTTGTATCTCATTCATTTTTTGATCTAGTGCATGAATATCTGTTTTTAATTCGGTGTGGTTACTTGACATTTTTTCCTGTAAAGCCATCATGGTCTCTTGGATTAACGTCAACGTTGATTGCATAGAGAACAGCGTTGGGGTTGCTATAGATTTTTCAGATTTTGATAGTCCTTCCGTTGATTTTTGCATCGCTGGGGAGGTCATAGTTATGGTGGGAATTGAGGGGGTCTCTTTTCCTGTTTTCACAATTGTGGATGACACGTTTGCCATTTCTTTCAAGATTGTTTTTTGCTCCCTAATTATTCTTTCAATATTTTTCCAAATTAACATTCACTAGGTAACACTTCTTTCTTCAAATATTATCTGTGGATTTATATTACAGTATCTTTTCTAGGTCTTAAAATGTAGTTAACCCCTGATTATCAATCCAGACCTGTTCAGTGATCAGAGTCTGTTTAACAATCTATATCACTTTCAATCAGTATCCTAGATAGATATCACTTGATTCGTTATCTTAATACCAGAAACTAATGTATAGCTTATAGTTGATTGATTAAATTAACCATTAATAATTAATTTGCCAGATAATAATTAACACATTAATAAAAACTAAATCTACTTGGAAAAAGAAAAAGAAAAAAAATTAAATCAAGTCTTCCTGTCTTACCGTAATTAACTAAAGTTTTCTTAATAGCATAGATCTCTATATTCTTAAAAGAGGGGAAAAAAAGAAAAAAAGAAAAGGAGAAAAGAGAGAGAAAAAGGAGCAATACAAAATACAGTTATAATTTATATCTAAAATTTCTAGATCAGACCTGATTCTTAAGGTTAATTCTTAAATTCAAAATCTGTGTATAGCTATGTATAAGTAAATTAACATAAATAGGTAATATAATACAAGTAAATTTAATGCAGTATATAATTAATTAGTATATTAATATATTAAGTCTAACCTACTGTATGCTAATATATACTATATATACTAAATATATGAAAAGATCAGCAATTAATTAATATAAACATTGTCAACTCTTATTAATAATATTATTATGACAGTATGAAAAAAGAAAGGAAAAAAAAACAACTTCAAAGTATTAAAAAGAAGGTTTTCGTAGGGGAAGGCAGAGGTAAGGTAAGAATGGGAGGAGGAAATATATATATGTATCTTAGGTTTTCAGTGGGGATCTGGAGGACTTCCCCTTGAATTCCTTTTGAAAGTTCCTTTTGAAATGCACTCCAGAGATCCTTTTAAAATGTAGTATAATATTTTATCAAATGGAATTTTTACCAGTTCCTCCTCCAATCTCCTCCAAGTCTTTCTCTGTGCCAAGTTGATTTATTAAAGTCCAGTCTCTATGGTAATTCCGTCTGCTAGATTGTCTCAGTACCAGTGAGCAAGAAGAAGGAGAATCCAGGAAAAATCTTTATTTCCATTACCTACAGCAGCGAAGTGTGAAGCAAGTGGGAGATCTGACTTTTACCGGACTGACTTGGGAAGCAGGAAGTATGACCATTGCAGTGACCTGACAGAGCAATAATTGAAGCTCCTTCTTTTCCATCTGCCTTGTCTTCCTCTATCTTCCCTGAGTCTTCATACCACCTGGTGTCGGGTCAGTGCCTGGGGCTCAGGACCCTGGACAGCACCCCAGGTTCAGGGAGCTGGTTGAAGTTTTAAAGCAGATTCAGATTAATGTCAGGGTTCCAAGTAACACCCGCAATGAAAGAAGACTCCAGGGCTAGAAGTTCCTCAAAGTTCCATTTTATTAGAGATGTCATATTGGCACATCTGGGAAAACCCGAATCTGAAAGCTTCCAGGTTTTCCCCACCCAGAAGAAAGTCCAAGTCCCTGCCATTGCACCCACATGTCCATCACATGGTCCAATCATTACACCGTCCCAACTGGAGATGCCTCCCAGTCACCCCACTCCAGGTGCAGGGCAGGATATCCTTGACTCTCAAAGAAAAGAATGTTATTATGGCTTGATATCTCTCCACTCCATACAATCCCCCCTCCCAGTTTCCCACAGCACTAAATATGGAAGCCCTGAAGATCCAAAGTAAAAGATGTCTTCCAGGACTGACACGTATGCTTTTCTTTGTTTTTGCATATTAAAAGTTTGTTTCTTCTTTGTTTTAAATTTGCTTTTGCAGATTTATTTGAAATATTTGTTCATATTTGACATATTAATTCTGTTTGGCCAGGGTGAAATGCTCCCAGTTTGGACCAGATCTCCCAATCCAGTAGCAATGGTGGTGGGTGGTTCAGAGAACCAGTAGCAAACATCCCTGCCCACCCCCACCCCCACCCCCCACGCCCTGCTGAGCCATGCAATCATCAGAGGCTTTTCTTTTTATTTTTAAAAGCATTTTTTCACAACCTCTTCGGCCGAAGAGGTTGTCACTGCGTTTTTATATTTACCAGCAGAGCTAATATTTCTGGACTATCAGACTCACCGTAGATGGCCAAATTCCTTATCAGCACCTACTGTCCGAGTTCGAGTTGTCTAAAGAAATAAAATGCCTCTCACATTTTGATAATAAAGGAAAAAAAACTTTTTTTCTACAGCACCTACTACGCATGTCATTGCATTCCTTTGTACTTCTTCTAAAAACTTTCCTTTGTTCTCCAGCCAGCTAAGGTCAGGCTAGGGATTCTTTGCCAACATGTAATCTAATTTAGATAGTGAGATGTTTTTATTTTCTTATAATAAATATGAGTTTAATTAGAAGATGTTTCTTCGGTTTTATTGATCAAAGTATGCAACAGGATAAAAGCCACGATCGAACTCAGAATGAGGGCAATTACCCCATGCAAGGTAACGGGGCTGATTGCCGCTCTGACAGAGGTTGTAGAAAAAATGGTTTTAAAAGTAAAAAAAAAAAAAAGTTGGCCACGCCCACCCAGTCACATTACCCCACCACCACCAAGCCACGCACAGAACCGGTAGTAACAAATTTTACATTTCACCACTGTGTTCAGCCCACGCTAATACACTCCTGAACTAATATGATACAATAGTCTAACATGCAACTGGTCCTTTGAGGGCAACCATAATGCTGATGCAGTGAAAGTTTGCAGGAAGCCGTTTCCTCCAAGTTCAATTTCTGCACTGAAAGATCTCTGGAGAGGAGGAGAGGATGGTAGGGGAGCAGCATGACAGAAGGCCACAACAAGCTAGCATCCTTACCACTCACAATTGGAAACAGGGATTCTTTTTCGAGAAGGCCCAGCCTCCCTCATGCAGGACCAGGGAGTACTGCTCCCCTGCCGCCTCCTCTTGCTCTCCAGAGATTTGCCAAGGCAGAAGTTGGACTCAGAGGAAACGGCTTCCTGCAAACTTTCTCCTCCACGTTTCCACACACAGCAGCAGCATCCTCCACCTCCTCCTTTGCTGGGAGCGTGCACCAGACAGGGGAATGCCAACTATGTCTAGTATTGGGAGAACATCTCCTTTGGCGTGCTGTACACACACACACACACACACACACACACACCATTCCAAGTTTGGAGACTTTTATCCACATTTGAGCTTACAAACTGCCAATCATGCCTGGGCTTGGGGAGAAGGCTCTCTCCTTCCTAAGTGGATAAAAATCCCCAAACTTGGAATGCACATATGTGTGTGTGCGCATGCACTTGGCTGCCAGCAGTTTTTTTTGGGGGGGGGGAGTTTTTCAGTTTTATTTCTTATACACATAATATAAAATGTACATTTTCTTATCCATAATTAATCATACATATACATGTTTTCCTTAAAGAAACATTAAAATAAGGCATTTTAATTGCTCTTCTACCCTTTCTTCCCTCATTTCGCAACAAACCTTCTTCTTCTTCTTTTTCCCTTCCCTCCCACCTCTCCTCTCCTCCTTTCTCCTTCCTCTTCTACCTCATCCTACTTCCCCTTCCTTTCCCCCACTCCTCTCTTTTCCCCTTCTCACCTTCTCACCTTCTCTCCTATTCCTGTCCCCTACCCACCCTTCCTCTCCTTTTCCCTTTCTTCCATTCCTCTCCCTCCCTCTCCTCTTCCTACCCTCTCCTCCTCTCTCCTTTCTATCTTCTTTGCTGTGAAATATTCTCCTTGTTTGGTATCTGAGCAACTCCTGTATTCTAATTATATATACTTTCTTTCAATTTCTTTTCAGATTTATTCTATCTATCAGTATTATCATCATAATGGTACATTTAGTCTTATAATCTTCTTTCTTTTCCCCCCCTCCCATCCCCCTTTTTCATTTACGGTTGCTATTTCTTTTTTGTCCTCTCCCTCGTTGAACTTTCTATTATCTAAATAATTTATCTATCCTTTTATCTTCATATTTCTTTTCTAACCATATATAAAATCTTCCCCATGTCTTGAAATACACTGATTCAGCTTTATCTCTTATTCTTAAAATTAATCTATTCATTTCCACACAGTCTAAAATCTTTATTACTTCACCTTCTGATGAGATTTTTTCTGTCTTCCAATTTTGCGCAAATACAATTCTTGCTGCTGTTATTATATGTATAATTAAATACACATCGTCTTTACTATATCTCTCTGGGAGAATACCCAATAAAAAAACCCTCTGGTTTTAATTCTATAGATTTATGTAATATTTCTTCCAACCATTTCTGTATTCTAGACCAATAGTTTTTTGCTTCTAAACATGACCACCACATATGATAGTATGATCCCAGCAAATGCAAACATTTCCAACATTTGGCTGATTTATCCTTAAACTTCTTTGCTAATCTTTCTGGTGGCATATGCCACCTATAAAACATTTTATATAGATTTTCTTTATATGCAGTTGCTATTGTCAATTAATAATTCCTTTCCCATAGTTGTTGCCATTTCTCTAATTCTATTGCATATCCAAAATTTTTTGCCCATGTTATCATTTTCTCTTTTACCTCTTCATCTTCCAATTTAATTTGCAACAAATAAGTATACAGTCTTTTAATCATTTTTCATCCTTGCCAGTCATTATCTGATCCAACTCTGATTCCCCCAAATTAAAACCATATTGTTTCAAGTCTTTATCATATCTTGATTGTATCTGTAGCTGTGTATACCAGTCAATCTCAATCCCTTGTTTTTCTAAATCTTGTTTATGTTTTAATTCTCCCTCCTCTGTTAAAATGTCTTTATATCTTACAATCTTGTCCATGTTAACCATATTTGGGTGTGTCAATGCTTCTACTGTTTTTTTTAAATTTGTTTTATTTTTAAAATAAAAACATAAAACACATCTTTTCAAAATGAAGCTTTTGCTCCGGTCAAATATTAAAGCAAATCATTAACAAATCTTATTTTTCAATTAACACAACCAAATGTTTTAAACAAGTATTTTCCTCAAATCTGTCTATGTAACTATGCCATTATCCCCCAAAACCCGTTACTTAAATCTTAAATCCTAACCAATTATCAATCCATTTTTCTCTTTCATTTGCTTAGATGGATACATTTTAACAATATAAATCATACAATTATATTAAACATTCCAAAAATATTTAATTTCAACATACCCATTTTATTTCTAGCTATTAAACTCAAAATTTATACTCTATTTCTATTATTAAACCTAACTTATTCATTTTATCTTAACTATCACTCTCAACATACACCTCCTCACTTTAATTATCCCACCTCATTTTATATTTTCCTAAAGAAACCCAGTGTTATTGGCTTAAACTTTGTTGTTAAACCAATCATTTTTATTTCTTAGCTGTTAAACACAGCATAACCATTTATTTTGGCTGTTGAACACAGCATATCTTTTTATTATTTTTTGGCTGTTACACAGCATGCCCTTTCTTCTTTGGCTGTTAAACACAGCATATTAATTTCTATTTTTTGGCTGTTACACGGCATATTCCATTTTTTGGCTGTTAAACACAGCATATTCATTTTGTTTGGCTGTTCAACACAGCATATTCATTTTGTTTGGCTGTTCAACACAGCATATTGTAACTTTTGGCTGTTAAACACAGCATATTCATAGTTGGTTTAACTATCGATCTCTACGTAAACCTTTCTTTGTTGTTTCCATCCATCTATGCATTGCTTTTTCACATAATCTTATTTTTCTGTATCCTTTTTCATGACATTCATAATATTTTAACATTGAGACATGGTTCTTGCTTAAAACATATCTTTTAACTATAGTTATAAATTCCCTTTAACATTTTCAATTAATCATATTTATCCTTATTCTTTTCCTTAACATTTTGACATTAAAACATAGTTCTTGCATCAAGCATATCTTTAAATGTAGTAATTAATTTCTTTTAATGTTCTTAATTTTTATAAAAACCTCCCTTTTATTATTACAATCCCTCTTTACTTTGTTTTATTTTTAATCACATTATCTTCATGTCCTCGCCTGCAAACATATATTTCCTTCCATTTTCCAAATTTTTAATTTTGTTCTCCATAAATCAAGTTAATTCTTTTTTCTTTTTTTTTTTTATTCTGGATATGATGTATCAAATCTTTTTCTTTTGACGCTGCACTTCATCCTTCTTCTATTCCTGCGCCAACATTTAAATTACTATTATTTCAACTGTAGGAGTTCCATTGTAGATTTCTTTTCTTTTCACCATTATCAAACCGCCTGCACACAGGAAAGAAAAATCTTCCTCCACGGAGTTCAGTAACTTTTATCTGTAAAGTTCAGTTTCCCATAACAAAAGGAAGTTACAAAGTTCCTCTTTACGCCACATGGTGTCTCTCTATAATCCACATTTCCCATTAGTCATTCATTCATTCATTCATTCATTCATTCATTCATTTATTAGATTTATATACCACCCTTCTCCTTGTGGACTCAGGGCGGTGAACAGCCAAAAGTAAAAAACAAATTTTACAAAAGTTAAAACAATTATTAAAAGCAACTAATATAAAATTTGGCCCATAAATTTAAAACAGTTCAATTAATATTTAATATCAAACTCTAAAAATTAACCATGGGATCAAGCCAGTCCGACTAACTGGAAAAAGTAAGGTTTTAAGGCCCAACGAAAAGTCCAGAAGTCTGAGATCGTTCGCAACTCTGGGGGAAGATCGTTCCAGAGGGTGGGAGCTACCACAGATAAGGCTCTCCCCCTGGGGGTCACCAGCCGGCATTGCCTGGCTGACGGCACCCTAAGGAGGCCCTCTCTGTGGAAGCGAACCAGCCGGTGGGGGGCAATTGGTGGCAGAAGGCGGTCCCGTGAGTACCCTGGTCCTAAGCCATGGAGCACTTTAAAGGTGATCACCAACACCTTGAAGCGCACCCGGAAGTCCACTGGCAGCCAATGCAGCTCACGCAAGAGAGGTGTCACATGGGAGCACCCTGTCGCTCCCATATTCCCACGCGCGGCCGCATTTTGCACCAGTTGGAGCCTCCAGGTGCACCCCAAGGGGAGCCCCATGTAGAGAGCGTTACAATAGTCCAGGCGAGAAGTGACGAGTGCTTGAGTGACTGTGCGTAAGGAGTCCCGATCTAGAAAGGGTCGCAATTGGCATATCAGGCGAACCTGATAAAAAGCTCCCCTGGCCACGGCCATCGTATGCTCCTCTAAGGACAGCCGTGGGTCCAGGAGGACGCCCAAGTTGCGAACCCTTTCCATGGGGGCTAGTGATTCGCCCCCCAAAACCAGCGATGGCGTCAGCTGGCTATATCGGGACGCCGGCAGCCACAGCCACTGGGTCTTGGAGGGGTTGAGTCAAAGCCTGTTTCTCCCCATCCAGACCCGCACGGCCTCAAGGCACTGGGACATCACTTCCACGGCATCGTTGGGATGGTCTGGGGTGGAGATGTACAGCTGAGTATCATCAGCGTACTGATGGAACTCCACCCCAAAACCACGGATGATCTCGCCCAGCGGCTTCACATAAATGTTGAACAGGGGTGGCAGGAGGACCGACCCTTGTGGCACCCCACACACTAGGTGCCTCGGGGTCGACCACTGCCCCCCTGTCAACACAGATAGGGACTGGCTGGAGAGTAGGGAGGAGAACCACCGCAAAACGGTGCCCCCCACCCCCAATCCCTCCAACCGGCGCAACATGATACCATGGTCGATGGTATCAAAAGCCACTGAGAGATCTAACAGGACCAGGATAGAGGAATAACTCCTAACCCGAGCCCTCCAGAGATGATCCACCAGCACGACCAATGCCGTTTCGGTGCTGTACCCAGACCTGAAACTGGACTGGAGTGGGTCTAGATAGACAGCTTCATCCAGGTACCGGGGGAGCTGCCACGCCACCACACTCTCAACAACCTTCGCAAGGAAGCGAAGATTGGAGACTGGACGGTAATTAGCCAAAATAGCTGGATCCAGAGAAGGCTTCTTGAGGAGGGGCCTCACCACCGCCTCCTTCAAGGCAGCTGGTAGGGCACCCTCACTCAAAGAAGTGTTAATAATCTCCTGGAGTCAGCCTCGTGTAACCTCCCGGGAAGCCAGCACCAACCAGGAGGGACACGGGTCCAATAAACATGTGGTCACGTTCAGTCATCCCAGAATCCTGTCCACGTCCTCAGGAGCCACAGGATCAAACTCCTCCCAGATAACACTCTCAGGACCTGCCTCAATCATCTCGTCTGAACTAACCCAGTCAGCGGCCAGATCTTCCCGAATTTGAGTTATTTTATCATCCAGATATTGAACAAAATCCTCAGCTCGACCCTGTAAGGGGGGTCATCCCGCGCTCCCAAATGGAGGAGGGAGCGGGTCACCCTAAACAGGGCGGCTGGGCGATTATCTGATGACGCAATAAGAGTGGCAAAATAGTTTTCGCCGCTTTTATCGCCACTAGGTAGGTCTTAATATGAGACCTCACCAGTGTCAAGTCAGATTCGGATCAGCTGGCCCTCCAACCGCTCTCTAGGTGTCTTTTCCGGTGCTTCATCTCCCTCAGCTCCTCAAAGAACCAAGGAGCTAAATGAGTTCGGCGCCGGGACAGAGGCCGCAAAGGCACGACACGGTCCAAAGCCCCAATGGCCGCCCTATCCCAGGTGGCCACCAGGTCTTCAGCCGAGTCGTGAGCCAGTGTCTCAAGAAATGGCCCAAGCTCCATCTGTAACCTATCAGGATCCATCAGGCACCTGGGGCAGAACCACCTGGTCGGTTCCGCCTCCCTGCGACGGGGTGCAGCGGTCAGAAAGTCAAGTCGAAGGAGCGAGTGGTCAGACCATGACAAGGGTTCAGTGCCTATATCCCCTATATTGAGACCACTCAACCACTGACCAGAGATAAAAACTAGATCCAGGGTGTGCCCACCCATGTGAGTAGGGACATGAATTACTTGGGTCAGGTCCATGGCCGTCATGGAAGCCATGAACTCCTGAGCTATCTCAGATGTTTCACCGATAGATGGCAGATTGAAATCCCCCATGACCAAAAGCCTGGGCGTATCAATCGCCACCTCGGCTATGACATTGAGGAGCTTGGGCAGGGTCGTTGCCACATGGCAGGGAGCCAGGTACGCGACCAACAGACCCATCTGCCCCCCATGACCCCACTTCACAAAAATGGACTGACACCCGGCTATCTGAGGTACAGTGGCCTCCCTCGGATCAAGAACTTTCTTTATAATGACCACTACTCCCCCGCCCCTGCCCTGAGCTCTCGGCTGATGGAATGCCTGGAAACCTGGTAGGCACATCTCCACGAGAGGAACCCCGCCTTCATAGCCCAACCAGGTCTCCGTAATACCAGCCAGGTCCGCACCCCCCTCTTGAAGAAGGTCACATATGAGGGGGGCCTTATTTACTACGGACCTAGCATTGCACAACATCAGCCGGAGCTTCGGGTCCTGAGACTCTGAACAACCTGGGGAACAGGAAGAGCTAACATGCAACACTCCATTTTATTCATTGTTATATAGCCATCCAATTTATTTCTTCTTTTAATTAAAAAGTTATCAAATCATCTTTTTTCTTTTTAAAATCCAATTCAAATTTTTAAAGTGTTTAGTCTTTTAACCATATCTCCAGATTAATTCTCTTAGTTCTGTTCCAAAATTAGTTGTTTCTCGGGGCTCTGTCTCTTTAAAGTTGTAGTTTTTAAAAAAATTCAAAGTCCCTTTGTTGCATAGCTGCTGTTTTAGGCTAGGGTTCTTCTAATTATTAAAAATGCTCCAAACGTTGTTACAAGCCTGGGCTGTTGTCACTCACCCAACTTCAAAGAGCTCCGTTTTTCTCCGCTTTTCTCCAGCACTTTTCTTGCCCGGTTGTCCCAGCTTCATGGCAGTCGCCATGGCTGCCGCTCCCTGCCACCGACTCAGAGGGTTACCTCCGACCTCCGAGGAACTTGCCTGTTCCTCTCGGTTGTCCGAGGCGCCCCTCTTCTTCCTCCATCCCTGCAAGATGGGTTCGGTCCGAAGACCCATCAGTGGCAGTTCGGCAGCCGGGGTTTTCACAGGACTCATCAGAGCCTACTATTTCCCCGACTATCTCGCCGCAACACCAAACCGGAAGTCCCTTCGCTTCTATTGTTGAAAGCCACATTGGTACTTCCATATAATGTTTTTCTTTTACTATTTCCCATACTACCAACAAAGCATTCCTTACACAATATCTCTGGAAGTATCCATGGATCTGATTTTTTCCATACCATAAGAAAGCATGCCATCCTAGTTGTAAGTCATGTCCTTCCAAAGTCAATAGTCTTGTATTTCTCAATAAGATCCATTCTTTAATCCAAGTTAACATCGCCGCTTGGTGATACAATTCCCAATTTGGTAGACCAAATCCTCCTCCAATTCTGGAATCTTGAAGCAATTTCAGGTTAATTCTCACTTTTTTCCCTTGCCATATATATTTCCACATCATTTTATTCAAACTTTCAAAGTATTTCTCTCATATTTTTAACTATAATTTTTGTTTTATCTTTATTTATTTTCAATCCAGCTACTTTTCCATATTCCTCTATTTGCTCAATTAACTTTGGACCCGTTTCTATTGGTTCTTCCATAATGAATATTAAATCATCCGCAAATGCTTGTAGTTTATACTCTTCTTTTTTATTTCTCATCCCTTTTATTTCTTTGTCTTATCTTATTTTCCTGTTTAAAATTTCTAGTGTCAGAATAGATAATAGTGGAGATAACTGACATCGTTGTCTAGTTCCTTTTCTTATATCTACTTTCTCTGTCAATTCACCGTTTATTATTACTTTAGCCGATTTGTCTTTATATATAGTCTTAACCATATTGATAAATCTGTCCCCAAAGTCCATTTTTTGTAATTGTAAAATTATAAATTGCCAATTCACGTTATCAAATGCTTTCTGCGCATCTAAAAGTAGCAATGCCATTTGTTTCTCTGAATGTGCCTCATAATATTCCAATGTATCCAAAATAATTCTTATATTGTCTCTAATTTGTCTTTTAGGCAAAAAAACATTTTCGTCTGGTTGTATAAATTCATTTAACAGCCTCTTCAATCTTTCCGCCATAATTGATGCAAATATTTTATAATCTGCATTTAATAGGGAAATTGGTCTATAATTCTTTATTTGTTGTAAATCTGTTTCTTCTTTTGGTATAAGAGTTATATATGCCTCCATCCATGAGTTCGGTGCCTTGGCTTCTATTAATAAATCACTAAATACTTGTAACAATATATTACTTAGTACATCTTGCAACTTTTTATATACTTCTGCTGGTAGCCCGTCTGGTCCCGGGGTTTTTCCATTCTTCTGCCTTTTAATTCCCTCCATCAATTCCATCATTGATATTCTTTCTTCTAATGCTTTTTAAAATTGTTCTGTTATTTTAGGGGTCATTACTTTTTCCAAATATTGTTCTATCTTTTCTTCTGGCATCTGCTCTTGTTGATATAATTTCTTATAATATTTCTTAACTATTTTTTTCTTTTCCTCATTTCGGTAACATATCTTTCTCTCTTGATCTAATAATTGAGTTATCAGTTTCCTTTCTTTTTCCTTCTTCATCTTGCATGCCAGCCACCTCCCTGGTTTATCTGCATTTTCAAAAAAGTTTTGCTTTGATGCTTTTATTTTCCTTGCCAGGTCTTCATTTTCTATTAAATTCAATTTATGTTTCCCCAATTCCATTAGGTTTTTAATTTTTTTGTCTTGTGGGTTTTTTTGCAATTCTTTCTCTAACTTCTTATATTCCTGCTCCAACTTCTTTTGAGTTTGTCTGTCCTGTTTGTTTCTTTTTCCTGCATATGTCATTGCCAAACCCCTTATATATGCTTTGCTAGTGTCCCATACATTTTGCAATTATGTATGTTCTTTTCTATTTTCTTTGAAGAAAAAGGTCAATTCTTTTTCCATATATTGTATAAAATCTTTCTCATTTAATAGGCTTTGATTTAATGTCCATCTCATTCTTTTTCTTTGTCCTTTCCATGTCATCATTATTGGATTGTGATCTGTCCATATATTTGCTTCTATATCAAACTTGTCTATCTTGGATATTAAGTCTATGGACATCCACATCATATCTATTCTTGACCAAGACATATGCCTGTTTGAGTAAAATGTATATTGTTTTTCCTTTAAATGTCTTTTCCTCCAAGCATCCTGTAAACTTAATTTGTCTACCATTGTATAGAATGTTTTCGGAAGTTTCTGTCTTGGTTTTTTATTCACTTTTGTAGATTTATAATCTAACTCATTATCAACAATTGCATTAAAATCTCCAATTATGCAAATATCTTCATATTCATATTCTAATCTTTTCCAGTGTAATTTTGCATAAAATTCTTGATTTTCATTTGGAGCATATATACCCACAAGTAATTTTTTTTTATAGTTCATTACAATTTCTACCATTAATACTCTTCCTTCCTCATCCTCATATATTTGTTTGGATTGGATTGTCTGTTTGATGTAAAATGCTACTCTTCTTTTGCTTTGACAAGCCAGTTGTATACAATGTCCCTAATTTTATTCGCTCCAAAAGTTTTTTATGTTGCTTTCTAATATGCACTTCTTGTAAGCATATAATTTCTAATTTTAGCTTCTCTAATTTATTGAATATTTTCCTTCTCTTTATTGCCGAGTTTAATTCATTTATGTTCAAAGATATTATTTTAATTTCTTCTTCCATTTCTTCTTTATTTATTTGTTTTGTTGATCTAGTCATTCTTATCTCCCTTAGTTCCTTATCTTCTTTCGCCCTCACTCCTTCTCTTAACGCTCTCTCTTCTTGTTCTTTCGTTGTCTCTCTTGGCTGTTCTTTCTTTTCCTCCTGTTGTTCATCTCCTTTTTCTTCCCTCAACCTTCCTTCCTCTTGGACATCTATGTATTGTTTATAAAATAACTCTGCTTTCTTTACTGAGCCTAATCTGTATCGGGGGTGTGTTCAGTGCCAGCGGCAGTACAGCAAATTCCGGGGCTCCTGGAAAATGCTGATATCTCAGCTGCTTTAGGGGATCCCCAGGGAACATAGCTGTCCTGTAGGGACAGTGAAGAACAGAGACACAGGCAGGCACGAACAGGGAAGTCGCAAGTTCCCTGAAGTGTCTGCATCAGCCTCCAACCCAGCAGCAAAGGAAGACAGTCATTAGGAGCTGACAAAAGCTGGGCAGCCACATGCAAGAAGAGAAAGAAAAAAGAACAAGGTGATTCCTTTATATATTTACCTCCTGAACTTTTAAAACTATTTTACTTGAGAAAATTGGCAAAGAGAGAGGGGGAGGGAGTGGAAAAAGGCTACCTCCCCACCTCCGGAACAGCTGCGAAGAAGCAGAAGCCATTAATAAAAGCTAATTAACAAAAGCTGAAAAGGTAATTTAACAAATTGAAAGCAGATTGGGAAAAGAGGCATTTTTGGCTAAAGAACTGTAATTTGAAAATTTGAGTTTGGAGTTTTGAAGCTGGGGGTTTATTTATTTTTTTTCTCTTTTAAGACTATTTTGGATTGCAGAGGAAATTAAAGAGATATATTGGACAAAGGAAAAGATGAGATGGGAGTGACCTTGGGAGTGACCATCAGGGACCCCATTTTTAAAAGTTCGGTTAGAGCCACCTCTGCAAAAGCCGGGATGAATTGCCTGTAGAAATTAGCAAACCACAGGAAGCTTTGAAGTTGCCTGCATGTGTGAGGGGTTTGCCAATCAAGAACTGCTTTCACTTTCCCTGGATCCATCGCTACACCTTTGCTGGAAATTTGGTAGGCCAAGTAGTCTAGGGACATTTTGTGAAACTCACACTTTGACAACTTCGCATAAAGTTTGGTGGCAAGGAGTTTTTTCAGCACTTGCCGGACAAGTTTCATATGCTCATTGAAGGTCTCACTGAATATGAGAATGTCAGCCAAGTAAACAAGGACCCCCTTATAAAGGTGCTCATGTACCACTTCATTAATGAATTGTATGAACACCGCAGGGGCTCCTTGTAGTCCAAATGGCATTACTTTAAATTGGAAGCTGCCAAGCGGGCAGTTCAAAGCAGTCTTCCACTCATCCTCCTCTCTGATTCTTACACGGTAGTAGGCTTCCCTTAAGTCCAGTTTGGTAAACACGATGCCCTTCGACAGGTGGTTCAGCATGTCTTTCATGAGGGGGAGGGGGTGTTTTTCATGCACATGGCGTTGATTCCATGAAAATCAACGCAAAGCCTCATACCCCCATCTTCTCTGAAGAGTACTGGGGCTGCCACTTTGGATTTTGTGGGCTGGATGAAACCGTGCACCAGATTGGTGTCTATGTGCTCCCTCAATTCCTCCATCTCTTTAGGAGTCATGGAGTACATTTTCGGCTTAGGTAGTTTGCCCCAGGTACAAACTCTATCGCAGTGTTGGTTGAGCGATGGGGAAGTTGCAGTCCTCTTCGCTAAGTTGCAGTCCTCATCAGTCTCGACACTCCTTGGGCACTTGCTGGCTGCCAGGTAGGGCATATCAGGCTGGGGCTGCAGGTTCCAGCGTGGTGGTGTCCTTTCAGGTGGTGACTTCTAGGGGATGGTCTTGCCTTACAGGTGGCAATGGACAAATGCCAATGACTAGCTTCCTATAGCTGCCATCCCAGGAGATTGTAGGACCCCACTCATCAAGCCATGAGAGTCCCAATATGACTGAATTGGTCATCTTTGGGGCGACCATGAACCGGAGTTCCCAATGGCGCCCCATCTCCAGTCTGACGAGCTCAGTGACCAAGCTGGCAGGGGCCCCACCAATTAGTGTCCCATGGACTTGCTCAAAGCTGATGGGATGCACCAGGGGCCCTCGTGGGTATGCCCAACTGTTCAACTGGGGGAGACTGATTAGGCATTGCGTGCACCTGGTGTCTATGATGATTTCTACTTCCCCTTGGACCCCTGTCTCTGGGACTGCTAACATAATTTTGAGGGCAAAGGGGCAGATGGCTCCACTTACCATTGGGTCATCACCACTGCTGTCCCCCGGGGAGATAGGAGGGAAAATGCTGGCTGGAGTTCCCTCTGCTTCGATGGGCAGGAGTGGGACCTTGGCAGCTTGCTTGACGCTCCGTCCCTTGTCTGGTGGTTTCTGTGGTGTTTTCTTTTCTCTGGTACGAGCAGGCGACCTTGGTTGAGGGATGGGGGCAGGAGCCAGGCATTCTGAAGCCCAGTGCCCTTGCTGACCAAACCGGTAGCATTTGATAGCCCCAGAGGGTGTGGGAGGGGGCTCCTTAGTCTTCTTCATCTGTGCCCAGAGCCCTAAGGGTTATCTGCTGCTGGTTTTCTGCAAGGGTGAAGCTCTAGGTCCAGAATGATGGCAGTGGTGTACCACGACTGTATCCGGTCCGGTATTCCCCTTATGGCACAGGCTTGCCTGAGATCTGGGTCCAGGGCTTCTTTGAAAGTTTGCACCATCAGGCGCTCTGGCCAGTCTAGCAACTTTCCGGCCATCCTCCAAAACTCCCATACTAATTCTTTTGCGGGTCTCCCAGCTTGCTTCAGTGCTTTAATTTGGGTTTCAGCTTCTACTTGCTGAGCAACATTAGTGAATCTGACCCGCATCAGTTGGATGAACTCATCAGCACCTTCTAGGTCAGGAGCCTCCTCATCGTGAAGCTCAGCTATCCATTCCACCGCTTCTCCTTCGTTCATACCATCCGTGATGACAGAAATCAACTCCCGGTCTGATGGGTACTGATTTCCATATTGGTCGATGTGGGCCTATACCCAGTTGAGGAAGTATGTCAACTTCCCAGGAGTCCCGTCTAAAGTCGCCCGAAACCATGGGGTAGGAGCAGCTGGCGGAACCGGCTGCTGGGCTTGCACAGTGTTGTGACCCAGGCCCAAGTAAGTAGTAGGAAAATCAGTCAGTGAAAAAACAAACAAACTTTATTTGAACAGCTGAGAATTACTTCATTCCCAGCATCGTTCAACTAAATTAAAGCAAATTCCTCCCAACACAAATTCTTCAGTCCTATCTCAAACCTTGGTCCAATTAGGCAAACTGCCAAAGGCCTTTCTTGGCAAACGTTCAGAAGTCACAGATACAAAAATAAATACAAGACATAGACGAAGAAGGAGACGAAGCTACTAACGTTGTTTTCTGGCAAAGCCCAAGTGCCATTGCTGGTCTGTTTTAAGCCTTATGGGAGGGGCCAATCATCTCTTTGCCCTATTCCTGAGTTGTCCTCTTCACTTGAGCTGCTCTTGCCTTCTGGCAGCTCTTCTCATGTGTGCATTAGGAACAGGCTCTTCCTGTTCCTCTGCCTCACTCCTATCAGTCTCTGGAGGCTCTGGAGTCTGCATGTCACTCCCTGATGGCCCAGGCCCCATCTCTGCCTCTGACGCAGAGCACTCATCCGGGCATTCCCTAGCCTCCAGGACTGGCCCATGTTCTTCCTCAGCCTCATCGCTGTCCAGTTCCGCAGGCTGCTGGCAGACCACAATAAACAGGTGGCTGGCCAGGCGCATGCTGCCAGATCGGGACCTGCTGCGGAGCCACTGGCACCTGTTGTTGAGCCTAGACCTGTTGAGGGATCGCAGCTTGAGGTTGCAGGGGCGGTTGCGGCAGGGCCGGCACTGGCTGCAGCGCAACAGCCGGCTGCTGAAAGGAACCAGGCTGTTGGAACTGCATCGGTTGCTGGATCAGGGCCTGTGTCCACTGGCATTGCACCCACCCCTGCCCCAGGTAGAAAGCCCACCTGGGAGGGATTTGGCTTGCGGGTGGCAACACAAACCCGGGTTGAGGTTGCAGGGCAGGCAGACTCCAGAATCCCTGTGGTGGGTCTGGCATCCCGTGGCTGGGCTGGCTGATTAGGGTTGGTTGCTGGGTCGCTTGTGCCCTGGGATGGAGGGGACCCACAGCCGGGCTGGGCTGGAGTGTTAGGCTGAGAGTTGAGCTGCTTGGGACCAAATGGAAAGAGGCTGATGTAAATCATGATAATTCTGTAATATTCGATAGTGCCATTCAAATGTATCTGTCATGACATCATCCTATTTTAAGCAAACAGAAGAAACAGTTTTCCTAATTTTTCCCTCTCATACAATTTCTTTTTAATTTTATGAACTATACCCAGTAGTAGATTATGAAAAGAAGCAAAAGTAAAAGGGTTGTACCCCAAATGAGTGTCCAACAGATATACTGTTGTTTTCTGTTTGCAGAAAGAAAACAAGGAAAATGCATTTCAAATATAAAGAATATCTTTAATGAAGAGCATATCATGGGATAAAAGTTATTTCATTCTCCAAGAATCAAATTTTCCAAGCAGGAACTCTAAATTTGTTTTGAAAGACTTATTAAATAAGGGGAAATACATATTATTAACTGATAAAATAACATTTGAATATCTGTGTATTAGATTCTGGCTAATAAACCATTATCTAGTCTAGTCCTCCATAAATCCACAGATATATGGGAGCAAGCACTCGATTCTTGTACAGATTTTTGGTGCAAAGTCAGACCTACAAGCATACATTTGCATATAACTAATCAAATGACTAAAAAAAAAGTAATGGATGGGAAATGAATAAACTATTCATACAAAAGAATGCAAGGATCTGTGAGAAAAAGAAATTATTAAACATTTGGAGGGCAAGACAGGAAGGAAATAGAGATGTGTGTACATGGGTTGTTACTTAATTTTATTTCCCAATTCTAAGAGTCTGCTCATACCTTTGATGTGGAAGTTTTTCAAGCCATGTCAATTGGCTGAAGGATGGTTTGGGGCTGCACTGTATAAAAATACTTTCTATAACGTGAACACGCCGGTCTCAGTGACAACCACCAGATTATTTATTTAAAATAAAAGACGGAAATCAACTGCATAAACACCATACATACAAACAAAATCTATCATGATCCAAGAGAAGGGAAAAATCCAGTATCAACAAATGCATAGTACATTTTTTAAAACAATCCATTTGCCACAGAGTATGTGCTACCTTCAGACTTCTGCAGAGCTCTTCATCAAGCAGGAAATGGGATAGAGAGACAATGTGACTGAATGAATTAGACTTTTGTAGATACTGTGTGTGTCAAATTTTACCTAGCACATAAGACAAAGAAGCAAAGGCTGACCTCTGCATTTCTACATATATACTTATGCCAGCTGTAAATGGTGTACCTACCTGGCAAAGTGTAAACTGAAGCCAAATCCATATCTAGTATTTGAAATGAACTGACCTCTCAAATTACATTTTTTTCCTGGTAGTAGAAAAATCATATTTGGCCTAATTTGGGGATATTTATTATTTTCTAAGATTTACATGTCACTTCAATCACAGATGATGCTAAAAAGTGTATGTTCCAATATGTTAACAAAAAATTAAATCAATTAAAAATTATAAAACAGTAATAGTAGCAACCTTCACATTCATCATCCTACTAGGAACACTTTTTACTGTAAGAACAAATCACCTATTGAAAGGTAGGAATTCACCATTCTATCAGTCCCCAAAGGCTTTCCAAAATAATCAGGTCCAAGTAGCTTTACTAAATGCCAGCAAGGTTGGTGCTGATCTGACCTGCTGATTTTAGTTCTCTCCCTTTGTGTGCCACATAATTCTGGAGAATTTGAAGCGTGGTAAACTGGAGGTCCTAATAAAAATAAATCCACCAAGTTGTCCCAGTCCTGAAGAAAACAGCAATTAACTGCCTAAATAACTACAGACCTATCGCATTAACGTCTGTAGTGATGAAATGCTTCGAGAGATTTGTTCTCCAACACATTCGGACATGCCTCCCACCGGACTTCAACAACTATCAGTTTGCCTACAGGGGGAATAGGTCGACAGACGACGCCATAGCTACTCCTTTACATTATGTAGCGAGCCATCTGGAGAAATCCGAGAACTATGTCACGATGCTTTTTGTAGACTATAGCTCGGCCTTCAACACCATTCTGCCGAGCATCCTTATCGAAAAGCTGACTGACTTGGATTTTCCCTCTTCCATTTGTGACTGGATCAAAGACTTTCTGAGGGACTGGCCACAAACAGTGAGGGTTGGGTCTGTCATATCCACCCCCTCTGAAGCTTAGCACTGGCTCCCCACAGGGCTGTGTGCTCAGTCCCTACCTGTATTCACTGTACACACATGATTGTGTACTGTCAGACCCATCTACTGTGAACATTAAGTTCACAGATGAAAACCACTATACTGGGTCTTATTACAGGTGGAAACGAAACAGCATACAGGGGGAAAGTTCAAAAACTTTCCACATGGTGCTTAAAAAACAACCTGCACCTGAACATCAGCAAGACCAAGGAGATGGTGTTGGACTTCCGGTGGAAGAGAGGAACCTGCCCCACTTTACATTGAGGGGGGCTGTGTATAGAGAGTTTCCTTCTTTAAATTCCTGGGAGCCCATCTCAGTGAAGACCTCACCTGGAAAAACAATACGATCCAGGTGGTCAGGAAGTGTTCTGCCCCAGCTTCGGATTCCCAGAGAACGTGACACACACCAAGCTTCACAAACACTGTTTAATTCCAAACAAACACCTTTCAAGAATGCAGGCTTCCCGTACAAAGGGTCCTTATCAAAGTTATTAAGAACAAAGTCCGACAAAGGTTGGCAATCAGCCCAGAAAACCAGATATGAGAAGTCGCTCGCTCTCCAAGATGCTCTGTAGTAATGAGACGTTGTTTCTAGCAAGAAAGCACTAGCTGTGTGTGACTTAAATAGGCTAAGGGAGTGGCCAATTATCCTCAAGCCCTACTCTTGAGTAGACCTCCTCCTCCTGAGTAGCCACTCCTGCCTTTTGGCAGCCCTGTGTGCCCGAGCATTGAGGAGAGGCTCCTCCACTTCGCTGTCTCCACTGGAAGGAGCCTCTGGAGGTTCTGAAGGCCCTGGCTGAGTCTCTGCCTCTGGCATCACATCATCTTTGGCCTCTTCACTGTCCGACGCGAGCGCCGGCTCTGCCGGCTGCTGGCACAACACCACACCAGCCTCTTCGTCATTGGGATCAGCCACGATCCGCGCAGGCCACTGGCGGGCCACAACAGGAAGGCCCAACAGAGACTCCATTTCCTTAGGGTCTTGCATAAAAACAGGGTTGAACAACAACTGATGACCTCCTTTTACCGGTCCACAATAGAAAGCATCTGTTACAGTGGTTATGTCTGCTGTGTTAGCAGGATTAGTCTGAGATGCATTCCCTGCCTCTAGAGGAGCGGCCTTCAGCTGCTCCTGTGAGGTATTTCCGGTTCCTGTCATATGTAGATATATACTTGTAATGATGGCTTATTGGGCGTCTCTCTTACGATTAAACTTCTTGAAACATGGTGTCAGAAGTCTGAATCCATGTCTTCCTGATACATTTGAAGCATACCCCCGGAAGCTAAGCAGTGGAAGCATGGCAGCTGCTAACAGTATACCTCTGCCTCTCAGGAGGATGCATCCTTGTTTACCACTGATGCGTTTTATAGGAAAGAATGTATCGGCACAATACACTCCAAGGGCAAAAAATGGTTTGCAAATCTCAGGTTTAACAACATAATTAAACCCTGCCAGCTGGACTCAGGTGCAACCTGTGATGTCTAAATGACAAAATGAAACTGGCACCCGAGATACTTCTTCAGCCTAGCAGTACTAAATTGAAGTTATATTCAGGAGAACTAATGAATTTACTGGGCTTATTTCAAACAGAATGCAGAATGCAGAATGCAGCATACGTGGGGATATTTATAAACTTGAATTTGAGATTGTGGAAGCTGACCAGAAGCCATTATTGTCAGGATCGACATGTGAGCACTTGGGGTTGATGCAGTTTACCATTCCAGCTGAGCTACACAATGTTGTGATTTAACATTGAAGTTCACTCTGTTGAGGGCCTTTCTATCAATACGCTGAGTGGGAGGGGCAGATATGGCAAGTGCAGGGGACCATATCACGTGATGGGGGGGGGTGCGCACTCGCTATCTCCGAGTGATGGCGCGCCCTGGTCCCCAAAGCCCTTCTCGCCCCCCAGGTTGCGCAGACTCTCAGGGCCCGAGTCTCCGGCTGTTGCTGTGCAATGCCAGGTCCGTGGTAAATAAAGCCCCCCTCATCTGTGATCTTGTTCAGGAGGGGGGAGTGGACCTGGCAGGTATTACGGAGACCTGGTTGGGCCAGGAGGGGGGAGTTCCCCTCGTGGATATGTGCCCTCCAGGCTTTCATGCATTCCATCAGCCGAGAGCTCAGGGCAGGGGCGGGGGGGTGGCGGTTATTATAAAAGAGGGTCTTGATCCGAGGGAGTCCACTGTACCACAGATATCCGGGTGTGAGTCCCTCCTTGTGAAGTGGGGTCGCGGTGTTCAGATGGGTTTGCTGCTCACGTACCTGGCTCCCTGCCACGTGGCAACAGCCCTGCCTGAGCTACTCAACGTGATAGCCGGGGTGGCGGTTGATACCCCCAGACTTTTGGTCTTCGGGGATTTCAACCTGCCATCTGTCGGTGAAACATCTGAGGTGGCTCGGGAGTTCATGGCTTCCATGACGGCCATGGACCTGACTCAGTTAATTCATGGCCCCACTCACATGGGCGGACACACCCTGGACTTAGTTTTTGTCTCTGGTCAGTGGTCGAGTGGCCTTGATATAGGGGATATAGTCATCGAACCCTTGTCATGGTCAGACCACTCTCTCCTTCGACTAGACTTTCTAACTGCTACACCCCGCCACAGGGAGGCGGAACCGATTAGGTGGTTCCGCCCCAGGCGCCTGATGGAGCCTGACAGGTTCCAGATGGAGCTTGGGCCATTTCCTGAGACTCTGGCTCATGACTCGGCTGAAGACCTGGTGGCCGCCTGGGATAGAGCGGCCGCCGGGGCTTTGGACCACGTCGTGCCTTTGGGGCCTCTGACCCGGCGCCGAACTCACCCGGCTCCTTCGTTTACTGAGGAGCTGAGGGAGAAGAAGCGCCGGAAAAGACGCCTGGAGAGCGGTTGGAGGACCAGCCGTTCCGAATCTGACCGAACACTGGTGAGGTCTCATATTAAGACCTACCTAGTGGCGATAAAAGCTGCAAAGTCTAGCTACTTTTCCGCTCTTATCGCGTCATCAGATAATCGCCCAGCCGCCCAGTTTAGGGTGACCCGCTCCCTCCTTCAATTGGGAGCACAGGATGACCCCTTGCAGGGTCGAGCTGAGGATTTTGTGCAGTATCTGCATGACAAAATCGCTCAGATGCGGGAAGGTCTGGCCTCTGACTGGGTAGATCCGGACGGGATGAATGAGGCAGGTCTTGGGGGTGTGGTTTGGAAGGAGTTTGATTCTGTGGCTCCCGAGGACATGGACAGGATTCTGGGATGGCTGAATGCGACCACATGTTTATTGGACCCGTGTCCCTCCTGGTTGGTGCTGGCTTCCCGGGAGGTTACACGAGGCTGGCTCCAGAAGATTGTTAACGCTTCTTTGAGTGAAGGTGTCCTGCCGGCCGCTTTGAAAGAAGCGGTGGTGAGACCCCTCCTCAAGAAGCCCTCTCTGGACCCGGCTGTTTTGGCTAATTACCGTCCAGTCTCCAAACTTCGCTTCATTGCGAAGGTTGTTGAGAGTGTGGTTGCATGGCAGCTTCCCCAGTTCCTGGATGAAGCTGTCTATCTAGATCCGCTCCAGTCCAGTTTCAGGTCTGGGTACAGCACCGAAACGGCATTGGTCGCGTTGGTGGATGATCTCTGGAGGGCTCGGGGTAGGAGTTATTCCTCTATCCTGGTCCTATTAGATCTCTCAGCGGCTTTTGATACCATCGACCATGGTATCATGTTGCGCCGGTTGGAGGGGTTGGGTGTGGGGGGCACCGTTTTGTGGTGGTTCTCCTCCTATCTCTCCGACCGGTCACAATCTGTGTTGACAGGGGGGCAGCGGTCGACTCCGAGGCGCCTTGTTTGTGGGGTGCCGCAGGGGTCGGTCCTCTCGCCCCTTCTGTTCAACATTTATGTAAAGCCGCTGGGTGAGACCATCCGTGGCTTTGGGGTGGAGTTCCATCAGTACGCTGACGACACCCAGCTGTACATCTCCACTCCAGGCCACCCCAACGATGCCCTTGAAGTGATGTCCCGGTGCCTGGAAGCTGTGCGGGTCTGGATGGGGAGAAAAAGGCTCCGACTTAACCCCTCCAAGACCGAGTGGCTGTGGCTGCCGGTGTCCCGATATAGCCAGCTGGTGCCATCGCTGACTATTGGGGGCGAGACATTGGCCCCCACGGAGAGGGCTCGCAACTTGGGCATCCTTCTGGATGCACGGCTGTCTTTAGAAGAGTACATGATGGCCGTGGCCAGGGGGGCTTTTTATCAGGTTCGCCTGATATGCCAGTTGCGTCCCTTTCTGGATCGGGACTCCCTACGCATGGTCACTCATGCTCTCGTGACTTCCCGCCTGGACTACTGCAATGCTCTCTACATGGGGCTCCCCTTGGGATGCACCCGGAGGCTCCAACTGGTCCAGAATGCGGCCGCGCGGGGAATTATGGGAGCGACGGGGCGCTCCCATGTGACACCTCTCCTGCGTGAGCTGCACTGGCTCCCGGTGGTCTTCCGGGTGCGCTTCAAGGTGTTGGTGACCACCTTTAAAGCGCTCCATGGCTTAGGGCCTGGGTATTTGCGAGACCGCCTTCTGCCACCAGTAGCCTCCCACCGGCCAGTTCGCTCGCACAGAGAGGGCCTCCTCCGGGTGCCGTCAGCCAGACAATGTCGGCTGGCGACCCCCAGGGGGAGAGCCTTCTCTGTGGTGGCGCCTGCCCTCTGGAATGACCTACCCCCGGAGATACGCAGGATATCAGACCTCCGGACCTTTCGTCGGGCCCTTAAAACCCATTTGTTCCATCTAGCTGGGCTGGCTTGATCCCATCCTCTGTTTTAAATTATAATTGATTTTAAATTGGACTGTTTTAATTGTCGGCCGAAAATATTTAATATTTTTAATTGGTTTTAATTTTTGTATATCATGTTTTATTCTGGCTGTTCACCGCCCTGAGTCCGCAAGGAGAAGGGCGGTTTATAAATTGAAACAAATAAATAAATAAATAAACTCCCCCCCCCCCCCCCCAAATCTCCGGTGTGGCCATTGACAGAACAGCAAATCCTCCAAGTATACCAGGAGGTGTTTGAGGGCCCCATAGTATCTGTTTCAGGAGAGGTTCATTTTGAACTTGACCCTACTATTTCCCCAGTACAAAGTGCACCACACAATGTGCCTAAAGCTATTAAGCAGCAGGTTAAAGCACAACTGGATAAGTACGAGGTGGAAGGACATATTACAACAGTAACTGAGCCCACTGGCCTTGATAAGCAACATGGTTGTTATTAGGAGGCTGGAGAAAATTAGAATTTGCATTGATCCCAAGTTCTTGAATATGGCCCTGAAACGGTCACACTATTTAATGCCAACACTTGATGATGTTTTGCACAGGCTACCCAAAGCACGGCTTTTTACGCTTGTTGACACTAGAAATGCCTTCTTACAGTGTAAATTGGATGACATGAGTAGTTACATGACTATGTTCTGGACCCCATGGGGTTGAAAGAGATGGCTTAAATTACCCTTTGGAGTTTCTGTAGCACCAGAGGTGTATCCACGAAAGCAGCACAAACTACTGAGTGGGCTCAGTGGAATTGAGCCAATAGCTGATGACATTCTAATATTTGGCTGTGGTGAAACAGACAAAGAAGCTGAGCATGATCATGATGAGAAGCTAATAGCATTATTAGATTGGTGTACACAGGTGAGGTTAAGGCTCAGTGTAAAGAAGTTGCAATTTAAGGTGCACGGAGTCCGCTTCCATGGGCAAATTTTATCGTCACAAGGTTTAAAAGCTGATCCAGATAAGATTAGAGCCATTGTGGAGATGCCACCACCTGCTGATGTTAAATCAGTGCAGAGATTTATCGGATTTGTTACCTATTTAGCAACATTTCTGTCGCACCTATCGGAGGTGTGTCAGCCATTGAGACACCTTCTGGACAAAGATACAGTTTGGCATTGGCTTCCGAAGCATGATCAGGCAGTACAGGAGATAAAACGCTTGGTCACTATTGCTCCAGTGTTAAAATATTATGATGTTACAAAGACTGTTACCATCCAAAGTGACTCGAGCAAAAATGGCCTAGGATGTTGCCTATTGCAAGGTCAGCCAATTGCATATGCATCCAGAACGCTCTCTTCTGCCAAGCTGAATTATGCTCAAATTGAAAAGGAATGCTTAAGTATTGTATTTGCCTGCCAGCGTTTCCATCATTTTCTGTATGGCCAGGATACAATCACAGCCGAGACTGATCACAAGCCTCTAATAGCCATATTCAAGAAGCCCCTTTTGTGCACTCCTAAACAGTTGCAGAGCATGATGCTTAGTTTGCAGAATTACAACCTCAATGTTGTCTACAAGCCAGGACATGAAATGTATATTAGTGATACCCTGAGTAGGGCGACGATAGATCAGGTGAAACTTGGAGGAGAACATGAGCATCAGACAGTCTGCTGGTTGCAACAGGAACAAACTTTTTTCGGCCAAGTTAATCAAGCGGACTATCTTAATGTCACAAATCAGCAGCTATGTCAGCTTAGGCAACACACAGGTACTGATGTAGCGTTAAAGGCACTGAAGGCTATCATTATGAGCGGATGGCCAGATGAGAAGGAGGAAGTTCCGGCAATAGTGAGGGAATATTGGACTTTTAGAGATGAGATTGCCGTACAAAACGGGATCTTGTACAAGGGCCCAAGAGTCATAGTGCCTAGGTCATTGAGAGCAGAGATGCTATTGCGCATACACTCAAGCCATATTGGCAGAGAGGCATGCTATAGACAAGCCCGTGATACGCTTTACTGGCCCAACATGCAAGGCAAAATCAAGGACTTTGTTAGCAATTGTTCCACCTGCAATGAATATGCATATTCGCAACAAAGAGAAACCATATGTCACACGAGATACCATCACATCCTTGGCAGATTGTTAGTATGGATTAGTTCAACTATGCAGGAAAAGAGTATCTAATATTAGTTGATCATTATTCTGTCTTTTGGGAAATCGAACCCCTTACGGACTGTTCAGCTGAGACTACCATTAAGAGATGCAAGACTCAGTTTGCACGTTAAGGCCAACCAGAAAAAGTGATCTTAGATAATGGTCCTCAGTTTGCGAGTTTACAATTTAGGAAATTTGCCACTGAGTGGGAGTTCGAGCATGTGACCTCTTCACTGCGTCATCCGCAAGCTAATGGCAAAGCTAAATCAGCTGTGAAGATCGCTAAGAATCTATGTAGGAAAGCTCACAGTGAAGGTAAAGATCCATGGAAAGCCATTCTACATTGGAGAAATACCCCATCTGAGGGCACGGACAGTAGTCCGGCACAGAGACTGATGGCAAGGAGACTAAAGACATCATTACCAGTGGCTGACAAGCTGCTTGAGCCCTTGGTGATACAAGGGGTTCCAGAAAAGTTACAGCTGAAGAGACAAGCGGTCAAGGCAAGATATGACAACTCAGCTAGAGATTTGCCAGAATTGAAGATTGAGGAACAGATTTGGATGAGACTGCTGCCTGGAGACTGAAGAGGCCATTGGAAAATGGGTAGCTGCTTACAACAAGTAGCTCCACGTTCCTATTTAGTGGGCGTTGAAGGAACTTTGTATCGTTGTGATCGGGTAAATGTGCATGTAGCTGAGTGGCCAGATTTTACATATCCTGTGGACAAGCCAGATGTATCTGGTATTACCACGCCGCACTTACCCATGGACAATGAGGAATGCACAGGGATGTGGCCTCAGATTAATGTTGATGAGAGCTCGGAGCAAGCGGGTATACCCGATAGCAGTCGAGTGCTGGACACTCCAGTAAGCAGCAAGAAGAGCCCAGCGGTCCCAGTGAGATCAGAGAAGCCCATAGTGCAAAGAGAGCCAGTTGGCGCAAGAGGGCCAGTCGTCACTCGTAGCGGCCAATGTTCGCGACCACCTGACAGACTTAATTTGTAGAAAGTGTTGATATTGTTCCCTTTTACAATTTGAACTTTTTTACATTGTTTTATTATGTAATAATTGTGTTAATATGAAAAGGGAAGACGTTATAGTTGCTTGCATCGGAACTTTGCATGTTTCACAATGTTTTATAAAGTTTATAAGGTTTAAAAAGGTTTTATAATGTTTTAATATGTGATAGTTGTATTAATATGAAAAAGGGAAGATGTTACAGTGGTTATGTCTGCTGTGTTGGCAGAATTAGTCTGAGATGCATTCCCTGCCTCTCGAGGACCTGCCTTCAGCTGCTTCTGTGAGGTATTTCCGGTTCCTGTCATATGTAGATATATACTTGTAATGATGGCTTATTGGGCGTCTCTCTTACGATTAAACTTCTTGAAACATAGTCCTCACTTACTGCATCACGGTATGGCATGCTGGTCTGACAGCCGCGGATAGAAAAACATTACAGAGGGTGGTGAGTACATCACAAAACATCGTGGGCTGTTTCCTGATACCACAAGATGAGATCTCTAGGGCTCGTTGCCTTAGAAGAGCGAGGAAAATTCTCAGGGCCGACTCTCACCCTGGTCACCACTTCTTTACCCTCCTATAGAAGTATAGCCAGCCCCACAAACAGGCTGAAGAACAGTTTTTATCTGTGGGCTGTCAGACTCCTGAATGAGAAATAACATAACTATGTAGTATGATGGACTTGCAGGGCTGGCGCAATGTCTAACATGTTCACACTGGTGCAATAGGACTGGGTGTTTTGTTAATATGATTTATTGGGTATGGGATTTTTTGTCTTCACTGTGAGTTGTATTGTGTTGGGGGGGTGCACTGAGGGAGCTCAACAAATCTCATTGTACATATGTTGTGCACTGACAATAAAGATTTGAATTGCTCTGCAACTTCTGCTAAAATATACTTCTAGTGACATTTATGTTTATATACCTGGTAACAAATATGTTAAGACAGATGAAACCATAAAATTCTGCTCCCCCCCCCAACATATGCAATACAATACTTACATTTTGCAGTATTTTTGCAAATTATATTTGCACTACTGTAATAATGGGTAAAGTTCCAAAGAAGTAACTTTTGCTTTCTTACCTTGTTGGCTCGAATTTGCTTGTATATCTCTGTTTGCTGCCGGATTCGGTACTCTAAATCTGAGACATGAGCTTGAAGCCAGTTCCAACGACTGACAATAGCAGCTCTGTCTGTTGCCCACTGCCATTCTGACCTTCGCCTCCTGGAAAGAGAGAAATGAGCATTCTGTTTAGATGACTGAACACATGCTGCCCCAATTGAAGAACCACCTGACTACTTTACCAGTTTTAGTAGCATAAAAAGAGGGGGTATAATAAATACTTGATTCTACGAAGTTGGAATACATTTTTTTTTTGCAAAGACTCCAGTACAGAAGAAGAGCATCTAGATTTCTGATTGATCGTATCTGACTAAATCACTCAACACATTTGCCTAATCTTTTCACAGTTCTCTAAACTTTGTAAGTAATTGATTTCATTTATATACTTTTAACAATATTAGGAGACTTCCCTATTTCCTATATTCTTAAATAAATTAAACCTATACAGGTAGTCCTCGACTTACGACCACAATTGAGCCCAAAATTTGCTAAGTGAGACATTTGTTAAGTGAATTTTGCCCAATTTTACGACCTTTCTTGCCACAATTCTTAAACAAACCACTGCAGTTGTTAAATTAGTAACACGGTTATTAAGTAAATCTGGCTTCCCCAGTGACTGCTCGTTAGAAGGTCACAAAATGTGATCACATGACCCCAGGACACTGCAACCTTCATATATATGCGTCAGTTGCCAAGCATGTGAATTTCGATCACGTGACCATGGGGATGCTGCAACAGTTTTAAGTTTGAAAACTGGTCATGAGTCAATTTTTTCAGTGCTGTTGTAACTTTGAATGGCCACTAAACAAACTGTTGTAAATTAAGGACTACCAGTAGTTGTTCTGATAACATTCCCAATAGAAATGTTCTCATATTGTCCTTGTGTGCTTTCAGCATTCTCTAAAACAATTTATCTTCTAGACCAGGGGTGTCAAACTCAAGGCCTGCGGGAAGCTTAAATCTGGCCTGGAAATGTCAAAGGACTGGCCCGCAATGCCTCTGATGGCCAAAATGGGCTGCTGGGGGGCTGCACGGGCCATTTTCGGCCGGCAGAGTGCTGCAGGAGGACTGGCTTGGACTGGATTACAATTATGTGGCCTTAAGTAAGTGCCTGATCTGGATAGAAAACAAGCAACATCTTCTGTTAATACTACAGTTTAATGCCAGATTTTACATACTGTAGGTCCATTTAATCTACAATCAACAATCTATTCTGTATTCTGTATTCTATATTCAGTATTCTATTCTGTATTCTATTCTGTATCTATAATTGACAGCCATTTCTATTTACTATCCTGGAAATTTACCTCTGCTGTTAGATCTTCTTTTATTATGTTATTTATGCTATTGTATTTTTATTATTAGTTGAATAATAAAAATACAATAGTATAAATAGCTTTTCTGCCTGGAAAAGCAATTTACTATTAAACAATGGGGTATAAATTTAGAAATAAAAGGTTTAGTGGAATATGAAGAATAAGTAATAAATGTTTGCCAGTAATATCTGGTAGAAGAGATAGGAAAACGGTTATAGAACTGTGGAAAGAAAGAAGAGAAGGGGGAAAAAAATCTTGAGCCTGTGACAAATGCCCACCATGGCCATGCCCACCTGGCCACGACCACAACCAACTCTGGCCACCACCCCCAGGCCGTCCAAGGTCATTCCTGAAATTGGTAAACCAGCATGAACTTGGGCCAGTCTCTCAGGTGGCTGGCCAGACTGCGTAAGTCTTGGATGTACTCCGTCCTCTGCCAATTGTCCTGTGTTGAGCTGCCATTAGGTCTCCAAACCGTTCTTGCAGTACTTGCATGAAGGTGACCAGGTCAGTCAGCTCCGGAGCCCCCTCATCATTCAGAGACACCTACCATCCTGAAGCACTCCCTTCCAGGCTGGACACGCCAGCATGAACCAGGGCTGCATCGTCTGGGTACATCACTCAGTAGCACTCCATATAGTGCCACGTCTGAGCCAGAAAATGGGCCAGGTGGTCTGGGCATCCGTCAAAGCAGACCACCAAGCAGGTGATGGCCACTCCTCCCACACCAGGACGTACCTTGGCAGCTGTCAGCCTTGGAAGACATATTAAGCCGGAAGCTTCAATGCTGCCATCTCCTCATGTGTGGGAAAATAGGAGGGGGGATTTAGGAGAGGGGAGTTAGTAGACATAATAACAGTTTTTCATATTGGTCAAGGTCAGGGCAGTCCAGCATCTGGAGGAGTGGTCAAGGGCTGGGCTGAGGCGAAACCGATGGTGATTGGAGCATGTGACCAAAAGGGGAGAAAGGAGTTGGTTTTGGAAAGCCCGGGGTTTTCAGATTCGGGATTTCCCAGATGTGCCAGTTTACCTATTGCTAGTAAAGAAACTTTGGAAAATGCCTGCTTCTGCATCTTTATTGGGAGTCGGGGGTTTTCTGGAATGCTGACAGAGGCACGTTAGCTGCTGCTTCCAGCACTGGGGCCCCAGCCACCTTTGGAACTATCAGGACTGTCTGCTGCAACATCTGAGGTGTGGTGGCAGGGCCAGCTGCTACTGCCACCTACGCCACAGCTCTAGCCATACCTGTTGGCGTTGATACGGTTGGCTGTAGGAGGGGGAGACGGGGTAGCCACCACTGTTGGCTTCACTTCTCCCGCCCCGGTTACTGCCACCGTGGTTCCTGGTGATGTAGCCGGCTGAATCTCCAAACCGTCAAACTTCTCTCTCAGCTGCTCCATTGATGGGCTGTGGGTAGTGACCGGAAGCTTCCACTCAAGCTGGTTTGTCCCACTTGGCCAGTCACCTCATTTTCCACCTGCTCCCTTGGACCATGTTGACTCCCGAGGGATCCAGGGGGTACTCGGCTTCTGCCACCTTGCCCAGGGGTTTTTGGCCCCTGGGACAGGGTGTCCTTCACCCACTCGCTCGTGCTCGCAGGCTGCTGCTCGTATCTCTTGGCCTTCTGTTTGGGACATGTGCTGGCCGGCTGTGCCCCTGCTCCAGCTTGGAGCATTGCTGAAACCTCCCAGGCCAGGATTTCTCCTGGCTTCTTCCTCTCCTCCAAATCTTTGTCTGCCATTGAAATCTCAGATCTGACTTTTCAGCGCAAACTCTTTGTTTTGGGAAAGCGTCTGTTTGGCTAAGAAGGCTCTCATTGTTCAACCTTGAGGTGTTGAGATTCTCCCAGACCATAGATGGTACACATGAATTCCCCAATTCCCTCCCATTACAATCATTCAACCCCCCCCCCCCTTTCTGTTGTCAAGCTGCGAGAGAAAGTTGTAGAGGGAGTTGACAAAAGGTTTATACACAAATATTGAAGACTAGCACTAACCTCAGTCTTTTTCATTTCCTAATTATACACATAAATAGTCCACCCTTATTATATCTCACACACAAACATATTGTGTGGTTTCACTCATTACTATCAGAGTTTGAAGGATTCTCAAAGGTCAGTTTAGATTATTAGTTGGGACTATCTGTCAGCCTCCGCTTTTCTCTGCTTTGGCTGCCATAGTAAAGGGGGGCGGGGAGTTTGGGTTATGAATGCTGGAATGAGGAATCGAAAGTGAATCTTAAGACTTATTGCTGCACCTTTGAAGCTGCTATCGGGTCAACAGCCACAGCATTCCTGATTGATGAGACTGCCAGACGTGTGCTCCCACCTGACCTCTGGGAGACCTTTGGATTGGATGATTTAGGTTGGACAGTGGGAGGGGATGCTTTCTATCTGTAACTTTCATGCTTTTTGCCTCAGATTCTGCTTTTCTTTGGTTACGATCACTTCATTTCTAATAAAAGTACCATACTTTATATTCAATGGAGTCTGGGTCATTCTTTCCTGGATTTTGAAGGAAGCATATCTGACATTAAGCAGAATCTCTCTCTCAGCCATCCTGGACAACTACCGAGGGGGCTGAAAATCACAGGATGTCTGATCAAGAAAGTGATTTAGATCAGATGGGAGGTTCTGGCTCGGCGATGACTTCATTCCAACTGGGGGAAGAGGCCACGGTGTGGATGGAAAAACTACAGCTGAGAGAGGAGCCAGACGAAGCCAGATGGTCGCGGGGAGTACAGAAGCTGCCGGACTTGGCGAGGACCCCCAAAGGAGTAACCAGCTCCAGACCCCGTAAAGGAGAGGGCGTGTGGCTACAAGAGCAAAAGGAGAGCCTCATGATGGCTCAAGCTATGCAACTCCTCCGCGATGTCGAAGAAAGCCGGAAAAGCCGTGAGTTTTATGTATTCCCTGCAGGGAAGGGAGGAGACCACCCCAGAGTGGATCCAGAGGAGGGTGCTTGTGGGGTAGAGGAAGAGGAAGCTGGGGAAGAAACATCTTGGGCTTCTGGTGCCCAGATGAGGGATTCAGCAGCCCAGGGACCCCCAGCCTTGCAGACCCCACCCCACAGACGCAAGAAACTGAAAATTCCCCCCCGAACAGAAAATATGGAGGAGACCCGAAAACCCTGGGGCTCTTTTTAACTCAAGTGTGGAATCACATGTAAGACTGGGGGGAGGACTACTTATCGGATACAGCTCGAATGAGATGTGTCACTAATGCCTCAGAGGGAGTGGCAGCTGAATGGATGGTGGTCCTCCACAATAACAATTCCTCTCTGCTGCGAAACTCCAACCTGTTCATGGGAGCTCTTAGGAGGCGGTTTGAAGACCACCTAGCTCAGCGGAAGGCGAGACTCCAAATGAAGGGTATCCAACAGGGCCGGAGGTCGGTAGCCGAATACACCCAAGAGTTTTGTGAGCTGGCACCTTTCATAACAGGGTGGTCAGAGGCGGCCCTACTGGAGAGTTTCAAGGATGGACTGAATAAAGAAATCTACAAGGACTGTAGAGCACGGGGGGGCCCTGAAGATCTGCAGAGTTGGTACGTAGTAGCTGAGGATGTGGAAATCGAGATAGCCCAAAGCCAACTCCGAGGAAGCCGTGTAAAGGAACCGTCATCCTCCTACTACCGCAAGGGAGCGCCTAAAATGGCTGGGGGGAGGCCCGAGTTCAAACCCAAGCCGAAGCCCTTTACATGCTTCAAGTGTGGCAAGGAGGATCACCGGACCGCTCAGTGCTGAGCCTGTGCCAAAATCTATTGGCTCGGGGCCTAAGAAGACGGACAAAGCACCCACAAAAGTTCGTGAAGCCGCTCTGAAAGGGGAACTCATTGAGTTTGCTCCCTGAAACCAGGGTGAGTTGGGAACTCCAACCACCGCGGATGACAGCAAGACAGACTCCGACTTCGATGATCTGGTGAGTCACACTTAGGGCCCCATGCTCATCCCCACAGAAATAAGGGTGCCATCCACAGGGGCACACACGCAGATGCTAGCCCTATTAGACTCTGGGTGCACCAGGTGCATAATCAGCCCGAAAGTAGTGTAGAAGATGGGACTGAGACTAAAAACGTTAAAAAGGCCCATTGCGTTCTGTCAGCTAGATGGATCGATGGCAGGAGGGGGCCCAACCAATTTTGTGACCAAACCCATTGAGATGCAATTGGGGGATCACGTAGAGACTCTCAGTTTTATTGTGGCCCCTAGCATGGAACAACCACTCATATTTGGACTGCCCTGGCTCCATAAATGGAACCCGCATGTTAACTGGAAGACGTGAGTTTTGCACATTCGTGCTAGAACCCCGAGACTATAGAGGGAAGAACCCCCCCTTGAGGACGGGGTGGAGCATGAAGAGGCGGAGGTGGCAATAGACCACATTGAAGGGGAGAAGATTCCAAAGGAGTACCGGGATCTCTGAGAAGTTTTTAGCGAAAGGGCCTCGGATGTGCTGCCCCCCCCCCCCACACACACAGAGCTACTGACTGCATTATTGAAATTCTCCCCGGAGTAAAGTTCCCTAAACCAAAAATCTACCCCATGACCCCTCGAGAACTGGGGGAATTATGAAACTTCATTGACAAAAACCTAGAACGGGGGTTTATCCAACCAGCTAGACCACGGGTGGTGGCGCCGGTACTGTTCCGGGAAAAGAAAGATGGCTCCTTTCATTTGGTAGTTGATTATAGGAACCTCAATGCCATTTGTGTGGAAAATGTCTACCCCCTGCCTCTCATGAAGGACATGCTAGCCCATCTAGGATAGGGGAAGATCTTCACCAAATTCGACTTACGAGAAGCATACTACACAGCGCGGATTAAGGAAGGGGATGAATGGAAAACAGCATTTAACTGTCCACTGGGATGTTTCCAGTTTCGTGTGCTCCCTTTTGGACTACAAGGAGCCCCTGCTGTGTTCATGCAATTGATCAGCGAAGTGCTGCATGAGCACCTGTATAAGGGGGTGCTGGTCTATTAGGATAACATTCTTATCTATTCTGAGAACATGGACGACCACGTGAAATTGGTGCGTACTGTCCTGAAAAAACTCAGGGCGGCTGAACTGTATGCCAAGCTCTCCAAGTGTGAATTCCACCAAAGCAAAATTGACTATCTTGGGTATCGCATCTCACATGAGGGAATACAAATGGACCCTGGAAAAGTCTGGGCTGTATTGGAATGGACTGCGCCACACACCCGCAAGCAATTACAGAGTTTCTTGGGATTTGCTAACTTTTATAGACAGTTCATCTCCTCGTTCGCCAAAATCACACTGCCAATAACGAATCTCCTGAAAACAAAAGGTGAAGTAAAGCCCTCCCGAGCCCTTGAATGGATTATGGACTGTCAGGCAGCATTCGAAAAGTTGAAACGGTTGTTTGTTGCTTAAACAGTCCTCAAACATCCAGACATGGAAGAGCCTTTTGTAGTACAGGCAGACGCTAGTGATGTAGCAGTAGGGGCAGTGCTTCTGCAAAAGAATGCAGATGGGAATTTACAGCCCTGTGCCTATACATCCCAAAAATTGTCAGACACTAAAAGAAGATGGGCCATATGGGAGAAGGAAGCTTTTGCTGTACGCTGGGCACTGTTAACGTGGAGACAATTTCTTGAGGGAGCTAAGCATCCTTTTGAAGTGTGGACTGACCATAAAAACCTGGAGGCTTTGAAAACACCGCATAAGCTGTCACCAAAGCAAGTTCGCTGGGCCCAGCATATCAACCGTTTTAATTTCACTTTACTTTATTCACCACTTTATTCCTGGTGGGAAGAACTTCTCGACCCTGGCCCAAAACCGAAACACATACCTGACAGCTCGTTGAGGGCAGGTGGAGCGGGGTCGTTCTTCGATTTAGATGCTGCTGGCATACCACGGGTATATGCTGACCTGTCGGCGGTGTTCGACGAGATGGAGTGTGATATCCTACCGCCACATCGACCCACTGATTGCGCTATCAAACTAATCCCAAACGTCAAACTCCCAAAGCCACGCATGTACGCCATGACGCCACGGGAGGTGGAGGAGTTGCGGGCGTACATTGATAAAAATCTGGCAAGAGGGTTCATTCAGCCAAGCCGTTCGCACCTGGCCGCCCCCGTCCTCTTCAGGGAGAAGAAGGATGGCGGACTTCGTCTGTGTGTGGACTATCGTGGTTTGAATGCCATCAGTGTGGAACCTCTTTATCCTCTTCCTTTGATGAAAGATCTCCTTGCAGCCTTGGCGACCGGAACGTATTTTACCAAGTTGGATTTGAGGGAAACGTATTACCGAGTTCGGGTCAAGAAAGGGGACGAATGGAAAACCACTTTTAACTGCCCCCTAGGGAGCTACAAATTCTGTGTGATGCCCTTTGGCTTACAGGGCGCACCTGCTGTCTTCATGCAGCTAATTAACGAGGTGCTGCATGAGTTTCTTTACCGTGGCGTTCTGGTTTATCTGGATGATATCCTGATTTACACGAAAACCATGAAAGAACATGTTACACTAGTCCGGCGGGTGTTGCAGAAGCTACTAGATGCTCAACTTTATGTGAAAGCCTCTAAATGCGAGTTCCACCGCACACAGTTAGATTACCTTGGGTATCGCATTTCAAAGGACGGGGTGGAGATGGACCCCAAAAAAGTGGCTACCGTTCTGGAATGGCAAGCACCCACAACCCGACACCAGTTGCAAAGCTTCCTCGGCTTCGCTAATTTTTATCGTAGTTTTATACCCATGTTTGCACACATCGCTCTACCACTAACAAACTTGCTGCGCACCAAAGGGGAGGCACCACCACGTCCCGGGCGGCGCCTGCACTGGACGCTCGAGTGCCAGGAGGCATTCGAAACTTTAAAACAGCAATTTGCTAAGGCTCCCGTGCTACAGCACCCAGACCAAACAAAGCCGTTTGTTGTACAGGTGGATGCAAGCGACGTGGCCATGGGAGCTGTTTTGTTGCAGACGGATGCCCAGGGCCACCTCAGGCCATGTGCTTACACATCAAAAAAGTTCAACCCCACAGAGAGGGGTTGGGCCATTTGGGAGAAGGAGGCCTTCGCTGTTCGCTGGGCCCTGCTCACGTGGCAACATTTACTAGAGGGGGTACAGATCCCATTTGAGGTATGGACCGACCATCGGAATCTAATAGCATTGCAGACACCCCGCCGCCTGTCCCCCAAACAGGTGCGGTGGGCTCAGTATTTTCAGCGGTTCCACTTTACTCTGAAGCACGTACCGGGGGAAAGAACTTCCTAGCGGATGCATTGTCACGCATGCCGCAATTCCAGAGTCAGAGAGACGAGGTGGTTCAAGCTATGGTGCCAGGAGGACAGCCCGACACACAGACAACAGCTCTCATGGCGCAAAGCACAAACGAGTGGAGAAACCGACTACAAAGGGAGGAGACAACAGATAACTGGTTACAAAACAACCGACACGTCCTTACCAAAAGGGACAGTCTCTTCTGGAAGGGGGAGCGAATATACGTCCCTTTGGGGGCCCGGACGAGCGTATTACACTGATGCCATGACTGCAGAGCTGCTGGACACTTTGGTTTCCTGAAGACATATCATCTGGTCTGACAGCAGTTCTGGTGGCCGCATATGCGGCAGGACGTGGAAGAGTATACCCGTGGCTGTTCCGTCTGCGTGAAAACGAAAGCGCGACCTGGCAAACCGCTCGGCCTCTTACAACCAGTCACTACGCCTACCCAGCCATGGGAAGACATAGGAATGGACTTTATCGTAGAATTACCAGAAAGCAATGGGAATACCGTTATCTGGACTATTGTTGATTTGTTCTCGAAGCAAGCTCATTTTATTCCATGCCATGGCCTACCATCAGCTCGACGCCTGACGAAACTATTCATCCATCACGTCTATAGGTTACACAGTGTACCCCATCACATTATCTCCGATGGGGGGGTGCAATTCACGGCCCGATTCTGGCGCAACTTTATACAGGCTATAGGGTCATCTCAAAGACTTAGCTCTGCCTACCATCCCAGCACGAACGGAGCAGCAGAGCGGGCAAACGCAATGATAGAGTGTTATCTCCGCTGCTACGTGTCCTATCAACAACACGATTGGGCAACGTTATTACCCTTCGCTGAAGTGGCCTATAATAACACGGTTCACAGTAGCACTGGGCTCACCCCCTTTCGTATAACAACAGGGAGGGAGTTTGTGGCCATACCAGAGCAAGGCCAGGCACCAGGGACGGCGGTGATGCCAGCAGAATGGGCAGAAAAGCTCACAGCCGTATGGCCGCAAGTGAGAGATGCACTAGAGAGGACGGCAAAGGACTACAAAACACAAGCCGACAAAAAGAGGATGGCCCCTTGCCGTCCATTACAGATAGGGGATATGGTATATCTGTCAACCAAGTACCTTAAATTGAAAGTACCCTGTCGTAAACTAGGGCCTAAATACCTAGGGCCCTTCCCGATTACTAAGCTCATAAATCCCTTAACGGTAGCGCTCAAGCTGCCGCCATTATTGGGGAAAGTCCACCCCGTATTTCATTTAAGTCTCCTGAAGCTTGTCCCCCCTGGCCCAGACCCGCATACCTGTCCTGGCCCAACCACAGGAGACCATTATGAAGCGGAGGAAATCTTAGACTCCAAAATGAAAGGGGGTAAAGTGTGGTACTTGATTCGGTGGAAGGGGTATCCCCATGAGGAGGCATCTTGGGTATCCGCCCCCAACGTAAACGCTAAAAGACTAGTCAAACAATTTCATACGCGATAGGCTACTAATCATGTGGTTTTCCCTTACAGAAGGACTCGTGGTGAAGAAGCCGCCTGTCGAGCCAAGCGACACGCTTGACAATGTTACCTGCACGGGGGGGGGTGCACTGGTGATGGGAGCACTAAGGTATAGGTGGCCGTGTGCGGGGTGGGGAAGGCGGGGCGACGGCGTTAGGGCTTCAACACACCGGCCACTGCATTCGTTGACACCCTCGCTGCGGAGAAGCCGAAACAAGGAAAGGCTGAGAAAATGCTGAGACGCCGAGCTCAGGATCCGGAAAGACGGGGGAGGGTGTGGCATTAAATACAGGGCGGGACGGCAGTAACGAGCTATTTGCTATAAAACAGCTGCACGCCTATGGAATGTAGCGCTAATTTCACATCGTTTAACAAGTGCAGTACGTTCCTGGAGCCAGCCCGGATAATAAACCAGCATAGCACTGACCTGTGTGCGTGTGTTTCTTGGTGTTGCCATGCTTAGCCTGGGACGGCTGAGAGCTGAACTGAAGTTGCTGTGTTTTGCTTGCGTCTTGCTCAGAACGTCTGAGATCCAGACTGCCTCAATACAACAGTACCAAGGAGGAAGTGGTTCAGCCAATCATCCCTTCAACCCAACTGGCGGGACCAGTAACTACCAGAGCGCAGGCGAGGGGTGATCCAAACCTATCAAGCAATTTGCTTCAGAAACTACAAGAAGCTCTCAAAACCGATGAGTGGTTCCAAGCCCACTCAAATGAATGTACACTTCGTGATGGACTAGCTTGGATTGGAACTAAATTATATGTTCCAGCCAGTCTGAGAGTAAAAGTTTTGCAGCATGCTCATGATGCCAAAGTGGCGGGACACTTTGGATTTGTCAAAACTTTACATCTTCTTAAAAGACAATTCTGGTGTCCTGCACTGAAAAAGGACATAGAGGCATATGTAGCTAGCTGCCCAGTGTGTGCCTCAACTAAGAGACCTCCAGGGAAGTCATCTGGTCTACTTCAGAGTGTAGCCAGGCCCAAATCAGTGACTGATTTGTTTTCCAAACAAGTGCATTTCATCCCATGTCCTAAAATCCCTTCAGCTAAAACCCTTGCCAAAATGTTTATTCAACATGTGTATAGGTTACATGGTGCTCCGAAACATACAATCTTGAACAGGGGGGTACAATTCACATCCAACTTTTGGAAAGATTTTCTGATGTTGATAGGCTCCACCCAGGGGTTAAGCTCCGCTCACCACCCCCAGACAAATGGGGCTTGTGAGAGAACCAATTCTGTGTTAGAACAGTATCTGAGATGTTATATAAATTATCAGCAAGATAACTGGGTGGACTTACTGCCATTTGCAGAGGTGGCGTATAATAACTCCATACATAGCAGCACAGGGTTCACTCTGTTCAAGGTGGCTTCTAGCCAAGACTTTGTGCCAATCCCAGAGCTACCTCAAGATAACCCACAAAACCCTTCTTTGATTGAGTGGATCGAACAGTTACGAGGGACTTGGGCAGTAACCCGAAAAGCTCTAGATGAAGCTCACCAAGCTCATAAAACCCAAGCCGACAAAAAGAGGTGCCCCGCACATGCTTATAAAGTGGGGGACATGGTTTATCTTTCTACCAAATATTTACAAACCCCTCAAAAATCAAAGAAGCTTGGGCCCAAGTATGTAGGGCCATTCCTCATTACTCGAATCATTAACCATGTCACGGTTGAATTGGAATTGCCAAAGAATTTGCAACGAATTCACCCTGTGTTTCATGTTAGCTTACTGAAACCGGAACATTCGTCCCCTTTATGTCCGGCCCAAGAACCTCCTCCTGTACCCATACTGATTGAAGGGGAACAACATTTTGAGGTTAAGGAAATCTTGGATTCCAGACAACATCCCAGAAAAGTGCAGTATCTGGTAGGCTGGAAACATTTCCCATTATCCAAAGCTGAATGGGTGAACAAACGTGATGTGCGGGCGCCTAAGAAAGTGCAGTTGTTTCACATCAAATATCCTGATAAACCCTAATGTCTATATATCTGTTTTGTATGTCGTATTACCTCCTTTTTCCTCTCTTTCAGGAATAAGGGGTTTTTCTCTTCTGAAGGGGGGCTGAATGTCAGCCTCCGCTTTTCTCTGCTTTGGCTGCCATAGTAAAGGGGGGGGGGGAGTTTGGGTTATGAATGCTGGAATGAGGAATCGAAAGTGAATCTTAAGACTTATTGCTGCACCTTTGAAGCTGCTATCGGGTCAACAGCCACAGCATTCCTGATTGATGACACTGCCAGATGTGTGCTCCCACCTGACCTCTGGGAGACCTTTGGATTGGATGATTTAGGTTGGACAGTGGGAGGGGATGCTTTCTATCTGTAACTTTCATGCTTTTTGCCTCAGATTCTGCTTTTCTTTGGTTGCGATCACTTCATTTCTAGTAAAAGTTCCATACTTTATATTCAATGGAGTCTGAGTCATTCTTTCCTGGATTTTGAAGGAAGCATACCTGACACTATCAAGAAGTTCTATTGTGAAAATCTGTTCTTTTAATCTGAACACACTGCTTCTTAATAATTTAATATTGCTGCTTGATTGATTGGTTGGTTCGATTTATACGCCACCCTTCTCCAGAGAATCAGGGCGGCTTACAATGCATTAAGCAATAGCCGTCATACTTTTGTATATACCTGCTTAGTAGGGCTTTTGCCCCCCCCCCCCCCGCGGTGTTCTTTTTTATACAAAGTCAGTTTATTGCCCCCACAATCCGGGTCCTCATTTTACCTACCTCGGAAGGATGGAAGGCTGAGTCAACCTTGAGCCTGGTGAGATTTGAACTCACAGTAATTGCAGGCAGCTGACAGCTAGGTGCTATTTAACAGCACTTTAGTCCACTGCACCACCAAGGCTCTGACCAAACATCCACAGCTTCTCTATGTCACAATACAGGTAGTCCTCGGTTTACAAATTTTTTTAGTGACCGTTCAAAGTTACAACAGCACTGAAACAATTGACTCACGGCCGTTTTTCAAACTTAAAACTGTTGCAGCATCCCCATGATCATGTGATCAAAATTCAGGTGCTTGGCAACTGGTTCATACTTATGACAGTTGTTGTGTCCCAAGGTCATGTGCTCACCTTTTGAGACCTTCTGATAAGCAAAGGCAATGGGGAAACCAGATTCACTTAACAACCATGTTATTAACTTATCAAATGCAGTGACTCACTTAACAAAAAGTTGTCAAGAAGGGTCATAAAATGGGGAAAACTCACTTAACAAATGTCTCATTTAACAACAGAAATTTTGGGCTCAATTGTGTCATAAGTCAGACGACTTGTACATAGTCCCCAGGTTAAGTCATCCAACTTATGGACAAGTCATATGAAATATGGTGGACAGTGTTCTCCTTCCCTTGAGCTAACAAACTGTTGAAGCTGTCCAAAGTTTTAATGAATTGCTGAAGCTGCAGGTTTTTAATATACAGCCTGCTTTCAGCAGTTCATGAAAACACTGTATAGCTTCAGTGGTTTGTCAGCTCAAGGAAGGAGAAAGCTGTCTGCTATTTTTAGTAACAGGCAGCCCATCTTAAGTACAACTTCCCACTTACATAGAAATTCAAGTTAAAGACAGACTTAGGAACAGAACTCATTCCAGCATGTTCTACCCTGTTGTACTGTTTGTTGCAGAGTAGCAGTATAACAGTTACCACACAGTTTATATTCTCAAATACTCTTGATTCACAAATGCCACAGATGATTGTTTGCCATGTTAAAGAAAAGCCATCTACCAAAGATCTGTATAATTTTAAAAAGGATTTTCTCCTCTCTGCCCCCTCCTCCATTTCTTCTACAGGGCACTTATATCTTTCAGCCATGAGAGAAACTTTGCATATCCATTAGTAATACCCAAGAGTCTCTACCTGCTAAAACCTATAGAGTGTCAAGACCATTCAACGGAGTCATTAACATGTAAGGTTCTTGCTAAATCTCTCCTTAAGAAAATATAACTTTAAGAAAGGTACTTCTGAAAGGCCACTCTTGAAGGTACATTGGATATAGAAAGTCTACACACCCGTGTTTAAATGCCAGGTTTTTGAGATGCTAAAAAAATCAGACCAAGATAAATCACTTCAGAATTCTTTGCACCTTTAATATAACATACCAGCTGTACAGTTCAATTATGTTGGAAATGCAATCAAATACCAGGTTCATACTATCATATGTGGTGGACGTGCCCAAAGGCAAAAAATTTTTGGATGAAAATACATACATGGTTAGAGAAAATAATAAAGCAACACATAGATTTAAAGCCAGAAATATTTTTGTTAGGTATAGTACCAGAAAAATATAACAAAGGGAACATATATTTAATATTACATGTTTTGATGGCAGCGAGAATTGTATTTGCACAACACTAGAAAAATGAGGAAACTCCTACAGATGAAAATATAATTTAAAAAATATTAGATTGTGCAGAAATGGATAGGTTAACATTAAAGATGAAGGACAAAGAATGTCAGAGCAGCAATCAGCCCCATTACCTTGCGTGGGGGTAACTGCCCTCAATTTGAGTTGGATCATGACTTTCTCCTTCTGTATACTTTGATCAATAAGCCGAAAAAACATTTTTTAATTAAACTCATATTTATTGTAAGGAAAATAAAAAATCTTACTAATCTAATTAGTTACATCTTGGAAGCTTTCCCAGCCATGAACTTCCCTGGCTGGAGAACAAAGGAAAGTTTTTCAGAAGAAGAGAAAAGAATGCAGGCATGCACAGTAGATACTGATAAGAAATTTGGCAAGCTATGGTAAATCTGACAGACCAGAAATTAAAGCTCTGTTGGTAAATATAAAAACGCAGTGACAAAGAAGACACATAATATTTCTTAACATGGGATTTGTTTTACCAATGGTAAGATAATAGAGCTAGATTAGAATTAAAATTAGAAGTTGGAAGAATATCACTATATACAAGTAAATAATATTGTTACTATTATTATGTATAATTAAATTGACCAAGACAGTACACTGTTTACTAAGCACTTATGTATGTTAAAGGAAAATGCATTTTTTTTTAAATGCAGCAAATGTAATCATTTTAAGTTCCACAGATTGGGGAAGGGGTGCAGCTGGAGAAATTATAAACATTACCATAGTTCTGAGTTTGAGAACCCATATGCATTTCTTCTCTGTATCATCAGCTGTTCTAGCCTCAGCTTTTCTCAACCTGACTAGCTAGAGCAGTTGTTACCAACCAGTGGTCCGCGGACCACTAGTGGTCCACGAGAAAATTTTGGTGGTCCGCAGAGAGAGACAGAGGGAGAGACAAAGAGAGCGAGAGGGAGACAGAGAGATGAGAGAGAGAAAGAGAGAGACAGAGATACACAGAGAGAAAGAGAGATGGAAAGAGGGAAGGAGAGAAAGAGAGAGACAGAGAGAGAGAGAGAGAGAGAGAGAGGGAGAGGGAGACAGAGAGAGATGAGAGATATGAGAGAGAGAGACAGAGAGAGACAGAGACAGAGATACAGAGAGAGAGATGGAAAGAGGGAGGGAGAGAAAGAGAGAGTGAGACAGAGAGAGAGATACCTGTTTTCCACAGAAAACACCAGGAGCCACAAAACCTGGGTAGGAATGTCTGGGGGTGGGGGTGGTCATGTAACTGGGTGGGAGTGAGTGACATCGAGTTGACCACACCCACCCAGGTTTTGTGGCTCCCAGTGTTCTGTTTTCTGTGAGAAATGGGTCTAAATGGCTTTATGAGTGTCTAACACATTTTATAAAAATTTTCCCTCAAATTCTGTGACCGTGTAAATTTAACATTCTGAACCCATATTTTTTCCCATGTTTCCATCATAACTGGTTCTGCAAAGTTTTGCGCCCATTTTATCACACTATCTACAGGTGAAACTCAAAAAATTAGAATATCGTGGAAAAGTTCATTTATTTCAGTAATGCAACTTAAAAGGTGAAACTAAAATATGAGATAGACTCATTACATGCAAAGCGAGATAGTTCAAGACTTCAGTTGTCATAATTTTGATGATTATGGCTTACAGCTCATGAAAACCCCAAATTCACAATCTCAGAAAATTAGAATATTGTGAAAAGGTTCAATATTCTAGGCTCGAAGTGTCCCACTCTAATTAGCTAACTAAGCCATCACACCTGCAAAGGGTTCCTGAGTCTTTAAATGGTCTCTCAGTCTGGTTCAGTAGGAATCACAATCATGGGAAAGACTGCTGACCTGACAGTTGTGCAGAAAACCATCACTGACACCCTCCATAAGGAGGGAAAGCCTCAAAAGGTAATTGCAAAAGAAGTTGGATGTTCCCAAAGTGCTGTATCAAAGCACATTAATAGAAAGTTAAGTGGAAGGGAAAAGTGTGGAAGAAAAAGGTGCACAAGCAGCAGGGATGACTGCAGCCTGGAGAGGATTATCAGGAAAAGGCCATTCAAAAGTGTTGGGGACTTTCACAAGGAGTGGACTGAGGCTGGAGTCGGTGCATCAAGAGCCACCACACACAGACGGATCCTGGACATGGGCTTCAAATGTCGTATTACTCTTGTCAAGCCACTCCTGAACAACAAACAACATCAGAAGCATCTTACCTGGGCTAAAGACAAAAAGAACTGGTCTGTTGCTCAGTGGTCCAAAGTCCTCTTTTCTGATGAGAGCAACTTTTGCATCTCATTTGGAAACCAAGGACCCAGAGTCTGGAGGAAGAATGGAGAGGCACACACTGCAAGATGCTTGAAGTCCAGTGTGAAGTTTCCACAGTCTGTGTTGATTTAGGGAGCCATGTCATCTGCTGGTGTTGGTCCACTGTGCTTCATTAAGTCCAGGGTCAACACAGCCGTCTACCAGGAGATTTTGGAGCACTTCATGCTTCCTTCCGCAGACGAGCTTTATGGGGATGCTGACTTCATTTTCCAGCACGACTTGGCACCTGCCCACACTGCCAAAAGTACCAAAACTTGGTTCAATGACCATGGGATTCCTGTGCTTGATTGGCCAGCAAACTCGCCTGACCTGAACCCCATAGAGAATCTATGGGACATTGCCAAGAGAAAGATGAGAGACATGAGACCGAAGAATGCAGAAGAGCTGAAGGCCGCTATAGAAGCATCCTGGTCTTCCATAACACCTCAGCAGTGCCACAGGCTGATAGCATCCATGCCTCGCCACATTGAGAAAGTAATTGATGCAAAAGGGGCCCAAACCAAGTACTGAGTACATATGCATGCTTATACTTTTCAGAGGTCCTATATTGTTCTATGTACAATCCTTGTTTAATTGATTTCATGTAATATTCTAATTTTCTGAGATTGTGAATTTGGGGTTTTCATGAGCTGTAAGCCATCATCATCAAAATTATGACAAATCAAGGCTTGAACTATCTCGCTTTGCATGTAATGAGTCTATCTCATATATTAGTTTCACCTTTTAAATTGCATTACTGAAATAAATGAACTTTTGCACGATATTCTAATTTTTCGAGTTTCACCTGTACATACCACTGTAAGATAAAGGAAAAAGAAATAATTTCAGGGATAAAAAGTCCAAAGTATTAAACAGTTTAAAAGTGTATGTACTGTAGACTTCTGGTTTGGTGTTGCAGCGAGACAGTTGGTGAATTAGCAGGCTTCGATGAGCCCTGCAAAAACCCCGGCTGACGAACCGCCGCCGATGGGTCTTCAGACCAGAACCATCCTGCAGGGACAGGGAAGAAAGAGAGGCACCTCGGATGACCAAGAGGAACAGGCAAGTTCCTTGGAAATCAGAGGGAACTCTCTGTGACTCGGCGGCGGGGGGCAGCAGCCATGGCGGCTGCCGCAAAGCTGGGAGAACCGGATCAAGTATTGAGCAGGAGGAAAGTGGAACGGAATGGAGTTTTTCAAAGCCAGGTGAGTGACAGCCAACCCAGGCTTGTAATAACATCAAGGGAAACATCTTTTAACTACAAGACCCCTAGCGATAAAATAGCGGCTAAGGAGCATGGGGGCAAAGAAGATTTTGAAATGTAACTTTAAAGAGACAAAAACCCCGATAGAAAATTGATTTTTGAATAAAACTAATTGGAAACATTAAACATTGAGACATGGTCAAAGGATTGAAAGAGTTTAAATTTGGACTGGACTTTAATAAAAAGATTTGATACTTTTAAAACTAAAAAGAAAAAGAGAAACCAAGTAAGATTGTTATGTAACTGAAACAAGATGGATACTTGTTAAACAATTGGAAATTGTGGATTGCAGAGAGACACCTTCTGGAGTAAAAAGGAACATTGCAACTTGGTTTTTGTTTTGGGAAATTGTGAACTTTACAGATAACAACCGTGAGAATTTGTGGAGGATGATTTCTTTGTCTGCAGGCGGCTTGACTATGGGGGGGGAAAAAAAGAAAAAGAAAAGAGGAACCACAACGGAACTCTTACAATTGGGATAACATCAACTTAAAAAAAGAATAAAATGGCTCAGGAATTAGAGAAGGAACAAATTGATGTATTTGACTTGGAATGGAAATAAGAAAAATAATTAAAATGCCACATGGAGGACAAAATTAGAGGACATTGAAGCTGAAATGAAGTATACGCAAGCAGACAAGAAAATGAAGAAACAAGACATAACGACTGGAAATAAAGAAGACAAAGACAACATGTTTAAATATTAAGTAATGCACAGGTGGATAGTAATAATAAAAAGGAGGTTTTTAGAGTCTATATTGTGAAAAACAATAGTTGTAAAAATGATTACACTGGGATTAACAGTGAAAGAATTGGGGAATATGGGGTAAGATAGAAAAGTCTAAGACTTTGATCTACAAAATAACTACCGTATTTTTGGAGTATAAGACGCACCTTTTTACCCCCCCCCCCAAAAGGGGGTGAAAATTTAGGTGCGTCTTATACACCAAATGTAGCCGTGCCCACCCACTGGCCCCCAACCTTTGGCCCCTGCCTTCCAGCAGTTACCTCCTTGCAAGCAAACAGCAAGAAAAAACAGCCCCATTCCGCTTCAGCATAGGCTAATTTAGAGCAAAAGAGGAGAGTTCAAGATTTTAAAACACAAAAGAAAAAAACATCTATTTAACTAGGGAATTGTAATAATTGAGATGCTATTAATTGTATATTGTGTTGAAAGCAGAAATGGCTAAGTTATGGCTTGGAGGAATATATGGGGGAAATTATTTGGTTTATTATTGGTAAATATAATTAATTGATTTGTAAGAAATTGGATTGCATGGAAATAATTGGAATATTCATGTTCATATTAATTAATATACAAAAAGATAGTTATAACTAATTGATTTATATGAAAATGTTGAATTTGTATTAAACAATTGTAATATTAAATAATTAACCAATGTGAGGATGGATATAAAAATAGATGACAATGAGAAGGGGTATAATATAGAATAGAAGGGAAAAATTGAATTTGATTAAGATTAGAGATGAGAATGAAGGGTAATATTGGCTTTTTTAAAAAAATAGATGAGGAATAAATATGGCAAAAAGGAAATATAGAAATTGTAAATTTAATTGAAATGACTAAACACTGTTTAAATTTCTGAACCAGCCAAATACTCTGTTCAAAGGAAATACATTGTATGTTTGTATGCGTGCTTGTCTAAAAAATAAAAAAAAACTTTTTTAAAAAAAAGAACCAAAAAAGGTAGGTGTGTCTTATACTCCGGTGCGTTTTATACTCCGGTGCGTCTTATACTCCAAAAATACAGTGTATTGAGAGTAATTATGGTTAACAGAAATATGAGAAGAATCTGTTATAGATACTTAAAATTGAAATATGGATAGAAACTATATGTGAGAAATAGACTATGTTAAAATATATCAATGGACATAATGAATCAATTTTTATTAAGATGGTACATGGTATTACTTGAGAATAATTGATGACTATAAAAACTGGGATATTGTTTAAATACCTATAACAATTGCAATAATTTGAATATTTTCAATAACTTTAATATTTTAATATTTTTGATATTTTTGATAATATATCTGTGAGAAATATGAAAATTATTCCTGTAAAAGTATAGCCTAAGTTACGCCATTTTAAGTGTCTTATTTTACCTTGTATAACCTGATTATATAACTGGACGAAAGGGAACACAGTGTTGTGGCCCCGTCCTCTGAGCCTATCCCTTTGGAGGAAGGCAGCTCTGAGCAGGAGGAAGAGGAGCCAGCCAGATCTCCCAGCCCTCCCCCTCTGGCACCGGCTCAGGTGCCAGCTGAAAGAGAGCCAAGTAGTGGGGAAACAGGTGTCTCAGATGAGAGTGAGGGAGAGACGTCATTCCTGGACGCACGCCAAAGAAGGCGAGAGAAAAGGGTACTGCAGCTGCGACGTATGAGAAAATCCTGAGTCATTGGATTGGAGTCACGGGATCAATGACTCACTGGACCACACCCAGAAGCATATGTATATAAGACAGTACGGTGGGTCACGAAGTTCGTGACGAACAAAGCTAAACAAACGGAGCAACCTCGTAGTCTTGGAAGCTAGATGAACGGCAAAGCTACGTAGGAGATTTTCTTGTTTGTGTAAACCAATAAAGTCCTTGGCAGACGGTGTGCATATCGCTGCCAAGGTTGAGATAAGAACTGCGGAGTGTGCCAAGTGATTATTAACCCTCGGCTGGCTGTGTTTTTGTGGGTCTCTGAAGGGGGGGGGACAGATCACACAGTAAGGCTTTTCTGAAATGATTATCTTGTGGGAAATATGTATTATGTAGTTGTTTTGACGGAAATTGATGTTCTGGGAAAAGTACTGAAGGGGAAGTACGCAAGTGATGTTTTTGTGGAATATTTCTGTTGGGAATTGGGGAATTTCCAGGGTGGAACCTGTATTACAAATATGTTATATAAGATCTGTAACTGATCCCAAGGGACATTACTTACGTGTATTCTGATGTATTTTGAAGACTGTATAAAACCCGTGTAAATTGCTTTTTTTCCCATCTTTCCCCCATTGAATAGGGATAGGCCCTTTGCAAAGATATTCAAGCTGTCTATGCTTTCATGTCTCTGTTTCTTTTTTTATATACAATAAAGGTTTTCCCTTTTGCAAACGGTAATGATCTCTTGGATATTCTCACAATATCTATCTAAGCAAAAAAGAAAAGAAGATTGAAATAATATAGGACTATGAATTACAAATAAGAATTACTCAAACTGGTTTTTATACAAATGGTATGGTTAAAGAGATAGAATTGTGGGAAATAATTCAAAAATTGTATTGTAGTCTTATTTGAATTAAGAACTATGTTTCAATGTTAAATTGCTATATTTTTGGGATTAGAGATAGGATCTAAATTTGGTGAAGTAATAGGGAAATAAAGATTTATTGAGCATTATACAAAGTAAAACATGTGGGGAAGTTTTAGAAAAGGAAATAAGATTTTGAAACATAAACGTGTTTGAGCTGTATTCTTAATAGTGAGGATTTAGGCTAAGAATTGTGAAATGTACTATGAAGTATTAATTGAATTAAGATTTAAGGGGTTTAATAGAAGGATAATTGTTTTAAGTAAATTAGATTTAATTTTTTTTAAAGATGGTATTAGTTGAGATAGGTGAGTTAAGATTAAGAAATAAGTGTTATGGCAAAATAGAACATACAAAATTTTGTTAAAGATGGGGGGAAAAACTGTATAAAGTGATGACCGGATCAGGGCTCTGTTCCGAAAAGATGGTATTTGTGTGTTGGAGAAAATAAAAAAAAACTTTTTGCAAAAAAAAAAGTGTATGTACTGTAGATGTCTTCCTGAACAATTAACAGATAACTACTGCAAAGATTAAATTGGACAATTTGTTCCCTCTTACTCATACTATTACGAACAAAGTATGTCACTATTGGTATATAATCAGCATACTTTTTTTTAATTGAAAAAGTTTTACAAATACAAATTTTTCCACTCCCCCCCCCCGTTCCCCTCCCTAACCCTCCCCTCCCCCCCTTGACTTCCTAAGGTGAAATCCAAATCATATCATATCATGCAATTCCCCCCAACTAATCTGCCCCCTGTCTATAATATAAATTTCTACATAACATTCAACTAAAAGCTATCTGACACTTCCTTGTTTGATATTTATTCTGCACATAATCTATCCATTTCTTCCATTCCCACACAAAGGTTTCTTGAGTCCGGTCTTTTAAATATGCTGATATCTTTGCCATTTCTGCAAAACTGGCCACCTTCAAAGTCCATTCTTCAATAGTAGGCAAAACATCTTTTTTCCAATATTGACCAATCAGTAACCTAGCTGCTGTAACCATATATAATATCAGTTTTGTTTCAATCATTGAAAAATCCTTAATTATACCCAGTAAAAACAATTGAGGAGAAAATTGGTGTTTTTTCTTCAGAATATTTTGCATAACCCACCAAATTTTAATCCAAAAAGCCTTCACTTTCTTGCAAGTCCACCATATATGGTAATATGTAGCATCTAAGCAATCACATCTCCAACATTTTGGCTGAACATTAGGATACATGCACGACAGTTTCTTAGGATCTAGATGCCACCTATAACACATTTTATAAAAATTTTCCCTCAAATTCTGTGACTGTGTAAATTTAACATTCTGAACCCATATTTTTCCCATGTTTCCATCATAACTGGTTCTGCAAAGTTTTGCGCCCATTTTATCATACAATCTTTAACCAGTTCATTTTCAGAGTCTCTTTCTAACAAAATAATATACACCCTCTTAATATGCATTGGGCCTTTCTCTTTTATCTGTCTTACCAATTCCTCTTCATCCAACATTAAACCAGTTTTTTGATCTTCCCTCCATCTCAAATGAAGTTGATTATACTGTAACCAAGTTAAATTAATCCCTTCTTCCAACAGAGTGTTTAATGTCTTTAATTGCCATCTACCCCATCATTAAAAAGTACCTCTTTATATAAAATCCCCCCGAGTGACTTTATATTTATATTCCGTGTAATATGACCAAGATCCAACCACAAAGGTATTTTGTAATCCAATTTAAGATGGTGCTTCTTCCATACTCTCATCAAAGAATTTCTAAGTATATGACTCTTGAATACTTTATCAACTTTATTTTCGTAGAATAAATATGCATGCCAACCAAATTCCAGGTCATGGCCTTCAATATTCAATATTTCAGTCCTTGTCATTCCAAACTAATCACTCGCTTGTGTCAACGCTGCTGCTTCGTAATACAATCGTAGGTTTGGAAGTTTAAGGCCACCCCTTTCACGAACATCTTGCATGATTTAAAGTTTAACTTTTTCTCATTCCAAATAAACTTATTTACTCCTTTTTGCCATTCCATCAGATGTTTATCACTTTTAAGCACCGGAATCATCTGAAACAAAAATAAAAATCTAGGTAGAACATTCATCTTAACTGCTGCTATTCTACCAAGTAAAGATAGCTGCAGCTTTTTCCAAGTTTCCATGTCTTTTTGCACCTTTCGCCATAACACTTCATAATTATTTTGAAAAAGTTTTATATTTGAGGCTGCAACTTGAACTCCTAGATATTTCACCTTTGCTACTATTTCAAAGCCTGCCTTCCTTTCGAGTTCCTTCTTTTGACCTTCTAACATATTTTTAACTATCATCTTGGGTTTTTTTCTGATTCAATCTAAATCCTGATACCATACCATATTCTTCTATAATATCTTTCATCTGGATTATTGATTCCATCGGCCGTGTTAGGGTAACAACCAGATCATCTGCAAATTGGCCGCCGACTGGGTTGGTTCGGGCGAGGTGACTGAGCCCGGTCTTGAAAGTGTTATCTGGGCTGAGTTCGATCCTGTGGCTCCCGAGGACGTGGACAGGATCCTGGGGAGATTGAACGCCACCACATGTTTATTGGACCCGTGTCCCTCCTGGTTGGTGCTGGCCTCCCGGGAGGTTACACGAGGCTGGCTCCAGGAGATTATAAATGCTTCTCTGAGTGAGGGTGCCCTACCGACCGCCTTGAAGGAGGCGGTGGTGAGGCCCCTCCTCAAGAAGCCCTCCTTGGACCCAGCTGCTTTGGTAAATTATCGTCCAGTCTCCAACCTTCCCTTTCTAGCGAAGGTTGTTGAGAGTGTGGTGGCATGGCAGCTCCCCCGGTGCCTGGATGAAGCTGTCTATTTAGACCCGCTCCAGTCCGGCTTCAGGTCTGGTTACAGCACCGAAACGGCATTGGTCGCGTTGGTGGATGATCTCTGGAGGGCCCGGGGTAGGGGGTACTCCTCTATCCTGGTGCTGTTAGACCTCTCAGCGGCTTTTGATACCATCGACCATGGTATCATGTTGCGCCGGTTGGAAAGATTGGGGGTGGGGGGCACCGTCCTTCGGTGGTTCTCCTCCTACCTCTCCGACCGGTCGCAATCTGTGTTGACAGGGGGGCAGCGGTCGACCCCGAGGCGCCTAGTGTGTGGGGTGCCACAAGGGTCGGTCCTCTCGCCCCTTCTGTTCAACATTTATGTAAAGCCGCTGGGTGAGATCATCCGTGGTTTTGGGGTGGAATTCCATCAGTACGCTGATGACACTCAGCTGTACATTTCCACCCCAGACCACCCCAATGATGCCGTGGAGGTGATGTCCCAGTGCCTTGAAGCTGTGCGGGTCTGGATGGGGAGAAACAGGCTTCGACTCAACCCCTCCAAGACCGAGTGGCTGTGGCTACCGGCGTCCCGATATAGCCAACTGACTCCATCGTTGGTTATTGGGGGCGAATCATTGGCCCCCACGGAAAGGGTGCGCAACTTGGGCGTCCTCCTGGACTCACGGCTGTCTTTAGAGGATCATACGACAGCCGTGGCCAGGGGGGCTTTTTATCAGGTCCGCCTGATACGCCAGTTGCGGCCCTTTCTAGATCGGGACTCCCTACGCACAGTCACTCAGGCGCTCGTCACGTCTCGCCTGGACTACTGTAATGCTCTCTACATGGGGCTCCCCTTGGGATGCACCCGGAGGCTTCAGCTGGTGCAGAATGCGGCCGCGCGGGGGATTATGGGAGCGACAGGGCGCTCCCACGTGACACCCCTCCTGCGTGAGCTGCATTGGCTGCCGGTTGATTTCCGGGTGCGTTTCAAGGTGTTGGTAATGACCTTTAAAGCGCTCCATGGCTTAGGACCAGGGTACTTACGGGACCGCCTGCTGCCACCAATTGCCTCCCACCGACCGGTTCGCTCCCACAGAGAGGGCCTCCTCAGGGTGCCGTCAGCCAGACAATGCCGGCTGGCGACCCCCAGGGGGAGAGCGTTCTCTGTGGTAGCCCCCACCCTCTGGAACGATCTGCCTCCTGAACTGAGGACTATTGCGGACCTCCGGACTTTTCGTCGGGCTCTAAAGACGCACTTTTTTCAACTCGCCGGACTTGCCTGATCCCTTCTTTTTAAATATTTTATATTTTATATTTATATTTATATATTTTTATACATTTTTAAATTTTAAATTTTTTAGAGCCTTAACTTTCAGCCATAACTTATATTGATTTTAGGATGGTTTTAATTGTTTATGTACTGGTTTTAATTGGCTGTACACCGCCCTGGGTCCGCCAGGAGAAGGGCGGTATAGAAATTTAATAAATAAATAAATAAATAAATAAAATGCCCTTGTTCTGTAGTCCTCTTGCCTTATAGCTATTCCATTCAGAGCACTCGAATCCCGTATTGTGTTCAACAAGACTTCTGATCTGTCCCCCTCTACACACACCCACAAAAACACAGCCAGTCGAGGGTTAAAGAAGCACTTGGCACACACCACAGTTCTTATCTCCAACTTGGCAGCGATATTCACACCGTCTGCCAAGTGCTTTAATTGTTCACAGAAAGAAAATCACATACGTAGCTTTGCCAAAATCCGTTCTTTTAGCAGCTTCAGGCTTCAATGACTATCAGATTGAGTTTTGTTCGTCACAGGGATCATTGACCACCACCCTCTCTTATATAGTCTCTGGGTGTGATCCAGTGACTCATTGGTCCTGTGACTCAAGTCCAGTGACTCAGGTCTATTCCCTCGCACGCCTCAGCTGCTGCAAGCGCTTATCTCGCCTTCGTTGACGTGCGTCCAGGAATGACGTCTCTCCCTCACTCTCATCTGAGACACCTGTTTCCCCACTACTTTGCTCTCTTTCAGCTGGCACCTGAGACCGTGCCAGAGGGGGAGGGCTGGGAGATCTGGCTGGCTCCTCTTCCTCATGCTCAGAGCTTCCTTCCTCCAATGGGATAGGCTCAGAGGACGGGGCCACAACAACTTCTAAAGTTAAAATAAACAGCAATGGGGATAATGGACAACCTTGTCTTGTTCCTTTTTCTATACTAAAATTTTTAGTTAGACTTCCATTAATGATAATTTGTGCTGTTTGCTCTTGGTAAATTGCTGAAACCGCCTGAACAAACTGGTCCCCAAAGTCCATTTTTGTTAAAGTCTTTAATAGAAAGTTCCAATTGACTCGATCAAAGGCCTTTTCCGCATCCAAACACACCAGCACTGCAGGGATCTGTTTACTCTTCTCAAGATATTCCAATAAGTCTATGATTTGCCTGACATTATCCTTCATGTATCTGCCTTCTATAAATCCAGCTTGATCATGATGAATCACCTCTTGCATAACTGGCATTAATCTGTTGGCTAATACTTTTGCAAAAATTTTATAATCCGTATTCAGGAGAGATATTGGTCTGAAATTTTCCGGTTTTATAGAACCTTCCTCTTTTGGTATCAATGAAACAAAGGCTGCTTTCCATGAAGGGGGTATTTTTCCCCCTTTTTGTATGCTACAAAATAAATCTTTAAGATGTTCAATCATTTCTGCTTGTAAAATTTTATAATACACCGCTGTTAAGCCATCCGTCCCTGGAGCTTTGGCTGTTTTCAATTGTTTAATTGCAAAAATAATCTCTTTGGCTGTTATTGGTTGATTCATTCTTTCCTTTTGCTCCCTAGAGATTTTCATGACTCTCCTATCTTCTAAATATTTATCTATAAGTTCATTCTGTATATGATCTTTGGCAAAAAGTTTAGAATAATAATCTAAGAAGACTTCTTTAATTAGACTTTGTTGAAAAACTTCCTTCCCTCCATGCTCAATACTGCCAATAACACGAGAACTCTGCTGTTTCCTCAGTGTGTAAGCCAGCCACCTGCCCGGTTTATTAGCATTACTAAATGTATTATGTTTTGCAAATTGCAAATTAGTTGCTGCTTGTTCCGCTATAAGCATTTGAAATTGGTCTTTCATAAGTTTTATAATTTCTTGTAGTTTTTTATCTGTCGGATTTTTTATAAGTAATTGTTCTCTTTTCTTTATCTCTCCTTCCATTTCTAATCTTTTGCTTTGTTGATTTAATTTATGTGTAGAATTCATATAAATCAGTACCCCCCGCATATACGCCTTACTCGCATCCCAAACAATTTCAATAGGGGTACCCTTATTCAAGTTCATTTCAAAAAATTCTTTCATTTGTCTTTTAAGTTCATTTATATTCTTTTCATATCTGAACAAATTTTCATTTACTCTCCATGATCTTCTCTCATGCTTTCCCATTTCCATTTCTATCCATACCGGACTATGGTCAGTTAGAGTCCTCGGAAATATCTTTGTTTTCTTTGTTTTTAAAAGTAAATCAGCTGTAATTAAGATGAAATCAATCCTGGAGAAGGATCTCTGTCTATCTGAAAAAAAAGTAAAATCCAGTTCTTTTGGGTTGTGCACTCTCCATATATCTTTCAACTCCAAATCTTCTTTCATATCGAAAAAAATATTTTTTAAAAAATTTATTTATTTAAAACAATACATCCAAAAAAAAAAGAAATAGTCAAACAAATGATCGCGACAGGAACTTTACATGATATTTACACTTTCTACGGTATGTAAGCTTCAGTCAGATTTAACATATATTAAACATAATCCTGGTTATACTTGACTTTTTGGGTGTCTGTTGTTCAACCAAACGTACCATTTGTCCCAACATTGGAAATATACGGAGTCCTTTTGATCTCTCAATGCTTTAGTCAGTCTGTCGGCTTCTGCATAATCCAAAATTTTCTCCAAAATCAAAACTTCAGCCGGAAGGTCTTTCCCCTTCCAATGTTGGGCGAAACATATTCTTGCTGACGTGGTGATAAATACACACAGACACCATATATTTGTGCCTATGTTGTCTGGCCTAATGTTCAATAGATAGTACTCTGGTTTCAAAATTAAGTTATAACCTGTGATTTCCATGATCCATGCCTGTATGATTTTCCAGAATTCAGTTGTCCTGGAACAGGTCCACCACATGTGGAAATAGGTGCCAATCTCCCCACATTTCCAACAGTTTGGTGAGAGATTTGAATACATTTTAGAAAGACGAGCAGGTGGGAGGTGCCATCTATACAGCATCTTGTACACATTTTCTTTGTATGATGTTGCCCACAGGAATTTCATGTTTAAGCCAGATTTCTTCCCATTTTGTCATATCAATTGGATAGCCAATATTTCTCCCCCAGGCAATCATAGAATCTTTAACTATTTCATCCCCTATCCAATAGTCTATTAAAAGTTTATATATCCTTGATAACATTTTGTCCTCTTTTCCTAGAATGATATTGTCCAGATCATGCTGATTCAAATTAATACCATCTTGTTCCCTATCTTTTTAAAATTTCGAGCAAATTTGGGCATAAGCCCACCAATCCAGTTGTCTTCCCTGCAACTCCAACTCATTTCTTGATTTCAGACTACCATGGGGATCCAAAACGTCCCGGTAAGAGAGGTGATTTTCTTTGTTAAATAGAGGCCTATACGTTATAGCTCCGAGTGGGACCAGCCAAGAGGGTATTGAAGAATAAAATTTACCCTTAATTTTCCTCCAGGACTCAATTAGAATATTCCTCACATAATGTCCTGCAAGGCACCTGTGCTTTGGGATTTTGTTTTGCCAAAGAACATAATGCCAACCTTGATGTAGCCCCTCACCTTCCAAGTTCAACAACCTCCTTCTTCTCAACAATATCCAATCCCTGATCCAGACTAAATTTGCAGCCTGATAGTAGTATTCCCATTTTGGGACACCAAATCCTCCTCTTTCTTTAAGCTCTTGAAGCATTTTAAGTTTGATTCTGGGTTTTTTATTTTGCCAGATGAATTTAAGGACATAGAAATTTAGTTTTTTAAAAAATTTATTATCCAATCTAGCTGGTGCTGTGTAAAATAGGTATATTTTAGGTATAGGTATAGGTGGTGACTCTCGGCTCCTTTGTAGCAACGGTAGAGAGTGGTGGTGGGGGAGTTGGTGAGGGTGGCTTGTTGCAGCCTCGCCACCCCCTCCCCCTTACAAGCCTCCGGCTGCCTTTTTTACAGCTATGGGCAGCTGGCTCGGCAGTTTTACAATGCCGGCGGGGGAGGTGGAGGAGGGGGGCAATGGTGGCCTGTTGTGGCCTTGACCCCCCCCCGTGAGCCCCTGCCCGCCTGTAACACTGCAGTGGTGAAGGTGGTATCCCCTCTCCTGGACATCATCATGATTATATCCCCTCTATTTGACATCATCATTGTTGCATCCCTGACTCTGACTCTGGCTATGTTTATTGAACCACCTTTACCATCTTACCATCTGTATCATCTGCCAGCGCATTGAGACCAACTTTACCCACTACGCTCTGTTCTGAGAAGAGGTCCCAGCCTGGGTATGGGCTTCGAGGGAGCCGACCTATTGCTGCTGCCACTGGCAGGATTACATCCATTAATGCCAGTTGCCGTGAGAGGGCAACTAGGTACTATCTCTCGGGGGCAGCGGCCTGAGACTCCTCTTCACTGCCGTGAGAGGACAGTGAAGCCCGATGGACTTACTCACACCGGAAATGGGCGGACTCTTTCTCTTGGACCTTTGCTTTTAAGATGTTTTATGAATCCTTGGCCTTATTTATTCTCTCAGCTGAATTGCGATGTATCTCTTTGCACTGCGAGATTCCCCCCTCTCGCAGGCCTGGCCCTCTTCATTATCGAGGGCATACCTTAATGACGGGCTTTGGGACCCCGAGAGGTGGCATGTGGCAAAGAGGAGGGTGAGGGGTTTTTTAACAAGGGGTTTTAAGCAATTTTTAGGGGTTCCGGGGGGGAGAGGGTAGGGTAGAAGTGGACCTGGGGGGGTCCTTGGAATGTCAGAGCGGCAGAGTGGGTTTGAGGGACACCCGCTATTTGCGAGCGGTAGCATGCTCCGGCCCCCAGAGCGCTTCCTGTAACCCTGGTTGCCCAGAGCCTCAGGGCCTGAGCCTTCGGCTGATGCTATGCAACATCAGGTCTGCAGTAACTAAAGCCCCCCTCATTAACGACCTAATCCAGGAGGGAGGTGCAGACCTGGCGGGAATTACAGAAACTTGGTTGGGCCAGGAGGGGGGGTGCCCCTCGTCGAGATGTGCCGACCAGGTTTCCGCGCATTTCATCAGCCGAGGGCTCAGGGGAGGGGCGGAGGGGTAGCGGTGATTATTAAGGAAGACCTTGATCCGAGGGAGGCCACTGTTCCTCAGGTTGCTGGCTGTGAGTCCCTCCTTGTGAAGTGGGGTCGTGGGGTGCAGATGGGCTTGCTGATCACGTACCTGGCTCCCTGCCGCGTGGCAGCAGCCCTGCCTGAGTTGCTTGACGTAATAGCTAGGGTGGCGGTTGGTACCCCCAGACTTATGGTTATGGGGGATTTCAACCTGCCGTCCATCGGCAAAACGTCAGAGGCGGCTCAGGAGTTCATGGCTTCCATGACGGCCATGGACCTGACCCAGTTAGTTCCTGGCCCCACCCACATGGGGGGACACACGCTAGACTTGGTTTTTACCTCTGGTCAGTGGCTGAATGATCTTGATTTAGGGGAACTAGTCATCAATCTCTTGTCATGGACAGATCATTCGCTCCTTCGTCTAGACTTCCATACTGCTTCCCTTCGTCGCAGGGAGACGGAACCGACTAGGTGGTTCCGTCCCAGGCGCCTGATGGACCCAGACAGGTTCCTGATGGAGCTTGGGCCTTTCCCAGAGACTCTGGCTCACGGCTCTACTGAAGAACTGGTAGCCGCCTGGGATAGGGCGGCTGCCGGGGCTTTGGACCGCGTCGTGCCTTTGCGGCCTCTGACCCGGTGCCGACCTCGATTATCTCCTTGGTTTTCCGAGGAGCTGAGAGAGAAGAAGCGCCGAAAAAGACGCCTAGAGAGCGATTGGAGGGCCAGTCGCACTGAATCTGACTGGACACTGGTAAGAGCTCATATTAAGACTTACCTAGTGGCAATAAGAGTGGCGAAACGTAATCATTTCTCCGCTCTTATTGCATCAGCAGATAATCGCCCAGCCGCCCTGTTTAGGGTGACCCGCTCCCTCCTACAGTTGGGAGCGCGGGAGGACCTCTTGCAGGGGAGAGCTGAGGAATTTGTGCAACATCTGCATGATAAAGTCGCTCAGATTCCTCCCCCCTCCCTCCTCCCCACCCCTCCACCCCTCCTCCCCCCATCTTTCCAGAGGAAAATACAGGGTATAGCAATAAACAATCATAAGCTAACATATGCTAACTAACTATAAAATTTCATCTCCCTCTTGTACTTTAACTTCCTTTTAGTTAAACTAAAAATTAGATAGATTATGACATTTCTATTCATTCATAACCTAAATGAAGTTTCTTAGTCCGATATTTGTTTTGAATATAATCAATCCATCATCTCCATTCCAACATATATTTCTCATTGGTATGGTCCTTCAAATATGCTGAAATTTTAGCCATCTCTGCTAGATTTACTACTTTTAGCGTCCATTCTTGAATAGTAGGCAAATCTTCCTTCTTCCAATACTGTGCCACCAACAATCTTGCTGTCGTTATCAAATTCAAAATCAAATTAGTCTCTATAGCCGTACAGTCTGTATTTATAACTAACAAAAACAACTGAGGACTAAATTTTATCCTCTTTAGCTAGCACTTTCTTGACATTCTCCCAGGTTGCTGTCAGCGTTGACATCCAGTCAGTCAAGCTGACTGAGGAGGGGGGATCCCTTGGATACTCAGGCATTGGGACAAAGTCCATGCCGCTCACTACTTTGAACGGAGTTAGTCCCGTGCTACAGTGAACAGCATTATTGTACGCGACCTCAGAGAAAGGCAGGACGTCCGCCCAATTGGACTGCTGATAGTTCACATCAGCTCTCAGGTACTGCTCTACCATGGCGTTCAGTCTCTCTGCACCCCCCTACCCCATTGGTGCTCAGATGGAAGGCCAAGATAAGGCCCCAGGACGACCCAAGGAGCAGCAGGAACTCCCTCCAGAACTTTGCCCTGAACTGGACCCTACTGTCGGAGATAATTCTCCGTGGCACTCCATGCAGGCGGTAGATGTGCTTCAGGAAGTTTTGGTCAGCTGGTGGGCTGAGGGTAGCCTGCTGCATGGTATGAAGTGCGCCTGTTTGGAGAATAAGTCTATTACAGACCAGATCACCATGTTCCCCCCACTTTTTGGAAACTCCACTATGAAGTCCATTGCGATTTCCTCCCATGACCTCATTGGCTCTGCTATCGGTTGCAGCAGTCTTGGGGGTTTTCCTGGTCATTTCTTCATTGTGGTGCAGATGGTGCAGCTTACCACATAACTGTCCACATCTTTCTTTATGCCGGGTCACCAGAATTGTCTCCATGCTAAGTGTAAGGTCTTTAGGAACCCGAAGTAGCCTGCCAGTTTGACGTCATGGCTCCTCTGGATGTCAGCCTCTGCTTTTTCGATGCTTACTTGCTCGGCTGCCATGGAAACAGGGGAGGGAGAGCTAGGGGGATTTTGGGGGGAAGCGTGCTGGAGTGAAACGAAAGTGAATCTTTGCTGCAGCTCTTTCTTTGAAGTTGATATGTTTCAAGGTCAACAGTCGTGGCATACCAGGAGAATGACACTGCCAGACGTGTGCTCCCACATGACCCCTGGAGGAACTGTGGATTGGATGATTTATGCTGGACAGTTGGGAGGGGATGCTTTCTATATGATTTTCGTGCCTATGCTTCAGATCTTGCCTTTCTATGGTTGCATTCAGTTCATATTCAGTAAAAGTACCTTTATTCAATGAAAATGGAGTTGGGGTTTTTTATTCTTGAGTATTGAAAGGAGGCACACCTGACATTAAGCAAGATCTCATTTTAACAGCCATCCTGGATAACTACCGAGGGGGCTGAACAAACAATGTCTGATCAAGACAGTGACCAGGACCAGATGGGTGTCGCTGGCTCTACAGTTTCGTCCCTCCACCCGGGGGGGGGGGGAACCTCAGACTGGATGGCAAATTTATGACTGGGAGAGGAACCAGAGCATGCCAGATGGTCGAAGGGAGTAGGGAGGCTACCGGAATTGGAAAGGACCCCCCCCAAGGAGTAACAAGCTCCAGACCCCAAAAGGGAGAATCTGCATGGATACAAGAGCAGAAAGATAGCCTCATGGTCACCCAGGCTCTGCAACTTCTGAAAGATGCTGAATAAAGACGCAGAAGCCAAGAGCTGAAAAGGGGGGAAACCGTCCCAGGGATGAACCAGAGGCTGCTGCTTGTGGGGGAGAGGAAGAGCAAGCTGGGGAAGGAACATCTCAAGCCTCGGGAGCTCAGGCGAGAGATGCAGCAGTCCAGGGGGCCCCGGCATTACAGGCTCCATCCCAGAGGCAAAGAAAGCCAAAAATTCCCCCCATATCAGAAAAGTTCGGAGGAGATCCTAAGACCTTGGAGTTTTTCCTGACCCAAGTTTGGAACCTTATGCAGGACTGGGGGGAGGACTTTTTGTCAGATGCAGCATGAGTGAGGTGTGTTACCAAAGCCCTAGAGGGAGTGGCAGCTGAATGGATGGTGGGCCTTCACAATAACAACTCCCCCCTGCTGAGAAATTACAACCAATTTATGAGAGCCCTCAGAATGCATTTTGAGGACCTCCTAGCCAAGCGGAAGGCGAGAATCAGAATGAAGGGCATTCACCAGGGCCGGAGATCAGTGGCGGAGTACACCCAAGAGTTCCACAAGCAGGCACCCTTCATGAGAGGGTGGTCAGAAGTGGCCCTATTAGAAAATTATAAAGATGGACTGAATGAGGACATCTACAAAGATTGTCGGGCCCGGGGGGTCCCCGAAGATCTGTAGAGCTGATACGTGGTAGCAGCGGATGTGGAGATCGATCTGGCCCAAAGCTGGATCCATGGTGGCCACACCTGGGATCAGTCATCCTCCTCATTCCACAAGGGGGCGCCAAAGGCAGCAGTGGGGAAGACAGGGCCCAAGCCAAAATCCTCTGCGTGATTCAAAGTGGAAAGGAGGGACACCGAGCCACTGAGTGCTTCTCAAAGCCAGCGCCCAAAACGACTGCCCCTGGTGGGAAGAAGGCTGATAAATCACCCGCAAAAACCCATGAGACCGCCATGAAAGGAGAAGTCGTTGAGTTCACTCCCCGGAAACAGGGTGGGTTGGGAACTCCGACCATCATGGATGGCAGCGAGACTGACACCGATTCCGATGAGGACCTGATGAGTCACAATGGGGGCCCCATGATCATCCCAGTAGAATTAAGGGTACCATCCACCGGGGACCACGGGCAGATACCAGCCCTCCTAGACTCTGGATGCACCAGGTGCATAATCAGCCCAGACATGGAGGAGATGGGCCTAAGATTAAAAGCATTGAGAAGACCCATTGCATTTTGTCAGTTAGACGGATCAGTGGCAGGAGGTGGCCCAGCCAGTTTTGTGATTGAACCAATTGAGATGCAAATGGGGGATCACCTAGAGACTCCTAGTTTTGTTGTGGCCCCAGGCATGGAGCAGCCCCTCATACTTGGACTGCCTTGGCTCCGTAAGTGGAACCCGTGCATAAACTGGAGAACGAGAGTTTTGCGCATTCGCTCCGAGAAAACAGGGAAAGAAAGAGAAGAACCCCATTTGGTGGACAGAGTGGAAATCGAGGGGCGGCAATGGCAACAGACCACATTGAGGGGGAGGAAAAGATTCCAAAAGAATACTGGGACCCCCGGGAGGTTTTCAGCGAAAGGGCCTCAGATGTGCTGCCCCCCCACTGGCCAACAGACTGTACCATTGAAATACTTCCTGGAATAAAACTCTCTAAGCCAAAAATCTACCCCATGACCCCCCAGGAGCTGTGGGAACTACAAAACTTTATTGACAAAAACCTAGAGCGGGGTTTTATCCAACTGGCCAGGCCAAGGGTGGCAGCACCGGTACTTTTCCGGGAGAAGAAAGATGGGTCCTTTCACTTAGTGGTTGACTACAAAAATCTGAACGCCATTTGCAAAGAAAATGTCTACCCCCTGCCACTCATGAAGGACATGCTAGCCCACCTAGGCAAGGGGAAAATTTTCACCAAATTGGATTTATGGGAGGCCTACTACAGAGTCCGAATTAAAGGAGGAGATGAATGGAAAACAGTGTTTAATTGCCCGCTGGGATGTTTCCAGTTTCGGGTGCTCCCTTTTGGACTGCAAAGGAGCCCCTGCTGTGTTCATGCAATTAATCAACGAAGTACTGCATGAACACCTGTACAAGGGAGTACTGGTCTACTTGGACGACATTCTTATCTACACTGAGAACATGGACAACCATGTGAAATTGGTGAGGACTGTCCTGAAAAAGCTTAGGGCTGCTGAACTTTCTGCCAAACTCTCAAAGTGTGAATTCCACCAAAACACAATTGACTATCTGGGGTACCGCATCTCATATGAGGGAATAGAGATGGATCCAGAAAAGGTCCGGGCAGTGTTGGAATGGGCCCCTCCACGCACCCGCAGACAACTACAGAGCTTCTTGGGATTTGCTAACTTTTATAGACGGTTCATCCCATTCACCAAAATCACGTTGCCAATTACAAATCTTTCGAAGACAAAAGGAGAAGTAAAACCAAAGCCCTCCCGGCTCCTCAAATGGACTATGGACTGTCAGGCGGCATTTGAGAAACTAAAACGTTTGTTTGCTGCTGAACCAGTCCTTAAGCATCCCAACACAGAAAAGCCTTTTGTTGTGCAGGCCAACGCCAGTGATGTAGCAGTAGGGGCAGTACTTCTGCAAACAAATGCAGAAGGAAAACTGCAACCCTGTGCCTATACCTCTCGTAAGCTGATGGAAACCGAGGAAATGGGCTATATGGTAGAAGGAGGCTTTTGCAGTTCGTTGGGCACTGTTAACGTGGAGACAATTCCTTGAAGGACCTAAGCACCCCTTTGAGGTGTGGACTGACCACAAAAACTTGGAAGCTTTGAAAACACCACGTAAACTGTCCCCAAAGCAAGTCCGCTGGGTTTATCACTTCAAATGATTTAATTTCACCCTGCGCTACCTCCCTGGAGGGAAGAACTTTATGGCGGATGCTCTTTCGAGACTGCCGCAATACAATAGTGCTAGAAAGGAGGTGATCCGGCCAATTATCCCCTCAATGCAGTTGGCTGTACCAGTAACTACCAGAGCACAAGCAAAGGCAGATCCAAATCTACCGGGCGATTTGTCTAAGCAACTACAAGAAGCTCTAAAAACCAATGAGTGGTTTCTAGCACATTTGAATGAGTGTACACTTCGAGATGGTCTGGCTTGGGTGGGAGCCAAGTTGTATGTTCCTGCCAGTCTGAGACCAACAGTGTTACAACACGCTCATGATGCCAAAGTTGCTGGCCATTTCGGTTTTGTTAAAACACTACATCTCGTCAAACGACAATTTTGGTGGCCCACACTCAAAAAGGACATAGAGGCATACATGACCAGCTGTCCTGTGTGTGCTTCCGCCAAGAGACCTCCAGAGAAGCTGCCTGGTCTGTTTCAGATGGTTGCCAGACCGGATGCCCCTTGGAAGGAGATCTCCATGGATTTTATTGTAGAATTGCCCGAAAGTGGGGAGAACACAGTTATTTGGGTGGTTACTGATTTGTTTTCTAAACAAGTGCATTTCATTCCATGTCCCAAGATCCCTTCTTCAAAATCACTGGCGAAAATGTTTGTCCACCATGTGTAAAGGTTACATGGTGCTCCAAAACGTATAATCTCTGACAGGAGTGTCCAATTTACCTCCCATTTTTGGAAAGAGTTCCTGGCGCTAATAGGCACCACCCAGGGATTAAGCTCCGCCCACCATCCTCAGACGAATGGGGCTTGTGAGAGAACCAATTCCGTACTGGAACAATATTTGAGATGTTATATAAATTATCAGCAAGATAACTGGGCAGATTTATTGCTGTTTGCAGAAGTGGCCTATAACAACTCCATGCACAGCAGCACAGGGTTCAACCCTTTCAAGGTGGCCACCGGCTAAGATTTTGTGCCAATTCCAGAGTTGCCCCAAGAAAATCCACAAAACCCCTCTCTGATTGAGTGGATCGAACAGCTACGTGGCACTTGGTCAGTAACTCGCAAGGCACTCAATGAAGCGCATCGAGCTCATAAAGCCCAGGCTGATAAGAAAAGGGGTCAGGCACGGGCTCATAAAGTTGGTGATATGGTTTACCTTTCCACCAAATACTTTCAAACTACCCAAAAGTCTAAAAAGCTGGGACCCAAATATGTGGGCCCTTTTCGGGTAGTTCGGGTCATTAACCCAGTCACAGTACAATTGGTGTTGCCAAAAAATTTAAGACCAATTCATCCAGTATTCCATGTCAGTTTACTAAAACCGGAACACTCATCCCCTTTACGTCCAGACCAAGAACCTCTTCCTGCCCCCATTCTAATTGAAGGAGAACAGCATTTTGAGGTCAAAGAGATATTGGATTGCAGGAGGCATCATGGTAAGGTGCAGTATTTGGTGGCCTGGGAACATTTCCCACTATATCAAGCTGAATGGGTAAATAAACGAGATGTTTGAGCGCCTAAGCAAGTGCAATTGTTTCACACCAAATATCCTGATAAACCTTAATTTGTGTATATATTGTGTATATATCTCCTTTTTATTTCTTACAGGAACAATGTCTCTTCTGAAGGGGGGCCGAATGTCAGCCTCTGCTTTTTCAATGCTTACTTGCTCGGCTGCCATGGAAACGGGGGAGGGGGAGCTAGGGGGATTTTGGGGGGAAGCGTGCTGGAGTGAAACGAAAGTGAATCTTTGCTGCAGCTCTTTCTTTGAAGTTGATATGTTTCAAGGTCAACAGTCGTGGCATACCAGGAGAATGACACTGCCAGACGTGTGCTCCCACATGACCCCTGGAGGAACTGTGGATTGGATGATTTATGCTGGACAGTTGGGAGGGGATGCTTTCTATATATGATTTTCGCGCCTATGCTTCAGATCTTGCCTTTCTATGGTTGCATTCAGTTCATATTCAGTAAAAGTACCTTTCTTCAAGGAAAATGGAGTTGGGGTTTTTTATTCTTGAGTATTGAAAGGAGGCACACCTGACAATTAGGGCGCGTAGGGATTCTGGGACGTAGAGTTTCGTCCCCTTCCATACTAGGTCATCTCTTTTTGTCAAGATGTGTTGGTTGTCTTGAAACCAGGGGTCTGGTAGCAGTTTGGTTTTGAGTTTTGTGGTTAGATCGCTTGCCGGTTGGCCTTGCAGGTCACAGCGTTGTCGTCTGGTGGTCACTTGGGCTACTGTTTGGGTAGGGGGGGATGATGGCTTCTACTACCTCCTCCCGTCCACATTTGTATTGGGGCAAGCGGGAGTGGGCGTCAGCTATGAAATTCCTTCCCCCTGGGATGTGTTTTAGCACAAAGTTGAATTGGTTGAACTATTGAACCCAGTGAACTTGTTTAGGTGATAGTTTTGTGTCCATGTAGGTACACGGCTGTAGGTTTCCTTGGCTATTTCTTTGGAGTAGCACTGCTTCCACTGCCACGTCGCTGGCGTCTGCTTGGATAACGAAGGGTTGTTTGGGGTCAGGATGCTTCAGCACTGGTTCCTTTGCAAACAGTTCTTTTAGTGTTTCAAATGCCTTTTGGCAGGTTAGATCCCATTATAAGGGTTGTCCCGGGTGGGGTTTCATCCCTGGGCCCCCGGTCTTTAGGAGGTCCATCATGGGTTTGGCGATCTTTGTGAAGGAGGGGATGAATTGTCTGTAGAAATGTGCGAACCCTAGGAAGCTTTGTAGCTGCCTGCCAGTTTGAGGGGGTTGTCAGCCTAGAATGGCTTGTACTTTGGCTGGGTCCATATCTATGCTATATATCTATCATTTGACACTTGGTAGCCCAGGTATGCATGTGCAGTGAAATTTGAATTTTGATAGCTTGACGTACAGGTTAGTACCTGGCAGACTAGGGGTATGTGGTCATTCATGGTCTCAGTGTAGATGAGGATATCGCCCAGGTAGACGAGGACACTCTTATAGAGGTGCTCATGCAGCACCTTGTTTATTAACTGTATGAACACCGCTGGGGTCCCCTGCAGTCCGAAAGGCATCACTTTGAATTGTAAACTCCCTAGGGGGCAGTTGAATGCTGTTTTCCACTCGTCTCCCTCCCTGAAGCATACTCGGTAGTATACTTCTCGGGTCTAATTTGGTAAAAACTTTTCCGTTGGCTAGGTGAGATAGCATGTCCTTCATGAGGGGGAGAAGGTATAGGTTCTGTACGCAAATGCCGTTTATTGCCTAAAATTCACGCGTAATCTCATAGTTCCGTCTTTTTTTTTTCTTTGAATAGGACTGGGGCTGTGACCCATGGCTTGGCTAGCTCAATGAACCCCCTTGCTAGGTTTTTGTCTATGTATTTGCACATTTCTTGCTTCTCGCGGGGTGTCATGGTGTACAGTTTGGACTTGGGTAGTTTTGTCCTGGGGATGATTTCGATGGCGGAGTCTGTCTCATGGTGGGGAGGTAGGACGTCGCACTCGGCCTTGCTGAATACTCCACGAGGTCCTGATACTCTCTCAGGATCTGTTCGGCCTCTGGGGTTTTGTCGAAGATGGCTGCCAGTTGTTCTGGTGGGCCCTTTGGGAGGGTTCCCTGCGTGGGCAATGCTTCTATTTGCTGGTGTGGAGGGGATTAGGGTCCCCTTGCTATCCTCAACCTTTGACCGGCCGCTTGCCACCAGATGGTTGGGCCCCACTTGTCTAGCCAGGAGAGTCCCAGTATGACTCTGTCTTTCATTTTGAGGGCTATTACAAATCAAATTGCTTCCCAGTGATTCGCTAGCTCTAGCCTCACTGGTTCGGTCAGGTGGGTGGCATAGGCTCCCCCAAATAGGGACCCATCAACCTGTTCGAACCTGATCAGGTGGGCCAGCCTTTTCGCTCTAATTCCCAGTTTCAGGACCATGGTTAGGTTGATCAAGCATCTAGTGCAGCCTGAGTCTATTAGGGCTTGAAAAGTCCCCTGGGTTCCTGTTTTTGGAGCTGTGAGGCGTATTGGGAAAATGAAAGGGTAGATCGGTTCACTCACCATTGGGTCGTTTTTGCCCTTGTCCTTGCTGTCATAGGAAACCAGTGACTGGTCGTCGTTTCCCCCTGAAGCGGGGCGGTTCGCTCAGCACTGCTCCTCTCTCCTCCTGTCAGCCCCTGTAAGCCTGCACTTGATGTGGCTGGCCGTCTTCCTTGGCTCTAGTTCGTAGGTGGGCGGGGCTGTCTGCCCTGGGCGGCTTGCCTGCTGCATTGAGGAGGCACTGGTTTCAGCCTCGGGCTCCTTCTCCTTCTGGTGGGTGGACAATGGGGGGCTGTGTTCCTGGCTGCATCTCCTCACTTCAAAGGGGTCAGCTTCAACTTTCCTCTCTTTTGGGCGGCATGACAGCCCCTCATCACGAAGGGTGTCCTGGTCAAATTCCTCCCTCAGTTGCTCTATGGATCTCCCCAGGGGTTCTGTCAGGGGCTTTGGGAGCCTGGCCTGTGCCCAGTCCCACATCCAATACACTCTTCCCAGCTTGCTCAGGGGCCTTCCCCATTTCTGGGCATTAGGGTGGGGGAACTCGACCTCAGCTGCTTTAGGAATTCTTTTCCACCAATACTCATCCCTTCTTGCTTCAGTCGCTGGTGCGGGTGTCTCAGCTTTGATGGTCAGGGAGGGCTGCACTCCAGTTGTGATTAGGCTGCTGGGTCCTGGAAGTCTCTGGTTGGAGGCAAGTTGTGCCTCTCTCTTGGTCACCTGTAGCAGGCTCTCTTCAGATAGTCCGCCCTATGCCATGGTCACCTGAGTTTCTCTCCACGCACCCCAGATGTCGGGGAGCGACTGGAGGAATCCTAGTAATTTTTATTAGTTTTGAGAGAGCTGGCTTGCTGTCAGGATTCCAATGGATGCCCTAATTTAATCATGACAAGCTTCAAAAGAAATCCAGTTGTTTATTAGGAGCTTCATGCTGACATGATCCCAAGTGAAGCCAGCTCTGACCCTACATAATTTACACCCCAATCATGACCCTGTTTCCCCCCTCCCCCCAGGATGTGTCATCAATCACATTTGCCAACAGAGCAATTTCACAGGTTGTAGAGACCACTCCCCTCCGGCCGCTGTGGGTAACCCTGGGATACAGCCTTGAGAAAGATAAGTCTGGAATGTGCATCTGTCTTTGGCTGCCGTGCCATTTTGTTGGTTTCCCATCCCCCCTTGCTTATGGCAACTCGAGAGCAGGCCAGGGATGCTTTACGAGTTGACACTGATCCTATTGAGAGCTCAATGGTATTTATTGCAACAAAAATTAGGTTTGAATGTAGATTATCCTTTCAGAAAAGTAGATTAAACAAGGCATACATGTTACAAACATGTGTATTTATAGTACTAATAGTATCAATCGTCCTACTAGGTTAGACAGCAAAAGAAACTGGGACATTTTTTTTAGCGAGAGTTTAAGTTTACTGATTCCGTGTGGCTACAGAAGTACTGTAGAAAAGCCAATTCTAACAATTTCACCTGCAAACAGCGTAGGAAAACTTTCCCTTTTTCCCCGTGGACCTCCCATTGTCCATTGCACTTGCTTTGTTTTGGGAACAGTTTGCCTCAGACGTTCCCAGCCAGTGACCTTGGGGTGTTGGGTCTGTCTCAGGCTTCCAGTTCGCACACTTGCATTCCAAATTTCCCTCCCAAACCTCCCTTACATTCCAATGCCTTCCCTCCCTCCTCTTGTTTCATTGTCTGGTTGCAAGCAGGGCTGTGTAGCTAGTCATCCATGACAACTAGTTTCCTATATACAATTAAAACAAGAAAGCATAGCAAATAAGCAAGCAACTGCGGAACATTTGCAGGACTTATCAGTTCAAAACAGACATTCCTGTATTTATAGCCACTATGGGGAAAAATTGTTTTTAAAGGAAGCTTCCAATCTCTGAGGTTGCAATTTTGTACACACTTCTCTAGTGTAAGGCCCACTGAACACATTAAGACTTACAGTCATGTGAAAAAGAAAGTACACCCTCTGTGAGTTCTATCCTTTTACATATTAGGACATAATAAAAATCAACTGGTTTTTAGCATTTCTTAAAAGTAGGTAAATACAACCTCAGATGCACAGCAGCACACCATGTCATCATTTATTTTACAAAAAGAAAGCCAAAATGGAGAAGCCATGTGTTAAAAACTAAGTACATTTTATGATACAATAGCTTGTAGAAACACCTTTAAGAGCAATAACTTAAAAGTAATCATTTTCTGTATGACTTTTTCAGCCTCTCACATCATTGTGGAGGAATTTTGGCCTGCTCTTCTTTACAACATAGCTTCAGTTCATTGAGGTTTGTGGGCATTTGTTTATGCAAAGCTCTCTTGAGTTCCCACTACAGCATTTCAATCGGGTTGAGGTCTGGACTTTGACTGGGCCATCGCAACAGTTTGATTCTTTTCTTTTTCAGCCATTCTGTTGTACAATTGCTGTTGTGCTTGGGATCACTGTCCTGTTGCATGACCCGATGTTAGCCAAGCTTTAGCTGTTGGACAGATGGCCTCACATTTGACTCTAGAATACTTTGGTATACATAGGTGTTCATGGGTGACTCAATGACTGCAAGGTGCCAAGTTCCTGTGGCTGTAAAAGAAGCCCAAATCATCACCCCTCTACCACCATGCTTGACGGTTGGTATGAGGTGTTTGTGCTGATATGCCTTGTTTAGTTTTTGCCAAACATGGCACTGTGCATTATGGTCAAACGTCTCCACTTTGGTCTCACCTGTCCAAATGACAGTGTTCCACAAGTCTTATGATTTGTTGTGTTCTGCCCCAGCTACAGAACCCAAGAAATGTAGCACACACAAAACTCCAAACAACTCCGTTTACTACAAACAGTCTTTTTTCAAATGCAGGCTATTACTAAAAATGTCCTTAACAGCCTGCCAGGAATTCCAAAGATTAGATAAAGGTTTACATGAGTTGGCAATTAGCCCAGAAACCAGGTTTGCAAGGAAACTTCACTCTCAAATGCTTAGTGAGCGACCGGATGAACATGCGTTGTTTCCTGCAACGTTTGCCAGCTGTGTGCAAACTTAAATAGGCTAAGGGAGTGGCCAATTAGCCCCAAGCCTTACACTCAAGGAGACCTCCTCCTGAGTAACCACTCCTGCCTTTTGGCAGCCCTGCGTGCTCATGCATTGAGAAGAGGCTCCTCCACTTCACTCTCTTCACTTGAAGGAGCCTCTGGAGGTTCTGAAGGCCCTGGCTGAATCTCTGCCTCTGGCAGCACATCTTCACCCTCCTCACTGTCCGACTCGAGCGCTGGCTGCACAGGCTGTTGGCATGACACCACACCAGCCTCCTCCTCGTCGGGATCAGCCACAATCCACGCAGGTTGTTGGCGGGCCACAACACTATCCCTCCCCGTTTCTCCTAGAGTCTCTTTCATTTGTTTCATTTCTCCTCTTAATTCACTTATTTCAGATTTCAAGTCCTCAGAATTTTTTGATGTTGCTTCCTGGTTTTTTTCCAGTAATTCTTGGATATTTTGGAACATCGCTTGCATTCCTTGCATTGTTATTGGTTTGTCAGCTATTGATACATTCTCAGAGGATTTCCTCTGTCCTGGGGATATTGTTATCGGTGAAGACATCGTTGTAGGTGCTGCAGGTTTCTTCACTACTTTTGTAGATGTTACTGTAGTAGCCGTGTCGGTTAAACAAAGAAAACTTTTCCAGATTATCATACGCCTAAATATTTCCTCTTACTTAATTAAGTCCTATGTTGTTATAATCAGGAATCAATTCTAATTTCATTTCATTTATCTTTTTACAAATAAGTAAATAAATAGGTTCTAAAGATTCTATAATTTTATATACAAACTCCTATATTTATATAAATTATATGATAAATTACCTAAGAATTAAATCTCAATAATTAAACCAAGCCTCTACTTAATCAGTTAGTCAACTGTAATACCTGTAATAATTTTCTATAATTAATTAGATTTGTATTTACATAGAATTAAATAAAGAATCAAATACATATAATAAATAAATAAATGTATATGAATAAGTATAAATATTGTCACTTGTCCATTGATACTTGGCTCTTCACAGGGTCAGTAATCTCCAGTTCAGTTCAGACCATCACCTATGTATTCACTTCAGGAAAGTACTATCACACTGCCATATTGTATGTCCTGGGAGGAAGTGGGGTCTGGAGGAGTTTACCCCCTAATCATTCCTTCTTCCACTTAATTAGTAAGTCACAATGGTAAGATTTTAGTCCGCTAGAGTTTAGATCTTATCACAAACAAATCTATCGTATAGTCTTATTGAATCTTACTTCCCGTCTCCTCTAGCTCCTCCACGGCGAGATCTCCAGTCTTTTAAAGAACCTTCCTTCTCCTCTGATTTAAGCTGCCGCTAATTTTGTCAATCAGTCGCTAAAAGCCCCGTCTTTTGGTATTCAGATTTCCTTCTTTCCTTCTTTTCTTTCTTCTTCTCTGATCTATTCTTTCCGTCCTGTCTCTCCTTACCGGTCAAAACCGCAGCGTCACGGGCTTCGGGGCCACTGCCCACGGCCTTTTTCCTGGTCTCCGGATTCTCAGAGCTCTCCTTTGATACGACGTGAGGGGATCGCACACCCTCCCCATGTCTCCAAAGCAAGCTCCTCTGCTTCCACCACCTCTCCGGGGTTGGAGACGTCAATCACCAAAGCCACGGAGGTTCAGAAATTCACTAGGCACAGCGGAGCTCACGCTGCGCCTTTCCTTCGCCCAGATCGCTGCACTGGAACCCAGCTGCGGAAGAGAGATTGACTGAGGTGGAAAAAAGTACTGAAAGAGTTGAAACACAGATAGATAAATGTGAAAAGAGATGTGCTCAAGTGATGGGGAAACTCGAAGACGAAATAGTATTTCTAGAGATGGAGAAATCTGCTATTTTTCTGCGCTTGCAAAATGTAGAGGAGGATAGAGAGGAACAACTAGAGGAAATAGTGGGAGAAGTGATAGCAGAGGTAGTGGGGAAAAAGGAGGATGAGGTCCAGGCAGAGATAGATGAAGCCTATCGGGTATACACTAGCTATGCGAGACGTTATAACTTGCCCAGAGAGATACATGTAAGACTCACTAAAAAGGCGTTAAGGATGAAACATTGCATAAGGCTAGAGAACAGAAAGTCACATATAAGGGGCGTCAAGTTACGATTTTAAAACAGATCCCGAAAAGAGTGCGAGAACAGAGACAAAATTACCAATTTATAACATCACAAGTAAGGAAACATAATGTGCCATATAGATGGCTGCTTCCTGAAGGACTCTTGGTAACTTGGCAAGATTGGAAAACCAAAATTGATAATATACAGGACGCCCAAGAATTCTGTGAAAATTGCCTTGGGTTGGTTGGAAATGAAAGTGACATAGAAATTGCGAAAGGAATACAGAGAGAGCGGAAAGAGGGGTGGAGAAATGTGAGAGGAGCACAAGCACACTATGGAAAGGGGAAACGGGAAGGGAGGAAGGAGGAGGAAAGAGGAGGAAAGTGGAGCGACAGAGTACGGGGTAGAAACTCGTTCAGTAACTAAAAACAAAGAAGGTAGTAAATAGAGGATGGAGCAAGGAGTGAAAATCTTGACTGTCAATGTTAATGGTCTTAATGGACCAATAAAGAGAAGACGTATTTTAACTAATGTCCGAAAGCAGGGAAACTGTTCGTAGCGGCACCAGAGGAAAAAAAAAGAGGAGTGGCAATATTTGTGAAAGAGCATTTATCACCGATACAATTATTTGCAGACGAGCAGGGAAGAATATTAATTCTAGAAGTAGAAGTATTACAGAAGAAAGTTTTATTGGTAGGAATTTACGCTCCAAACATTAAACATAAATCATTCTTTCGAAGAGTACAAAAAGAAATTCGTAATCTGGAATACGAGCAGGTATGCCTTCTGGGTGACTTTAATGCAATTACTAACAGAATATATGACTATAAAAAGGGTGAGAATTATAGGGGGGAGGAAACGGGAGACAAGAAAAGAAGATATTACCAACTATCTATAATGAGATAAAAGAAGAATTAGGATTGGTAGATACTTGGCGTGAACATAATCCAACAAGTAAACAATTTACTTATTATTCCCCCAGACACAAATCATGGTCCAAATTGGACATGATTTGGATGACACAAGAACTCAATTCCCAGATATTAGAAGTCAAAATTATGCCTAATGAATGGGCCAATCATAACCCAGTGCTAGTCATACTTAAGAAGGAGGGAAAAAATAGAAGAAGATGGATGATGAGAACAGAGATATTAAAAGAAACTGAATTTATACGGAAACTCAAGACAGAAATATCCCTTTTCTTTCAAGAAAATAAAACACCAGGAATGCCAGCCCAAATAATATGGGATGCGGCCAAAGCCTTTGTAAGAGGTCTCATTATTAAACACATGGCCATCAAATAGAAAAAAGAAAAACAAGAAAGGGAAGAGTTAATAAATAAATTGATAAAAGCAGCGGAACAACTACAAGATAATCCACTCTCTAAGGGGGCAAAAGAACAGGTAAATCTTGTAAAGCATCAGCTCAATCTGTTGGAATTAGATAAATTGGCAGATAAGATAAAGATAACAAAACAAAAACATTTTGAATCAGCCAATAAACTGGGAAGATGGCTTACATACAGACTTAAAAAAGAAAAACAGTCTAGACGAATTGACCAGTTAAAAGATAAAGAAGGGAACTTGGTAAAAGATAAAAAACGAAAGGAAAAAATTGTGGTGGACTTTTATAAAGATTTATATAAAAGAGAGGAGATCCCAACAGAGGAGATAAAAAATATATAGAGGAATCAGATTTACCCAAGATATCTAATCTAACAAGATATATTCTGGAAGAAGAAATTACTTTAGCCAAGGTTGAAAGAGCAATAAAGAAACAGAGAAACCAGAAAACGCCAGGTACAGATGGACTCCCAGCGGAATTATATAAGATAATGTTTGAAGTCATGGGAGAACATATGAAAGACCTATTTAATGAAACATTGGAGAAAGTAGAAATCCCCCACTCATGGAGAGAGGCCAATATTAGTTTAATCCCCAAAGAAGATCCACCTTCAGTAGACATAAAAAACTACAGACCCATTTCTCTTCTGAACTCAGACTACAAAATCTTTACTACAATCTTAGCAAACAGACTAAAAGGTTTTCTGAACGAATTTATACACATGGATCAAAATGGATTCTTACCATCACGACAATTAAAGGATAATATGAGAATTATGTTAAATACACTGGAATATTATGAAGAACACCCAGATAAACAGGTTGCATTAGTTTTTGTAGATGCACAGAAGGCATTCAATAGAGTAAACTGGGAATTTATACTACTACAATTAGAATATATGGGGTTTGGAAAGAAATTTATAAATGCAATTAAAGCGATCTACACAAAACAAACAGCCAGAATATTAATAAATGGGGACTTGTCAGAAGAATTTCAGATAAGAAAGGGTACAAGACAGAGCTGTCCTCTATCTCTGCTACTTTTTATTTTATCCTTAGAAGTACTACTACGTAAAATAAGAAGTGAGGAAAAAATAAGAGGCCTCAAAATAGGCCAACACATTTTTAAAACCCAAGCCTTCGCAGATGACATGGTTTTTATCTTAGAAGAGCCCCTAGAATCTTGTATATCTTTGGTAGAGATAATTGAGGAGTATGGGGCCGTGGCAGGCTTATTAATTAATAAGAAGAAAACAAATATATTAGCCAAAAATATGCCAGAAAAGATTAAGATAAATCTACAAGAAATGACAGAAATGATTAAAGATAGTGAACAAAATTAAATATCTGGGAGTCTGGCTGACCAATAGATGTTCCGAGTTTACAAGAAGACAACTACGACAAATTATTAAAGCAAGTAAGTAAAGATCTAGATAAATGGGGCAAAATACAACTTTCACTTTTGGGACGAGTAACAACAGTAAAATCATATGTGTTACCGAAATTCAATTTCTTATTTCAAACCGCCCCAGTTAATCTATCGAAAAAAAATTTTATGGATCTAAACCAAATAATAACTAAATTTGTCTGGCAAGGGAGAAAAGCACGGATTAAAAGAAAGATGATGCAAGAGATAAAAGAGAGAGGGGGCTTGGGATTACCATACTGGGAGAGTTACCATGCAGCGGCGATATTAACCTGGGTAAAAGAATGGATTACTCTAAGAAATAGACGTCTTCTTAAATTAGAAGGATTTGACATACACCAGGGTTGGCATATGGCTCTTTGGAGAAATAACACCCCACAAAGTAAATGGTTTACCCAACATTATGTAAGAAACACCCTAATTCGGACCTGGGAAAAAATTAGTAAAAAATACTATACCAAGACACCATGTTGGATATCACCTATAGAAGCACTAACATACCCCAAATTATATAATTTCGACAGAAAATTAACATATAAAGAATTATTGAATCCATTGGGAAAACTAAAATCTAAGCAAGAATTGAATCTACAAGGAATACAAGTGGATTGGTGGACGTATATGCAAATTAACTCTAAATATAATAAAGATAAAGAGAGAGGTATTAGTAGCGAATTACAAGAATTAGATAAAATTTTAATAGGACAAGAAAAAGGCATGATTTCGAAAGCGTATAAATTATTGATGGAAATAGAGATAGGTGAAGAAATAATTAAAGATACCATGATTGCTTGGGGAAAAAATTTTGGTTTCTCAATCCACCTAGAGAAATGGCAGGAGATATGGTGGGACAATATGAAATTAGTGGTGTCCACAGCCTACAAAGAGAACATATACAAGATGGTATATAGGTGGCATCTCTCTCCAGACCGATTAGCTAGAATGTTTAAAGGACATCCCGCAGACTGCTGGAAATGTGGGAAAGAAAGGGGCACATACTATCATCAATGGTGGACATGCCCGAAAGCAGTAAGATTAAAAAATGGTTAAATGAAATTCTAAATTTAAAAGTTGACTGGCGCCCAGAGACATGCTTGCTCGGATTCAGGCCAGAGAATATGGAAAAGGATGTATGGTATCTTGCTCTTCATGTGATTATAGTGGCGAGATTGATATACGCACAATTCTGGAAAAATCCAAACAGTCCACCAGAGGATGCTATTATCCAGAAGATTTTGGATTGTGCTGAGGCTGATAAATTAACTAAAAAATTAAAAGATAAAGACCAAACACGAATATGTTTATCATGGGAAAAATTTTATAAATGGGTTGAGAAAAGGAAAATATAATATGTGACAGGAAATATATACATGGTTAAGGATATATGAAATTGAAAGGATTGGATTGATGTACTAATATTTACAAGATGTTCTGTCTTCTCCGGGTTATAATGCTAACATACAGTATAGGATGTTGTGGGGGGGTTAGGGGTTTATGGGTTTATGGATTTAGATTTATATATGTTGTCTCTTATTAATGTATGATGTTTTGCTTTTGCATTTTTTATATATTGTCTGTTTTTAACTGAAAATATAAATAAAGGTTATTTTTTTAAAAAAACAACACTATCCCTCACCGCAGGGCGCTTCCCCCAAGTCTGTTGATCTGGATGTGGTCGGGATGGGAACTGCTCATGAAAGGCACGAACAAGGTCCGGAGCATGAACAGAGGCCGCATCCTCCCATGTGAAGTCCTCCGGCCCATACCCCTTCCACTCGATGAGGTATTGGAACCGACCCTTCAACCACCGGGAGTCTCGAATGCTTGGGACCTCGTACTCCAGCGATCTATCTCTGTCACGGGGTGCTGGCTGAGGACGGTCCAGTTGACGGAGCTGACAAGTAGGCCGTTCAGGAACCAGGAGGGATCGGTGAAACACCGGGTGTATCCTCAAAGACCAAGGCAGGGTCAGGCGGTAGGCCACTGGTTTGAAGACCGCCTCTACAGGAAAAGGTCCAATGAACCAATGGTCCAGTTTTCCCACTGGCTGGTCTGAGGGGAGATGCTTCGTTGACAACCGCACACGATCCCCAACAGCCAACAGTGGTGTTGCTTGCCGAGAGCAGTCTGCAACCCTTTTGTCATCATCCTTGGCCTTGTTGAGGTATTGTTTCACTAGCTGATGAATGGCCTGTAACTCAGCCAAGAATTCATCCACTGCTGGAACCAGGGAGTCAAGGGGCGTGAGCGGGAAGAAGCGCAGGTGATAGCCCAGATTGGCTAACAAAGGGGTGGTTTGGGTGGAGGTGTGCTGGGAATTATTGAAAGCAAACTGCACAACTGCTAGGTACTCTGTCCAATTGTCCTGTTGTTGATTGACAAAGCAGCGCAGGTATTGCTCCAATATCCCAATGACCTTTTCAGTCCCGCCATCAGTTTCGGGGTGATGAGCCGACCATAAGCAGATCTTAACATCTAAGGCCGACATCACCCCTTTCCAGAACTGGGCGGTGAACTGGGTCCCTCTGTCCAACACGACCCTATCTGGTAGTCCATGAAGCCGAAAGACATGCTGGATGAACATGCGGGCGGTGGTGCGAGCTGTCGGCAATCCCCGACAGGGTACGAAATGCATCATTTTCATCAACATATCCACCACCACGAGCACCGTCATGAAACCTGAGGACGGGGGCGAGTCCGTGAGAAAGTCCATCAAAATGACACCTCAAGGTCTCTCGGGTGTCGGCAAGGGCTGAAGTAGTCCTGGGGGAGCGCCCATGGCCGACTTGGCCTGTCGACAAGGGACTCAAGACGTCACATAGGTCTGCACATCATGACGGAGACAAGGCCACCAGAAGGTCCGTGACATGAGATTCAAGGCTTTAAACAGACCGAAATGCCCCGCTGCAGGGTTGTCGTGGCACTGAGACAAAATAAGACCCCTAAGTGGCCCTGATGGAACATAAAGTCTCTCCCGGTACCTCAAAAAGTCGTCGGTAAACGTCCAGGGAGAGTTGGGCCCTATTTCCTGCTTCCAAAGGTTGACAAAGGTGTCCTGCCACTGTGCCTCCTGGATCTTACCCCGTAGGTCGACAGGTTCCTGGACGGCAGCAAACAACTCGACGGGAAGAATCGTCCGAGGCGGAAGCGGGTCCTTAACTTGGGCATAGTCAGGTTTCCTTGAGAGCGCATCTACCCGTTGATTGCGCCCACTCGCAATGTAGGTGACTTTAAAATTAAAACAGGTAAAGAAGAAGGACCACTGGATCTGACATTGATTGAGTTTCCGCGTGGTCTGCAGAAACTCCAGATTCTTGTGGTCCGTCTGGACTTCCACCTGATGTCGGGCCCCCTCGAGGTGATGTCTCCAGGTCTCGAACGCGATCTTAATGGCCAGGAGCTCTATTTCCCAGATGGTATAATTGTGCTCGGAAGGATTCAATTTCCGGGAGTAGTAAGCGCAAGGGAAAAGAGTACCGCCATCCGCGCAAGCCTGGAGTAACACGGCTCCAACCGCGATATCCGATGCATCTGTTTTTACCACAAATGGACGCTGCAGGTCAGGATGCTTAAGGATCGGCTCTGACATGAAGGCCTGCTTTAAGGCCAGGAATGCCTGCTGCTCGGGGTTGCCCCACAGGAACGGGACTTTCTTCTGCAGGAGTCGAGTGAGGGGCACGGTCGGGATCAGCCACAATCCACGCAGGCCACTGGTGGGCCACAACATGTTGAGATGCAACTTTGAAAACCTAAGCTGTGCTACCATGTTCTTTTTAGAGAAGTGTCTTTCTGCTGGCAGCCCTTCCAAACAAACCATACTTGTTCAGACTTTGTGTAATTGTACTGTCGTGAACTTTAACATGTTGAAGTCTGTAGTCCGAGATGTAACTCTTGAATTTTTAGCAATTTATCTGAGCATTGCAAGGTCTGACAGGGTGAATTTGCTGGGATGTCCACTCCTGGGAAGATTGGCAACTGTCTTCAATGTTTTCAATTTGTGAATAATCTTCCTCACTGTAGAATGATGGACTTTAAATTGTTTGGAAATGGCATTATAACCCTTCCAGATTGATGGGGAGCAACATTTGCTCATCTAAGATGATTGCTGATGTCTGTACTATTTGGCATTGTGTTAACACACACCTCAATGCTGGAGACCAGCAAACTCCTAAAACTTTTGCTTTAATAGAATTAGTCAGACTTGCTGATGATCAATTGATCAAGGGCACTTGATTAGCAGCACCTGGCTGCTACTTGGCTTCTTCATACCTATGGAAGCAGTAAGGGTATAACAACCAAGCTCAGAAAGCACCAACCCCACAAACATACACATTGCAAAAAGTATTTTTTATGTTACTGTTGTTTGTAATGCGAAATAGTAATGTCTAACAAAATTTAAACTTTGCCTATTGCAATCAAGCCCTAATAATTCTATTAAAGCAATCTAAATGCAAGACTTACAGTGGATATAGAAAGTCTATACACCCATTACAAAATCAGACCAAGAGAAATCACTTCAGAATTTCTTCCACCTTTAATATAACATATAAGCTGTACAATTCAATTGAAAAAGAAACTGAAATCTTTTATGGGGATAAATATCAATAAAAATGTACAATAATATGGTTGCATAAGTCCAGGGCATGCCAATTTTTTCTACTTTCAATTTCCAAACATTAGGTGTGCTCAAAAGTTGTGACATGCCTGCGCAATGTTGGAAAAATGAAGGAACACGACGACATGAAGAAATAATTAAGAAGATACTACAGTATGCAGAAATGGACAGACTGACATTAAAAATGAAACAGAACGATACAGAATATTATCAAACATGGAATCTATTTTACCAGTGGCTGGAAAAAAGAGGTGGAGATTAAGAACATAGTATGTATTGTTAAGCAAATTAAATACCCAAACATCACGATGTGTATTAAGCACTAAGAAATGTAATTAATAAAAAAATAATTTAAAAAAAGTTGTCACATGCCTTGGGGGTTGTAAAGATATTTTGGTTACTTTAATATAATTTAGATGTCCGTGTTGTGGCTCCGTTGCCTGAGCCTATGTCATCGTCAGGAGAGGACTCCGAGAGTGAAAGGGTGGAATTGGCAAGACCTCCCTCTCCAGGACCCTCCTCTCTGGCAATGCCCCTGGAGGACACCGAAGGGCAAGAGATAGGCCCAGAGCCAAGCACATCCCCGCAGCCACAGGTGGACAGCGACGAGGGAGATAAGTGCTGGCTGGATCCTCGCCAGCGACGCAGGGAGAAACGTGCCCAACAGAAGGCACGGCGTGCTCGTGATTAGCTGACTCACTGGACCACACCCCACAGGCTATAAAAGAGAGTGAGTCAGCCTACACCTTTGTGATGAACAAAAACAGATATTCTTGCATCCCAGCTTCAGATCTTCCTACATCTCAGCTTCTATTTCTGGACATTTTGTGGTGTGTATTTTTCTGTTACGATAATAAAGGTTTTGGCACGCAGCTGCTGGGATTGCTGCCAAGCTCCTTATCAGACTACTTGGTTGCCTGCCAGCTTATTTTAACCTCTGACTGTCCGTTTGGGTGTATTCCTGGGGGCGGGGACAGAACAGTCCTTTGTAAGTAAGTACATAACTATCATAAATTTTTAACATTTTGTTTGTTTCATTTCACAGGTTCAGCTGTCTTTCTCTTTTTGTTAAACGTTATTTTGTCTGAGACTGTTAATACTGCTGGCCTTGTTTCCTGTGAGTGTGATAACTAATCTGTAATGGCTTCTAAAAAAAAGAACAAGACTGGGAACATTCACTCATATGAGCAACCTAATTGGGACTGGCAGAGACTTGTTGCTGTCTGAACTCCCAACACTGCGAGACATTCTCAGATATGGCCTACTGTTAAGAGAACAAAGTAGTGATGATGCTAGAAACTACCCAGCAGCCAGTCTTGCAAGAGACACATATCCAAAAGTGCTTGAAAAGTGGAAACGAGCAAACAGTTCTTTTGTGACCCGTTGAATTCACAAGTGACAATCTTGAACAAGATCCAAGAGAGCTGGGATCAAGCCAAAAACATCTCTTGGTAGAGGAAAGCTAGATGTCAAAGAGACTTTCACTGTGAAACTTGACAAACGGTTTGACATCCTTAAGTGCAAGTGTCAAATTGTTCTGTGTGCTGAATTTGGCTGCCCTGCTGGCTGCAAACAAGAAGCTCACATTAACTGTACCTGCCCTAAGGAGATGAAGATACCATTGAAGGAACTTGCTTTTGTTAAAGGTCAGAGAGACAAGATTGGTTCTTTTGGATCGTACCAGATTGGTTTGCCAGATGTGCCTGAGCAGAAACAACTAGGCAAAAGGCAAAAGCAGCAAGACGATGAGAGACAAAGGCTCGCTAAATATAAGCAGAGAAGTATTCCAGACATTTTGATACTGAAAAATAAAGTAATGATCTCTTATGATGAAAATGAAGGACTGATGATGAACATGGAAGAGGAATGTGATGGAAGTTATGAAGAGGCCTTAGACCAGGGGTGTCAAACTCAAGGCCCGGGAGCCAGATTTGGCCCATGGGGTGCTTAGATCTGATGTGGCCCTCAATGAAATCGACTTGGACACCCCTGTTTTAGATTATAATTTAATGTAAATTTTAAACCCTTCGTCCACATATCCAAAATTCCTTGCCCACTGAATCATACAGTGCTTTTACATGTTCATTTTCCAAATTCAATTTCAATAACATTTTATAGATCTTAAAGATATGTTCCTCGTTTCCACATAATAGTTTCCAATTCATTTTTAACAGTCAAATCCATAGCACATTTTATCTAGTTTAAACCTTTCTTTCAGTTGATAAGTAAACCAATGTCAAACATAACCTTCTGATTCAAGTTCTTCCCTCAGCTTTAATATTGGGTTACCAGAGTTGAAAGATAAAATTTTACCATACGTCAAACAGCTTGGCTTTGTCGCCATTTCTTTTCTAAAGAAAGCTTCCTGGGGTGACACCCAAAGAGGTAACTTCATAGAGAGCCTTGTTTTATATTTATTCCAAACTTTTAGTATGGCACATCTAACAAAATGATTATTAAATTCTACATTAACTTTACTTTTATCATACCATAAGTAGCTGTGCCATCCAAACCTTAATTCATGGCCCTCTAATTCAAGTAACCTCTTATTCTGGAGGCTCACCCATTCTTTTGGCCAGGCCAGGCCAGACAGCATGCATCAAAATACAATTTCAAGTCTGGTAGACCCAAACCCCCACTTAGCATCTTGCAGTAACTTATATCCAATTCTTGGTTTTTTCCCTTGCCATATAAACTTACAAATATCCTTCTGCCATTGTTTAAATGGATTGTCAGTTGTAAGTATTGGTAACGTCTGGAATTTAAAAAAACATCTTTGGTAAAATATTCATCTTGATTACAGAGATTCTACCCAATAATGATAAGTGCAGTTTATCCCATCTTTGTAAGTCCTGTTTAATATCCCTCCAAAGAGGGACATAATTGTTTTGAAACAGTTTTATATTTGTACTAGCTGAATACCCATGCTCCACTACGAAACTATATGATCGGGCTTGATAAATTGACACTTACACAGCTTGAAAATTAATGAGTAGTTACGATCAGCCTCTCCTCTCCCCTTCTCTCCCTCAGGCTTGCCCCACAGAAGCCTCTCCTATCCTATCCCCTGCTTGCTGCTGTGAAAGTAAAACTGAAACTGAAACTCCTCTCCTCTGCTTGCGTTTTGCATTTGAAACAGATTTCTTTTCAGGTGGGGAGGGGGAGTAGAACTCCTTAGGAAATACTAATGCTCTGATGGTCATTTCGAAAAATCCCTTTCTTAGTGAGCACCTAGAAGCCAAGAGGAACATATGTGGCAAAGTTCAAGTTTGGGGCTTTACGGTTCTGGAGATTTTGTGATGATGTGTGAGTGGTATTTCGCTTTTATATATATAGATAGTTGACAGACTTTTATGCTGTACAAATATGGAATGAGACTTACATGAATTACTATATATCAGTTACCTTTATTATGGATACTGAGCAGTTTTGAAATACTGTATATAACTGCGTAACACAACGAAAACAACAGGAAACTAAGGAAATCTATGATAATCCATCTTCTCTTATCCCATCAATGTATCAACTGTAATATTGATACATTTATCATTTATATCATTTATGATATATTGCAGTATGCAGCCTGCTTAGAAAACAGGAAATTTGAGAGCAACAAGGGAACTTTGACCAAAGTTGCAGCTTGCCATCATTCTACTCATTGTCTTTCATAGTATAGGAAATAAGTACAGCAAAAGTATAACCGCACCCACTTTTGATAGCAGTTTATAATCCACATTATATGATACATTAGTAAGACTTCATTTAGAAGACTTTATGGGGTTCTGGATGCATAGTTCAACAATGTTGGTGATAAATTGAGAGAGAGGTACAATGATAATTAAAACAGTAAACTCAGGAACACTCAAGATGTTACAGGTAGTCCTCAATTTGCAACCATTCATTTAATGACCATTCAAAGTTAGACTTATGACTGTTGCAGCATCCTCATGGTCATGCGATCAAAATTCAGGCACTTGGCAACCAGCATGTATTTAATGGTGGTTGCAGAGTCCCAAAGTCACATAATCACCATTTATCACCTTTCCAGGCGGCTTCTGACTAGCAAAGTAATGGGGGAAGCCAGATTTGCTTAGTGACTCTGTGATTTGGTTGTTGACTCTGTGATTTGCATAACCACAGCAAAAAGGTTGTAAAATTAGGCACAACTCACTTGATCACATAGCGATGGAAGCTCTGGTCCCAACTGACGTTGTAAATCGAGGACTACCTGTTGGTGTGGTGCACAGTATTAAGAAGACAGATAAATAAATGTTCAAAAGATCTTGTACAAGTTAGAAATAGTTGTTTCAGTCTACATGCTTGGAATTGGGTACAAATTTGGAGCCGTTCTTATAATGAAGTAGTGTTATGTTATGGCAACTTCCTCCAACCTACAATCTAGTGATTGAGAGTTGTCCTAAAACATTTAGAGGGCTCCTGGCAGGTATGTAAAACTTTGAAAATTTGGTATCTTCCATGGAAAAATACCCAGGCTTTGTTAAGGACCAGGAGGAGGACCGGATGGCTAGTTAGGATTCCTCCAACCATTAGTATCTCAGTATTTCTCATCCTTTTTATTAGTACACAGCTCAGGACATCTGCTTCTTTTTGTATAACAGCCCACTGTAGTCTTAATGCACATACTACAGTTATTTGCAGCTCTGGAGTCAGGTAGGTTGGGCCAGACTAGTTGGGAAAGCACCTGGCACTTCAATAAACCCGTATTATGAGCTTCTAATAGAACATGCAGAATGTAGTTATTTAAGTGGCAGCAACAGGAATTCAAACAATGTATTTCTCAAATGTAATAGTCCACTTACTCAAAAATTTAAGCATGGGGTTTGGGAAAGGTGTGTGTGAGGCATGTAATAAAAATGTAGCTTAATTATGAAGAAAACTGTGCATTGAACAATGAATCTATTATATCCGTGTTGGTTGGCATGGTCAACACTAGAGGTCAAAAGTGCAGTGATTCTGTGAATCCTCATATTCTACTTGCTGTTTCATTGCTTTTGAACAGGAGTGAAATTCAGCCAGTTCTATCCGGCTCAGGTGAACCGGTAGCAGCGGCTGTGGGAGGCTCCGCCCACCTGCACGGACGTCATGATGGTGCTTTTTGGTGACATTTTAAGCCTCTGCGCATGCGCAGGCGGCTTTGCGCATGTGCAGACGGCGAGTGGACCAAGCGTGCATGGCACACGCACATTTGCAAACCGGTAGGGAAGGTAAGTGAATTTCACCCCTGGCTATGAGGCTTAGGAACTCATTTAGTATGTTGTTCTCACTCCATCCCAGAGCAGAATATCCAGGCAATCATGGTAATATGTAAGGTGTTTCAATAGTCCTTATTAAATTAAAGGATACATTTTGCTGTTAGGTATGTACCATATTTTTCAGACTATAAGATGCACTGGAGTATAAAACGCACCAAGATTTCGAAGAGGTAAACAAGAAAAAAAAAGTTTTTGCCGTCTCCGGCCCCCAGGAGTACTCTGCATGCCTCCCAAACCCTCTGTGCATCCCGGGGTTTTGGAAGAACAAAAATGGCTGTATTCAGTGTATAAGACGCATCAACGTTTCCACACTCTTTTAGGGGGGAAAAAAGTGTGTCTTTGTTGTGGCCCATCAGCGGCCTGTGCAGATTGTAGCTGATTCTGACAGCGAGGAGGCTGGTGTGGTGTTGTGCCAGCAGCCTGTGCAGCTGGCACTTGAGTCAGACAATGAGGAGGCTGGAGAAGACGTGGTGTCAGAGGCAGGGATTCAGCCAGGGTCTTCAGAACCTCCAGAAGCTTCTTTAAGTTAAGAGATCATTAACAACAACAACAAGGAACAACAGAAACAAAACCTCAAGAATTTATAGTTATCAACAAGGCACAACTAAGAGCTAATTCTGAAGAAACCATAGCTAATTCCACCAACAATCCGGAGCAGCGAAGCAATCTGACTAAACAACCATAACAACCCTTGCTATAGACTAGCATTGAGCAGAGTCCTACTACTCTGCTACTTCGCAGAGAAAGAAACCTCAGGAATGTGTGGGAGAGAGAGAAAGAGCAGATAACCAGCAGTTCATATATTTCAAGACTGAAAACATCTTTTTTTTTTAATTTTCAAAACAAACTTAACTTTCAAATGTATACAAAAACAGTTAAAAACCATATTAAAATATCCATGTCCATAAATCGTAATCTATGATGAAATTCGTTTCTACTCACTTAAGTATCTATATGTGATTACTATACATATATATATATACATACACACATACATACATTATACCGTTCATTGCTTGTCCCGTTTTCATCCACATGGTTTTGTCGGTGAAGTCATCATGGGTACTTATGTAAGGTTAACATACAAATACCTTCCAATTTTAATTCTTAATTTAAAATTCACTAAGAGTATAATAACATATATTGCTCGTTCAAATTAGCTTTCATATTCATTTAAAAGTATCATTATCCATTTTGTCTTTGTTTGATCCAATCGTACCATCTATCCCATACCCTAGAATATTTTGAGCTTTCCTCATTTTTTAATTTCTGCATTAATTGATCCGATTCCGCACACAAATATATCTTTTGTATTACTTGCTGATCGTTTGGCAAATATTCCTTCTTCCATACTTGTGCACTCGCTATTCTCGCCGCTGTAATTATGTGGTATATTAAGTATATATTTTCTTTTCTAATGTTTTGTTTGTAAATTCCTAATAGAAATATATTGGGGTCTAGTTCAATTTCTTCTCCTACGATTTGTATTATCCACATTCTAATTTTCTCCCAGTATGCCTTAGTTTTGGGGCATAGCCACCACATATGGTAAAAAGTTCCTCTAGCCTGTTTGCACTTCCAGCATTTTGAGTCTAAGTTGGGATACATTTGTGCTAACCTCGAGGGGGGTAAGTGCCATCTATACCATAGACTGAAAACATCTTCATGCCAACAAACATTGGAAAGAAAGCAGATTAGATAAATGCAATTTTGGGAAAAGAACATCGACGGCACGACAAACACTAGCTATGTCAAGGTAACTCTGCATCCCTGGGGATACTTTTTCATCTTTTTCGCCTCAGAGACTGTGCATTCATCGGCCATCGAAAGGAAGGGAAGAGCCTCGAGCCTTCTGAAGCCAAAAAGATTATGAATCTTGGATCTGAGACTCTTGCTTTCTAACCTTAATAATACACATTTTCTTATGTGGGATATTGGAAGCCAAGAATCTCTTCGATCATCATGGAACACATATTATACAAATACTGAGTTTGTGACAGTTGTTCTGGATAGCACAGACAGAGAAAGAATTTCCGTAAGAAGAATTGTATAAAATGTTAGTACATGAGGATTTGAGAAAAGCAGGCTTGCTCATCTTTGCTAACAAACAGGATGTTAAAAACTGCATGATGGTAGCCGAAATTTCTCAGTTCCTGAAACTAACATCTATTAAAGATCACCAGTGGCACATCCAGGCATGCTGCGCTCTTACTGGCAAAGGGAGCTGGAGACCCATAGATCTCAGAAGGAAAGATGCATGGGGGAGATCTAGTTCTGCTCCCAGGATACCAAAGGACTTCTTCTCCCATCCAGGAGCTGGAGACCCATGGATCTCAGAAGGAGCATGTTTTAGACTTTAGTTTTAGATGTGTTTTAATCCACTTAACACCTTTGGCTTAATACATTAATTTTATCTTGGGGAGGGTGTACGTGTGTGCATGTGTGAGGCAGGGGTGAAATCTATTTTTTCCCCCCACCGGTTCTGTGGGCGTGGCCTGGGGGGCCTTGGCTTGGTGGTGGTCATGTCTGGGTGGGTGTGGCCAATTTTTTTTTTTACTTTTTAAAGCATTTTTAACTAGTAAAAAATGCTTTAAAAAGTAAAAAAAAAGTTTCCGATGATCAGCACCTGACCAGCCTGACCCCTGCTTGCCAAGCCAGATCCAAGGCCTCCTAGCCCCAAAGTTTGCAAGCCTTTCTACCTCGGCCATCCAGTCTGGGAGATGACTGGGGGGGCGGGGGAGAGAAACAAATTGCTCAGCTGCTCCCCCTTTTCACTCAGCCCGAGCTTCCTGTTCTGGATTTTCATGCCTTGCTTCACACACCCGGGATTGTCGCCCTCGTCTTCTTCCTCCTCCCCTCCAAGTGGAAAAATGCCAGGAGCGCAAAAAGAAGCGCTTGCTGTTTTTCCATTTGTAAGGAAGCTTTCGTACCTTGTGAAGACAAGTCTGGCTTCCTGTGCTAAAAATCTCACCAGTATCGCTGTGCGCGCGGCTTGTGTGTGTGTGTGGATGTCAGGCATGGGCGCTGCGAAGACCAGAAGCAAACACACACACACACACACACACACACACACAGAGGCTTTAAAAGACCTTTGAATGAAGGCGGGGGTGGTTTGAAGGGGTCATTTCCCTCCCCTTCCCTGTCTCCGCACCGACATTCACTGCAGCACAAGCACACACGCGCATGTGCACGCACACACACAAACAGGCTTTAAAAGACCTTTTGAATGACTTGAGGCTCCTTCAGGTTGGCCTCCAAAGAAAAGAGGAATGAAGGTGGGGGTGGATTGAAGAGGTGAATTCCCCAACTCTGATTCAGCCGGCTGGGGATGGGACAGCAGACACAGGCTGCTGCAAAAGACCAGGAGCAAAAAGACACACACACACACACACACACACACACACACTGTGTGCACAGCAGTACTGGTAAGGTTTTTAGTGAGCAGTTCAGGAAGCCAGACTTGCCTTCACGAAAGCTTCCTTACAAATGGAAAAACAGGAGGAGCAAGAAAGCGCTTCTTTTTGCGTTCCTGGCATTTTTCCACTTGGAAAGGAGGAAGACGACGAGGGTAACAATCCCAGGCATGTGAACCAAGGCATGAAAATCCACAGCAGGAAGCTTGGGGTGAGTGAAAAGGGGGAGCAGCCGAGCGCTTTGTTTCTCTGGAACCAGTAGAAAAAAATGCTTAAAAAGTAAAAAAAAAAAAGTTCCTATGATCACGCATCGCTCAGCTGATCGTCAGAACTTTTTTTTAACTTTTTAAGCATTTTTTTCTACTGGTTCCGGAGAAACAAAGCGCTCGGCTGCTCCCCCTTTTCAATCACCCACTCACTTTTCTCTGGAAGTAAAAGCAGGAAGTAATGACTGGGTGGGTGGGCAGAGCCTCTGGTTGCCATTGGTACCGGTTTTCCAATCCACCGGCCGTCATCGCTACCTACTTGCCCAAGCCGGTCCGAACCGGGAGCATTTCACCCCTGGTGTGAGGGTATAGGGATGGATGGGATGGAAGGAATGGGTTTGGAGCGGCTGAATTTGGGGAGAATGAGGGAGCCGGGGGCAATGAATGGAGCCCCCTCTGCTGAGTGTGTAAACAGAAGCAGATGGGGGCTCAGATATGACCCTCAGCTCGGAATGAGTGGGGTGCCTTGCCTGCCGGAGAGGAGAGGGGCCACTGAGGTGGGGGAGGGGATCTCTGGGGTATTGGAGAGCCGGAGTATTGCGGTTATGACTGGGAGAGGTAAATATGGTGGGAACCGAGGGGTAAGCCGCTCTCAGGGAACTAGGACTCGCTGTATCAAAGCGATTACTTGTTCCGGCCCCTCTGGTTCTGGTTCACTGGGCTCGCATCATATACCTGGTGACTTGGGATATCAGGGCCCTGGCCTCAGGCTGCTGCTGTTTAATGCCAGGTCTGTTGTTAACAAGTCCCCCCTCGTTCGGGACTTAATCCTGGAGGAGGGGGCTGACCTAGCATGCATAACTGAGACCTGGCTGAGCCAGGAGGGGGGTGTGCCCCTCTCAGAGATATGCCCAGACAGGTTCCAGATATTGTATCAGCCGCGACTCCAGGGAAGGGGTGGTGGAGTGGCTGCCATTATCCGGAAGAGTCTTTGCTCTCGCAGGATCTCTGCCCCTGAGATCGTTGGGTGTGAGTCTCTCCTCTTGAGGTTGGACTTAGGGGTTCAGTTGGGCTTGCTGCTGATGTACCTACCTCACAGCTGCGTTACAACAGCTCTGCCTGTGCTGCTAGAGGTAGTAGCTGGTCTGGCGGAGGAGTTCCCCAGGCTTATGATACTGGGGGACTTCAATTTGCCGTCACTTGGCAAATCCTCAGATGCGGCTCAGGAGTTCATGGCTTCCATGACAACCATGGACCTGACCCAAATAGTTCAGGGTCCGACTCATAGGGGGACACACACTCATGACCTGGTGTTTCTCTCAGGGCAGTGGAGAGATGACCAGGAATTAAGGGGTATAGATGCTTCTACCTTGTCATGGTCAGATCATTTCCGGCTGAGGTTAGACTTCAGAATGCTACTCCCCCATCGCAGAGAGGCGGAAGCGATTAAGTGGTTCTGCCCCAGGCGCCTAATGGACCCTGAAGGGTTCCAGAAGGAGCTTGGGGAGATACCTGACTCCCTTGTCCACAGTCCGACTGAGTCCCTGACAGCTGCCTGGAATAGGGCGGCATCTGGGGCACTGGACCGGATTGCGCCTTTGCGACTTCTCCATGGCAGTGGATCCAGGAAAGCTCCCTGGTTTACCGAGGAGCTCCGGGAGATGAAACATCAGAAGAGACGTCTAGAGCGACGCTGGAGGACCACTAACTCTGAATCTGACCGAACACTCTTGAGAGCCTTTATTAGGACTTATTTAGTGGCGATATGGGCAGCAAAATGCTCACATTTTTCCGCACTTATTGCATCTGCGGATTCGCATCCAGCCACCCTATTCAGGGAGACTCGCTCCCTCCTTAATGTAGGGGGAGTGGAGGAGCCCTTTGCAGGGTAGAGCTGAGGAGTTTGTACAGTTTCTGTCAGATAAAGTCGCTCAGATTTGGATGGACCTGGACTCTGATTGGGCAATTCCGACTGAGATGACGGGGGCAGGTCTTAGCCCCATTGTGTGGGATAAGTTTGAGCCTGTGACTCCTAAGGAAGTGGACAAGGCTGTAGGAGGGATGAGTTCCTCCACTTGTTGGTTGGACCCGTGTCCCTCCTGGCTGGTTTTGGCCAGCAGGGAGGTGACACAAGGCTGGCTCCAGGCTTTAGTTAATGTGTCCTTGAGGGAGCGGGCCTTCCCGCAACCATTAAAGGAGGCGGTTGTAAGGCCCCTCCTCAAGAGGCCTTCCCTGGACCCAGCAGAATTAAAGAACTTTCGTCCAGTCTCCAACCTACCCTTTGTGGGAAAGGTTGTAGAGAAAGTGGTGGCACTTCAGCTCCTGCGGTCATTGGAGGAAACAAATTATCTAGACCCTTTTCAGTCTGGCTTCAGGCCTGGCTACAGCATGGAAACTGCTTTGGTCACGCTGATGGATGATCTCTGGCGAGCCCGAGATGGGCGTCATTCCTCCATCTTGGTGCTACTTGACCTCTCAGCGGCTTTCGATACCATTGACCATGGTATCCTTCTGGGACGACTAAGGGAGCTGGGAGTGGGAGGCACTGTGTTACAGTGGTTCTCCTCCTATCTCTGGTCGATCAGAGTCGGTGTTGGTAGAAGGACAGAGGTCGACCCCTAGGCACCTCATTTGCAGGGTGCCTCAGGGCTCGGTCATCTCTCCGCTCCTATTTAACATCTACATGAAGCCGCTGGGTGAGATCATCCGATGATACAGGGTGAGGTATCAGCAATACGCTGATGATACCCAGCTGTATCTCTCTACCCCGCATCAATCCAGTGATGCGGTGGATGTGATGGGCCGGTGCCTGGAGCCTGTGAGGGTCTGGATGGGAGTCAACAGGCTCAGACTTAACCCAGACAAGACCGAGTGGCTGTGGGTATTGCCTCCTAAAGACTATGTTGACTGTCCATCCTTGGTTCTGGGGGGGGGGGGGGGGAGAGAAATTGTCCCCGAGAACGGGTTCGCAATTTGGGTGTCCTCCTAGATTCAAAGCTAAGATTAGAGCAACATCTGACAGCTGTGGCTAGGGGGACCTTTGCACAAGTTCGCCTGGTGCACCAATTGCAACCCTACTTGGATCGGGAGGCTCTCCTCACAGTCACTCATGCCCTTGTCACCTCACGGTTAGATTATTGCAACGCGCTCTACATGCGGCTACCCTTGAAAAGTGTTCGGAGACTACAGCTGGTCCAGAACGCAGCTGCACGAGCTGTCGTGGGTGCACCTAGGTACACCCACATTACACCAATTCTCAGCGAGCTGCACTGGCTCCCTATTGGTCTCCGGTCACAATTCAAGGTGTTGGTTATTACCTTTAAAGCCCTACATGGCTCAGGGCCAGGGTATCTTCGAGACTGCCTTCTACCGCATAACTCCCAATGACCAGTAAGATCCCACAGAGTTGGTCTCCTCTAGGTCCCGTCAGCTAAACAATGCGGCTGCCCCAGCTCTCTGGAACCAGTTACCTCCTGAGGTCCAGACCGTCCCCACCCTATTGGCCCTCCAAAAAGCGGTGAAGACCTGGCTTTTCCAGCAGGCCTGGGGCCATTGATCTCACTCTTGCGATCTGGCGAGATCCGGCCATGAATGGTGTGAATGAGTTTTAATGTTTTTAATGTTTTTAAATCTTAAATGTTTTTATAATGATTTTAAATGCATTGTGAGCCACCCTGAGTCTTCAGAGAGGGGCGGCATACAAATTGAATTAATAAAGAAAGAAAGAATGAATGAATGAATAAATAAATAAATAACTGAAGAGGACAAAGAGGAGGAGCCTTTTCTCAATGCACGGGCATGCAGAGTTGCCAAAAGGCAGGAGTGGCTCCTCAGGAGGAGGTCTCCTCAAGAGTAAGGCTTGGGGCTAATTGGCCACTCCCTTAGCCTATATGAGGACCACCAACTGAAGCAATTTGTAGGGAACAACTTTAGTTCACTCTACTTCAGGTCTGGATTCTCTGCAAATTGCTTCTGGGCTTTCTGCCAACCTTAGTAAGATTGTGATTACTTTATCTTTGGTTTCTTGTAGGCTGTTAAGGAAGTTTATTAACAGCCTTTGTTTTGAAAAAGACCGAGTTATTTTAGTAAATTAAGTTTTGTACAAACTTTGTGTGTGCTGTGTTCTTTGGGGTCCGTAGCTGGGGCAGAACAGTCTTGTACTCTGAAAAGTACAGTATGTGCTAAGCAAGACTAGAAAATGTGTACCCCAGAGTGATACTGAGATGTTCAAATTAATTATTTGGAATTAACAATGGAGATTTAATGGGCCATGGAAATGTTTTTCACTGCTTCTCATGGAAGTTCTCTACAGGGCATATGGAGCATTCAGGCTTTTATTGCTAATAAGGTTAAAATTGAATAGCTAACCAAAACATCTCATTCATCTAAATTGCGAACAGAAAACCTGTGTCTTACAAAAGGAGTTGCTCCGAGCAAGATAGTAACTCTAAAATATGGGCTCTAGGAATAGGTCAAAAATATCTCTGCAATATAAAAACCTTCTGTCTGTATTATGAGCTATGTGTTCTTGTTTGCTCCAGTGGCTGAGCTGTTACAACATTGATGCAAAACGAACACTGAAGGAAGAGTTAATCTTAGAATATTGGTGGAAATGTGACTGCATAGGAAACAGGAGGTTTCATTTTGTCTGGGAAGGAAAAAAAGTGGAAGTGTTGCAGAGTTTAGACTGCATTGGGAAGCATTTAGAACAAACACCAGTTTTTAAGGTATTCCATTAGTTAATTGTTCTGACTGTCAGAAAATTTCTCCTTCTAGGTTGCATCTTTAACAGGCTTCCATGGATTGCAGGTAGTCCTCAATTTACGACCACAATTGAGCCCAAAATTTATGTTGCTAAGTGAAACATTTATTGAGTTTTGTCCCATTTTACGACTTTTCTTGCCACAGTTGTTAAGTGAATCACTGCAGTTGTTAAGTTAATAACATGGTTGTTAAGTGAATCTGGTTTCCCCATTGACTATGCTTGTCAGAAGGTTGTAGAAGCTGATCACATGACCCCAAGGCACTGCAACCTGCATAAATATGAGTCAGCTGCCAAGCATCTGAGTTTTGATTCATGTGACCACAGGGATGCTGCAACAGTCGTGTGAAAGACAGTCATAAATTACTTTTTTCAGTGCTGTTGTAACTTCAAACGGCCACTAAATGAACTGTTGTAAATTGAGGACTAACTCTACTTCTTGTCCTGCCCTCTGGTGCCTTAGAGAATAAGTAAATCCCCTCTTCTCTGACAGCCCCTCAAATACTGGAAGACAGTTATGTCCATCCCAACCCCCCACCCACCCCCCAGTCTTTCTCTTTGATAGGCTAGACATACCTAGCTCCCTCAACCGTTCATCATATTAATAGTGATAAAAATGCGGACCCTTGAAACTGACATCTTTAGATTAGCTTTTTGCAATCTGAGGCCCTCCGGACTTGGATTTAAAACCCTGTAAACTTCTACCTGGTACGTACAGTAGTTGATATGGAAGTTGGCCCAGTAGTTTTGAAGGATTTTGTACTATATTATAGAAACTGCTTTATCGTGACTATTATAAATTTTATCTCGGAGTAGGAATTTACTTAGCTCAAGCTAAATGTTGATTTGAGGAATGGTTTTAGTCTTAAACAGCAGATGAAAAAAATGTTAAGGTAAAATGGAAAGCTTAAAGTTTAAGTTTAAGTTTAAGTTTATTCAGATTTATATACCACCCTACTCCCCGAAGGGACTCAGGGCGGTGAACAGCCAATTAAAAATACAATATAATGCAAAAGTTAAAAATTTAAAATAAATTATACAATTAGGCTGAAGTAATTAAAATCCAATTTTAAAAACATTTAAAACCCAATATAAAACCCATTTATAAAGGGAGGTTTAAGCCAGGCCAGCCTGATAAAATAGGAACGTTTTCAGGGCCCGGCGGAAGGTATGTAGGTCCTGTATCCTCCTTATCTCAGGGGGGAGCTCGTTCCAGATGACCGGTGCCCCCACAGAGAAGGCTCTCCCCCTGGGGGCCGCCAGTCGACACTGTTTGACTGACGGCACCCTGAGGAGCCCCTCTCTGTGGGAACAGACTGGTCGGTGAGAGGCTATTGGTGGCAGAAGGCGGTCCCAAAGATACCCTGGTCCCAAGCAATACAATGCTATCTGGATCTAGCCAGTATGTAACCACATTTTGTAACCAGATTATATCCTGGAGATACAAATCTCAGAATGGCTACTGTGCATTCAAACATGGAATTCCAAATTTCTTTCAATAACCCTGGATGGAATAAGGTGGGGAAGGTTAATTGATCTTACCCATAAATGTGAGTAGAAAACAATAAGGTTTCATCTAGTGCTGCTGGAAGTCCCAGGTGTTTTCATGGAGAGCTATTTCTTACTCTGTGTTGCTAGCTGTTCTTTTCTAGAGTAGTGTGGTTGAGGTGCTTAGGGAAGATGTTTCTGTCTCCTTTGGACAGATGTTAGATTTCTAGGTTGTAGTGGTCTGATAATATGGAGTCCATCCAAGTTTGGAGAGGTGTGTGTTGGAGAGTTATTATTAGTACTTTCAGAATAGACATTTTCTTTATTTAGAAAGGAGAGTCAGTTTGGTGTAGTGGTTAAGGCATTAGGGTAGAAACTAAGTTGTAGAATAGAATAGTTCTACTGAAAGGGACCTTGGAGGTCTTATAGTCCATCCCCCTGCTGAAGCAGGAGAACTGGTAGCGGAAATTTTGAGTAGTTCAGAGAACCAGCTGGCCCCAGAGTGGGGTGGGAATGGAGATTTTGCAGTATCCTTCCCTTGCCACACCCACCAAGCCACAACATGCCCACCAAGCCACGCCCACAGAACTGGTAGTAAAATAATTTGAATTCCACCATTGGGAGAACCTATACTATCTCAGACAAGTGACTGTCCAGTCTCTTCTTAAAAATCTCCAGTGATGGAGCGCCCACAATTTCTGGAGGCAAGCTGTTCCACTGGTTAGTTGTCCTCACTGTTAGGAAGTTTCTCCTTAATTCCAGGTTGCTTCTCTCCTTGATCAGTTTCCAACCATTATTTCTTGTCCTGCCCTCTGGTGCTTTGGAGAGTAATTTGACCTCCTCTTCTTTGTGGCAGCTCCTCAAATACTGGAATACTACTATCATGTCACCCCTAATTCTTCTTTTCTTTAGACTAGCCAGACCCAAAACCTGCAGCCGTTCTTCATATGTTTTAGTCTCCAGGCCTTTGATCATCTTAGTTGCTCTTCTCTGAACTTTTTCCAAAATCTCAACATCTTTTTTGTAATATGGTGACCAAAATTGGTTGCAGTATTCCAGGTTGTGGTCTTGCTAGAGTTTTGTAAAGCAGCACTAATACTTCACGTGATCTTGATTCTATGCCTGTTTATACAACCCCAGATTGTATTAGCTTTTTTGGCTGCTGCTGCAGACTGCTGGCTCATATTCAAGTGATAGTCCACTAGAACTCCAAGGTCCCTCTCAAAGTTAGTTTTTGAGCCAGGTCTTGCCTAATCTGTACTTATACCTTTGATTTTTCCTGCGTAAATGTAAACCTTTGCTTTTCTCCACATTAAAATTCATTTTGTTGGATAGGGTTCATTGTTCAAGTTTGTCAAGATCCTTTTGGATCCTGAGTTTGTCTTCTGGGGTGTGGGCTATTCCTGCCAGTTTAGTATCATCTGCAAATTTGATGAATTCCCCTTCTATTCCTTCATCTAAGTCATGGGTCACCAACCTTTTGGACGTCAGGGACCACTAAATTCATAATTTTAAATCCATCGGACCACTAATATGAATCCAGCGCACGGCTCGTTGAAGCACCTGGATTCCCAGTGACAGGATAGGGTCCTTCCAGCACTTAGCTTGGATGCCTGTTTCTGCAACGTTAAACACTCAAAAGAGCCATTTGACCCGTTTCTCACAGAAAACAAAACACTAGGAGCCACAAAACCTGGGTGGGCATGGCCAACTCGACTCCCACCCAGTTACATGACCCCCCACCCCCAGCCATGCCTACCCAGGTTTTGTGGCTCCTGATGTTTTCTTTTCTATGGGAAACAGGTATCTCTCTGTCTATCTCTTTCTGTCTCTCTCTCTGTCTCTCTTTCTCTCACCTCTCTCTGTCTCGCTTTTTCTCTCTCTCTCTCATTCTGATTCTCCAGCGCTCTCTCGGTCTTCTTTGACCTTTGTTGGTGCTGGATACACCTCGGTCACTCAGGGAGATGCACCTTCTGCTTTCCGCCCCAAGACACTCACCCAACCCAGCTGTGGCTGATGCTCCGTGTCATAATGGGCTCCAGGAGGAAGACGGGACGCCATCTCCGCCATTGTGAAGCAAGCTACATTTAACTGTGCTGCACAAGGTGCTGCAAGAGCAGTGGGCGGGCCATAGAGGCACCAATAGCAGCGGCAAAGAGAAACGGCCAAGTCGGGCAAGTGTCTCAGGGCAGAGAGGAAGTCACATGTCTCCCCGACCGAGGTGCGCGCAGCACCAAAAGGCCAGAAGCGCTCGCGAGACCCAGCAAGAGATGAAGCAACTACAGGGGTGCTTCGCTCCTGTTCTGGAACATTGAACGAGTCTCCATCTGCCGCCGTCGCCCTTACATTCTCAGGCCAGGCGAGGAGCCACTGGGAGGGGAGCGCAAGGGTCGGGGTCAGCTACTGGTGGGTTCAGCTGACAGGGAGCCACAGCAGGGGGATGAAAGAGCTGTGGGTTGCTGACACCCATTGCTTCGGCCCGCCTGCACCCCCACCCCCGCTGCAACAGCACCTTTACCTCGTTCTGGCTGGCGAGGGCTGCACTATTCCTTGCACGTTTCAACACCCACGGGGGAGATTTTCAGCCCCACCATGAGCTGCCTGGCCATATTCCAGAACTCTAGTCACAGGAATGGCCCATTGGTCATCCCAGAGCAGCTCCTCCACCCAGGTGCACTGTGGACCACCAAAATTTTCTCACGGACCACCAGTGGTCAAGAAGTCCATGGAAATGGCACCCCAGGGTCTCTATGGTGTTAGCAATGGCTGGAGCAGCCCTGAAGGGGCACCCATTGCGGACTTGGCCTGTCGGCAGTGAACACAGGATGTGACATAAACCTGGACATCGTGTCACAGTCGGGGCCAACAAAAAGTGTCTTAAAGAGGCCGAAGTGCCCCGCAGCAGGATTATCATGGTAGTGCAACAAGAAAAATCCCCAGAGCAGCCACACTGGCTCATAGAGCCTGTCTCGGTACCGCAAGAGTTCATTGTGAAACGTCCATGGAAAGGCAGGCCCTACCTCTTCCTTCCGTTGTTCCATGTAAGCATTGTGCCGCTGCACTTCCCGTTTCTGAGCCCGTAAGTCCCGTAAGTCCACTGGTTCCTAAACTGCAGAAAAAGACTCTACAAGCAACACTGTCTGGAGCAGAAGCGGGTCTTTGATGTGGGAATACTCTGGTTTCCGTGAGAGCGCATCCACTTGTTGGTTGTGACCACTGGGGATGTACATAAGACGGATATTGAACCAGGCAAAGAAGAGGGACCACCGAATCTGCCATTGGTTCAGTTTCCGGGCGGTCTGTAGGAACTCCAAGTTTTTATGGTCCAACCGGACTTCAATTTGATGCCGGGCCCTCTCCAGAAGATGTCTCCAGGCCTCAAACGCTGTCTTAATGGCCAGTAACTCCTTCTGCCAGATGGTGTAAATGTGCTAGGAAGGGTTGAGCTTCCACAAATAATATGAGCAAGAGGTACTGCCAGACATGCAGGCCTGGAGCAAAACCGTACCAACAGCAACATCCGATGCATCTGCTTCCACCACAAATGGACAGTGGGGGTCAGGATGCTTCAAGATAGGCTCCTTCATGAAGGCCTTTTTCAAGGTCTGGAATGCCTGCTGCTCGGGGATACCCCACCGGAATGGGACCTTTCTCTGGAGAAGCTGAGTGACGGATGCGGTCAAGGCAGCAAAGCCAGGGATAAAGGTCCGATAGTGTTGGCGAGCCCAAGGAGGCGCTGGACATCCTTCACTCGCCGAGGAGGTTGCCAACTACGCAAAGACTCCACCTTGCTCGGCTCCATGGCAATGCCCTCGGGAGAGATATGATGCCCCAGGAGTCTTGGTGGAACAGCAGACTAAAGTGCTGTTAACTAGCACCAGCTGCCTGCAATTACTGCAAGTTTGAATCAAAAGTATGAAGGCTATTGCTTAACGCACTGTAAGCCACCCTGAGTCTCCGGAGAAGGGCGGCATAAAAATTGAACTAATAAATAAATAAATAAATAATAAACTCAATGGTGGACTGGAAAAACTGGCATTTCTCCAGTTTAGCATACAGATGATGCTCCCGATGACGTTGCAGGACCAGGCGGAGGTGCTGTTGGTGGCTCTCCCAGGAAGGAGAGTAGATCAGAGTGTCGTCTAAATAAATTACGACAAACTTGTCCATGAGGTCCCTAAAAACATCATTCATGAAATGTTGGAAGACGGCAAGAGCATTCGTCAGCCCAAATGGCATGACTGTATAGTCAAAATGTCTGTAACGGGTGCCGAACACTGTCTTCCATTCATACCTGGGATAGATCCGAACAAGATTATAAACCCCTCGCAAGTCCAATTTAGTGAACATGGTAGCCTCCCAAAGCTGTTCCAAGAGTTCGTGAATAAGGGGCAGAGGATACTGGTTGCGCACTGTGATGGCATTTAACTTGCGGTAGTCGCAACAAAGCCACAAGTCTCCAGTCTTCTTTTTCACAAACAGGACCGGTATAGACAATGGAGATGACGAGGGCCGGATAAAACCCCAAGCCAGTCTTTTGTCCACAAAGTCCCGTAACGTGGCCAACTCAGGGGGTCTGATATCAAATATAAACGCCCCACTGGGAGTGGCCTTCCCCTGACTACAGGACTGGTGCATTGTCCTCCCCAGCCTCTTCACTGTCTGACTCCGCTGCCAGGTCTGCACAACACGACAGGGGTGCAGTGTTGGGGTGCTTTTCTGTTTATCTCAGGTGTGTTTGTTGATGTGACTTTTTTAGCGGTATTTGATGATGTCTTTTCTAGGTGTCTGCATGTTTTCGGGGGGGGGGGTTGTTGGCCCGTGTATTTTCATCTAGGGGTAGAAATCGGTTGCTCAGTTTTAATGGCGGTGCTTCTGGTTAGGTTAGATTACGAAGTAGGGGTTTGTTAGATGTAGGCTGCTTTTTTCTTTGAATGTTGGACTTACCTGAACGTTTGTTCTATGTGCGCTGCGTGAGAGTCCAAGCAATGGGTGTTAACCTCGTTTAACTGGGCAGAGATTGAGTTAAAATTTGTTTGGCCACACCTCTTTAACAATAAAATGTTGCTGGAGAGGCGCAACCTGTAAAGGAAGATCATCCACTCCTAAACCCTGGACCCCTTACGGAACCAGGGAGGGGTTGAACTCTCACGCAGCGCACATAGAATGAGCATTCAGGTAAATCAAACGTTCATTCTCCTGTGCGCTGCTTAGAGAGTCCAAGCAATGGGATATACCCAAGCTAATTATCCCCAGGGCAGGAAACGGATGGGTCCAGTGTTCCCCCAACTGGAAGAACCTGTTGTAGCACCCTTCTTCCGAATGCTGCCTCAGCCAAGACAAATTGATCAACTGTCATGCCTGGCAGCCATATTACCTGTGTGCCTTGAGGATCCAGGCCTGCCACAATCATATCGTGGGAAGTTGGGAGGGAGGATTGCATGAGTGAAGTAGTGATAGCCATAACAAACTTCTCTAAGAGAAGTTCAAGGCCATGGTGTCCGGCAGCTGTGCAAAGAAGAAAGTGGAGGATGTCTTCTGTTCGGGAAAGAACTGATTGGAGCTGTGTGGACATGTGGGAGATGTGGGCAAGGTCTTGAACTTTCTTGTAGGTGAGGAAAACCCAGAAGCTTTCAGATTCGGGTTTTCCCAGATGTGCCAATATGACATCCCTAATAAAAGTTAGCTTGAGGAACTTCAAGCCTCGGAGTTTGATTTCGTTGGGGGTGTTACTTGGAACCCTGACATCCATTTTGTAGTTCTTGATGAAAGGTGAGGGCAACGCCTAGGTAGCCGCCTTGCAAATTTCCAGGATAGAAGCCACCGAGGTGGCTGCGCTCCTTGTCAAGCGCGCCGTAATACAGGCAGGCTGTGGTCTGGCCTGATGCTTGTAGGCAAATGTGATGCACCCTTTGATCCAGCGACGGATGGTAGATGGAGTGACCCTTGAGCCCATGGACCTGGGTTGAAATGAAACAAATAGTGATTCAGTTCTCCTGAAGGAAGCTGTTCTGCTGATGTAGTGTCGCAGGGCTCTGCGTACATCTAATGAGTGCCACCGTCATTCTCTGGGATGTCTGTGATTTGGATAAAAATCCAGGAGAATGACCTCCTGGGCCCTATGGAACCAGGTGTTAATTCTGGGCACAAATTTTGTATCCAGGTGTAGTATGACTATCTGGGTGAAAGATGCACAAATGTTTATGTACCGGAAAGGACTGCCAGCTTGGAAATTCGTCTGGCAGATGTAATCGCGACAAGAAAGGCGACCTTGAAGGGGAGTATCTTGAGACTGGCTCAAATTGAGGAGACGTGAGTGCCTGCAACACTAAAGATAGGTCCCAAGATGGGTATCTGTGGACTGTTGGTGGCTGTAAATTGGATGCTCCTTTTAAAAAACTACGTACCCTCAGATGTTGTGAGAGGGTTAATGCGCCATCGCAGGTCAGGATAGTAGCTAAGGTGGCTACCTACCTGGGGAGCGTTTGTGGTTAGTCCCTTATCCAGGCCCTCTTAAAGGAAGTCCAAGACCTGTGGGACAGACGCTGACCAAGGAACAAGCTTTGCCTTGATGCACCAGCAACACAAGGAGGACCGTGTGGCCTCATATATGCAGTTCGTTGATGGGCGGCAAAAGGCATGAATGGTGGAAATGACTCTCTTGGAAAAATGGTCTTTCTTTGGAATCTCCCGTTCAATTGCCATACGGCCAATTGGAGCCGTTAAGGCTCTGGGTGGGTGACAGCCCCTTGGCACAGGGAAATCCTGTCTGGAGGAATCCGCCAGGGTGGAGATATAGACAGATTAACTAGGTCCGCGAACCAGACTCATCTGGGCCAATAAGAGGCCACAAGCAGGACCTCCGCTTGCTCCTCCAGGATGTTCCTGATGAGTTGTGTTATCAGAGGGATAGGAGGAAATGCATACAACAGGCCCTGGGGCCACGGGCAGTGGAGGCCATTGGTCCCCTCAGTTCCTGGTGTCTGGAACCAGGAGTAGAACCTCAGTAGCTGTGCATTCCGAGGGCTGGCAAAGAGGTCCACACATGGTTGTCCAAATTTGGCTGACAGTCGGAGAAAAAGGTCTGGATGTAGTTGCCATTCAGCCTGATCGATGGTGGTTCTGCTTAACCAGTCCGCCTGGGAGTTGGATATCCCGGAGATGTGTTCTGCTTGCAGGGATAGTAGATGTTTCTCCGCCCATAGACACAGCTCCGCTGCTTTGTGCATAAGTGCCCTGGAACATGTGACCCCTTTGTCCATCAACAAGAGCACGTGGTGGCCCGACAACGGTTGTTGGAAATGCCGGAGTGCCAGATGTGCAGCTCTCAATTGCAGCCAATTGATGTCGTTTAAGAGGTCCTCTGCAGACCATCGACCCTGAGTTACACTGGAGTGCAGGTGGGCTCCCCAGCCAAAGAGGCTGGCATCCGTGGTAAGGACAAGGCGGGAGGGTTGCTTGAAGAGACAGCCCTTTTCCATGGCTGTCAACGTCCACCATTCTAAGGATCTGATCACCTTCTGTGGAACCCTGATCCATGTGGTGGCATTGCTGAGACTGGCCTTTTGACTTGGTAACAGCAGCCAGTGAAGTGGATGAGAGTGTAATCTCACCCATGGTACTATTGCCAAACAGGAAATCATTTTTCCCAATAATTGGGAGAGGAGCACCAGTGGCACTCGCCTGCGCATTCTGATCTGTTTGACCATGGACCTGATGCTGGCTAGACGCTCTGGGGACAGAAAAACTTGACAGGTCAAGGTGTCGATCCTTGCTCCTAAGTGGAGCAGATTGGTGGAGGTTGTCATGTGGCTCTTCTCCAGGTTCACGGAGAACCCATATTCCTGAAGAGTTTGGATCGTGATCTGGAGGTCTCGGCTCACTTGTTGTGGGGACGACTGTATTAATATGTTGTCGAGGTAACATTGCATCCTGACAGGCCTCACCCACAGGTGAGCCACAACCACGCCCAACAGTTTGGTGAAGGTCCTCATGGCTGAAGAGATTCCGAAGGGCAGGGCCCTGTATTGGAAGTGGGCTCCTGTGTAACTGAACCTGAGGAACCTTCTGTGTGATGGTCTGATGGGTACGTGGAGATATGCCTCCTTGAGATCTATTGATGTTAAGAGATCTCCCTGTCTGATGCCCCCAAGGATGGAATGCAGAGATTGCATTCTGAAGCGCTGGTACTTTATGTGTACATTCAGCTTTTTCAGATCTAAGATGGCCCTGCTCCCTCCCAACTTCTTTTGAACCAGGAAGAGGATCGAATAGAAACCGAAACCCCGATGTTGCGGGCGACCAATTCTATGGCCTGGATTGTCAGGAGATGTCGAATTTTGGTTTCCATCAGAGATCTCTTGGTGGCGTCCCTCGACATTAGGCATTGGATGAATCACTGTGGGGGCTTGGAGCAGAACTCCAGGGTGAGACCAAGAGATACAGTCTGCAATGCCCAAGAGTCGGTGGTTGTACATTGCCATTGGCTGGCAAACCTGCTGATGGGACTGTCATTGGAACAGTCAATTGGTCCAGCGGTAGGGCCGGTAGCCTGCACCCCGAAAGAGGCATATGGATTGTGGTTGTCTGGTACCATCTCGAAAGGACTGTCTGCTGATCTACCCGCGCCCTGAGGATAGGTCCTCTGATAATTTGGGGCTTGGAATCCTGTGTCAGGGATTTGAAATGGCTGCCTGCGGTAGGGAAAGAAGGGCCTCCTGTCCGTCCTTCTGTATACCTGAGGAAGAGCCTTCCTCTTGTCCTTGCCCTCCACGAAGATGGATTCTCCACTCCGAAGAGGTTGCCTCCTTTGAACGGGGCCGATGCTAGCCTCCACTTCGTTTAATGTCGGCTTCCCAATGTCTCAGCCATAAAAGCCGTCTAGATGTGACATTTGACGCAAGACCCCATGAGGCAAACTTTGCTGTATTGAGGGTTGCATC